>CM042319.1:8589435-9189435 GCA_023566125.1 Zingel zingel
CGGACTGGGGGTGTAAAGGGGACTGAGTACACAGAACATGCTAGAATGAATAGCTGTGGATGTGGGGTGGGGCCCATAGCGAATTACTTTCTACAGTGCCCAGAATTTTGCGCTACGCCTCTGCACACACACACACACACACACACACACACACACACACACACACACACACACACACACACACACACACACACACACACACACACACACACACACACACACACACACACACTGTACATGTCTGAGTCAGTGCAGCAGCAGTGTCACATTGGATCACAGTGAAAGGCCAATGAAGACAGCTTTAGAGCCAGATGCAGAGAGTCAGGCTCGGAGCGAGGAAGCTTCCTGCTGAGGACAGTAAATGCACAGCGCAGCACCGTGACAGAGCAGAGGATCCCGCTCAGCAAAGAGAACAACTGAGTTCTCCCAACCCACAGAGCTGCTCACACTTAACTGACTGCTCACTGAGTTTGATCACTTTGTTTCCAGAGTTACACAAAAAGCATAACAAGGTTGTGTGTGTGGTTAGTGTGCAAGCGTTGCTTTTATGGGTGCATGTGAGCTCTGGCACAAGTATGCATGAGCATGTTTCTGGTTAGAACGCCGTATAAACTTTAATGCTTTTGAAAATAGCAAAACATAAAATATTCAAACACAGCCGTGTCAAACTAAAAATGAATGGATTTGCATCCCCTTTGTGGTGTTGTTTAACTATGCCATTAGAAAAGGGAGAAGAAGATTAAGATTTCAACCCTGAAGATTTTTACCCTGTTTAACACACTCTTTTCTAATTCATTTTAATATCAGGGTCCATAGTCAATATTGGCTGTTCAGTCGGGGTGGTATTGATGTTACTGATAATGTTTAAACAATGCAGCAGCAGAGACTCCATGCCATCATAAAAAGCTCCCCATCCACCAACCACTAATTATAAATGGGATGTTGTATGCAACAATGTTGGATGTAACAATTTGCTATATTACAGGTAACCTCTGTAATGTCTATCATAGCACAGCTTTTGATATTTTGGTAATCAGTCTGAAGTGACACGTCACCCATAATCCAACTTCAGAGCATCTTTTGAGGAGGCTTTAAAGTGGTCATATTATGCTCATTTTCAGGTTCATAATTGTATTTAGAGGTTGTACCAGATTGAGAGATGTACCAGTTGGTGAACAGTGTTTTCTCTGGAAGATGGTAAGTCCCTTTGGGGTGGACTTTGGGCTTTTTCACTTTGTAAACCTGTGCACCAAAAGATAAATAACACAATAAAGGAAAGGGGAAAGCCTACAAGGACAATATGAGCACTTTAAAGTGCCCAAATTATGAAAAAATCACTTTTTCTGGGATTTGGGGTGTTATTTTGTGTCTGGTGCTTCCGAACGCATACAAACTTTGAAAAAAAAAACATCCATGCTGTTTTGAGTGAGATACGGTTTTCTGAATGTGTCCTGCCTTCAGTCTCAGGGTGAGCTGTTCAAAATCTGCACGGCTTTCTACGTAACTAGCCGAGACGAGGGGCCTAGGGGGCTAACCGTTAGCATGCTAGCTTGTTCTCAATGGCAAAACACTGCTACAACACACACAAATTCACCCTAATCTACAAAATAAATTGTATAGAACTACTTACATGTCCCTGTTCTGCAGGTATTCCACTCAAAGTTGGAAGTGCGCCCTCATTTAGAAGTCTCCCGGCTAATCCTACCTTGTACAGGCCGAAGTTGCACAAACAGCTAGCTAGCTCATGTAATCCTTACCTAGCTACAGTGCATGTGCGACTGACAACAAAGATTTTAAGGAAGTTGCGAGGTCTCACTCTGTAGCTCAAACAGAGACCTGACACAGGGTGAAAAGAGGAGCTGCAGCAATGTGCAGTACAACAAAAATATGGTGTTTTTTGAAAATTAAACCATGTAAACCTATTCTGATACAATCTCAAGTTACAATTATGAACCTGAAAATGAACATAATATTGCCACTTTAAAACATTTGAAGTCTCGATCTTTATGGAACACAGCAGTTTGGGTCAGCTTGTATTCATGTCAGTCACAATGGATTCAAGTAGTGACACAAAGAATTAAAATGTCTTTAGAAATTTCTCAAACCACTCCCACAGCATAATCCACTTCTCTGCTCTCTAGCTACAGTATATGCTCAGTATATTCCAAACAGTCATAATTCCCCCACCCCAGCCCCCAAAGTATGGTTAAATGCACCTTTTCCATCTCACACCTCATGACCTTTCTATATTGTTTATATGCCTATATATTTTCCACACGGATCCCATCGATTCATGGATAAATGATGTGCTTTAAAGTCAACACATTTCAAGGCCCTCTATTGTTGGGAGTTCTGTTTTGAATTATTGTTCACTTCCTGACTGCTCACTTCCCTGCAGTTGAATGTTCTCCCAGGCTAGTTCCCTGTCTCGCCACGTGAAACATTATACAGCCTTGACATACATAACTGAAAAATAGTAACAACACTGCACTCCCGGGTCCTGTGGCCCTCGCCCTACAGGCCCACAGTCGCTCTCTCAGGGGGACAATTTGCCCAATCTCCCCCTACATCTCCTGGACTTCTGCCAAGGCTTTATTCAACAAGGGGATAGAAGAAGAAGAACACTTTTACTAGTGTGGAAGGCACAGATGAGAACTATACTGATGTACTGATTTAAATCTCTATAGAGGCAAAGGTTAAAGACTGCAAATACAAAATACAACGGAAATAACTTAGAGTGAATATTGGACTTATTCACCAGGTGGCCAGAAACATAGTGCTGATGATGCTCCATGTCTGCTGGATGCATGAATAGGCAACTGTTTGCTAAGAAGTTTATTGAGATGTTATGTTTACAACTTGTTTCTGCAGGACTGCCTCATGTTTCACCCATTAAGCGACATGACATTTTGTACAGTCTGGAAATCCATGCCAACACTTGCTACTTGCTACTGCAGTGCTTAACAAAGCCAGGGACTTTCAACGTGGGCTCTCTGCCAGGGGGGCCGTGAAAGGTTTTCAGATTCATTCATTTGAATTACCATAATGTAAAATATTTGTATTTTTTTTTTACAAAAGACTTCATAGTTCAATGAATATTTTTAAAAAGTTCATACATTACGTCTTAATCTAACGAAATCTCCATCCATCCATCCATCCATCTTCGTCCGCTTATCCGGTATCGGGTCGCGGGGGTAGCAGCTAACGAAATCTATATTATTTAAACTACCGTTATCAGAATCAGTGTTTTATAACTATACTAACACCATGCAAACTATGTGAGACTGACCCTCTAAAACATAACATAACGTTTCACATGTTTTTAATATTTACAAGAAAGATACATTTATTTATTTACAGGTAAAGATGAATACATTGTAAAAAGTGATGTATGTGCTCATTTTTTAACTATTTTAGGGGGGAGATTTGTGACCTTAACGTGTACATCTTCAATCTCTCACCACTTTCACTTCACCACAAACTATAGCCTCACAAATAACAACAGAGTTGAATTAACAGTATACCTCTCTAAAGTCTCAGCAAAAAAAGGTCCACGCTTCACAAAGTTACCTCTACGATATCTTACAAGGCTCTTGTACCTGGCTGTATTATATTGTAAGGTGTGCCGATTATCTTGTCCAGCCCCTTGTGTGTGGCACTTTAATGTACTGTTTAGGATGTTTTGGATCACTCAAAAATGATACTGAAAATCTATCTGAGCATTTTGTTGGGAGTTAAATCACTGCCACATCACACATATCCCAGACACTTAATGTATTATGTTAAGAGACAGCTATACATAGCTTCATAATTATCATCAACAACAAGAACAAACACAGTGTCTCAGACAGTGAACCCATGACAACAACTGTTTTTTTTCATGTTGACTCCACCTTCCTCTAATCCATGTTGAGTTCATGTACAAAGCGGAGCTCTGTGCTGCTCTGCAGAGAGAATATAGTTAGAGTGCCACACACTGCTGCAGGCAGGTCAGCTGGCTGTGAGTGGAGCCAGGGTCCAGTCGGTCTGTTGATGCATTTGCTCATCTGTCCGCCTCTATTTATGCTGTCTTATCAATTATTTACCCTGTGTATTTTTGTTTGTAAATCTGTCGGTGTAGCCACTTGCCTGTTTCTGTGTTGTTATTGTCAGTCTGCCCGTTGGATAGTAAAGGGCCAGAATTTTTGAAGATGTGTGTGTGTCTTCTTGTATGTGTGTTTTTTAGTTGTGTGTGTGTGTGTGTGTGTGATTGTGTGTGTGTGTGTGTGTGTGTGTGTGTGTGTGTGTGTGTGTGTGTGTGTCTGTGTGTGTGTGAGGCACAGTATGTGACTATACCGCTGGTGCATTTGTGTTTCCATTAACAAATCTAATATAATAGATTAGCTTCATTTCAATGAATTCATCATTCATACATCTCACAGTGTGATATAACTAAAATTGACTTTTTTGCATACAGTCAGAAAGTACACACAAGGTGTCAGTGTCACTCACACTTGATAAATCAGTAACCGAACAGATGTAGCTGGACTGTATCAGTTTCCACTGCTGCGGAAGAAAGCTCTTTGTTGAGTGTTTGATGGAGCGGGTCCGTTTTGCTTGAATTAGTTAGACGGGGAACCACCTGCACTCCGACAGAAGGGTCCATATGTTTCCTCCACTAGTGTTTAATACACACTCAGGCAAGCCTGCTTTGTGCCCTGGCTGATATCATGCGAAATCCTCCATAACGCCGTTTGTGACCCTGTCCGTCCAGCCAATCAGTCTGCTTTAATTCTATGGAAAAATAAAAGGGACCTTAATGCTTTCATGGCTGACACCCCAATGTGTTTCCCATTGCTTGAGAAAACAAGCATTGATCATATCAATGTAAAGAGTTTCAAGGAAAGAAAACTGATTTAACGACTCCTTGTCCAGCCACAGGAAATCACCATTAGCGACATACTGTATAAAGAAAATATAGTTACCCTTCTGTTTAGTGGCCTTTGGATTCCATCCAGATTCCTTTAGTTTCCTTGTTAAGTCTGCAGGGACATGTGGTCGGGTTGGCTCAGTGGGTAGAGCAGGCGCACATATACTGAGAAGTTTATACCTCGAAGCAGAGGTCCAGGGTTCAAATCTGACCTGTGACGATTTCCTGCATGTCTTCCCCTTCCCTTTCTCACCTAGCTGCCCTGTCAAAACAAAAGCCCCCACCCCTCCCCCCAAAAAAATAGAAGTCTGCAGGGATGCTGTAAAAAGCTTTGTGTTTGTGTGTGTTTTTAAAAACGGTGCAGTAGCTGGGTGAAATATGAAAGGGTACAGGACATCAGTAGCCTAAATCTGTGATATTTACAGATTTTTTTTTTTTTTTAAGTTATCTATCTGGTACATTTTGAAAGAAAGCTGAAACCAAAATGTAGAGTGAAATGTAAAATCAGCAGAGAAGTTACTGTATCTCTTGACTTAAAAAGGCCAGTGTACATTGTGTAAAACACATTTCACGGTGTCAATCTGTTCCAAATCAAGTTCCCACTAAACCCAAACCGAGCAGCGGTGGGGTATGGCGTCATGTCTAATGTGGTGGGTGAGAAATTTGCCAAGGCCACTATACCGTTACGCCCCTCTCCCCTCATTGTGTGCTTTGGTATCTCGTCATGCCAAGCATCCCAGCTAGGTCAAGTAAACAAAGGACCACCTGGACACAATAGTTGCCTTGTTTGCCACTGTGTGACCACATGACAGGTATTTCAAGGCTGACAGTGAGAACAGGCCGCTGGAGAACTGCTTTGAAGTCACTGACATTCACCGATTTACTGTGATTATTTTCTTTCCACAGTCTGTCAGTACTGGCATACGGGCCATGTGAAAACTGTAAATACATTTGCAAGTTTTATCAAACAAGCATAGTACTCTTGATTCTCAATGGCATGTACAACAAATGCAGCTACATCTTTCAGGTAGAAGAACATCTAGCTGAATTGTTTCTCTCACCGACTGGACAGACTGAAATCCGTCATTCAAACCAACTCTGGATGTTTGAGATTGAGACACATTCTAGCCGAAAAGGTGTAAATGCATCTGTCTCCAATACCTGAATTGGAGCGAAAAATGTGCCAGTACCCTAATTCAGACAGAGTGCACAATTTAAACTCTGTTGTTATTATACAATAGACACAGACCTGAAATACACACACGCTCAGGACCTATACATGCACAAATGGAGAGAGATGTCAGAGTGAGTGGGCTGCAACTGCTGGACAGGCACCCTGAGCGGGTAGGGGTGAATTGGCATCTCTCCAGCTACCAGTCCACACTCCATACTTTAGTCCGTACAGAGACTTGATCCAGCAACCCTCCAGTTCCTAACCCAACTCCCTACGGACTAAGCTACTGCCATCCAAATATATGTTAACTATAGTCGACTATATGGGGGTCATCCCGAATAGTCGACTACTCGATCTAAGGAGCCTGATTCGACTGCCAATCTCACAGTTGAATTGTCACAGTGTCTAAAAATGTGGTTATGAAAGGATATAACCACATTTTCAAAAGATAATTTCATTTGGGCTATATGGGAGAGCTGAATGTCTGATTTTACATAGAATTGTCTGGTTTCTCCCAATAAATCATGATTGATATTGCCTATTTTCGTATAAATATCAGCCATACACTGTATACAGTCTATGATATCAGCCTATTAATAATACTGTTAATAACATATTAGAATTAAGGGTACTCATGTGGACAAAAATCAGAAGGGTCGGTACTCAGTGCTGGTGAGTACTGGCCTAGTTCAGACACTCTCTGTCTCTCCAAGATGCATACATAATATTTACTTCTCCCATAGTGTAACTATGTCAATGTCAATCAAACCTAACCCAAACAGTCCTGATCACATTATTAAATAATACCAATTTGTTAAAACAGGAAGTAATGTGAGCAGGATTGTACAGTTAGGCGTTAGTTAGTTAGCGTGGCGTGTGCGTGGCGTTTCTGTTGCGTGTCAGTTGCGTGGCGGCTGCGTGGCGTTATTTATGTCTTTGCAAACCAGAAACGTGTCTGACACAGCGCTGCTGCTGCTAGCCTTGTCTGTACACATGTATGTTTCCCATTGATAAAATGAAATAATAGCGTGTTCTTAAACTTTATTTTGTCAATATTTTTTTGATTACAGCAAAGACAGCGTCAGCAGTATTAACGGCAAAATAGGCTACAGAATATTTCGCTCTGATATTGACAGGGGCAATATTTGAAAATTGATAATTATTTATTATAATTTTTTTAAATTACATTTATATCTGCATTTATGTCAAAACCTGGGTCCCCCCCTCTCCTTCAGTTCATGTGAACTGACATCACGTAGTACACGAGGGTCACCGGAGCTCAATGCCAGGCCAATACAAAACGTCAAATAAACTGGATGGGTCACGGTGACCCGAAGGACAACACAAGGGATAAACATCTTTTCGTATTCTATTTTGCCTGGAAACGCTTCCAATGTGAAAAATAGGCGTCGGTCCTATTTCTAGCATGCACGCCTTTTTGCCGCTCGAGCCGCGCCTGAGACGTGTGTGTCACGCAGGCAGTGTGCAAGCTCTAACCTGTTAACATGGGAGCCGGAATAAAAAACGGACACGCCACACAGCTGACACGCTCACGCCACGCAGGCAGTGTGCAGGAGGCCTTAGACCCAACTATGGGAGCTAGCATAGCTAGCGGGCTAACAACAGCCGTCCAAGTTGTAAACTATACAGCTTCTTATCAAAAACCTCACTGGCATCAATCTTTCTCACTGCAGCCAAATAGCATCTTTCTTCCTCGTCTGCTTGAATTATTTAACAAGAATACACAGCAAATGATATTTCCTAAATGAGAGGTCAATCCCACCTACTCTCTTAATCTGATAGAACTCTGCACAAAGCGGTTCAATTTGCGACTCAGTTCCTCATAGGGAGCAAAATCTGCTCTGACACAGTGATGTGTTCCAGCAACAATACGAGTGGTGGTATGCACCTCAAAAGCTTTAGATAATAAAATTACAAATAAGCATAAAGTACTGAAAGAAATCCAGATTAAAATGTCCTAAATGTAATTTTTCCTATTTCCCATTTTCTAATAAGATATTTAATGCACATATCATTTATTTGACTAATCTATATATCTATACACTTTATTTGTTGCTGTGAGGATAAAGTACAGGCCAACAGGAGAGTTTTGGACATATAATCGTGTCATTTTTGTGCCAAACTTAAGTTTCTTTAGTCACTTTGTTTGTGGAGATGACACCCTTTTCCCGCTGGATCTCAAGGACTTCAACAGATATTCTATGATAAAACATCTATAAAACTACCAGTATTTTGATGTATTACCTTTAATTAAAAAAGCAGTTTCATTATTAAGTCATGTTACACAGCCTGTATTGTCTCATGCTACTCTTGCAATTCAATTATTTTGAATCTAATTCCATTGATTCTCTGAGCAGTCTTCTTCAGCTGTGATGGTTAGAAACATAGTGCTTAGGAGAGGCAATAGCAAAAGAGAAACAGAGCGAGGGGAAAGAGGTGGAGGAGAGCGAGCACCATCTCGTGTGGCCTGGCCGAGCATTTTCATGTAATCACATCTGAAACCAGGAGGAAACGCAAAGCGGTTGCTTAAGGCAAAGAGGGAGAGCACAGAGGGTGTGCGGGGCAGCTCATATGGTCCTCACATAAACCATCCATCTGTGAATACAGCACACTGTCCTATTCACAAAACCCTCATTTAGTCTTTTTCATAATTCATGTCTCCTGTGGTGTCATTTATTGTGCTGTAGTAAAGAAAATACCACAACTGTGATGATTGATCATCTCTTTTAAATGACAGTATGGCACTTTAGAGGTTGTTCCTCACAAATTCTCTTTAAAACGTAGAAGAACATGGAACATGTCAAGTAGAGTACATCATTAGTTTGTACAGCTGGGCTCTAACCCTAAAATGTCCACTTGACTTGCTTCTGTTTTATTCCAGGCATTGTGGTTGTGGAGCTGGCGTGGGAGTCTGTAGCAGAGCACTAAGAATGTCTGTTCAGACATTGTGTTGCGTTGCTTTGAATTATTTAGTTTTGCTTTAACATGACTCATGTGACCTAACCCAGTCATACACAGCTCCCTGCCTCTCTTTGCTCTTTACTTTATCTTTTTACTCCTTCTTGACTAAGATGTTCAAATTCAAAGATACAGAGATGAAAACTCTTAACTGTAGTCTAGCATAGAGTGCGCATCGGGCCGGCCCGCGTCCGACAGAGCAGTAACCGAGCCCTGCCCGAGCGGCATTAAGATATTTATGTGTTATCCCCAACCCGAGCCCGACACAGTTAAAATCTCATTTTTTTCTCATACTAATGCCACATGGAAAGCCTGCTTTTATTAGGCAACCGTAGGAAGGCATTCGGAAATGTCAACAGATGAGCGCATCAGCGCACACTGGGCAACAAGCGCACGTTAACACAGGCGCGCACCTACATAATAAGCTTTTTTAAATGTTCAATGCCTTATCGCGCTGATGTGACCGAGCCCGACCCGAAACTGAACATCATTTCTAAATATCTGTCCGAACCTGGCCCAGTCCGCCGGGTACCGATGGGTTCGGTTCGGGTATCCATCCTCTAGTCTAACACTTCTTGGAGGTGAAGGGTTTGTATGATGTGTGTGAGAGCACAATAAGGCAACAGCTCACAGCTTAAATCTATAGTGCGTAGTTTCTGTTGCCCCCATGAGGAATTCTAAGTAACGACAACAAAACTGTGTTGCATCAACATTAGTGTATATCCATGACCGTCCACTTCCGGGATTGCTCCGTTGGTGCCAGAAATTTCGCCGTATGTCCTTCTTTTCGGCCGGATGTCTGTTACCTTACGCTTTCTTTGTGTTGGAATTTTAAATGTGGTCAAATGCTCCCTAGATCTCTGTAGGGTAAATCTAGACAGCTAGCTAGACTATCTGTCCAATCTGAGTTTTCTGTTGCACGACTAAAACAACCTTTGAACGTACACACGTTCCACCAAAAAGCGGCACCGGGGCTCTGTGCGGCGTCGCCTATAACGATTGTGATTGGTTTAAAGAAATGCCAATAAACCAGAGCACATTTCTCTCCCATCCCGGAATGCTGTGTGAACTAGCCAGACCCTCCTCCGCAGCATTGTGGAGGAAGGTCTAGCAATGCGAGACTACTTCCACATAAAACGAGCTTGTCTCCTGATCCCGCGCCGCCCCCACCCCTCCTCCGCCCAGTTACCTTTAGCCAAGGAGGACACGGAGGGTTAAAAAAAACATGATGGACTCCTCAGAAGAGGTAATTATCTTCACTTGCGTTTCTGCAGGCGAAAGTCGCCCGGACGACACCATTTTCTAAAGACAGCCATACTGAGAAATAAAGAGACAGTTTGTGTTTGACACTATTGTTAATGCACATTATGTAATTCCATGCTATTATGCTTAAAGGTTCAGTAGGTAAGACTTATAAAACTAACTTTCTGTCATATTTGCTGAAACTGACCCTATGTTCGAGTAGAACTACATGAAGCAGGTAATTTAAAAAGAAATCCAGCTCCTCTGGCACCACCTACAGCCTGTAGTGTGATTTGCAAAAATCCACCACTCCCTGTTCAGATGCACCAATCAGGGCCAAAGGGGGGTGTCTAACTGCGTGTCAATCACTGCTCATGCACACACATTCATTCTCCCTTGTGGGGGGAGGGGCTTAGGAGACCGTTTGGGCTTTAGCAGAAAGGGGGGAGGGACTGAGAAGTTGTCGATGTTCAAATTTTTTGGCGAAGTCCTGGATCTTTGCAGTCCTACCTACAGCACCTTTGAATGCAACTGCATGCAACATCAATGTTAATCAAAATGTAATAAAAATGTCTATAATGACATTGTAGTGTAAGGAGAGTGAAATAAAACTGTATGTGACTTGTTGCGGATTTGCATTCTTCTATGTACATACAAGAAAACGCAGGGAAGCAAAACTTCTCACTTGTTAGTACGTAAACAAATGTCTACCAATCTTCATCTAAATACGGTCAGTCCCCTCCCTAAGGCTCTGGAAATGCAGATACAAAAAACGATACTTAACTCTACTCAGCTGCCAGTCCAAAAAAGGAGATGATCCTCTCTGGGTTCCCGCTGATGGGAGGAGCTTTGGAGGGCAGTTCGGAGCGCTCTTGACACGATGACCCATATGCCACATGTCTGAAGGCATCATTGAAGCCGGCGGTAGTCTTGCGAGATGTGTTGAGTGCCGCAGGGTAACAGTGAGTGAGGTGTCTTGGATTCAGTGTGTTGGAGAAGATGTTCATTTGTTGACATTTGTAAAGTGTGTAAACCTAAGTGATTAAGCAGAGGGGTATTTGTTATAGCAACAGAGTAAACATGCTTCCCTATTGTATTAGGATAGGACCATAGACTGTGTAGTATAAGACGCATATTCAAAATGGATCCCGAATGTAAACGTCTCGGCCTACAAGTACATGTAAAGATAACATATCATTTTATGTCTTTGGGAATCTATAAAGATATAAAGTGTTTTCTGAGAGAGCAGTATGGGGCATGCTGCTCTGTGCTACATCAAAGTTATGGGGGAGCCAAACATTCGCAGCATCCAGATCCAGCTGATGTATTATTGCTTGGGATCACAGCCAGCTTTAAGAATGTGCTGACGTGAATTTAGGCAGTTAAATATGCTGAATAATGTGTATAATTCAATCAATGTCCCATTCCTGTCCTGGCCCTTAGTTAGAGTCCCAGCTTCTGCTGTTCATTCCTGATGCAGATTTAAAAAATGAACACAACTCTATTTAGATGAGATTTTAGAACAGTAGAGCTTACAGTAAAACAGAGTCCTAATGATACCAAGTATCTTATTAGTCACTGTTATGAAACCCCTCTTGTCATTGGCTGTGATGTGACAGCTCTCCGCAGTCCAGTCACATAATCTGATGGCCTTTTTGTGGCGAGCCATTCATCCTTAATCTTCCAGGGCAACACTGAGCTTTGCAGCGCTGCTTTAGTTAAAAGAAGGATTTTGCTCTTTCCCCCCCCCCAGCTCTCTTTATATCTCTCTCTCTCTCTCTCTCTCTCTCTCTCTCTCTCTCTCTCTCTCTCTCTCTCTCTCTCTCTCTCCCTCTTACGCTTTTTGGATATTAAAATGAATGAGGCATTATCAGGGCACAGAGGTAAAGTAGAATAAAATGGCATCTAAAGCAGAAAAAAATTACCCTCCTCATTTACAGATCCTGTGCTAAGTGATGAGCACATATACACGATACATACACGACCATGACTCGAGCAAAATTAGTTTGTTATACAATGCGGGGGTGTCTCTGGGAGTTGTGCTGTGATGCACCGATAGGCCTCAGATATAAAAAGTTCATGTGGTTTTAATGACTTATGTATGAAGCACATGCTGCCTTTTCAGCAAAATGGTGCATCGATACGATCTCACGCAACAGATAATATGAGGTCATGTGTGGCCTGCAGGTTGCATATAGAACCCATTACAGTTTCTAAGAATTAAAAAGAAATAGGGTGTTTGGTTCAATATTTATACAAAGTTCATTGCATGTCATGTGATGTACAAAACGTCTGCAGAAATGGCAAAAAAACATTAAAGATTGAGATATGAAATGTCAGAGGGAAAGCAGTGGAAGCTTCTAAACAGAAGGAAGCTTTGAGGGAGGACTTTGAGAGAGTTTCCTTTCAGGATGGATGTGTTAAAAGGTCAGGTGGTTTGTCGACTAACACGAACACTCGACAAACTCAAATAATTTCTTAAGACCAGAAATTCATGTTGGATTCGGCATAAATGTACTGTATAGCAATATTACGATTAAGAGTCTACAGCCATGCTGGTGTCTCTGTGAATTCTCTATTTCAGTGTGGACCAAAGTAGTGGACCAACAGACTGAGATTGCCATCCCTAGAGCCACACTGCTGGCTAAATAATAAGTAATACTAATTCTTCACATTATTCACAATGAACCTCTATGCAATTTTGGTAGGATCCCCAAAGTTCATTCATATGAAAAATATACCAAATAGTCCGACAAAGTCAACATCATTAGCTTATATGAACCTATGATGTTATACTGTATGATAGGCTGAATCCTATCGTATGAGCTCATTATTGGCTTGGCAAAACATTCCATACGTTTTATCACACAGGAACCAGTCTGTCAAAAAATATTATGTAACTGCATATGTCTCTTTTATTATGTACAATAATAATTTTGCTTGAAAACTCCATGTAAATACTTTATATATTCAGTTTACTGCTTCATACTCCTTCATCTCACTTTAATGTGAGCTTTTTTTATATTTTAGTTTTATCCTAATTTATGTAAAAAATTAAATATAAAATCATCTGAGCCATAGCCACACAGAGATGCATTTGTCTGAGTGATAAGATTACCTCATTAATCGAGCGTGTCCCGATGAGTTCTGAAAAACTTCCACACATTTGCAATCATTACAGGCACTTGGGCACTGTTGACTTATATTAAAAAATAGATTCACACAAGTAAGCTCTTAACAACTTGCAAATACTGCAGCTGTGAGTATTGGGACAGACCCTAACTTGACATTGCACAACTTGAAATCAGAAGTGATAGATGTGTCAGCCACTGTGCACGTCATGAAAGCTAGCCACTCTGTGGCAATGCTTGACTATATGAAAGCTACTAATGGTGGAGGACTGCCAGAGTGTAGCACCAAAGTCAACTGAGCGCAGCTGTCAGATTTGAACGCTACATCATTACTGTTGGCCATTAAGTTTATTCTGTCATTACTTGTCAGCGGTGCCACCAGTCACATTAGGCAGTGAGTGGAAATGGTGGCTAATATTTTTTTTATGATAAACAAACCATTGTTATCCAGGTCTTCCTCATTACATATGCTGTCATAATAGCGGCACAATCGCAGAAAGTGATAATGTGAATACACTGCTTTAATGAGAGCTCTCCGTGTGACAAGGTCCTGAACTTTCTATACTACTCCTCATGAGCAACACTGCAATGTATTAGATACACTGTGGGGCTGAATTTAATATCTAGATCCTGTGCTGATGTACAATATTGCATGTGTGACACTGGAGATGTTATATTAACTATAATGTATGGTTGTAAAAAGACAAGCATTTTGATTGTAATGTCAACATGCACTAAATGCAATAATGGCTGTGGAGCAGGCTGTGTACTAGACCGGACCAGAGTATGTACTGCGTGCAAGGTGGTTTGATTCATGTGGATGAAACACAACATGCCACTGAGTCTGTGTGCATATTTACTGTTTGTGTGCACATGCAAAGATTTGCATTTATTAATTTGTGCAAGAGGACAGAAAGAACATGACAGTGACATACAGAGGCAGCAAGAAAACATTGACACATGGATGGGTTGAAAAAGGGAATAGGAAATTGTGGGCCTGTGGCAGTGTGTCTGCCTCCGTCGATCTGATTTAGAGCTGATTTAGAGCTGGCAAACACACACACACACAAGCACGCGTGCGTGCGCGCGCACACACACACACACACACACACACACACACACACACACATCCTCCCTTTACTTCTCTCATCAGCCCTCAAACCACTACAGCAGAACTCAGACTGGAATAATGCTGGTGTTAACCCTCACGAATAGAGCTTATAATAAGCTTGTGCTTGTGGACTTCTTTTTTTTAAAGATAATTTTTTGGGCTTTTTCACCTTTAATTTTTGACAGGACAGCTAGATGAGAGAGAGGGGGAAGACGTGCAGGAAATTGTCACACGTCAAATTCGAACCCTGGACCTCCACATCGCATACACCTATCAGTATGTGCTCCTGCTCTACCATTGAGCCAACCCAGCCACCGCAAGGCTTCTAATATTCTGATTCAGTAAATCTAGAACAGGATAAGAATTTATCCTGTTTTCAAAAATTTTAAAGATCTGTAGAGGCTACAGTCATGCGCTCTCTCTGAGGCTGCACTTAGGCACTATGGTGCTTTGAGCTAAATGCTAACGTCAGCATGCTCACAACGACCGTGCTAACATGTTTAGCAGATATAATGTTTACCATGTTCACCATCTTAGTTTAGTGTGTTAGCATGCTAACATTTGCTAATTAGCACTAACCCCAAAGTACAGCTGAAGCTGATCATAAAACAATGTATTGGACAAATAGAAATTCTGACCTGATGATGGCACTAGAGGAATAGTCAAGAGTTCACTTAAAGCGTAACTCTCGCCAAAATGCAACCTAGGGTCTTTTTGTGAATGTACCCGAGTCAAACTTTCGTTTTAAAAGCATATTTAGGACGGAATCGCCACTTTTAAGATTTACCGTATTTTTGTATTTTGGTCAAATGGCCTTTTGAATGGGAGTGCTCGGGGCACTTTTATGCTAGCCTCAAAATAGCTATTTTAAAAACACTAAGAAGGCTCGACACAGCATGAAACTTTGCTCAAAGTATCTCCAGGGTCTCTACACCTTAACGAAAGCATTGACAACATTGTTTGTGTCCCAAAAAAGGTTTTGAGCATCTCACGTTAGCAGTTGTTGTTTACACTATCCGCCATTTTCCCAGTCAAAAATAGGCAATCTCCGAATGCGAATGAACGGACTCCATAGGAGGAAATGTCATTCCTATATGAGGCTCCTTTTTCAACTACAAGGTCAATATTGTGTTTCACTAACGACAAAACAACAAATTATCCGTTAATTTATATGGAACTAAGCTTTTGGAGCTTTTCATCTTTACTCTCTTTCCTCGACTATTTTTGACTGGCTTGGTAGACGGCGACCGGAAGAACAGCAGCTACAGTGAGTTGCTCAAAACCTTTCTTTTTAGTAAACTCTGTGTACACAAACAATGTTGTCAATGCTTTTGTTAAGGTTTAGAGCCCCTGGTGATACTTGGAGCAAAGTTTCATGTTGTGTCGAGCCTTCTTAGTGTTTTAAAAATAGCTATTTTGAGGCTAGCATAAAAGTGCCCCGAGCACTCCCATTCAAAAGGCCATTTGACCGAAAAACGAGAATACGGTAAATCTTAAAAGTGGCGATTCCGTCCTAAATATGCTTTTAAACGAAAGTTTGACTCGGGTGCATTCACAAAAAGACCCTAGGTTGCATTTTGGCAAGAGTTACGCTTTAAATTCATTTAATCTATCCTGTGGGGGACATTAATGTCTGTACCAAATTTCATGGCAATCCATCCAGTAGTTGAGACATTTTTCAGAACCACAAATGTCAACCGCATGCCTGCACTAAAGGAAACATCAGAGGATAACTAAAGTCAGTAGGATACATCATCTGGAAACCACCAATGTCTATACAAAAATGTGTGCCAAGTCACCAAGTAGATGCTGAGTTTTTTCACTGAATATATGTAATAACTACTCGCTGGTAGTGCTAGAAGAAATGTCAGTGGCTCACCAAAGTCAGCAGGATTCGACCTCTTGGGATAATGAATGTGTACAAAATGTAATGGCCTTCCCCTCCCCTAAGTTGTTTTCCCTTTTATCAGAAAGTTCAAACCACTGAAGGAAAACTCCATCACAGAAAGGAGTTATTTTGCTTCTTGTACTATTTAATAGTTTGCCTCTGGTTAATGTTGTTTTTATAGGACAGTTAGAAATGCAGTGTTAGCTGTTTAGTTTAATGGTGCTCTGTAGATGAATGAAGATGTTTATAATTCATGACGCTTGCGTCTTGTGTTGTTTTAAGTACTTTTCTGTATTAATGATTATTGTTCATGCATTTCATGTATGAGCAGCTGATAAAGGATGAAGATTGTTGTACGTTTTCATCTTAAAAGTGCACTTAATATTTCCCGTCCCATCCAGGCCAATGGTTTTTCCTCCCAAGAGACCAAGTGTACTTTCACTGTTATTTTTAGGTTGGGAAAAGCTCATCCACTGTTCCCTAGGTGAGAGGCCTGGCCCATCTGATCCCATCAAGCAGTGTATTCATCCTTGCTGTCTTAGCCCACTGTCTATCCGGCTGATTGTCCATCTATATCATTGTCTTTATCATCTTGCATTCATTGTTTCTTGGAATTATAAACATGCTTTTATAATTCCAACATGCTTTCTCTCGTTCTATTTCTGACTCACCTATCATCTCTTTCCCCAATCACTTGAAGAGTAAAGAAAGCTAGAATGGGTGGTATTGGTTATTGGAATGATGATAATACTTTTTAATGAGACTGATAATGTTGCCAGCAAGTCTTTTGCCATGTAGATATAAAATTGTTTCGCTGGAGAAAAGAAACCAAGTCCAAATCCTTCTGCAGCTTGATTGATTTACAAAATATGTATGATGTAAGGGATACGTCTGTAAACACTGTCAGGGCCAAACACACACAAGCACACACCAAAGAGAGGTTTCACCCACACATGAAAACCAACCAGTCTAACCTGAAATGCAGGAATACTGTCATGCTGGATTGCAGGTATAAACCTTGGCTGACTAGTGACATACTAGCATTTCAGTCAGAACCATCACCTCATGGTCATTCAAGTCTGAATAACACATTTACTTTAAGTCCTTGACAAAAATCTCAACAGAAACACAAATATTTGCAATGGAAAGGTCTGACAAAGACATAACAATACATTTTATATTTTAAAGTGATCTATATTTTAATTTAATAGTTTGAATTGATTGAAGTAAACACAAAATTACTTTTATGTAAAGAGTGTACAGCCAAGATAGCCCTTTCTTCCCTGTGCAGCACGCATGCGTTCATTGTAATATTGCTGCCTTCATGTGCTCTTTGTAGACTCAGACTTCCGAAACTCAAACTAAAACATGACCCAACCCAATTCCATGCTGATATAGGCTACTGTAAATTAAGCACTGTATATTAATGTAACTCTTGCATTATTTAAGCAGTTACTCAAAACATAGACACAGTATTTTGCTTGCTTTGTCAAGTGGGCAACTTGACGATAAGACATTATATAAGACGTTATATTGACAGGCCTCAGTAAAGCTTTCACTTCAAATTACATCAAATAAAATATATATACTTCAATGGATTTTTTTAGTGACTTATTGTTGCCTGAGCTGCTGTAGCATTTAATAAAATGATATGTATGTTTTTATTTTTAAGTAGCCTAAAAGCTGTAGGCTAATTAATTTAGCATTGTACAGTGTAAATGTATCTGCTTCAAAACATGGTTAATAATTATACATTATAGTAGCCTAGCTATACAATGTGACACAGTTTACAATTGGGCTATTAGAGTTTCAGATTGAATTTATACATTTAAAATTAGGTTTGAATTTTTAAAATTAAAATATTAAATACATTCAATGTATTTAAAATGTAGTAAAAACATGTATACATTTACATTTCGAAACGTCAGGGGTTACGGAAAATTTCCACTTCCATTTTACTTATATTATACTAAGAATATTTCCATATTTTAACATAAGTAGGCTATAGGCTGCACCCACATTGTTGTTGGGTCGTTCGTGTGAACCTATCTCGAACTATCCGACATCACTTGAATGCAGCACGAACAGCAACACATTCCCAGCGCCACAGCAGAGCCCAGAACTGGAAATGTGATTCGGCTAAGTACACGAGAGCGTCGTACCTGGTTAAACGAGCCGAGAACGCTGTCAAACACTGATAAAGTCGGTAAGGGTAAAGGTCGAATACGAAGAGAAAAGAGTGCAGTCGCGAAAGAAACACCATTTAAAGTGAGTTTATACAAACAACAGAGGATTTAATAAGTGGACACGAGACGTTGAGTGGGACCGTGGCAGATGTAAGATGTCATCGACAAAGGTGGATTAAACTTCAGGGCTGTTAAGGGAATTATGAAAACAATATCTACACAGGTGACTTTAGAGCCGACAGGAATGGCTTGATTTCTCATCCCGGGAGAGCGGTGGGACAACACTGTCAGAGGCACTCATGTTTCTGTGGAAGAGAAAGAAAGTTTGCTGCACTTCACTCGGATACAAGTCTACTTTTTGAGAGGCATTTCTGCTGTGACTTTTTCTTATCCAAGTGGCAGAGCCCGCCAGTTTTGGTGTCGGCTCATAACTGTTCACAATGTCCAAACCCGTGCTAAAGAAAAACCACTGGACCTTCAGAGTAAACGAATGCTCCGTCTCTAAAGATGCCCGTGGCGACTTGAATGTGCCACTGCGCGGCGGAGCGGAGAACGGGGAATTCGCCTATATCGGGCCAGTTAACGAGGATGTCGTGGTTTACAAAATTGGAAAAATAAATGAAGGAGAACTGCTGCTGGAGGTGGAGAATCTCTCTATTTCAGGATTACCCTTGTACGACGTACATACAGTGATAAAGAACTGCAAAGGTCCCGTCAGGTTGAAAACTGTCAGGCAAGGTAAGGATTGGGAGAGGCAGCGGCACGTGCAAAACTCCGTTCAAACTTGTAACCTTTAATGTTGCTCAGTTTTCGGAAACTTTTATAGGGGTTACATTTTTTTGTGACAAGCTTTTTATTTAAACAGAAGGAAGCCCTCCTAAATTCGGCACCCATGAAATGTACAATTAAGCCTACAAGTTCATCAAAATAGAAACGTTTAAGTTGGCTTTGCTTCCAACGAGAAGTCTTTTGGGTAATCTTGAAGTTGGTAATATGTTCTTCCAGGCGAAATATTGGTTTATCCAACTGAAGAGTGGGTGAAAACTTAAATAAGTCGTGACATTGTACACCTGTCGATGAGCAAGGCTACGTTAAATTGACAGATTTTTGAATTGCGTTTGGCGTGTAGCCTACTTTCTTTTTTTTTTCCCCATAGGCCTACTAGAAAAAAAAAACACCTATCGGGCCCAGGGGGATGGAAACATCACAGGTTCTCAAATATTATTTATTCATCTTCCATTTTGTTCTGTCTCTTTACCAACCTTTTGAAATGGCTCACATGTTAAGAAACAAATGATGTCAATTCACGTCATTATAGCTTATTCGACACCCTTTAACTGTAAAAAATACATCCAACACCTAAAATAATCATGTCCTTTACAGTGGGCACTCATTCCATTACCATATCTGTAATCAAGCTATCCTAATGGACCTTTTTCACTGCAGACCTTTTAACTTGTCATAGTAGGAAAAGCACAGCTGAAATTGATAACCTTAACGATGGCTCAATTCCATCAAGTGTCCCAGTAAGCTATTTCAGTGAGTCAGCATGCTCAATACCAGGGCCTCTCCTAAGTGGAATGCTGCCATCATGAATGGTGTTGAATACACCTGTGCTTTTCCTACTATGGCATGTCAACATGCCTGCCATGAAAAAGGTCTATTAGGCTAAACGTTGACTCCATGTAGGATCACTGTATGAATACCAGGTACTGCTTGGATATTTTCTAGGCTACAACAGCATATGTGAGCCGAGGGTCAATTTACCCTCATTTTTTTACTAAGCCATACACATCATATGAAATAAAGTAGTGATCATTAATTTATACATAGGTACTAAACAAGCAGATAATAAGCAACATCTGAGTTGGCCTGGGTCTTTTTAGGCTGTATCTGTTGATTCCTCAAACAGGCTAGACTGGCAACACTTCTCTAGCACCTTACAGGAATGGGAGCATCAGTCACCTAGCAGAAATGCAAACATCAGGCCAGTGTGGCTGGTCTGGCTAGTTCATGGTCAGCTTGACTCAGCAGGGCAGGGCAGTTTGATACTGAGCCACCCTGACAGGCTCCCAGTGTGGCAAAGCAGACTGCTGAAGGGATGCTCAGAGCCAGCCTGGGCCACACTAACTTCCTGTAGAGACAGACAAAAGAGCAGTAACTCTTCAAGGACAATTTCACATATTTAGGACCTGTGAATGCTGGAAGCGATATTGGCTGGGTCTACTCAGAAGTGGCACCATGCTTTTAAAGCCGCTACATGTGGAATTCAGCATCAAACCTACTACCGCTTTAATTTCAGGACAGTATTACTTCACTAGAAAGTTGGGCAGCCCCAACCTGCATATTACATTTTGTGTCACATTGTATTTGCCATCACTTTGGCAAAAAACATAAAGAATGCACTATTTTTCCAGTAAATAAAAGTAGGAAAAGAAAAATACACAACATTGATGTAAGGTGAAGGAGAAAACCTTCAACTGAACATGTAAATGTCCTGTTTGGGATGTTTTATTCTTAAATAGGCCTATGTAAAAAAACACCTTATCTGTGTCCTTTCCCGTTGGTTGTCCTGCAGATAACACAAACAAACAGCTGTCCATGTGCTGTTTGTATGCTCGTATAAGAAAACAGCAGCAAATCTTTTGTTATTGTGGCCTCCATGTTTTCACCCACCTGATGCTCTTGGCTACGGCCAACCGTTGGTGGCAGTCATGCAACAAGTTGTTATGCCAAATAGGGCTGGGCGATATGGAGAAAATTAGATATCACAATATTCTTGACCAAATACCTCTATCGATATTGCGGCAATATTCTAGGGTTGACAATTGGTGCTTTAACAAAATATCTTCACACTTAGATTTTAGATAAATAATCATCAGTAATGTGGACATAATGTCTAAGTGGGGAAAAGGCAAATAATAGAAGAGCTAGAACAGTCTGGTAAGATCAGAAAAGTACATCACTTTACTGTAATGCAGCCTTTAAAACCAGGAAAAGACAACAATTATGTCATATCACGATATTACGATATCCAAAATCTAAGACGATATCTAGTCTCATATCACGCTATCAATATAATGCCAAACACCAATATAACAAAAGAAGAAGAACACGCATCCCGACCATGTGAACGCTGGCAGTCGCAAAAACAACGTAATCATGGGGGCGGTCCCTGTTATTCCCAGGTGGCATGAACGCAGCATTAGATCGAAGAGTGTGATGTCACCAAACTCAGTAGGCCATTTTCACAGCAGACACTTTGACTTGTCATAGTGGGAAAAGCACAACTGTTACTAATAACATCAACAATGGCTCTAGGCCTGCACGATAAATCGTTATAAAATCGCGATCTCGATTCACCCCTGTTCGCGATTTAATTTTAATTTTTTTCCTCCAATTAATTTATTGAAAGCATTTGACATTGATATTAACATGTTTTAATTATGTAAAGACATGTCCAAGGAGTTCAGATAGAGCCTGTATCAGGGCCATATTTAGTTCAATGTGTTATGTCACTATTTCTGGTAGCCTACTGTACTTAAATGGCCAGTATGTGGCTTATTTTCTTTATTCATTGAAGCCTCTATGTTTACAGGCTCGTGGTGATGCGCAATGTGCTATAGGTGCCAAAAACAATCTATGTTTTGGTACTGCCATTTTGTTTTGCTTTGTCATGGTTCATGTGTTCAATAAACATTACACTTTGTGAGGAAAAAAATCGTGGCAGAGAATCGTGATATCAATTCTAAGCAAAAAAAAATCGTGATTCATATTTTTCACCGAATCGTGCAGGCCTAGATGGCTCTGCTTTATTCAAGTGTCCCAGTGAGGCAAAATAGCAGGACCGTCGTTAATTGTATTGTTTACACCTGTGCTTTTCCTACTGTAACAGGTTAAAATGTCTTTTGTGAAAGAAGTCCTTTCATACAAATAAAGGTGTACAATTAGGGCTGCGTTAACATTTAATATCCTGATAACGATATTACTTGCGATAAATAAACAGATACTAAAGTGAACTCAGTTCTGCATTTCTGCTGCTTTCAGTATTCTGCTAAAATAGGACACATTGTTGAATTTAAAACGAATGAAAGGAATAATTTCCAACATTCTTTTATTGAACAAATTGAACATTGAATTGAATATAAAACACCAACACCACTAAAAAAAAAAAAAATCAGTTACATTTTAAGTGCAGTTTTCTACTGATATGTTCTTTCAACTAACTCAAGAAATCTCTGAGTGTCTGCCGTAATATGTCGCAGCCTTTTGCGATGTTTATTGCGCCAGTTGATATTGCGAAAAAACAAAACAACTATAGATAGATAGATAGATAGATAGATAGAATATAATAAATCTATAATAGAGGTGGAACGGTACATGTATTCGTATTGAACCGAAACGGTACAGGTGTCTCGGTTTGGTACATGAATTTACACGAAGAATACACGGTATAAAAATAAATAAAACTTGCGTGCAAATGAATTAATGTATCTACTGTTAAATACGCGTTTCTTAGGGACACCTAATCTGTAGCCCCGCCTTAGCTCTGAAGCTCCCAAGCTCCGCCTATATGTCGAGTCAGTCCAGTGAGTCCACACGAAGAAAACTAGTCCCTTCCATATACAACCAAACACAGATGTACTGTAGCTGTATCCCTTCTTACCTTGACCACAAATGGCTTCCAGGCCCATTTGCTCCGCTGTTAGCTTCGCGGTTTGCTGCTAGCTCCGCCGTTAGCGTGTGAAGCTAATGCCACAATTCGCCAACTGCTCTGTGTAACCGAAGCTGCTCTTTTAACACCCCTGCTCTGTGCATTCACATATGAGAGCAGCGCTTGTCTCCCATATCACACTACTAGCTGATTGTCTTATTTTGTTACGAGTTCCAGATGGAGTCTGGAGATGATGTGGGGTAGCCTACTTATTGTTTACTGTTTACCAAGGTATTAACCGAACTGTGACTTCAGTGTACCGTTCCACCCCTAATAAATAAATAAATAAATAAATTAAAAAAAAAAAAAAAAATATATATATATATATATATATATATATATCTCTCTCTCTCTGCTACTGTCGATGCCCTGACTAGTGCAACAAAACTGACGGTACAGGTAGGGGGATGTCAATCAATCTGAGTCTGTAGTCTTAAGAAGAGGTCTAATCAAGCAAAATAAGTGAAATACCTGTGGTTTAATTATAGGGGCGTAGGAGCTTTATGCTACGTTTACACGTGGCCAGCTATTTTCATAAACGGACATTTTAACCTCTCCTTTTTCAAAAATAACATCTTGCACAGCTGTCACTTTTCAGAAAAGTGTTTGTTTACACGTACCTGTGTATATATGCCGTCAATACCGTCAAGAGCATTCCAAACCTGTAGGTGGCAGTGTAACGAGAAGCTCAAGCCCACGTTAGCAAATCAGAATCCCGAAAATGGCAACAACAGCAACAAATCGCTTCCTCTCTTTTCTCTTCCACACTTCTCGGCTGCCTAAACCTCTGTTTGTCTCAGTTTACATCCAAACGTGCAAACAAAGTTTTCCCAAATCTCCACTCTGGCCGGAGTTTTTAGAAAGACTTGTTTTCAGAAAGAATCCTTTTCAGAGGCAAATTCTCCATTTGCGTGTAAACAAAGGGCACGAACGAAGGGAAATGTCTCTGTTTTTCAAAATAACCATGAAAATAACCATGTACGTGTAAACGGGGTATTAATCCAGTTTGAAAGTGCTGGTCTTCATGTTTTAGAATTGATTCAACCGATCAAAACACTCATTGTTGGCTACTATGAATGTTCAGGATATCTGCAGTTTTGTTCGGTCAGACACTTGAGTTAAGTATTGTTTACTAGTTTCCTGGGGATTCCAAACTGTGGCGGTAACGTGCCTTCTCCCATACAGTAACTGCAGGGGTCGTGTGTTCTGATAAAACTCTTTCTGCAGGAGAAAACGGTGGCAGAACGTTAACAAAACATAGTGCCAAGTGGTGGACATCTTTTTCAAAAGTGTGCCTGTTGTTGAGTGCTGGATCTCAAAGCAATTCTTGAGTCTTTCCTATTGTGGAGCATGTAAATAGAAAACAATCTAGTTGTTTTATTTAGCACTCGTGGAAGTACTGTTGATGGAATCACCAGTGTGAATCCAGAATTAAAAATTTCCGGTGTTGTAACATGAGCCAGTGTTGATTATGCACCCCTATCCTTTCTGCACGTTGTAATGACTTAGACAATAGGAGGAAACTCTCTCTTCTCACGTTAAACCAATCAGAAGTCTCGGGGCTCCCAGCTTCCCCTTTTTTCCAGCACCCGTCTGGGGATATTGGGTGTCGCCGCCATACAACGTCACATGATCAGATTCCATTTCAAGTTTTTAATAATTTATGCTGTCTGGGAATTTCTCTCCCTAATCAGCCTTAATTGGGAAAATATGCTCAGCAACAAGGGCCATCTGTAAAATCTAAGTGACCTAATTTTGCCCAGAGCTTGTGCCATTTTCTCACTTTAATCAAGTGGGATGTGTGGAGAGGTACAGCTGCAGTGTCTTGGCTCACTAATAGCCACAAAGCTTTTGCTGCTGTTGATTGCCAACCGTATAAAGAGACTTGTTGAGATCTTCAGCACTCTATTCAGACCTGTGAACGAACACCACACACACACACACACACACACACACACACACACACACACACACACACACACACACACACACACACACACACACACACACACACTTTCGGTCTGAGCTGATAAAAGGCTCTAACCAGTGCTGCTGCAGAGATTGTATTGTTTGCTTTGGATATCAGTGAAAGAGTTCAGGATACACACACATACATGTATTCCCTGCCGAATATACACCCTGTGCTCTGCTGCTGAGTCCAGGCCATGAAAAGTCCACTTCATAGTGTATCGATCAGGCAGAACTGTGGGAAAATAACTGGATTATGTAATTTTGGTATATAACATACAAACGCACACGTGCACTCTCACTCCTTATCCTTTTATACCAGCAGCTACTGAACTTGCAAACGGAAATACACATAATGATAAGACATGTCCATCTGATAAACACCAGAACTTCTTTATGGATAATGTCCTTATGAAGATAACCTAGTGCTCCACATATGCAAAACAATCACTGTGTAACACTGTGGATCAGACACACAGTGGTGCACAAACGTGTTATACACACATCACAACAGCGAGGTTCCTGATTGAGAGCAGATAAGTGTCATGCTCTCTCTGGTGTTGGTGCACATGTCGGGTGTGTGTGGATAATTAGCGAAGTTTCCATTATAATAGTGTGTATGCGCTATTGCACTGTATTTTTCATGGGGGCAGAAAGACGACGGCCATTGAGTTTAAGGATAGAATTGTAATTAAGTTTAGGGTTAGGTGTGTGTTGATAACATCAAGGGGCTAGGGATTGTAGCCAACAAAGGTCTTCACAAGCACTGTGAAACCAGTCTACGTGTATGAATGTGTATATATACTTTCTGGGCATGAAAAGTGGCACAATGGCCCAGAATTCATGGGTTTCCCCAGGCAGGAGGTATGCTTTGTGTGGGTTACTCTGGTCAATGGGATTTGACCACACACACGCGCACACGCACACGCACACAATTTGAATCCTCTTCACGTAAAACCAACCGTTGCTCTCCCAGGCCAATCAGGAATTGAAGCACTTCGGAAGAGTGTATTTCTTCCCAAGCAGCATTATATTATGGAGCTGGTGTGATGAACGAGGCCTCGCAACTATAAATCTCTGTAAGCAGAAAATGTTCTCCCTTTCATAATGGCGGTGCAAGTTGCTAACCAGAGCTGCTCAAATTTACAACACCGTGTTACTGCATTAACTCCAAGCTCTGTGTGCATGTAGTGTTTCTGGCAGGCCTTGCATATGGAAGTGTTTATTTCCTTTCTCCCGGCAGGAAGTTGGACACCCCTCCTCGCCCCAACTGTTCTTCCACCTTTGTATTCTCTGACAGCGGTGGAACGACTTCACATCCTCCCTCAGAGCAGGCTTTAGGAAAGATCTCTGGCTTCAATTTCAGGGTGTGTGTGTTTGTGTGTGTGGGTATGAGAGTGAGAAAGAGGGAGGGATAGAAGTCACATGTGTACAGTATAAGCATCTTGCCTACTTTAAGCTGAATTTGTGTTTGTGTGTTGGTGCTCAGCTTAAGCTCTGCATTTAAATACAGTGGGGGGACACTCACTTACCGACTAAATAGACCATGAAATGCTGTATCACTAATGCAGCGCTTTTTGTAATCCCACCCGAGCGGAACATATGCACGTGTGCAGTCTTTTTTTTTTTCTTGTTTGCTGAAGAATAGTCCGTCTTTTCCTAATTAGCTCAAGTGTAGGTTGTTGCATTGAGTGTGAATGGGAATTGGACTTGCAGTTACACACTGTCAGAGGAAGAGAAAGGCCAACAAATTTACGATGACTGAGTTTTTAGTAGGCCGGGGGGGGGGGCAGTTCTCTCTCCTTTGAAGACTGCTATTGTCCAGTATCCTCAAATTGTATACATATGCACACAGTTGAGGAGTGTGTTTCTGAGGAATGCATCAAGATTTAGACACGGTTGACAACATTTACTTGAAAAGAGTCCTGAATACCAAGGAACATCAGGACCAAAGAGAAGTTAGATCGTTAAACATTAGTTGACCACATGACATTACGAATTGCTGTTTTTCTGAATGACCTTTACTAGGGTCTACACTGGAAACCAAAGCCTCTGCATAGATGTCTAAGGCAGCTGTGTAACCCTAACCATGAAATGCTGAGCTCCTTATGAGTGTCAGAACAAATAGGGAAGTTAAAGCCCTGAGTTTAATATCATGCTGCTTTGGTTCAGTAAGGTGACTGTTAACCTAACCAAAGTGTAGGATGAGTTGACAAATCTACTCAAAAGGCATTCACTTAGTCCCACACTGTCAGTCTGACTGCTTGGTTAGCATAATCACCCATCTGGGAGATACGATCACTGTTTTAAATTAAACTTAATAAGCCTCCAATCTCAGGGCAGGTGAGCGTCTTAATCAAAGCTTTTAGAATTCATATTCTGATATTTGCATGTTGCCAGTTGCTTAAAAAGTATTTTAACACTAAATCCACCTTTTTGAGTTAGTAAATAATGTGTATGGGCATCAACCTGGCCCTATTTCTAGTGTCCATTCAAACAGAAGTTATTTTCCCTTTTTCCAGAGAAAATCCAGTATTTCTTTCTCCAGAAACTCCAAAAAATCAGTTAAAAATCTATGACTTATCCTGGAACACCACGCCCCGAATTATAAACTGACAAGCCGTTCATGCCCCCCATTGCCCCCTCCTATAGCACTACTAGGTAGTGGTTTACAGTGTTGGCCCTACCACTCATTCACATCCTCTATTCTGTGATTATCACTCGCCATTGTTGAAGGCTTGCTAAACTAACCTGGCAGTTAAAATGGCTCTGAACTCTGTGGGTGTGGGTGTGTGCATTCTTTGAATTTATGAAGTGGGTATCTCAAGCCTGCTGTTCAACCAACCAGTAAGAACCAGAGCCACCCTTTGAACAGTAAATGCAACAAATGCAAAGTCAGTAGCTGAGCTGACTAGACTTTAGAAGCAGCGGACGCTTCACAGTCTCTCTGTCAGCCTTTACCGTGCACACAGTCTTTAACAATGTTTGAGCTTAGTCACTTCTGTTCTGTGTCCTGTGTTAAGTCAGGGATGGGATCATATGCCTGCAGATAGTAATGGTGTGTGTGTGCATGCGTGTGTGCCCGTTTGCGTGCCAGACAGGCAGACATGGCCAAGTCTTTCTGTCAACTCTGCTGCTGTTAATATCAGATGAGATGTGGTTATGCCTGCAGCAGGCAGACTAGGATGCAAAGTGGATTGGTAGTGGCTGTGGGCATCATTAATATGGCTGAGACTAGACCCAGTAGCAAGTGGATGTGCCCAAGAAAAACGCTGCTAGTCTCTGGAAAAAAAATGAAAGTTTTATGTATTCTTTACATTTTTTAATTCAGCAGGGACTTTGCTTTAGCACAGCGAAACATAAAGTACTTGAGCATTTTTAACTCCTCCACATGTTTCTGTAATATCATGTTGCAGCATATTTAACTTTTTGAGACACAATATGGTAAAAAGACACTTGGAAGCTTACATTGAGTTCATTTGTTGTTGATTGCTAATCATCAGCTTTTTATCTTTCTAGTCATGGTTGCACCCAGAAAATCTTTACTTTATCTCTCGGGCTCCTTGAGCTATAAAGGCTTTTCTTCCCCTGTCTGTTTCCTTGTTTTCTTTACCTTTAATTACGTTGCGGGTCTGTTTACACAAATCCCATTAATTTAAAGTCTTAAAGGAAGCTTACTCATGCACATTCATGTGCACACGCACACTAAACAAGGGAATATCTACAGGTTTAGAGAACAGTCTAGCCCTGATTAAGAGGATTTAGACACGAGTCTCTGTTTGTCCACGGCAGCGAGCACACATGCCCAAAATCCTGGGGTCTTCCTGCAGTGGCAATTATGCGACTCACAACAATGCCTCGTTGAACCACATTGCCTTATTCCTCCTCCTCCTCCTCGCTCTATTCATCTTGTCTGCTCGCTTTATCTCTCCCCTCTCAAGTCTTTATTTATTCTCTCCACACTCATTGTCATCTGAGTATGGGAATTGTGAATGCTGTTATTAAGGGGCAGCCCATTCTGACTGGGCCCCCACCCTGTCCTTTTCCTGCTCAAGTCCTAATGTAAAGAAGTGTTCCAACAGGTCACTTCACAGTAGTTATGGATGACAGCTTTATGTGGTTCGTGGTAGTCACTGTGAAGGGAGAGTGTGCTGAATTATGGCTACAAAAATTTGCTGAAAAAGAGATTTAAAGTCAGGAAGACATATTGGTGTGTGTTGAAGTATCTCTTTATGAACCAACAGTGGTGGTGTTCTTCACAGAAGTATTTGGGCAATTGATGCATATGCAGCCAGTAAGGCAAGTGCTATTGCTCTTGCACATTTTGGGGAAAACTCCTTTTTACTTTCTGTAAGATAAATTTGCTGTTGGGGCTAGCAGCCAGTTAGCTTAGTTTAGCATAAAGGCTGGAAACTAGCCTCCAAAGGTAACAATCTGTCTACCGTACAGTCTGCACTTGTAAAGCTCACCAACACAATATATCTTGCTCTGTATGAAAACTAAGCATAAAAACAACAGTTTGCCGTTTTACACAGACTATTGGCCCCAGAGCAGTTGCCAGGCAACCAGTGGGACAGGTAGTTACTGCTCCTGGCCAATAAAATAATCCCTTGTAAAATGGTGAATTTTCACTCTCACACTTCAGTTTTTGAACGAAAGTGAATAAGCATATTTTCCAAAATGTCAAACTATTTCTTTAATATCCCTGAGAAAATGACAGTGAATTGCAATTAATTTAGGAAACGGCTGTGCTGTCACTAAAAATGACCTGGAAAGCAGTGTTTATGCAATCTAAAAAGTGTTTGTCTATGGGGATCTTCTTGTGATTGTACAGTTTGTAGCTAGATGGCAAGTACACTGTTAAAAAGGCGCCTGCAGTTCTTCCATCTGGAAATAGCAGCCTGTGTGATGGTGACCAGCGCTGAAGCATCCTTGATTGAGAAAGCATGTGTGTGCTGCCGTTAGCTGGAAGCCTTCAGGACATCAAATGGCTTTGATAATCTCTTATGATGACAGGGGAGATATGGTTGTGTCATCAGCTTCGCAGGTGGCCTCCCAGTGCTTAGCAGCTAAGGGCCAAGTGACACTGTGTCTCTGTATCACAGTATGTTTTTAAGATACTGGCTGTTGGACGTTAATTTTTCTTTGGCATGACTGGACCTTTTTATACAGGTTTATAGTGGCGTATTCTACGGTCAGTACATAGAAAATACAAATGTTAATGTCATCATGTACACTGAAGGCTTTGATTACTATAGAGTTTGCTTGGCCCCACACAATTATATAACGTATGGAGGAATCAGAATGCATCAAACATTTGCAGAATATAAACCATTTTAATTGTGCAAACTGCAACGTAGTAAAGTAAATAAGTTAAAACTAAATGAATATGCCAACAATGTTTACATTGCTTCCTTTTCGAAACGATAAAACATGCAGAACGTCATGAATTTAGTTTTTAACCGATTGTGCTAAAATGGAACTTGAGTGGTGTATGCTCATTTGTGCCAGAAAAGAACAAAAGTGAGCTAGATGCAGAAGTAGGAGAAAGCTTCTGTGTATTACTTAATGTTCATGCTGCATATTTAGCACAGTCAAGTTATACAGTAAGTTTTCTGACATGATTTCAATTCAATATTATCAAGACATGTTTTGGCTTTTGACTATTGTTGCTAGCCGAGTTAGTTCAGATCCTGGCATTTTGTCGCCCAAAAGTTAAAACAGGCCTCAATTTAGGTGAAGATAAATAGATGTTTGGACTGTTTTGAGACGGATAATGTGGGCCAAATTTGATTAAGCTCAAAGGAATTCTTCTTATCCTTTAGTCATAGTATCTGGAATGGGGCACACAGCAGAATATAATTCTCTTGAAAGTCAAAATGAGACAAACAGCCTTGAAAGCACAGTTCAGCTCTGTGGCAGGTTTCCTGCTTTGATTGGTAGTACCAAGCACAATGGCAGCACAAAGTTACGCTGTCCCACTGTGTGCGTCTGATAGTGGAGCATAAAAGACAGTATGCATATGAGCAATTAAAGGTCAGCACACGTACTGTATGAAAACTACAAACTTTGGCTTCATTTTTCACAGAGCGACGCAGTCCATACACTCATCACTTACTGTACAAGCTTCATTAAACCCGCACAGTGAGGAAAACGTGACAGCTTACTGATAGAATCTTAATGAGACAAGCAGAGACTAATTAGCAAAGACAGGGAAAGGATTGAGTCTTAATTTAAGGTCACTGGTGCCCACCTTCTCTCTTCACTGTTGGCATCAATCACAGATGTTAATGTCTAGTCTCTTGAAGTGACGTCTGGTTATGTGACAACGCCACCGTGCCCTCTGTATCTCAATGTCAGCAGCTGACCCACTCTGTTCTTGTGTTCACAACACAGCCTGAACACAAACATCCACCCTAATTGAACACAAGACAAAAACTTATTTTAGATAGTGTACATCCCAACTAGCATCAAGGCTGTCTGATGTCGTTCTTTTTTAATTCTAAATTTTTAAATAATTTTTTTGTTCATTTTTTACTATGAATTTGCAAAGCAGTCAGTCAGTCTGGCAGTAGTATAGCCATTGCCCTGCTTTAAAAATAAATAAATAATAATAATAATCTAAGCTAGTAAATGTGATAATAGATCTTGGAAGTTTAAGCCAGTATTACAGCAGTTTACTCTATATGTACATTTTCACACATTAACTACACATTTTCACATGATTATGATAATCCTCCTTTTTAAGAAGAAGATATTTTACATCTTCCCCACGACTCTCTCCTTAGTGCCCCTCCTTAGTGAATTTGATATCAAGTTAAATCCACTTTAGATTTGAACTCCCTCCAACAGCAGTTGCTGTAAAATAATTCAGTTGAGTATTCTAATGGAAGCTGAACTTACAAGAAAGAAGTCCATTTACTTTTATAATTCAAAAACCCATCCTACTGTGAATGACATATCAGTTGAAACGTAGGTAACACCAGACTTAACCATTTTACCGTCTGCTGACAGCAGAGAGGCTTAAAACGTGAATTATACTAGCCGCATCCAAGGTGGCACACGCCATCGTGACGTAATATCCTGCCGGCGAGCAGAGGTCGCGCACGGCTCTCTTTTTTTTTTTTTTTTTTTGGAAACGGGAGGCCTGAACGAGTTCTCCGACAACCGGATGCCAGTACTCTCAGAGTGACTGCAAGTCTCTCTTGTAAACTTACTAGGTTAAGATGAGTTCTTTTATGGTGAATGAAAGGCTTGATCCGACGAAGTAGATCATCGAATCAAATCAAAGCATTGATGGCAATGCTGCTGCCAGTTCTGCTGTTGTTTTACTTTTTTCTTCTTCTTCTAATCCGTAGAAAGAGCATCGTCGGTAGCCTTTGCTCATTACCGCCACCTCTGTTCAGGAGAAGACTGCAACTAGTGTCGCGAGCACCAGCTCGGGTATAAATAGTCACGGCGATCCCATGACGTCACATTTGCACGCGCCAGATGGGCTGCGTCTAGTATATAAGAGCCTTAATGGGGGGCCTTTCTCACCTATTGTCTTGTCTTGTCAGGACTGTGTCGTACTCAATGACTCAATTCTAATCTGTTATGGTTTCACTACAATATCCCTCTAAAGCACATGTGTCAAACTCAAGGCCCGCGGGCCAAATCCGGCCCCTTGCAAATTCTGATCCGCCCCGCATATCAATTTAGGCTCACAATCAATTTTGGCTCACCTAGTCGTGCACCAAACCAAAAACATGGAAAACTGTTTTTCAACTTGCAATTACGTGACACTCAAAGCAGAATTTGGCAAATTTGCCGACTTTGAGACTCAGAAATTCCCACAGAACCAGAGAGTTTGCATATTCTGGCCGTGAAAGAGCTCGATGTGAGTCAGCTGTGTGGTAGCCTACTTAGAAAATGTAATCTAGAGCCCTGCGCGGGACGGTTTTCTTCATCCCGCTCCCGGCGAATTTCTGACCATTATCACCTGCAACATGTGTGTTACAGTCCCGCCCACTCCCGCAATGTGTATGTCCACTCCCGCCCGCACCCGAAAAACTCTGAGAATTTATGCCCCCACAATAATAGAGATGCATTGATGTTGTGTTTCTCCCGTCCCGCATGAGAAAACACGTCATTTTATAGTTTAATAAGGAGAAGATGCAGGCAAAGAAGGCAGGTGTTTGCTGCTGTTAGACGGGGAGGAAGGAGCCGAGGATGCGGGAGAGAGGGGGAGGAAGGAGCCGAGGATGAGGGAGCGGGCGGACGGTGGACGGAGCCTTGGCTCGGAGCTCCCCCGTCCTGGGAGGCTCAGACACGCTGGTGTCTGCTCATAGATGGGCTGTACAGTATATACTCAGTCAGTATATATGTATATATATGGTTTCTGCTGGTGTGGGGGGATTCCAGGCTACATCCCGATCCCGCAGTGTTTTTTTTTTAGCCGCCCGCAGCAAAGTTAAAACCGCCCGCTCCTGCGAGATTTGCGTTGGGTCCCGCGGGACCCAATCCCAACGCAGCCCTCTAATGTAGTCATTGTTTTGCTTGATTTGCTAAATTCTAGGATGGCTTTGGAACTTTTTTGCTCACTTTTTCAGGGCTTTTTATGTGGACCAAACTGTAAGTGAGAAGAGTATATTGGGAGATGCAATAATTCACAGAGTCAAAGATATTTTACTTTTTCGATTAAATAAAAGCATGTCAATAAACTATACATGTCTGGCACTTGATGGGATTCTCTTTTTCCAGTGTGGCCCTTAGTGAAATTGAGTTTGACACCCCTGCTCTAAAGTGTATATTTTTTTGCAAGCAGTATGTTGCCAGTCTAGTTTCTTTCAATCTCTAAACTTATAGAGACTTGATACCGTGAAATACTGACTAAATTGCTTCCCTGTGCTGCAGTGAACAAATGTTATGAGACAGACAAGCTTCTCAAGTTTTAATATTTTAAGCAGAAACATCTATTTCTCACATACATGTTGTTAACAAATTCCGGAGCCAGACACTCTGGTCTTTGTAGTTGTAATTAAAGTAAAACAATGTCCTCACAAAAATGTACACTTCAGAAAGGCTGTACTATCCAAACTGGAGCAGTTGTTTGTGTTTTTCGGCACCCTGATCTGTCTGATACTGTATCACTTCTCCTACTCCACAGTGTTACATTCTTGCATGTTCATTGCAAATGTACACAGGGCAGTGGTGGCCTAAAGGTTGGAGAAGCGAGCTTGTGACCGGGAGGGAGGTCGTCTGTTCAATCCCCAGACCGACAGGATAAAACCTCATTACCATCACTGAGGTGCCCTTGAACAAGGCCCTTAACCCCAACCGCTCCAGCTGCTCAGTGGCCAGCAGATCAGACTGTGGTTGTACTGGGCAGTTTCCAGTTATAAATGTGGAACTGTGTGAATGTGATCAGGGCGTTGATGCAAAAGAGAGGCTGCCTCTCAGTGAACCTTCCCTGAGTAAATAAAGGTTCAATTAAAAAGAAAAAAAGAAAAAAGGGTGTAGGCTTGTGGACCGAATGTCACACCACTAGTATTGGCCACTGTGGCGATACCCATATGAAAATAGTGCCATACAGCAGTATTATGACTTGACACACACCCTCCAGGCCTTGTTATCATCATGCCCGTATTTTCAGTTTATCTAACGACTGCTCAGCAGCACACTGACTGACTGAATGCTATTTGCAAGGGTTTTATGTGGGCATCATGTGATTTTTAGCTGTGTGTTGGATCAAATAAGCAGGACTTTGTGGTTTGAGTCTGAATTCCACGTGCCACTTGGTAATGCGACTACTACTATCACTGCAGCATTACACACACACACACACACACACACACACACACACACACACACACACACACACACACACACACACACACACACACACACACACACACACACACACACACACACACACACACACGCTTGCACTTTGTACTGTTCAGGAATGCTCTGTTTACATAGCTGGAGCTGGCCAAGATTAGTAGTTGAGTCTCTCAGGTGTCTGCTGTGTGTCACTGGCACCGGTTATTTTAAAGGGCCCCAGTATGGCTCATACTCCAGCTGCTGCACCTTGCTTTCAACTCTCCTCTGTCTACTGGATTTATACTTGTGGATTTTGGAGGAAACAATGGCCCATAGACTCAAGGGAAGTTTCACAAGCACAATCATTTTAATGCACTTCAAAAATTCATGTAATTTCTTTTCTGTAGGAAACCTTGTGGACACCTTGTTAGCTGTGTTGAAGGGAAGGATAGACTTTTTCACCTGGCCTGCTATTAACTTGTCTGAAATGTTGAGTGGTGTCAAGGAAAATCTCAGGAGCAGCACAACTCATTTCACATATGTGAAGAAGGTTCGGGAGACCTTGATGACTTCTACAGGAGCATTTAACGAATACTCAATTGAGGAGACAATTAAGCAGGCAGTACAGTTTAACGATGATGTGTAATCGTGCAGTGCCGTCCCAACTCTCTGAAGTTCCTGTCTTCCTGAAGGTGTATTTAAACTCATGCTGACGCGCTTAAACACGGATGGTAAAGCCTAGTTCAGCCTGTCCCTCTCTCTGGGAAGTGAGTAAAAGTGTGGCTGGCCCACTGACCTCCAAAAGGAGACAGTCCTGAGATAAAACATTCCCTTATCATGCAGCTGCCTAGATTCCCTGAATCTGTAGAGAGACAAAGAGACTGGCCGAATATTCTCGTCCCCTGACCTGTGACCTGTGAATGACCTGATGTTGCCTAAGCGTTCCCTTTGTCTTATCATACCACAACATGGTCTTTTCTGGAAATTCCACCACACTGGGTTGAATGCATATCCTCAGCATATAGGCTACACTGACTTCTGTAGCACTATAATAACCTACCTGACATCGTTTATCAGTGCTACCGATAAGATTGGGATAGTTTACGTAACTGTGACTGCGGAAAGCCTATCAAATCAAACTGTGTGCTGCGAATGAGGTCCACAGTGATGGTCGAACACAATGCATCTTTCTGTCTGCTTGTGGAATTGAATCTCCCTAGCCTAGCCAACTGCATCATTGTAAAAGCAATGTGCAACATCAGCATGCCTTTTTATATGATCTCTCTCTCTCTATCTCTCAGACCTCCCCCCTCTCTCTTTAAAGGTCCCACTCGATGCACCTTGTCAGGAGATGACAGTTCCTGTACTAGTCATGTACTGCACCAATCTGTATTTAACACAGAGAATCGCCTATTTCTCATTGGCGCAAATAGGCAGAAGAATGCTGTCGAACACAGACGTCCCTCCATGACCTCAAGCTCTGCTTGGCTCCAGAGCTCATATATTAGACGAGAAATCTGATTTCCCTGTGGGGCTCTTAGGATCCTAGTGCTCCAGACACACTGTTTCTTTTCAGGGGCGGTTGATTTCTATTCTTCTTGATGTAAATGGGCAGATAATGGGACAGTTGTAACTGGATTGTGGCCTAGTTGCTTGCTGAGTCACAGTGGACAAGTAATACTCTCTTTCGGTCATACTGACTGGTTTTATTTTTAGCAGTGCACATGACAGGCCTGTTTGCAGTTGTCTCCTCGCAGCTGGAGATACTGTTGTTGTGAGAGGGGGTTTATCACAAGCGTTGTGTTGGTCCCAAGACTCTTGAGGGCCACAGAAAGCACCTCACACTTTTAAACAATGTTATCACAGAAAGCAGCTGGGAAATTGGAGTGGGAATGACTGCGATACGAGGAGTACATTTCAGCATTGTCATACGTTACTGAGCTCTGCTGTTGAGTTCTTGTGTCCTTTTTGAAGGGGCTTTTTTGTTGTTGTTCAGCTTTCCTTTAGATACATCCATTTTCACTATCTCTGACTGTCCGTTGCTCACACTTTAATTCCTGTGTGTCACTTCCTCAATCCATTGTGTCACCTCTATGCACCGTGCACTTTGTTCTGGTTGATATGCAGAGGTACTCTGGACATTTCCTGCTTTGTAGGGTAGTGTTTGAGACACGGTTGGGACACTGTTGTGAGTTTCAAGAACATGTTTAGCGGTCTGACAGGTCTTTATGTAAACATTTGGCAAGGGTGCGTTTTTATTACCAGTTTTCAAATACAAACTAGCCCATCCGATGGATGTCGATAAAACCTGTCAACTGGAGACTGGAGATAACTGGCTAATCACAGGGTCATCTTCTGAAACCCGACTGCTGCGATCCATTTTTTTGTTTGAAAATAATAATATCAAGTCATATATTTGTTTGGTTTATTATTCATGTTCAACATCCCTTTCTCTACCATTAAACCACCACGTCTCATTGGTCAATAGCTGCCTCATCTCCTCAAAACATTTAAAGGCACAGTTACCTCTGCATCATAACTCAGTCAAATCTGAATACACAGACATGATGCACATCATTTTTATTTTATTTTTTTTAAATCAGTGTGGCCTTCATCTTCCTAGGATACCATTATCTCAGATGTCCATCGCGTATAAAGGTCTATAAATCCGCCTAGAAATCATTGAAAAAAGACGCTCCTGAACTATAGAGCTCGCCTGGGTATCATCACGATTTTATGTTTGTCAGTATCGGAGTAATCCAGTGACATCCATTGGTACATTCCAAACAGGAACTGCTAAACAACAAATTCAACATTTACTTTTAATGGTGCCAATTGGCAAAATGTACATTTAAATCCCCCAAAGCCCCCATATTATGGGAACTGTTGTTCCAAAACAAGCATGATTACCCCCAAATCAATGAGACAAAGACAAAGACTATTAATATAAGTTACAACAACTTATTAATATGAACTTTTTTCATGTTGTAACTTGTACAATCAATATGTCTTGACATTACTAAGGCTCCAAATGTCCGATCTACACGGTTCTTACATTCGTGAAACACTGACACTCCTATATCCATTCAAATACAGATATTTACCCTGTATTTTTAACACCCCCTGGCCCTGCCAACTTTTCTAGAAGGATATGAGCTCTCACATTTCCATTCTTCCAAAAGATGTAAGACAAATAGTAACCTGCAGTAAAGGCCCCACCCATGCTGCCAGTGAGTCTGTTTATAAGCTCCATGCGGCCACAGTGTCTTTTTGATTTTGATATGGTTTGAGTTCAGTTGTCATAGGAGCCACAGGATCACGCAGACAAACTCTGCAGTGCCAAACTGCATTTCTTATTTATTAGGTGTGGACTTAAAGTGGCTCAAGGCTTTATCATTAATTGAGATGTACTTTGTAAGCAATTTCCATGAATCAGTTGTTGCACACGTTAATGATCAGTATCTGATTATATAATCTCTTCCGGGTTGTGTGTGTGTGTATGTGTGTGCTGTGCGTGTTGACACCTGCTGATCCAGTCAGACAGGTTGGGGTGAAACTACACCTCTGCTGCACCTGTCAGCAGGTGCACTGGGCAGTGCAGAACGCATGATGATGGGGAGGCGGGATATGGATAAGAGCTCAGTGGCTGCTGTGCTTCCTGGAAATGTGACCACACCCGCATACGTCCCTGTTTTTATTACACTCTTGTTTCCACACTGGTAAATGCAAATTCCCCAGAGCCACTGAAACCTCTCTGGACTCAATATTTAAATTGTCTCACCCAGTTTAAAGTGTCAGAAGTTGCGTATTCACTGTAGATGGCACTTAAAAGCGATTCGTTTATCTCTCTACAGTCTGGTTCTATGTGTCTTTAGCCTGGTTAAATAGCACACTTGAGCGCTCTCTATCACGCCACTCTTATCCCCTCTGTTCATCTGGAGAGCGTAAACATGATGTCTAAGGTGATTGGTGTCAGGGGACCTTTTGGTTGTCACGGCAATGGGGTCCTAAATCAAGGCGCCGGTCATCTCCAGGGGCTTGGCTGATCACTAAATGAAATCTTCCCACACAAATGGACACTCACTCACTCACTCACTCACTCACTCACTCACTCACTCACTCTCACACACACACAGACTTGGAAAGCAGTAGATAAACAGTGGTGGGGAGATGAGAGAAGCTTTTAGTCTCATGATGTTGCAGCCAGATAACTTTGTTTAGCTGTCTGAGTATGGACAGACCACATTCCTGCTGTCTGTCTGCATAGACAACAAGGTACAGCAGCATTGTTGTCCACATCTGGTTGAAGTTGTGCTCATTGACTGGACACTTTTTGTGTTATTTTGTTTAAGATGGATATGAAATACAGAATTATTGAAATCCATTCACTGGCAGGTTCACAGTACAATACGTTATGGTTAAGGTGTCCTGGAGTTTTTTTTTTTTTAAAGTCTTTTCTAAACAACTGTTAAATAAATAATAATTAAAAATCAAATCAAGCATTCAGATGTATTAATATAAAAGAGATTACCCCTCCCTACACTATTATATAAGTCCAAACATAGTTGCAACAATTAGTCAATTAATTGATCAAACATTAATCTGCAACTATTTTGATAATCAATTTATACTTTAGGTTGTTTTTTTTTCAAGCTAAAATGCCAAACATTTGATAGTTCCAGCTCCTCAAATTTGAGAATTTGTTTTACATAATAGTACATTTAAATTTGGGGGTTTAGACTGTTGGTCAGACCCAACAAGACATTTGGCACCCCGGGCTCTGTTTCCTGATGTTTTATGGACCAAACAATTAATTGATTATCAAATTAATTGAAGTTGCAGCCCTACATTTAAATGAGATTTATAGGAGTAGTATTTAACCTTTTTGCTACTTCATTCAGATGTTCTACTGTAATAAGAGCCTCTTTCCAGTCCTCTCAGTTGCGAATAGAAACATGTAGTTTCACCAGAAAGCTCTAGGAAGTGGATTCATCAGTGCTCTCCTGCACCTTTGCCCTCACAGATAAGCTATAGGCTGGCTGCTCTTCAGTCCCAGCTTCTACTAATCTACGGCATGCAGAAAAGAGAAGGCCAAGGGATTAGCATGACAAACTGTCTGACGATGACTTACTTCAGTCATTATACATGTGGAAATGTTTTAATCAAGCTTTAGCAATGAGGTCCAATTATCACTGAAGCTAATCCTGTATCTAAATTTACAAAGATGGAAACACAAATATAACAAATGCAGGCTGTACTTAATGTACACTGTGAGATGTAAGATGTAAGTGAATGCCGAGTTTGGAGAGTTGAAGAGCAGCAGAGAAATATGGGAAAGTAGCATTAATATTTCCACAGGATTTTTTTTGCTAGCAAGGTAGTTGTAGTTCAATGCAATTTTAAACAAATGATGTCATAGCTTTGCTCCACATTGCAAAAAAAAAAAAAAAGAGCAGAGGAAAAATGCGTTGCTTTGTTCTCTAAGTATTCAGACTCTTGACCACAGGCCGTGTGTGTGTGTGTGTGTGTGTGTGTGTGTGTGTGTGTGTGTGTGTGTGTGTGTGTGTGTGTGTGTGTGTGTGTGTGTGTGTGTGTGTGTTCAACTGTATTTGTGGGGTCCAAAAACCGGGAGTCCAGTATACTTGTGGGGTCCGACCAGCTTTGTGGGGCCAAAATGCTGGAACCCACAAGGTTAAAGGGCTGTTTGAGGGTTAAGACTTGGTTTTAGATTAGGGTTAGAATTAGGTTATGGTGAGGGTAAGGGTTAAGGTTAGGCATTTAGTTGGGATGGTTAGGGTAAGGGGCTAGGGAATGCATTATGTCAATGACGGGTCCCCACAAAGATAGTGAAAGCACTGTGTGTGTGTGTGTGTGTTGGCAACTGTGCACTGGCATACATGCTAGTTTGTGGTCTAAATACAGCTCTTTACTGTTGCCCAAATCATTGTGCGCCAAAAGGCACAAACAAGGTCATAAAAGTGACTTTGTGTTGTCGCTCTAAACATAGACCGGCTCTATGTTTTTAAACTGTTTTCCACAGGCGATTGTGTCTTTGTTGGATATGAGTCAGCAATGGGTCTGTATTCAGCTACTGTTTGCGCATGAAACGTCAACCGTAGGCAATATTTTTGTCCTTAATACTTGGCTACATGTCATTGTTATCAATGGAAGATTGCCATTTCGTCTAATGATTTAGCCATGCTAGCTAAATTGGTATAATCATTGTAGATTACCTTTCCATCAGGCGGTCATAGTTCATAGTGTCAGTGACCTCTGCAAGACAGAAATGTAATGCCATGCGCCTAAATGTGGGTCTGTGATCCTGGCTTAACCTCCACTCACTTTTTTTGGCAGCTAGAACACACACACACACACACACACACACACACACACACACACACACACACACACACACACACACACACACACACACACACACACACACCATACTACACATTTCCCATCTGCCTGACGCAGATGAATTAGAGCAGACACAGGAAGAGAGTGTGTGTGTGTGTGTGTACCTGCTCTTCTGTTCCATTTTTCTGACTTGTTTCTGCCCTGCTAAGCGCCAGCTGTACAGGGAGGTATTTCAGTCTACCTGACTGTGGAAAGAGCGCTCAGCACCACAGCCTAGGTCAACCACAGAACCATCACTCAGTTTGTAGTGGAATAAATGACAGGCAGAGGACAATGTAGGTCGAATTGAGACATAGGATGTTCATGTTCATCATCTTGTGAAACTTCAAGTTTTTTGCTTGAAATGAAAGACCTTTTTATTTTGAAATTTGAGCCAAATACTAAAGATTCCTGGCTGACAAATGTTGAGCTTTAACAGATGGAGAAATGTATCTTGGATGTGTAGCATTTGATGGCTGTTCACCTGGCAAAGTTGACTTTCTCCAGATGTTCTAACTGCAAACAGCCAACATCTGCTGCTGGTAATATGACATGTAGATTGTAAAAAACTGTGTAATAATAGGATGTCATGAACATAAAGATCCTGAGTGAGTTATGGTCTGTGTTTTCATGCTTGGCTTCAATCGCACAGACCAACCCACTCATCAGTCTGAGATAGCACACTGTAGCAGCCTCTCCTTTTGTGGTTGAATTTATTTTATATGCATTTTTGATCATTCTATAAAATAAAATAAAATAACAAGCGAAGATTACGAGTTTCTCTGCCTCAAGTCGTGGGAACCAGAAAGAACAAGGAGAGATTACCTCATTTTGCCATTAGCATTTTAGCTCACACCCATCTTAACTTAATTCACTCTCTTTCGTTTTCTTTCCCTGGGGAGTTGTCTTTCTCCTTTACTGATTGAACAGAAAATGTTGTGGGTCATAAAATCTGGGTGTGTGTGTGGTTTCTTCCAGCGGCCGTGGTTGGCTTGACACGGCCTTACGGAGCCAAAGGAGCCCTTAGGAGCAGAGGAGAAAACTGGCGGGGCTTTTCCACCAACCAAGCCCCTTCACTCCCCTCCCCTGAGACGCATTCCATCGTTTAAACTGAAATCAATCCTCTTCCCTGTCGCTCTGCACCCCTCCTCCTACTCTCATCTCCCTCATTCTCTCTCCATTCAGTCACCTCCTCCTGTCCTCCATCCTTTTCCCCAAGCCCATATTGCCAGCAATCCAATTACATCACATGAGGGTAGACCCAGTCTAATGCTACTGCTGTTCTCCCACTTCAATCCTTTCCTTCTTAAACTCCCCTCTCTCATTTCTTCTTAATACTTCTTCTCCCAGTGGGTGAAGGAAGATCCGCCACCCCCTGGGTATTTACCCTCAGGCGTGTCACTCTGTCTTGGGTCAGTGTCACCTCGTGGCCCCTTCCTCACTGGGCTATGGGTGCCTGGCTTTCTTTGCGTTCCCACACTAAACAGTGGCCGTGTTTACACTGTTCTAGCGGTGCTGTCACGTTTTTCTGACACACAGCAGGTGAACTACGAATGAGAACAAGGCCATGGATGGGTTGATGATGGCAGTGGGGATATTGGGGGAGGAGGTGGAGCAAGTTGACAGAATGGTGTTAATATTGATTGGATTTGGTTGTTGGGAGTTTTTACTATTTCAAAAATAGTAATAATTATCAGAAATGATGACTCAAATAGACAGATGAACACAAAATGATGTATGTATTTTTGAAAATGAACAGTGAAGGAGGTTTTCACAGTGTTTGTGAAATTCTTCGAGACATAAATGGCACCAGAAAATTTGCTTTACTTGAACCACAATAGTTATGTGTTTTTATTTTTTTTTGACAGCGGTAATGTAGAGGTGGATGGGGTTGTTAATATTCCTTGTGTGTGTGTGTGTGTGTGTGTGTGTGTGTGTGTGTGTGTGTGTGTGTGTGTGTGTGTGTGTGTGTGTGTGTGTGTGTGTGTGTGTGTGTGTGTGTGTGTGTGTGTGTGTGTGTGTGTGTGTGTGTGTGTGTGTTTCTGCATGTTTGTCAGACATCGCTGGTTGAATCATTAAGCTGTCGGGATCCTCCAAACAGAAGGCAACAGTTATTACCTCCATATTTCATGTCAGGAGGAATAGACGTGCCCCACCACTCCCACTGTCTAATCAGCCCAAAGTGGACTGTGCCAATAATCAGCAGCCACAAATCAGTCTCATTTCCTGTTTTGGGGCAAAGTGTGTTGTTGTTGTTGTTATTGCATTCTTTTCCTCAGAGATTCCACCATGCCTTTTAATCTGCAGCATGCTGTGTACTGTAGATTGGGGCAATATGCTATACATGGATTGAAGTAGTGGCACTGTTTGAGAGATGTGTACATGTGTGCTGTTGATATGTGATTCCATCCACTCAGGTGTAACTAAATTATAGGAAAAACTCATGACAAATGGTTATGTACTGGAGGCTCCTAAAGCACATTTCTGGGTCATTTTCCGTATAGTACCTACAACTAGAACGCTTAAAAAGGTTAGCATGAATTGCATTGAAGGTTTAAGCTATAGGGTTGTCCTGAGCTAATATGCAAGAATGTGCCTGGAGCTGTTTGTTGAAAACTGCAATTTTGTTCATGCTGGGGATAATGAGATGGAATCCAAATTCTGTCCAAGCGTTCTGCTGCAACAGTTACAGACTGAAGCTCCTCTCTATGTGGATATCATACAAGACACTATAGGAAACCATGAAAAGAAAGCTGTTCCTTCTTGTTGCAGAGCTCTCAAACATCTAAATTGGATTGGCTTCATTGATTTTAATATTTGCCTAGTTTTCGATAAACTGTATTTTGTGGAAAAATACATATAGTGAATTGAGACCTGGAAAGGTTGTTGCTATTAAATGGCTTGGAGTGGGTTCAAGGGAGAAAAAAAAACTCCCCAGTTATCAACTTTGAACGTCAAGTGTTGGTTTCACTTCCCCAGAGTTCAAGAGCAAGAGCTAATTCTGTTCAGCATTTAGTAGTTATTTTGATACTGAGCAGTTATCACCACTTTTACGTTTGCTGCTTGTCATTCCCCCTCTCTATCCCCTTTCATGTCTTCATCTGTCCTATGGAAATACAGGCCTAAAATGCCCGAAAAAATAATCTTTAAAAAAAAATGGAAAAAAAAAGAAATTTGCGAGCCTCTTGCAGAGATGAATAGGTCGGCCACACCCCCAGCTTTCTTTTGTCCTTTTTCAAACTTTATTTAGTCTTTATATCAAGTGACATCACTTGAGGCAATTTACCAGCAGCTCCCTCCGAAACTACAAAAGGCTTTCACATACATTTGTAAACCAACGTTGATGTGCAAAATTGGTGGAGTTCCCCTTTAAGCGGAATCACTCTTGCTTCACCACAACATAAAAATGCTTTTGCTCATACTTTGTCTGTATGTAAAACACACAGCTGAATGCAACAAGCTCATGCATCTTTTCTCCCTAACTAAATTATAAGTATAGATGTGGCTGGTTGCAGGAAACTTGGTAGAACAACACAGTAAAACTGCATCACAAAAAAATAGAGTGCAGTGAACATCACAGATTGATGATATACAGTACGAGAGTGTGTCTGAGGTAGGATTTTTTGCTTTAATGCCTTAGTTTGTGAGTGTGATCTTGTGTGTGATGGATATGCTGCATGCTGAAATGTGTCAGATGCGGGTGCTCGTCTGTAATAATGACTCCCTCCCACTGCTCTAAGAGGAGGAGTGTGAACACACTCAAACAAACCCTCCTCCTCATCTATCTCTCCCTCTCTCTAACCTCTCCTCAAGTTATCTTATCCAACAAAGTAGTTCAAGATAAACATTGATGTTCAAATTTGAAATATGTCAAAGCGTAACTCTCGCCAAAATGCAACCTAGGGTCATTTTGTGAATGTACCCGAGTCAAACTTTCGTTTAAAAGCATATTTAGGACGGAATCGCCACTTTTAAGATTTACCGTATTTTAGTTTTTCGGTCAAATGGCCTTTTGAATGGGAGTGCTCGGGGCACTTTTATGCTAGCCTCAAAATAGCTATTTTTAAAACACTAAGAAGGCTCGACACAACATGAAACTTTGCTCCAAGTATGACCAGGGTCTCTACACCTTAACGAAAGCATTGACAACGTTGTTTGTGTACACAGAGTTTACTAAAAAAAGGTTTTGAGCAACTCACGTTAGCAGTTGTTGTTTACGCTATCCGCCATTTTCCCAGTCAAAAATAGGCAATCTCCGAATGCGAATGAACGGACTCCATAGGAGGAAATGTCATTCCTATATGAGGCTCCTTTTTCAACTGCAAGGTCAATATTGTGTTTCACTAACGACAAAACAACGAATTATCCGTTAATTTATATGGAACTAAGCTCTTTTGGAGCTTTCTAGCTTTACTCTCCTTCCTCGACTATTTTTGACTGGCTCGGTAGACGGCAACCGGAACAGAGCTACAGTGAGTTGCTCAAAACCTTTCTTTTTAGTGTACACAAACAATGTTGTCAATGCTTTCGTTAAGGTGTAGAGACCCTGGTCATACTTGGAGCAAAGTTTCATGTTGTGTCGAGCCTTCTTAGTGTTTTTAAAATAGCTATTTTGAGGCTAGCATAAAAGTGCCCCTAGCACTCCCATTCAAAAGGCCATTTGACGGAAAAACGAGAATACGGTAAATCTTAAAAGTGGCGATTCCGTCCTAAATATGCTTTTAAACGAAAGTTTGACTCGGGTACATTCACAAAAAGACCCTAGGTTACATTTTGGCGAGAGTTATGCTTTAAGTAATTTTAACAACCTAACAAATAACTCTGTTTTATGTTGGGTAATTTATTATTCACTCTCCTTTTTAAAGTGAATTTAAATGATCATTAATGAATTTCATACATCATTTTTTTTTTTTACATGTGGTAAACCAATTGTGAACAGCTACAACAGAATGGAAGCTGTTTTAAATGGCAGATAGGCACACATGCATAACAGAAGGACGTAGCATGAAGACTTTCTTTCATATGAATTGATCATTTCTGGCAACGTTTAATAAAGTGACCCCTAACTCTTCTGTCTCAACATTTCATTGTACTGAGATATAGCAGTAAAGAGACGTCAAATCTCATTGCAAAAGAATAAACTTGCTCAATACATTAACCCAGTAGAAAAATACACTTCTGCTTCATATCACAACTTTGAGTTGAGCCTCTGTTAGAGCTGGGCGATTTTTATTATTTTTTTCCCTAAAAAAATCTGCGATTTTTTTTTTTTTTTTTTTTTTTTTAATAAAAAACTTGATTTTCGATTCAATTTCCCCCCCCCCTTCCATTTAAAACAAAATAACTGCGAACTGTAAATATATTTTAAAAATATATATTTATTGTATTTAATTAAAGTGTATCAACATAAACAAAATTGCAAAGGCAAACCCTTTCTCTAACTGAAAAGTCACTGTGCAGTGTGCAACAAGGATTGTTAAACATCCAAATTATTTATACTGTATTTGGATTGAGCTAATAAAACAACAAAAAATCCTGAGGTAACTCTTAGTTGAATTGAACATGTAAACAGTAACAAAAAAAAATCGATTTTTTTGAAAATATTAATCGATTTGACCTACCAACTCGATTTTTTCCCCCAGCCCTAGCCTCTGTAAACTGTGGGCATGGCACACTGAGCACCATGACTGGCACAGCCCTTCATAAAGCTCCTTATCCCCTTAGGCAGCATGCTAATGTAAACGCTGTGCTCTGCTGCCCCTGTTTTAATCACAACCATATGCCTTGCATTCCTCCCCTCGGGACCTGGACCCCAGTTCTGCCTGCAGTCAGCCAGTAACACGACAGCCACTCTGTTAGCCAGCTTGTTGAGTTGCTTTATTGAAACACTTCATATCAGCAGACCGCCTTTTTAAATATTATATTTCAGTCAAGTTAATATCACACCTGAGGAGGCAGGAGACTAGCAGTTGTTAAAGCAATCTTGCGGTCAGACTGTCAGAACTGGCTGCAGGAAAGTTGATGAATAATGCACTCTGCTGCTTCATATTGCAGCCGTCGTACCCTTGAGCAAGACTTTATCCCCAACATCTCCCCCGACAGTAGAAGATGAATGGGCAGATTTTTGGTGTTAATATCCATACTTTCTACTTTACTTACTAACCAGTGTACAAATAGATAGTAGATATTTTTTGGGGTTAAGGGTGTATGTATGCTAACATTTGCTAAACAAAGACGCTGATGAGAATGTCATTAGTTTGGCAGGTGTTTGGTCATAAACAACATTATCGGACACATTTTGACCTGTTCAGGGGATCACCAAAGTGCTTACAATGCATCCTCTGGAGATTATGAATGCCAAATGTTGTGCCAGATCATCTTGTTTATTGTGGAGATATTTCTTTTGACAAGTGAAAATGTTAACCTGTTGGTGGTGCTAGATAAAAAGTCAGCGGTTCACCCCAGTCAGCAGGATTTATCCTGTGGATATCATTCATCCAAAGGTTATTGAGATATTTCAGTCTGGACCAAAGTGGTTGACCGATCGACCGACATAACCATCCCTAATAAAAAAAAAAAAAATGATGATTAAAAAAAATGTATAATGCTATTCTAGCTAACACAAGGAGCAGAAAAAAACGACACATACTGTATGGAATATATACTATTTGATACAGAGCCATTGATTTGCTTTGATTTGGGACATGGTCGGAAAAGTTGTCCTGGAAATAAATATTCTTCCTTAGTATGGTTACCTTGCATGGTTTAAAAACAGAGAGTTCCACTGCTTTCCAGGCATTGCTGAGTAATAGTAAATTCCTTTGGTGGTTCCTTGGTTGAGCTCCTGATACTAACCCATTGTGTAGTAGGAATTTTGTACTGCATTGTTTTATGTGTGACTGATGGCTGATAAAGTGCTGCTTCATCAGGCCCCTATCTCATCGCTCAATTAAAGGGGGTTATCTGAGGACACAACACCACACGCCCCTGCGGCAGGCAGATCGTGACTTGGTGTGTGTTTATTTGTCTTATCTGACACTACCTGTGTCTAATACATAATCACTCCCTCCCTCCCTCCCATCCACTCTCTTTTTTATCTACCCTAGTTTTCTTATTGGTCTTCTCCTGTCGTCCGTTCACTTGCGCTCAATCGCTCTTGTCTGTCTGACATTTCACACTTTCCCCCTTGCTTTGTCTTCTGAGGCTGTGATGGATTGTTTATACTAGGCCAATAGCGTATTCTCCTCAGCCCCTCTGACTAATTTGAAAAACATGATTTTTTTTCACTGTCAATAAGCTATGTTTTGTTCTTGCAACCATGTAACCTAAATAAGAACCTCAATAAGGAGTAGTCATGACCTTAGTATACTTTTGTGTTTTAATTTCTGTAGAAGACGCATATGACCTGGGGCTTTGTATTTCATGTATGACCTCTGGGGAATAGAACAAGAAACATTTGTATGTGTAACATTGCTTGCTCTTGGGGGAATTACTGGAATTGTTGGGTCTTTGTAAATTATAGAGTGTGGTCTAGACCTACTCTATCTGTAAAGTGTCTCAAGCTAACGCTTGTTATGATTTGATACTATAAATAAAATTGAATTATTAACTTTGATGTGAAAAAGAAAAAGATAAGTCCAGTTTGGCAGAGTGAAACAAGGTGTGTGTGTGTGTGTTTTAACTTGAAGAAAGACTTACTTACTGAATGCTACATATGTGGTTGGACCTGCTCATGCTCAGTTGGAGTGTGGGTGGTCTGATGTCATTAGTCACACATGCAGCCAGTTTCATGCTGCACGGCACAGCTTCATTTTCAGCGTTCACATGTTTAGTTCCCTATCTGTTTATTCTTTGATCTTCCATCAAATCTACTGTTAAGGCACTTGGAGAGCACTCTCAAGTCCCTTTTTCTCCTCCACTCTTTAGGACTCTGGGAAAAAAATAGCTGTACAAACAACAGATGTGTGCTCTGATCCCAGGCCACCACTTCCATTTTCAAGGAATGGTATGTTCCCAACCCTTTGACACAACTTAATAAAGGAGATATCCTGAAAGAACATTGGTGGTCTTTTGTTCAGCTGTGAATTATCAGCTCTCCTTCATGTGTCAGTGTGCTGATAGAAACTTCCCATCACAAATCACCCCTCTGATTTTGGTGTTTTGTGAAGTGATAGGGTCATGCCTATGGCCCTTCCCACTGTGGCAATGTGACAAATGAGCATGCATGTACACACTCCCAGGCACCAGCCAGTGTCCCATACAGGTTCAATCAGACTTGCTATGTACAGGAACATGGCTCAATATTCCATCACTGCACAGAAATCAGCAATCTTTTTGGGACAAGATCGGGTGAAGGTAAGATCCTTTCCTTGGCCCTTTTCCCAGGAAAATGCCTTCTCACCTGAATAAGAACTCTTAGGAAGTTGTATTGGTCATCCCTGAACAATCAGAGTTTTAATAGCTGACCTCAGGTAGGGCATGTTTTTCACAAGCAGTCTTTCCACTTTGCGATTATTACACAATTCAAGGCATGGTGGGAAGGTGGCAACGTTTCAGAAACACAAGCCTCGCTGTAATATATTCATATAAGAGGGTTTTTTTTGCTAGTCACATTGCTGAGAAAAGCTTGCTTCACCAGCCTGCATTTATGGTAAGAATGATAGTGCTATTTTTGTTTTCTAATGTGAATGTTGTAAGCGGTTTCTACACCTCTGCTTAGCAAGATTGTTTCACCGTGTGTATGACTGTGATGTATGGTGGAAATGTAGATAAACAGGAAAAGAGAGTACAGCATGTACTTACCATTTCAGGTTCCTCTTCTTGTCCTTTTCCCATCCTTCCACACATGTTTTCAGAATGTTTTCATTAGTTGTAAAGTACAGTAGGCAGTGTAAAAGTCAGCGGTGCTAGATAAAGAAATACAATTTATTTTTTTTTCCACCTAATGTTTCTCAGTCCACTAGATCCTAGACTGCTTTGAAATGAAAATTGAAAGGGAGCGAAAGAAACTGAGACGTAAACCATTGCTCGTACGACTGGTTGGTAGCCTTGATCTCACAACAGTGGTATTTTGTTGTGATCTTTGTCAGACCACATTCCCCATAAAGCCAAGTGCTTTTTCTTGCAAAGATGATGTTGCTACTTGCGCCTCATCTTTCTCCCTGCCATGTGAATTTTGTTTAACATTAGAAAAAAAGCTTTATTTTTCATGTTTGCACCAGACCAACAGTTTTTTTTTTTTTTTTTTTGGTCACGTATTATAACGTGATCTCCATTTGTGTCATAAGTACTACTGCACATTTCCTCTCAAACCTGGAAGCACAGCATATTAAATGCAGTTCAAAGTCTAGTAATTATTTGACTTACTGCTGATGGTCTTGCTTTTTCATTGTCAATTTAACAGTTTAACGTTAAATTGCTACATGTAGGAAGTTGAAAGTTAGAACACTTCTTGCTGTGCGTGTGTGTGTGTGCGTGTGTGTGTGTGTGTGTGTGGGGGGGGCAGAGGGGGCAGAGGCCAGCTGCTTTTGTGTCAGTGGTAGCTGCAGCAGCATGCAGCCATATGGTGCTTCAGCCTCTCTGTAATCACTGGACCAGTGTAAGAGATGAGGATGGAAAAATGACTGTGAGAATGAGTCGGCTGACGTGTCCGTGTAATGTTTCTGTCACTTCCAATTCACGTTATGAAAGCTCTCAGGACCAGTCGTCTGAACTGCAATGAAAAGGGCTATAAACACTTTAGTCTCCACACATAATTTTTTATTTTTTTTTTATCACCGCACATAGAACTCTTCTTTACTTTATTTTGCTTCCACGCATTCTTTTTGATGACTGTGTCATTGGCGGTGCATAGCTTATTATTCCAGCTGTGCTTTAGCTGCACTGCTGGCAGCAGCTCAGGGCATTTAGTCAGGCTGAGGTCAGGAGTGGGTTACGACCACCATGTATAAAACTCTGAGGTGGTGTGTGCCCCGCTTTGAGATGATAGCGTAATTGATCCCCCTTTGCTTTATGGAGATGGGATTACTTCAGAGGGGAGTGATGTAATGCAAGTCATTACGTAGGTTGATTGTCCCACAGCGTGCTTTGTCAGAAGCAATAAGGAGAGGGTTGAGTTACCATTCATTTAATGTTTGCTTCCCACTGTAGCTCATTTTTTAGGTAGTAAATTGAATGTATACATGCATTGATGAATGAGTGTGTGTGTGAGTCCATGGTGCTAAAACATACCACAGATGGATCATCCATCGCTATACCCCTGAGGTTGTGCCACAAGGCCAGAGACCCGCCCCTCAGCGGTGTCCCCCAGAGTTCTGGTTGCTATGGTACACCAGTAGAGAGGCGGGGCTTGTGCAAGGATGGATGTTACAGAGTTTGGAGGTGGCTCCATGTAATTGATGACATGGGGAGCTCAGCAGCCGGGGCCAATGCATACTGTCAACACACACATGTACACACACAGGGAACTCTAGGAACAGATGTCGCAGCACAAACAAACACAAATCAATAGCTAGCCCTACCCCTTTCACCAGCATCTGTGTCCATGTCACTCTCTCTGTATTTGTGCATATATTCAGTGACCAGACAACAAGAAACTATGGTACACATTTTGTTGACTCAACTCTACGGTCATGGGCTGTAGTATGTGGGGGTGTTGGTGATGGATTGCCTTTGTATTTGAAGGTGTTTCCAGCATTTCCCATTCGTGTGAATATTGGTGAAAAAATATTGGAAACGCATGTCAATACAATCCAATACAAAGCCATCACAAACCAGGGTTGAGTCGACACAAAAAAGTTAGTGTCAGTTAGTATTGCACATCTTTTACATCGGATTGCACTACATTATGCATTAGGCATTATATAATTCATTTTTAAGGTCAGTGAGTTTTTATATTTGTTCTTCTAAATTGGAACCACAACAGAATAAAAACTCCCATCGCTTTTCCCCCAAAATGTAATTAGTGGAGTTGAGAACAGAAATGTCATGGCTATTGATCAGAGAGAGTCGGGGCAAAAAGGCACTGGCCGTTCCCCATGTTTATTGACTAATTAAAGGGCCTCATTAGTAGGGCAGGGGTTGATTGTCTGCAGGGCAGAGACGGTCCAGCCCCAGTCAGCTCTGCATTCATTTGTGGAATGTGAGGGATTTGCGTAGAGGTGACTGAGCATGTCAGCAGCTGGCATGGAGAACTCTGTGGTCAGCAGCAGGTTAACTTATAGTCCCACGGACATAAAAGATCATACTTTTTAGTTTATGTCTGCGTGTTTATCAGCTTACACTGCGAATCCCCACGCAAACTTGCCATCTCTCATCTTGATTTGATTTATTCTCCTTTTTAAGGCCACTGTTGAATGTGTTTTGCTCAATCTTCATCTCCCTCAGCTCTTGATTTTTAGAATTTTTATTTAGATCGTATGACTTTCCAGCTGATTTGGCTGGCTGTCCTGCAGTGCCACCCCTTAGTGTATTAAGATTTCCTTGAGATTGTCAGACAGGGAAGCAGCTTCTCACATCATTAAAGGACAGCTAGTGTAATGATTTGTTTATGGGGTGTTATCGGTTCACAAAGCTCAGCTCTGGACATTTACTTAGAGAAACTAGAATTTGATGAAATATGAATTTTTCAGACCATGTAATAAGGCATGCGATCAGTAGGTTACAAAAGTAATGCCCTACTTCTGTATCAGATTTAGAACTTTAACCAAGGTTAAAGAGCTATGATGCAAGCACATGCTGAATTGTGTTGCAGTGAGCTTCTGTGTTGTCCTGGCGCTGTGAGATGTGATTAGTCAGTTGCCAGCTGTCTTCACCAATGAGCAATTGCATTTTTGTGTGCTTCCTTCTCTTAGCCAGTCAAACGCAGCCTTGCGTTGGTGATTTTTTTATCTAGTCATCTGAAAATGAATAATGTTAGCATGCAGAGGGCTGCACAAAGCCAGCAGGAATATACACAACAGCGTTATCAGTATGTTTTAATATAGATGCATTGCAGTTTTATTAATTTTTATGGAGCATTTTATTTCCTCTAAGATGTAGAACACATCCAGAGTGAGACATCAGAGTGACAGATGTTGTACAAGTTAGCACTCGCACTCTATTGATTTTCCAACTTTTTTCTTCACAAATCTATCTCTGAGACTGTTTGCACTTCAGCCTCCTGGCATGGTGGACTGGAATCAAAGCTAACTGTATTTACTGCCCAGCTCTCAAACTTTGACAGCAACTTTTTTTTTTTTGTCCTCACAGCGATTTCTCTACCTCAGCTTTCAATCGGTTATGTGTTTATGGCTGTAGAGTGTTCCAGGCGCCTTGAGGTGTTTTTATGGTAACACCAGCACCTAGAAGCTTCCAGTTATGTTTTATAACCTGATTCATCTGTGCTTCTGAGGAGATGCAACTTTTTACAGTTGTGTGTACTCAAAACTTAGTCAGACTACATGCTCATCCAAGTGCTGAGTTGGGCTGGTCAAGATGAGGAGACATAAAGGAGGAAAATGAGAAGCAAGTGCATATACAGCATTTGTGAAAAGAGAGGCTGAAAAGCAAAATAAACAGTGACTGACCCTGAAGAAAAATGCATCTCAGCTAAGGTTTCCCAGATCCAGTTCCTTCTCGTCCCTTTTTGTGCCATATATTACTCACAACAAGACAAAGTGGCATTGCAGTGCAGCTCTGCAGATGTAGGCATAATGTTGTGAGGGCTTGGAGGCTCCGGGCTGACTTTGAAGCTAATTCAATAGTGTGTTCTCTTCTTCTCTGGTGCATGATAAGATTGGTACACAGACATTTGGTCCTTTTGGTTAAAGTGTCCAATCAAAGGGAGGTTATCAGGAGACAAATTCCTCCGGCACCAACTGTAATGGAGAGCTTTATCGCCGTCTTTGTCATTATTGTTTCCTTAATTGCAAACCGTGCCGGTGTTCGCCTTAGCAGACCTCTTTGAGCATCCCAAATAATAGGGCGTGATAGCACCGATAAGCGAGTTAAGAATACTAATTAAATAGCCTGAGGTTCACAGTCTTTCCACATTTTTTCAAGTTCAGTAATTAAATAACAACTTTGCAGTGACTGTATTTGTATCACAATGCAGCCTTGTTTAGAGTTTGATAGGATCAAAGAACATGCACCGAAACGACGTTTTGTCGGCAATCTTCTCCACTCTACCCAAACTTGAGTTGGTTGTATCGGAGAGCTGATATTTCAATGGAGCAGACCAAAACGTTGTCCTAAGCCAACACAGGAAAAAAATGTTTCAGCACAAATTTGTCCATCGTTCCTTCACAACATCACTGCCAGCCAGTAGGAGTTTAGGCAGGAGGCAAACAATGTTTGGATTGGCTCAACCCGGCTATAACTACAACTCCAAAGGGCCAACAGCAGTTTTTCATTGGTCAAGCATCAAGGAGGCTCCATATGCATGCATAGCATATCTTTCAGTATGCAGTTTTATGTGGCTACCTTATGATGCTAGGATTCACATTATTTCATGGTTGTGAATCTCAGAGATAACCATGCATGCATTTTTCTGGATCCTAAGATAATGCAGCGTCTGCTTTTTAAATTCCATATGCATTTGACTTTCCTTACTTGAGTCTCCATGATGGGGTCCACCCATATTGTCTTTGCAGTCTCTTATTTTGCCATGATATTTTGTGAAGTCTCATGTTTAAATGAAGATGCAGTCCACTTACGTGCATTTTTGTACAGTAACCTTATAATTTCTCCTTCTTCTAAGGCCCAGTTCATCTGTCAAACCCCCACAGCATGCCATCCTAACCTCTCTCCTTATACGTCTCGATTAGTCATCGATTTTTTTTTTTTATTCCACTGTACATCAGTTGGCTTTAGCCTAATTTACCATCTCTGATGACCTTTTTACCTTAGCGAAGCCCCCAGCTACATTGTTAGCATAGATCTGCTAGGAAAGTATGAGGCTGTTGGCCTAATGCAGTTGGTGCTGAGTGATGACTAACATTAAGACCTGTGCACTGCCTTTTTTTTTATTTGGATATATTATTCTATTGATAGAAATCACAGGACCCCAGGTTTTATTTCCCCAGATGTAATTTAAAGGACAACACCAGTATTTTTTAATACTGAGCACTATGCACTTCACTTCTGGTCAGCTATGGATGGAAGTGTGATTTAGAATTATTGAGGTAGCCATATACAAAAAAAAAACACTTATTTGGTCTTTTTTAAAGTGAAAATTTCAGCAAATTAAACATGGTCAATATACATTTACATTACTTATCTTTATGTATTTCATTAAGGAATCTTAATGAGTAGTCTCTACATCTCCGATGTCTCTGTGAAATGATTTGGTCTACACCCAGATAATTCAAGATTTTGTATTTACTGATTAAAACTTTGCGTATGGCAGGTCTTTCCTGGGAAATATACTACTATAGAGTGCAGGCAGCAATGCAATGAAACACAAATAATGTATAGTAGTAGCCCAAGAAAAGAGAAACACATACTCAAACTCAATCAAGAAAGTCTCAGGAAAAGAAGTGGTGACGGAAGTTTAATTGCAAAGTTAATTCTTGGAAGTGCAGTGCAGAAATAACAAAGCATTGGCAGTCCCTAATGTTGCCAAATAAAAAAAAGAGGATCTTAAGCATTACATCTGATTTTAAAAAGACATTGAAATAATTCTAACCAATGCCATTTGTTGATGTTATGGGTTTGTAGATTTGCAAAGAGTGGAAGGCAGAGAGAGGCAGAGAGAGGCAGAGAGAGAGAGAGAGAGTATAACGTAGCTCTGTTGGTATGCATTGTTATGTGCTTTAAAAGTACACATTCAAATTACGACCACATGCTTCAACCTTGCATTGTATACATTATATTTTGTCACTGTTACCCAGTCTTTTATTAAAAGCAGTTGTGTGTAATTCTTGAATTATAACAGTATGTCTTGTTTTATGTTTCTATAAGAAGGCTACTCACTTTCTTTAGCACAAGTTGGATTCATACAGGCTTTCTCAAGCCACTGGCTTTGTTAGGTGTATGAACCTGGTTCTTTAAGGGGGGGGAGGGTGTATTCAAACTAAGCTAAAAGACACTTTGTTTCACTGCAGTGTGTAACTTTAGCCACTTTAACGTAGTATGTGAAGTAAAAACACTCTTTTAATCCTGATTTTTTTAGGGTAATTTACAATAGGCTTTCATGTGATTCCATTATGTTAAATTCCAGCCATTTAGCACTGTAACTGAGCTTGTACAACGTAAGAGATCAGTGTACAGTACTGTGTATTAACAGTGGGTCAAAGTTTCTCTGCAAGTTTTTATGCATGTGTTCTGAATAAAAATGTCAGCCGTTGACTTGTCTTTTTTATTAAAACCTCCCCCAAAAACCTGTAGATTGTGAAAATGACATCATTTTGGAGCTGCACTCCACATGCAGTTGTGACTGGTTCACGTGTCACAGTGAAGCCTTGTGGTTATATCAGTTGCATAGGATGTAAACCGAGTTAACTAACTGTAAGTAATGTTTGCTTATAACAGGGATCCAGCTCGAAAAACAAACAGGGCTGCATTGGTTTGGACGTGTTGCTCAAGGTACCGGTGATACAATAAATATGATCAACAAAGTCCAATATGAGTAACCGATTAATGTCGGAGCCCTCTGCGTTGGGACCCCATCTGCACCACCAGACTAGCTCAATTTAAAATGAATGAGAGGGCTGCGTTCACTGTTATGCTACAATGAAACTCTGATGCAGTTGACTAGATCCTGATAAACTCCTAGTAAAAATTATTATTATATTTTTCTTTTAACATGGAAAATATGTGCTAGTTCAGGGAGACGATGTGACCTTCTATCAGGTTGTACTGTGGTATTTGGTGTCATTCTCAGTAATACGTATATTCCTTGACCCTTGACAGCCTATTTCAGTGTTCACCAGACTGTGAGTTTGAGCACTGTTTTCTAAAATGTTCAAATGTTCTCAGGTCACAGAAATTAATCGATTTTGCTGCAGAGCTGAAAATGTTATGGAAACGGCAGCGTGTAGTGTAGACCTTTCAGTGCCATGGTCCATTTGCCACTGATGTTCTTATGGAGTTATGTAGAGGAACTCAAGGTGTTCTTTCTTTGAAACCCAAAGAGTGTCTCCTTCTACCTGCGCAGTTTCTCTGTCTTGCAATTATGGGTGTAAGAAAAAATCAATACACTTGAGTAACGCGATATTTTATTTTGCAATACTGTATCGATTTTCAAAAACGCAATATCGATTATTATTTTTTTGTTTGTTGTGTTTAAACCCCCTACCACTAGATGGCTATGCTGAGATGCACCACTAGTGTCCTCGCCTAACGGTGCCTAGCAGTGCCTAACTTTTTGCTAGAAGCTAACAATGTAGCTATGGCTGAACTTGGGCCTACTTTAGCATTTAAAATTTGCTCACTAAGAACCTGTGAACCACAGTCCCAAACTGGCAGTTTGATTTTCTGTGTACTGAATTGTTTACCTAAAGTAAACTTTTTGCACATGTCTTTTTTTTAAATATTAGTTTGTCTAAAATTATACTTAAAAAAAATCCCACTATATCGCCTCACGCACAGTATCGAAATATATTGCAATATATTGAATCGTGACCCATGTATCGTGATACGTATCGAATCGCCAGATTCTTGCCAATATACAGCCCTACTTGCAATCCTTTTTGACTTCTGCCCTCACCCATACAGTCTGTCTAATCTGCCCTCTTCTCCTTATTCACAAAAAAACCCCAACAACTTCATCTTCAGTATTTTCAGATCAGAATATTTTGTGGGAATCTGAAGGTGTGGGAGATGGGGATCAGGCATGGAGTGCTGATGTCTTGCTAAAGCTTAATTGATCACTCACCAATATTACTGCACACTCTTACAACCCATGCTGTGTCCACACTGACCTGTTGATTCATTGATCTATCTGAGTTACTGAGCTGCTGCTGCTGCTGCGGTGGGCTATCAGACACTGCTACTCCAAGTAGCTGCCAGTTCAATAATTAATTTACGTCATTACAGACCGTCCCTACAAGGTTTCAGATAAGTGATTACCAATGGGCCAAATGGGATTTTAATGACAGTAAGTTGCCTATGAAGAGTGCCATAAAGGGGATATACTGTATGAGTAATTAAACATGAATGTTCAGGTATGTGTGGGGAGCTGACTTTAGTTATTAACTTGACCACAGAGGGATCACTTTAGAGTGGTTAAAATCAGTTCTCATACGCCGGGTTAACAGACCTAGAGAACTCCTACAGGAACCGGGGAATTTCTGCATGTATACACCTTAACTGTAGTATGGTCGGGTTAATGTAAGCGTCTGCGCATGCTCTTAGGTTATAACTCCCCCTCCCAACCCCGGAAATAATCCGGCAGCGCTGTGACCGTTGCTATAACAACAAAACACTGTTGCTTGGATCAGCAGCAGCGGCAGCCTATGGTCCATCTGCTTAAATCCCCGCCAAGCAGCGGACACTGGGAGATGGCTTAACGAGTAGCGGCCGCTTGCTAACGTTAGTTAGTTAGTTAGTTAGTTAGCTAGCTTGCTAATTCCACCATACATAATAAAACAAATGCCTTCATGCGACACTGCTTCTAGATAATGAGCCTAACAAATTTGTCTCTCATCTGGCAAGAAAAGTGTGACTGAAACATTACGTTGTTCAATTTTACACATTTTTCACAAGCCACATATCTCCTAAACATTCTGACACTAAAATTTTTGTTTGAGACCTGTAGGCTAGCGTCGACTAACATTTGTGAACGCCCTAACAAAGCTATTCTCCGTGATGCTAAATATCTCTTTAAGCTGTGAAAATATCTAACATTAGAAAGAGAAAATATGAATAAGTTATACAAATATAACTTTTCATCCAGCTTTCAAACTAGGCCACACCCATTTAGGAGACAGGAAGTGTGTACTGTTTCATACATAGACAGTTCAAGAACATGGACCAACAGATCCCGTTGCTCTGGACGGAGACCAATGAAGGATATTAGAAGCACTTTTCTGGTGATGGCTGAGTGTTACTGCGCAGCCTCCAACCGAGCTCGAAGACGTAAATGTGACGTGAGCAACCTGTCTGAAAGTTGTAAATCTTCTGGTAGCTGTGCCAAGAGAAATCTCAATCATTCCCGATCTTACAGAGAGCACATACATAACACAGGCTAACTATTGCTAACTAAAATGCTAGTTAACATTAGTAATTAAACTTAAACAGCTAATGTAAGACGAAACTGCCTGCGAGCTTCTCCTGTACTGTACGGTAATTCCTCTACTATGCGACAGTAAGTCGCGTGGTTATGACACAATCGTTAGCCTATTTTTACAAAAACGTCTACTACGGAGTCATAACATGAGATACAAGGTAATGGAGCCTTTTATACATTGTCGTGTTTCTTTAGAAATAAACAATGGACAAATACTTTGAAACTTTTCAGATGTAAAGTTATTCACTGTCAGAGTGACTTCAAAATGAATGGCAGTCAATGGAATGCTAACGGCGGGTGATGGATTGTTAGCATCAAAATGGCGCCATAGGAGCTACGTGTTGCGGGGAGAGGCTTACCCCCTTGGTTTCATACCATTGGCGCTGCTTGAAATGCGCTATCTTTAGTATACAGGATCTTTGGATGTATTAAGAGGACTCATTGGCTCGTTCTGTTTATTCTGACCAGTGCACCACCTACTGTACCGGAGGTAGAGTTACTCCTGTCATTCTTTCCATTCTTTCCCGCTCATGTATATGGGGAGAACTGGCATAACCTGGTTATTCACTTAACTGGGGTAAGACCATACTCATGTATATACACTGCATGTTACTAAAGCTGATAAGCAAGTACAAAACTGACTGACCATTGCTAACTGGAGTTTGTAGACGAGGGGTTAAGTCGGTATGTTCATTCAGTTGTTTGGAGAGCGGTTTCTAGTTCAGCAGCCTTGCGTACAGACTCCCCTGCAGGCGGAGCGAGAAGGGTGAAGAGGGATGGGGGGGTATTATGAGAGGTGGGGGGCTGCAGTTGACTAATTGTTGATGCACGACTCTCATTCGCTCCATCTCTGTCATTCTGCATCGACTTGCCTCAGAGTGCTTCTCTCCGTCTGGAATGCATACTGTCATGCACGCATGCACAAAGTAGCGCTACAGAAGGACTGATCAACACACACACACACACACACACACACACACACACACACACACACACACACACACACACACACACACACACACACCTACCTCCCGGGGGAGTCAAACCCAAATCGTTAGGTTTATCCACTCCCTTGCAGTGTTTGCTTTTCCTACATTTATGTCATCAGGCGCGATTTCCCCACGGAGTCCCCTGCTGCTATTGACTTCAGCTTTGGTTAGCTCTAATGGGGGATTGCATGCTGTGAAGTTATGGAATCCTCTGCGTGTCCTGTGGTCACTAAAAAGAAATGGTGAGAACTTTTGTAGTGGTTAGGAAGGTTGATTTTCTGGCAGGCACCAACAGTAAAAAATGGATGAGTTTTTTGGCCCTGGGTTTGAAATTTGCTGGTCTTGCAGTTTTGTATTGCCATGAATATGTGACAAGATATTGGGTTGTAGGAACATTTGTAAAGACCATTACACCATTGTAAAGAAAACCGAAAAGCCAGGCGTTTAATAACATCTAGCCTATTCTTTAGTGATTAATCTGCTATTGATTAGTCACATACTGTATGTTTCCATGTTGAAAGTATAGTATAGTTTTTGCTTTTTGTAAAAAAAAAAAAATATTTATTTTTATTGGTATTAGAGGAATATTCATCACACTAGTCCTTTTGAACCCTGACTACTTTAATTTGGAAATACAATTAGCTAATGAAAAAATGTAGTTTATATATTTTTTAAATATAGTTTGGGTCACCAGTAAATGAGCAATGCAACCTTAAATGCTAGTTTGTGCAAATGATTGGGTCCTGGGGAATAAAAGATGGCGGTTGGTGATGGCGCAGTGGATATGACCCATTCCTTTGGTGTGGGAGATCTGGGTTCGATTCCCACTGTGATACATCAACCAATGTGTCCCTGAGCAAGACACTTAACTCCTAGTTGCTCCTGACATACATAGCAACTGTAAGTCGCTTTGGATAAAAGTGTCAATGACATGACATGTAATGTAATGTAAAAAAGAACAATCTAATTGATAAGAGCTCTGTACAGCCCCTATTGTTGCCTAGAAACAATTATAATGCAGTCTCCATTTTCATTCAAACCAGGCTTTCCTTTTTAGCAAAGCCAAGTTTTTTTAGTTTTTTTTTTAAACATGCTATAGATAGGGCACCAATTCTGCTTAGTATTCAACATTATGAAAACCTGATATACTTTAGGAAGTCCAGAGTTCCATGTTACTGCAGGGGTGCATTTCAGTTTCATTTCTAAGGAAAAGTTTGGCCATGGGTAGACTTTGTTTGGATCCAGGATTGTTTGAAAATGCTTTAGACCCTACTTAAGCCAAATAAACTCTACTATCACTGGCTGATGAGTTAAAAGTATAAATTAGTAAAAGGAGATAAATGCACCATTGACTCATTTGGATTGTACATTAAAAGTTATTTCTCCAACTCCATGAAGACAGCTAAGGAATAGCTGTCCTCAGACCTGATATCATGTCGGTGCGTCTTTGGGGCTTATTTATTTAAAACTTTACTAACTCATCAATTTTTTTCATGCACCTACCCTATTGGCCCTGCATTCTCTTAACTGTAGCCATACATCATGCTTAATGCGTTTCTCTTGTCTTCGTTCGTCATGGGATGGCTGCTGAAGATTTCCCATTCTTTCTGATGGAGCGAGCACACTGCCTCACCGTGCTCTCTGCTTTACCTCCCATCACTCACACAGCCATCTTATCCACAACTTCTTTAGTGGATTTAGGAGTTAGCCACACCTCACTGCATTCACCCCTTTCAATGAGCTGTCACTGATTAAAGCTCATTTGCATATAAATGGGCAACTAATTCTCTACTTCTATAATAGTGCTTGGTCGAACGATTTAAACACAAAAGACCAAAAACAGCTTTTGCAAAATTGTAGGCACATCTCCACATTTGACAGTCTTTTTTTAATATAAACTTTAGAAAGTGCTTGTTCTTTTGTCTGCGTCTACATCTGATAGAGCAGATAATGTGATTGCAGTAATAGAAGGAGTCCACGCAGGTCATCCTAGTTTGCCATGCTATCTCTGTGTGTTTTCCTCTCCTGTCTCTTTCTGGGTATTTCTTTCTATCTATCTCTTCCTCTTCTCTTCCAGAGTTCATGGCAAAGATCTCATTTGGGGAAAAATGGATCTCCCCTTTTTGTCTTTGTAGACAGTTTCTACTCTGATTCTCTTACCTCTTATCCATCCATTAGATGCAGCAGACGGGCGCAAGTAGAAGAATCACCAGACTTGGCAAACATATGAAACTCTCCTCCCCTCTCTTCCTCTTCCCCCTACCCCCCCTACCCCTTTCCTGACATTCTCCCTCTCCTTCCCTACTCTCTGACTCATATCCGCCCTGCATTCCTTCTCCTCTTTCCTCCTCTTGTTCCTCACCCAATATCCTCTGGATCTTTATCTAAACTATTTTTGTTTCATTTCTTGTGAACAGTGTTGGAAGTACTTTCCCTACATGCTATTACAGAAGCTATTTATCACCATTTTGCCCTATGGCCATTTGACCAAATTCCAAACATTCTGATAGTGCTTCCCCAACTCATTTACAGTATAATTGTGAGGCATGGCTGCATACAGCAAATATCAGCTATTTTGAGATTAAAACAATTGCCAAATAATACACAAACATGTGTTTTGTAGTGATGGACCATTCATTCAGAAACATGTTAGTAAACTGAGACAGCACTATTTGTTTTGCACTTTGATTCAGATATTTTTTTGCAGTCCTAATCTTCAGACACTGTTAATGTACATATAATTTGCCACAGTAAGCTGCTAGGGGTGGGGGGGGGGGGGGGAAATCGATACAGCATAGTATCGCAATATTTTCTGTGGCAATACTGTATCGATACACAGACGCCAAGTATCGATCTATTATTATATATGTGTTGGTCAGTTTGTCTGCTTGACAATCCCATTTTGCAGCAATACAATTGAAGTGAGATGAACAAACAAGAAGAGAAATGTATCTTTTTAGGTAAAACAGATGTTGACAAAGTTTCCTTTTGGGGACATCATTTGAAATTGGGAAAAATTTGAAGTTTGGAAAAAGGAAATTAATTGCAATATATCGCAGAATATTGCAATATGTTTAAAATCGCAATAATATTGTATCGTGACATAAGTATCGTGATGATATCGTATCGTAAGGCCTCTGGTGATTCCCACCCCTATAAGCTGCACTACTTGTATAAATAACTAATAACTTCTGAGAATGGTAGCTTGTAAGCCTATTTTAAATGGGCTGTATTCGAGTCTCGAGTCAGAACATTAATATAGCAGTAAACAACTGTTTGCTATGTAAAGATATAGTGGAGTAGTCTGGCTATCACCAGACCAAGCTCAATCTTTTAAGATTGAACATTAGTCTGGGGAGTCTGCTCTGTATTTTCTACTGCACAAGAGGCGTGATCAACAGGCATAGTTCAAATGACTCTGTACGCAGTTGGATAGTCCTTCAACCAATCAGATCAACGATCCGGGTGACGTAGCAGCGACAGCGGCGTCAACGGATTGCTGCGCTTCGGTGGCCGCTATGTTGGACGTAAACAAGAAGCTGCTTGGTCGCTTCTCTATCGTCATCATGTTAAACCCCGACAATAGCACGCCAGGTTGTAACGGAAGCAGGATAGATAAACGTACAGGTTTCCAGCCTGAGCTGCAGGGCGAAATCAAATCACCGGCAGATCGGGCTGGGTTTAGCCAGTCTAATAGTGGATTATTCCTGAGCAGAGAATGAGGTCACACTCCCTCTGTGTGTTGGGGAACTGTCTGTGAGAGCCGTGTGGAGGCAATCCCAGACCACTTTTTTTCTGAATATCTAGTTAAGCCCCCTTAAGGTTAGGGTTTACATAATTGTTAAACTGCATTGTAATTCTGTTAGTGTACTTTTTTAGTAACAACACATCTCACATAAAACCCCTTTTTAAATCTGTGATGAGTACCTAGGGCTGGGTATTGTTCAAACATTTTCAATACTGGTACTGATACCAATATCGTGACTTCGATACCGGTTCCTAAACGATACTTTTTTCGATACCAAGTTTATAAAACAAAAATAAATTACAAAATTAAAGCACAGATCTTCGTTTATTTTTCAGCTTCTACTATGTGAGTCCCGTCTTTGTGCGCAAAGTAGAGTTTTTCTTGCGTCTCTCTACGACATGTAACGTTAGACAGCCAATCACCAGCATTTTCAGATCATGGTAGAAGCATGCTGCATGCTTATTGGCTCACTGACGCCGATGAGATTTACTCCTTAGGTATTGAAATTGGGTATTTCGATACTCGATACTTTTAGAGCTAATTCGTTCGTTGCCTAAAAATAATCGAATGCGGTACCCAGCCCTACAAGTGCATCTCCATTTTGTAAACACTTCAATCATAACTAGGCTAAGTTTGAACATGCGAACGGCTGGTGCCACCGGCTCCTGATGTTCTCCAGTGAGGGAGAGAGGGATGGAGGGAGAAAACATGGGATGGTGTTGCATACAAGGCTGACTGTTCATTCTGCCCCTGTCCTGTCAGCTAGCAGCTGGAGCTGACACTGGTACTAACAACAGAGCCTCTCTCTCCCTCTCACACACACATGCTTTTAACACGGCTAATCTTATAACGTCTCGTTACTAAGTTTTTTAGCTGCATCAGCAAGACTGAAAAATGAGGCAGAAACAGGAGTGTTTGTGTGTTTGAGAGGGAGAAAGTAGTTGTTTTTTTTTCTGCGGTCTGATAGTTGTAGCTCCCTGTGAGTGGAGGGCTGTGCTGTATACTGACCTGACCTGTCTGTTTAGATGAAAGTTAAGGTGAGCTAAGAACATAAAACCTCTTTTTCGCCAAAAGCAATGTGGCCTTATAAACACACAGTCCACATTCGCTCACTGGCTGAATACCTGGTATGTTGGACTGTAGTTTGTTTTAGTAAACATTGTCTTTAACCTAATCAATACTGTTCTTGTTGTCTGTGGGAAGACCTTCACTCAAATTTACTTTAATGCTGCGTTTTGACTGACCAGCTCAGTGAGAAAGAAGTAGCCTCGTGTCTGACAGCGTGTGGCAAATAGTCTCACAACTGACCTCTCTGAGTTTCTGGTTGTCTCTCATCGTTCCTTCATCACTCTCTCTCCGTCTATTTGATTAATCCTCTAGATTAGCTCGTCAGTGTCACACCCGCCCCCTACTCTCTCCTAATGTCTACTCCTCTTTCTCGCTCTTCCATCTCTTCTCTCTCATTTAGTCTCGCTCACTACAAGTCGGCATCATAACCTGGGCCTTACCTGCTCACAGTTACTGGAGAATTTAGTTCTCCTGCTGCGGGTTGATGGCTTTCCCCTTCAAAACAATGATTAATGAGGCAACATTTCTGAGTAGGCAGAAATAGCATGCACACCAGTTTTGTAGAATATATGATTTGCAATCATGAAGCATCACTCACAAACACTCATTACCTCCTCTCCTCAACAAGGCTCTTACCTTTACCGGTCAGATATTTCTTCCTCCTCTTTTTGGTCTTTTTCCTTCACTTCATCAGTGGATGTGATGTTGTGAGAGGTGTCAGCTGTCTACTTTGTTAATAGACTTATGTTGACAGGGTTTACTAGTAGAAACACCCTCCCCCCAAGTTGTTTACCCTTGCAGGCAATGAAAAAAACAGATGCTTGTATAGCCTTTGTAACAACTGTCATTTTGCATAGTCTGCAGTCAATTGTATTCCTCTCAGTGCCTGATGTTTAAAACCCAAGCCATGGCCATGGATTATGCCAACCTTTTGTCTGTTTCTGCCTCGGTAGAATTGTCTGTGGACTTTTCCCAAGTGTCACTCCAGTTTAACTCACACTCAGAGCTGTGGAGAGTGACTTTTGTTAAGGGTGGCGGTATAAATAAACTGGTAAACAGTGTGAAAGACTTGCCAGTCTTTACTGTCACTATGGATACTTATAGACGTCTTGCTCACCCAGCTGTCAAAATAATTTCATGCAATCTTTACCATTGCATAAATAGTCATATTTAAGCTGCGCTAATCAATATATATATATTTTTTTTATAAGAACAATTGGTCAAATGGCTTTGTTTAATGTAAAAAAAATGGGGTTGCTCGTAGTGTCGAACCCAAAGATAATGCCCACCTAAGTTTTCAGTTCCCCTAAGCTATACTGACATTTTTAGCAACTTTTAGCTCATTGATTTTGGTTTTACCACAGCTTTGTTTTGGTTCAGTCTCACAGCTCTCATCAGCGTTGTTTCCAGCAGCAGCTGTACTCTACCTGCCCAGCACCAAATACCAGCCATACAGACAACGTTAGCGACTATAGGTGCTAATCATAGTGGAACGTTTAGCAGCTAAAGAGCCAGATATTTGCCTCACAAGTCAGTGGAGACCAAAATAGAGCTTACAGGAGATTGACTATTACATTAATCAAATGGCCAAATGTCAGTGTTGTGTTTACAGCTTGTTCCCCTGGCCAAACGATCACTAAATTCCGGTGTAATATCCTATGTGAACTCTCCAAGTGAATGTACAGACAGAGGTAGAGTATACTACAACAACTGATTGACCCGAGGTTCAGTGCTGTGCAATACCAGTCACCCTTATGGGATTACTGGTATAGATGTCTTGTTTAATTGGTGTCTGTCCTTTTTTTAATTGTGTTGTTGTTGTTGTTGTTGTTGTTGTTTTTCTAAATGGACCGTGAGTCTAATAATAAAGGCTATCTATCTATCTATCTATCTATCTATCTATCTATCTATCTATCTATCTATCTATCTATCTATCTATCTATCTATCTATAGGATGAGGGTGCAGTGGTGGAAATAGTGCTGAGCCTGGCTTAATTTCTTCACCTTGCTTAGCATGCATATGTTTGCTTTAGCATCAAATGACTCTTTATTGAATTTACGAGGAGGAAAGTACTGTGATATATCTTGTATCATTATCTTGTAGACACCTATCACATTGTGATCCAAACAGATTATAGAGCTAAATAAACAGAAATGTGCTCGTTTCAAGTACGTTCTTTGAAAAGCAAGATCTCCGTAAAGCTCAGAATAATTGTTTTATTTTTCTGACTTTGTTTGACTTCAAATTCAAGAGGAGGGATGTGTGTCTTCAAGTTTTGTTTACTAAAATATGTGGCAGCTGGCATTTGCATGTGTAATGTAAATAGGGCTGCCCCCTCTTACTCGATAGTCCACTAATCGGCTGTTTTTCATCGTAGTTAACTAAAAATGCTTTAGTTGATTAGACTAAATGCAAATTTTGGGTCTGTGTGTCCGTGTCGAAGTGTGTGTTTCTGTGTTTTACGAGTGCTGATGAGTCTTGATGTCTTTCTTTAGCTTTTATGAGTTGAGAGTATTGCTGAGTTACACCTCTCCATTTCCCCAGCCACCCTCTAAGGTAAACACGTCTGTAGCCTCAGCAGCCTCAGCTCTGTGTAATGTTAGCTTTGGGTCTGGCTCTCGCACATTTCTTGAATTAACGCTAAGGCTTCTGACTGTGCCCGGGACTTAGCATGAGCGCTAACATCAACACCATGAGCCCATACACCTAATTAAAACAAAGTCAATTTCCACTGCGACCCACATTTTCATCTGTGACTTCTCAGGCTTGCCAGGACCTGTGGTGATGGCATGTTGTGATGATGTTTAGTGCAGAATCCGTTAAGTGTTTGTCTTGGGTTACAGAGGTCAGATTCTCTTAACACTGAGATGATTTGTAATTAGATCCTAATCACCTATTCCCCTTTTTAATTTCTGAAAAGAAATTGTGCTGAAACTCTCTACTGTGCTGGCCCAGAACAAAGTGAAAGCTTTAGTTGTGCCCATGTTCGTCATCTCAGTTTATGACTTTCTGTTTAACCTTTGTTTACTTTTGCAACTGCTGAAGGTGGCCTTTTCTGTGGACTTTATAATAGCTTGTAGAGATGAAGGTAGTCTTAGTGGATGTGTTGTCTGTGAAAGAGATTATTGGGTACAGCTGGGTTGTAAATGGACAAAATCCATGTAGACTGTGCCGTGTATCAATACGCTGCACAACTGTTCTCAGTTTTATTTTGGTTTCAGGTCCAATTGGTCAATTTTCTTGATTTGCTCTCTGGCAGTTTTTAAATTTCTTATGCAGCTTTTTAAACATATTTTTACATGTAGAAGTTACAGTAGATGGGGGAAATCTATGAATATTCAATTTTAGCTCCACCAGCGGCATGGCTCTATTGATGGCAATGTTAAGTTAAGATAATCTGTCTATCACAGTAACTGTTATTGCCATGACATTTTGTACAGGCATGCATGGTGCCCAGAGGATACATCCTGATGACTTAAGTAATCAAATGCCACCATGAGGTTGGCATTTGTTTTAAAGGGGCTGTACTTGATATTCAGAACATTAATATAGCAGTAAAGAACCTTTATGCTATGGAAAGATAACGTGTTTATTGGCGTCCTGAGCAGAGGATTAAGCCACACTCTGTGTGTGTTATAATCCCAGCTTTTCTGTTCTTTGTTTTGATAGCCGCGTGCATGTGAGTGCATGTGAGTGCCTTGTGTATCGGTATCAGGTATCAGACGCCGAGGGCCGTGATAAAGCGTTGGTATTTGAAGAGTTAGGGGAGAGTCTGTGCGAGCTATATGGAGACAATCCCAGGCCCCTCTTTTTCCTGAATATCAAGTACAGCCTCTAGTGAAATGAAACAACTTTTGGATTGATGGCTAATTCAATTTGGTACAGATATTGATGTCTTCCTCAGGGTGAATAGTAACAGCTGAAGTGATTCCTTAACTTTTCATGTAGCGCCATCATCAGGTCACTATTTTAACTTCTCCAATACTTTGGTTTATGACCAAATGCCTACAAAACTTTTATTACATTCCCATCATTTTCAGCTGTACTTTGTTTGGATTTCTAATTAGCAAAAGCTAGAATGCTAACATGCTAAACCAAGATGGTGAACAGTGGTAAACAGTACACCTGCTAAACATCTGCATGTTAACATGTTGGCATGTTTACGTACAGTAGCGTTTAGCTCAAAGCACCGTTAATGCTAGCATGTCAATAGACTCCTAGCATTCTTATAGAATACCTGTCACATAGAAATGCCTCATCGGATATGATTTTAGTCTTCATGTAAACCAAGTTCATCTTATGTGCAGAGTTTGTAACATTTTTTTCCCTTTATTTCCCTTTTTTTCTCTCACCTCCATGATCCTGGTTTTCTTGATGTTGCTTGGCAACGATGATGACTCTTCTTCCACCACTCCATCAGGTAAGAAAAATACAGCCTTTACTGTGCATTTGGTACACTGTCTCCCACATCGTAAAGATTGTTGTTCTTACAGTGAACCACACTTCCCTTCCCCCACCTGCCAGGACAAAAATAAAGATGTCGATTTTTCCATTATTTCATGAGGATGAGGAATGAGGCAGATATTGCCGCACTGCTGTCTGTTCAGTGGGGGTTTTAAAATAATATTTAAACAGTAGATGACTGTATCTGTCTACATACCAGAAGCCTGATGATGATGGTAGTAGCAGTGATACAGCAAGAGAGTCTTCACATATAAAATCAGAGGCTTAAGCCAGATGGAAGTTTTTCTTTGCCGATTTGTTAAAATGACGCCATCTTTTTTCCCCCCTAACTTATTTAATGGCCCACAATCCCTTGAGCTCCGACCAAGCTCACTGTGTCACTGTTACAGACGTTTAGTACATTTTCTATTCCATTCCTCTTGATCTCCTAAAACTCCAGAGCCATGTTGAGGTTCCAGCCTTCACAGCTCACTAAAAGCACCGTAGATAAAGCTAACAAACGGCAGCATGATCGCATGGGGAGGTGTTCTTGCAATGCAACTTTCATCTATTTCATTCATGGATAAGACACTTGTGGCCGTATTTATAGTACTTTTGAGTGTTTTCATTTTTAGCATGGAAGATCCCGGTGAGCCACCTGTCATCTCCACCCGTAGGGCCTAGGCGAGCAGACAAAAAGACAGAAACAAGTGACGTCTGTTAAGCACTTCCGTTGAAGGTGCATGCTTATTAAGTGCATATATATTTTTGGCTGAACCACAGCACTGAGGATTAAACCACAGCATTGGTTGTGCATTGCTACACAGGACCAACAGCTGACTGCACAGTTACTCCGATTCTCCAATGGGCACGTCTGTGCTGCGTTCTGGTTTTGTTCCGTCCTCCGCCATGCGCCATACCACACTGGGAGCGTCTCAGATGTGGAGCTACTTGCTGCTCGACTCGCAGATTTTATTTACTTTACAGAACAATCACGTGTTTATTAAGCGAGTATCTACCTTCCACTCCAAGCACTCCTGTAATTAAACTCCATGCCTTCTCTTTTCTGGTGTTGTCTTTAACAAAAAAGATCTGTGACGTGGTAATATGTTTTTCCACCTCCAAGATGAATCTCTCGTTGTCCGTGGTGTTGTCCTTTGGTTAAATTGACTGGATACTCTCGCTGTTTCACTTCCTGCCTGGCTGTCAGAACAGCCCGCGGCTTGCGTAAAATTGACGCAAGCCGTCACGTATGTTCAGCGGAGCGGAGAGCCGCTTCACGCACGCTTCACGCACGCTTCACGCACGCTTCACGCACGCTTCACGCACGCTTCTGGGATGCGCCGTGGCGCGGCTGGTGGAATATCAAGCTTTGACTTGAAGGGCAGCGATTGCTTGCGGGGGTCGCGGCGGAACACAGCGCAGTGGAAAATGGGGGGGTAAGATGTCAATCAAGGTCTTCTCTTATGTAACTCAGTAAAAAGGCAAAAATCCATCCTTTGATACTCTTCCCTCTTCCATACTACTGATGTTTGATGATCCAGTACGGTCAGTAGAATATTTATGTGGTGAAGTCTTGTCACCACTCCTCAACCTACCTCGTGAATTCCTGTAGTCACATACGTTTGATTTGATTAACTGATCTCCTGAATGCCTTATAATTATGTGTCACCAATAGTTTTGGTGTCAAAAAAGAAGTGAATTCATTTGAATCAACCAGCCAAGTGAAGCCTGAGAAACACTTGACAATGTGATTGACATCCATAGTCTCGTCTACAGTCGTTTCTTGGGTGGTCCTCGTCATTTGGTGACTTTGGCTAAGTATAAGCTGGTGGAGCGTGTGCGTGCGTGCGTGCGTGCGTGTGTGTGTGTGTGTGAGTGTGTGAGAGAGAGAGAGAGTGTGTGAGAGGAGGGCGTTTCTGGACACTCAGCACATTCCCCCACCGGGTGGCGGGGGCACATATGTGGCACACTCCCTGCCCTGGCGCCCTGCTAGGCCTCCATGCCTTCCTCCCCCCCATCACTCCCTTTTCCCTTCCTCTGTTTTTGCATGTCCCTCCCCTCTTTGTGGTTGTTCTTGCCTTGTTTCCTCCCGCCTCTACTTTCCCCTCACTATCCTCTGTCTCCCTTTTTCCAAATTCCAAATTTTTCTCTTGCTCCGTTCTTCTCCCTATCTCCTTCAGAAGGCGTACATGGGTCTGAAGTTATGTCAAAAGATACATTCAGCACACAACAACAGATTTCTGTGCTACATGTGTGCCCTTACACTTAAAGTTGAAAGACCAGTTGGTCCGAATCAAACTAACAAAGGACGAGATATCCTTTCCTTTAATATTGGTCAAACTGCCAAATTGGTGGATCCCAGTTTGTAATGCAGGTTTTCTGTTCAAACTTGTCGTCTCCAAGTGTACAGCAAAAAACACTTTAACTCACGTTGGTGCTTATAAAAGTGACAGCTGAGACCTTGAACTCCATGCCTTTCTGCACTCGCCGTTCACCAAATAACCAAATTTCTTGATTACAGACAAAAAAAAATAAAGCTACCTCATAGTTCAGCATCCTCATTTTCTTTAAATCTGCTTTTGACATAGCAAAAGTGGCGACTGGTTGGCATTTAAGGATTCGGAACACTTTTTTGCTTCATGTTTAAATGACATACTGACGTCCTGTAAGTAAGGATGTTAGCCTTTAATCAGGCCCCCAAACATGGAGGTTGTAGATAATTTGTCTGTGTTGTAAACTGGTCTGTGAGGCTTACAACTTCTTGTCTCAGTGAACTAAAATTGCGTGTGTGTGATGTGAACAGGAACTGTGGGAAATGTTGGTAGAGGGAGAGACAAATAGAGACAGACTTCAGAATTGACCTCCATTATCACTTGCAACACAAATACGCACAAACAAAAAAGTAACAGATCAATAGTCTCTCTGCATGGGGGAGTGGTTCCGTTGTCATGTGGTGGGCAACATTTATTCAATGTGTGTTTATCTCTTAAGGATTAGTTGTCACTGTGAAAGATGGAGCTCTTTAACTTTTTTTTTTGTCAGTGTGTGGGTTTGTCTATAAGGAAAGGCCCAAGACCTGGGGCATGGAACTCTGTATAGTGATGAAACCTAAATGCAAGACATAACATTGGCTGTTTTGTTTTTCTGTCTTTTTTTTCCCCATTTCTACTTCACGTCACACTTGGCTTGCTCTAGATAACCATTTGTACACATGGTCTAAGGCAGAGATATTCAACAGGGGGTCCGGGACCCCTAGGGGGTCCTCAGAGTAAGTGTAGTGGGGCCGCCAAATCCTGTCTAAAATGTTTTTGAAAGTTAATTTTTTCAAAACTTTGTGAAAATATACAGTAATATGAATCCAACTTATTATTAGGAAAGATAATTTGGCCTTTTTGTGAAAAAAAAACATTTAATTTACACATTGAAGATAAGCGTACTATAGGTAAAGTAGCCATTATGGTAGCCATAGAGGTAAGCTTAAGGATTCACAGTGCCTTGTATGTTTAACATTAAAGCATGATGTATAAATAATATATATCTATTCATTTTCATCCATCCGGCCCAGTCAAACATGCAACTTAATTACATACAATATATGGGGGTCCCTACTCTCCTTCAGCTAAGGGGTCCTTGGCCTAAAAAACATTGAAGACCCCTGGTCTAAAGTATGTCTGAGGTGCACACATTCTTCCTTTATTATTATTACTACCAGTGTGTATACTTTGTTTAGACATCTAGCCCCAGGTGTTTCAGCCATGTGTTTGTGAGTTTGGATACATTTGCATTGCTATGTTCAGGCACATGATTGTGTACAATGTGAGCTGCTGACAGTGATTACTGGCTGACGGTTCCCAGCCAGCTGATCCTCTGTCTGTCTGTCTGGAGAATACTGTAGGCCTGCCCTGCTCCACTCTCAGGCTCATCCTCATCTTTGGCTGAAATTCTCCCATGGCTCAGTGGCACACTGCTCAGTGCTCCTCTCTGCTCTTACCAGGCTGAGTACAAATGTGTCATTCATCCCGAACATATGTTAAATCAATAAATTTTTTGTTTCAAAATTAAAATGGCATAGTTTCCTAACTCTCGGTTCTACTTAAGGTGGATTTTTCCCCTTGAGAACATGAATATCATCCATCATCAATGTGTCCATTGTACATCATTTGCTTCAGTTCTCTTTGCAGATTTTCTACCAAGTAGAAACTGTGACACTGTTTAGAAGCAGAGCGGAAGGTGTGTCTGTCCGTCAGGGAGTCTTCACCAGGGTTTGGAAGTAGACCTCTGTGGAGGATTAAGGCTGCGAACTGGCAGCCTAGTCCTCCGACCTGGGCCCGCTCCAGCTTGAGCCTCCGTCATAATACGCTGGCGACAGTGTTTGCGAGAGTGTTGAGCATGCATCTGTGCGCATGTTTGTGAGCAGATTCTGCCACATTCACTTGTATGTGTGAATGCAGGCACATGCACACATAGAGATCAGAGGGGACTTGAGCAACTGCCCTTTTTCTTACTCTAGAGAAAGTGCCCTTTTTCTGGGGAGCTTTTTTAAAAAAAAAATATATATATATATATATATATATATATATATATATATATATATATATATATATATATATATATATATTCCTCTTTGCACAGCTTTTCTGTCAAATAAGTTTATTTATTGAATAACAAATCAAATTATCTGGCCGTTTTGTTTGAAAGAAAATGTTTTTTAAAGTGCACTTTATTTCACTTGAGCCCCGGCCCCCCAAAATGTCTGTGCACGTACCTGTCCGTATGGGTATGTTCTCTTTATAAGAGCAAGCTGAGCAACCCAGTTACACCCACCATTAGCACCCGCTAACTCACACAAAGCTCTTCTTATGGTTTACTGGGCTTCATCTTGCTCATCATTCTAGGACACTGCAGATAAGTATAGCTCATATTTCAATATGCGTGTGCTTCTGTTTACAGGCAGTAACCACACACACACACACACACACACACACACACACACACACACACACACACACACACACACACACACACACACAGAACATTGCACAACACACATACAGCCTCACATTGACATATGCACTTGCAAGGCATGACTGCAAAGACAGGAGTACAATGTGGAGTAATTGATACATGAAATCCTCTCCATGTAGACACTCCAGCTGTTTTCAGGCTCATTAATTGTGCGTGAAGAAGTTTGCTTGCACCATGGCTTGTGGGTGACTGGGTGCTTGTCATTTATTCACAGGGCAAATGCATCTCATTGTGTTGAGGTGTGGTGGGGAAGTTTTATCTTGGATGAAACTGAGTAGGCTAGATATAGTTCCTAATATTTGTGTTTATTTACATATTTTTTGCTATGGTGAATTGTTACTAACAACTGTTGTGTTAAGTTAATGTCTTGTTTATACCAAGTGCACCATTTATACTTGTCTGCCCCTGCTGGTTGTAAGTTAGTGTTACAACTAGGTTACCCTGTGAGTGTGCATAGATGTGTTTGTCTGTGCCTGCCTCCACATCTGGCCTGGAGTCAGCTGTTAAGGGATGCAGCGCTGGATGAGCGTTGCCTCATGCTGACCCAAAAACCAATGCAGACGTGACCAGCAGTGACCGCTGCTCCATTAGCCCACAACCGTGAAACACGCACCGTTTTTTAATGTTTTTAAAGTAGGTTTTCTTTTTTGATAGTTTCTTTTCTGTGTCAAGAGCACAACACCTGGTATGTACATCTTGCTGCTGATTGTGCATTGAAAGTGTTGTTGGGTGAGCAATGCGTCCTCTGATAAAAGTAACCCAGAGGCGTGGTGACGACGGCTTTAATATACGGATTGTGTATCTGCGGTACTTAATACAAAAGGTTATAATAACCTTGTGTTTTCATTTTGTGTTAATTGTGTCCTGTCAGACATGATGAATAGATGCATGGTTTAAGTGTTTTCTTCCCTCTACCTCTATTTTTGCCTTTTTCTTTTGTTAGTGTGCATGTGTATGCCTGATCCCATCCTGTTTCTAAAATTAGATCAGTGAACAGATGTGGTGTGTTTGAGTGTCCCTTTTGTATGCATGTGTTGCAAAATGTATTAATCCGCATTAGCATGGTTGCACGTCTGTAGTTGTGTATTCACACAACATCTTGAGAGCGTCTTGAGTTAGCAGTGTAACAGGGTGACGGGGACAAGAAAGTGGGTCAGTCATGCCCTCTCCAGGCATGAGGGAAACTGACGGATGGATGGATGGATGGATGGATGGATGGAATGAAGAAGATGACAGCAGCTCAAGGGGTGTGGATGAGGGAAGGAAATAAGGATTTTAAGGATGGAAAGGGGGAATTACATAAGAAGGGAAGAGGCAAAAAAAAAAAGGATTAGAGAGAGAAAAAGAGAAGCGGACTGGGGATGAAAATGATAGGACAGAAAAAATATGGTGGAAAAATTGGTAGTCGACTCAATGCTGATCAGTAGTGATAACCACAAAAAGCAGGAAAAGAAAAACCTAAACTGACGTTCGCCACATTTTCAACCGAACATAAATTTTCATGAAATAACCTTGAGCTGACAATTAATTAATTGAATATTAGATGTTTCCATAATGTAAACTCAGAAGTTTAAGAAATATAATTGAGTATCTTGTAGATGCTTTACTTAGCAGTTTTAAACTATAATAACAATACTAATGTCTGTAATGTTGCTGACGTGATTAGTCGATTAATTTCTTAGTTGATCAACAGAAAACGATTAGTCATTTATCAAGCAAAAATGCCAAACTCTTTTTTTATTTCATTTTAAATGGAATATTTTAGGGATTTCAATTGTTGGTATTAAATATATTGAGTAAGCTCATGCAACCCAGCGCTGGGAAGTTCAATACAGTTGCTTTTCCTCTTTAAAGCCAGTATTTTATCTTGATGCATGAAGTGATCTGTGAAGGCAGCTGTGGTGATCAGCTTTATTACAGGAACCCTCTTACACACACCTACAACTACATATCTCATACACCGGCAGCCAGTAATCAGTATAAACACACACACACATACACGTACACAAGTACATGCTGTCCCTCACACTTAATAATCCTGAGTGACATATGCCCCCTGGTGGCAGAGTTAATGAGCTTGCGCTAGTTAATCATGAAGAATAACCAACTTTTTCCCATGTGGCCATTTTGAAGCCAGGAAATCTGTGATAAAGACACAGAGTCCCAACAGCTTGTTACACAGTTGTAGACAGACAGTAGGAACGTGCCTCACCCTATGGATATCACTCCAGGTCTGTCTTGAATATTAATACACTTACATAAACCTCCCACTTTGTCTCTAATTTGTCTTATCTCATTAATCTTTTATTTATTCTTCATTACCGTCTATTTTGCTGTCTTATCCCCTTTTGTTTAACCGCTTTGGTGTCTATTCATACACCCCTTGCTTTTAACATGTACAGCTCCTCTAGCTTTAATTTCTCCATCTTTCCTCCTGTTGTCTACCTTATTCCTCCCTCCCTCCATCACCCTCACCCTCTCCTGCCCTCCTTCCCCGGCTGTGACCAGTGGTTGGTCTGTCAGTGCAGTGTTCACCCACTGCGGGCCTGGGGTGACTTAGCACACTGCCTCTGATTACACCCCAGCAGTTGCCCATTTATCTTGCTGTGAAATGGAATAGGGGTGGAGAGGGGCCAGAAGATATTATGGTAATACATCTCACCTTAAGGCCTAATAAACTTGGACATTTTCAGCTTAGTCATCCGTTTATATAGTTATTCATTTGTAGCTCTGGTAGTAATTTGCTGATGGTCTTTCCTTGAATTTTATTTTAGTGTGATATCTTATCTCTGGATTGCTTTGTTTTACTGCTTTACTTTGGAATGTTGTTTTTCTTATACTCTCTTTTGCTGCATAAATGTGCAATTTAATGACATTATTTATTTATTTTCTAAATTAGGACATGGTATTTCTATTGATATATCATGTTATGTTTAATGTGAACTTTACCAACTTAACACATGGCTCTGGAGGAGGTTTCCAAAGTAAAAAAAAAAAAAAAAAAGATCCTGATGATGTCATCAGGGTTATGTCATATTGTGGGTGGGTTTGGAGTTTGAAAGAAATGAGCATTCAGTAGGTCTAATGAGAGCTATTGTGTTGCATTATGGCATTTTTGGAGATTGACGCAACCAAGAGACTATAACTCAGGGTATCTTGGACGCTGCTGTTTTTGAATTAAGTTTTTCCTAACAAAATCCCCAAACTTTATGCAAGATAAATCGGTGGAGTAGCCCTTTAAGTCAAGTAGAGTTTTTGACATATAAGCATTTTCTATTTTAAAAGTGGGTACATAATAGATTAGTAACCATTCATTTGTCTGTGTTTGCTTCCATATGGGTGTATGATATGTATTGCAGACATGGCTGACTATATTTGACAAAATATAAACCTATTTAAATTAAACAGTACTTAAATCATTACATTAAGTAGAGAATTCCTTTTATTTTGTAAATGGATGTGATGCTTTAATATAATTCATAGAGAAACACTGCCTTACAGCTTTTATTTATGGTAGACTTTGAATGATTTTCTTTTTGCTGACACATGCCTCTTTGGTTGTGTTTGAACATGAAAAGCACTTTGCTAAGAGATAGTTGAAATGTGTGAAGGTTTAATCTTGCAGTGTCCCAGGATCCTCTTATCAGTGTCTAGATGTCTCTAGATACCTTCCCTGTACACACACAATAAGGCCTTCATTGTCACAATTCTCACTGACTGTAAATATATTAGTTGTTTTTGGTCATATGAACCTTTTAAAGGGACATTCTTTTTAATTGCTCAGCTTTACTTTCCAAGTCATCCTCCACTGTTCTGTTGATCATTCCTATTCCCATTCTGTCTTTCTTTTATTCTCTCATACTCATGTTCACATGCCTTCTTAGCCGGGGGGACCTGTTTTAAATCTGGGACCCAATCAGCTCGACTGTCACAGGAGACTAATACTCCCATTGGTCTTGAAATGCCGCCTGTCAATGAGGAGTGGCCATGATGGAGAGGTAATTACCTCCAAAATACTCGTTCCTCACTGGCTTATGCATCAGTCAGTCAATAATCACATCATTAGCTGGGCAAATCTCGGCCTTAGAGAAGGTTAGCGGAGACCTCTTATTGGTGTTAATCATGTTTTGTTTAGATGTTGTAGCTGGATGTAAGGACCTTTTATAGTTATTGGTTTGTACCTTTTTTGTTTTTCATATTTCTGGACTTTAAATATTAGTGTTGACAATCTCATCTACTGCCATATTTGTTGACAGTAAATGCAAAACCATCCTTTGTGTCAGTGGATCGTCTCATTCAAAAGCCTTTCTGGAGGCAACTGTAGAGGCTCATACTCATGACTCATTACAATAATAATAACAGGGAGTATAGTACATATATGTGTAGCATTCCGTTCAGCACCCTCAAATCATAATGCGGGCGCTGTATTATTGTTCATAGTGTTGAGCAATTGGCTAGTGAATGCTGATGTTTGCCAAATTAGATGGGCACTCGTGTTGTCTGAATAATGGACTTCAAAAATAGCCGCACACGGAAGTGAAATACACGCGAAACATAAAATGTATGTATCGTACATCCTCAATCCACTGTCAGAGTGCAACAGGTAAATCGACGCCTCTACCACAGCCCTCTTGCTGCTCTACGTGCTGAAATGAATCATCTGAGGATTTTGTTCCCTGTGTGGAGAACTACGATCAATGAAAGCAATCTGGAACATAGAAAACAGGCAAGCAGCTCCAAGACACACAACCATATATAGACAGGATTGACAGTGTGGCTGAGATTTAACCCTGACCGCGTTGGATCTGGTGTTTTTCTATCTCGACTCAACAAGGAGCAGATGTCAAAGGAAAGAAATCTGTACTGATAAGATGACCAAGTTCTGTGACTTGTGTGTCTCCACAGCCTTGACTCCAGTGTGATTCATAGTGATTAGTACATAGCTCACACATATAAGCAGCTCAGGGAATTTAAAGAAGCATGTTATTGAACGGCTAATACATTAGATTCTTTATGTATTTCTTCCTGTTTTTGGGTGGATAATGATTTCTGTAACAATATCACAAAAAAGCTCCTGTTCCGGTCCTGTTTATGATATGATCAGGAGTGCGTATGGTTCATGATAGGCTTTGAGTTTTTATTTTCTGTAGTGGGGGAAACGACATCGCTGGTTACAAGAGATTTTCCTCCGTTTTCGACAGTTTGGGCTCATAGATAGGTAGACAGACAGACTTTTATTGACCCCAAATTTGGAAATATCAGTTCTACAGCAGCAGTATATCAGACACACAGGACACATATATAATACGATAACAAATATTAAAAAAAGATTTAAAAAACAGTTAAAAGCCGTATTCATATACATTATATCAGTGTCTGAGTGCATTTCCTCAATTTAGAGCTTCACCACCTCATACAAGCATTTATTGGAAAGCTGCTTATCACTTTCGGTTCATAAGGTTCATGTGCATTTGCAAGAATCTGTGTGTGTGTAAGTGTGTGTATGAGTATGGTAGTATCTAGATTGCAGTCGTTAACACATATATGCTACTGCATGACAGTGTTGCAAGAATATTGGTGTATGTGTGGCCACTAGAAATCCTCCCTCTCATGCAACGGAAAAGTTAAACCATCCAATAAACCAGGATGCTGGAGAAACCATCAACTCAAACACGGATCTCAGAACAGATATCCAGACCAATTGTCTTAATATGACCTGCCTAGATAGTGCCATGTGGTTGTTTTTGAGGCGTTGAAGTCCTCTAAGTAGAGTGCATCACATTACGCTGAGGAGCACATTTATACTGAAAACTCTGATGCACTTGTGACGAGACCAGTGTTGCTCAAAACCTATTTGTGTTAGGAAGATCTCTCCTTTGTTTTTGTAATATCCTGTTACACCAGATGGGGGCAGCAGACTATGACCGGCTGTGACCATCACCACCTTCACCACAATCTGTACTCATCTGGCAGCTGTTGCTATGGATACAGAGCCCGGCCATTGCTGTGTGATGCAAGCCACATCTAATAGAGGAACATAGGGGGTAGTGTTGAGCTCAGAGACGGGGATGTTCACACAGACACACACACCTTCAGTGCTCAGTTAATATGAAATATTGGTCTCCAAATCTCTGCAGTATGGTTTGGGACTCCTTATTCAAAGAGCTACAGATTATAATGCTCTTATCAACCGCCTTACTTAAGAGCTTGAAAGAAAAGGTTTTCTTTCCATTTTCATTTTCTCTCATTTGCATAATTTCTGGCTGCAGTGTGGGTCAGTCATCATACTAAGGTTGCTTTCGCACCTGCTTTCAGCAGTTTGGTCAATTTTAACCGGAACCTGGAGTTTCTTCAGATAGTCTGGTCCGTTCGCGGTGGCGTGACAGCTCATTCGAACTCTGGTGCAGACTAAACAACCGAACTCTGGTCCGCTTGAACACCAGGGTCTCAGTTCCCTTCCATGTGCACTAGCGTTCGATTCACTTTAGGTGAGAATGCAATCCGACCCTTATAGGAAGTGAACCAAAAAACAGTGCTTTTACTAGCCTGCAATTTTAACCTTGCAAACAATTTACGGACTTATATATGATTTAAGGGATGATAACTTTCAAATCCATAACCTATTATGACCCTACATCACTCATTGTCTGTGTGACAACACATCATCATCTCTCTCATCAGGGCCCGCCCTCTTCTTTACTAGCTGTCTTGTCAGCTGCTGATATTATTCACCTTTTTCTAAAATATTAGAAACAAAACCCAGAAAACCCAAGACGTTTGGTGTTGCTCCATTATTTCTGAGACCAGAAGTGACAGTGAGTTTCACTCGGCTATTCTCTCCAATAGACCAGCGTTTGTTTTGACCGTGTGACCTTCGTGTACAATGTTTGGTGCGCTTGACAGTGCGGGGTGAATGCTAACTGAACCATATGAAAAATGAAACGGTGTTGCACTTTCACTCCAGAATCACACCGAATCCTATGAACTATAGGTGTGAAAGCGCCCTAAAACTTTGCTGGTGTCGATAGACCCAACTATGGTGGTTTAATGACCAGTCATCACCTGGGGTCTCATTTATAAACGTGGCGTACGCACAAAACAAGGCTGAAAATGTGCGTACGCCACTTCCCACGCAAAGGTTATGATTTATAAAAAATAAAAAAACCTGACTGGAGAATGTGCGGACTTCCACGTAAACTCTAACCCTTGCGTACGCACATTTTGGAGACAAAATAGGAATTGGAGACGCAGATGGTGAGGTGGTGAACTGAAGTCAGACTGCAGAAAGTAAATGTGGGAATAACGATTACTCGTAATACTTTAAAGTATTGATGCCTCACTCAAATTTTTTCACTCTATATCATCCACGTTGTCATGAAGATTAAATACAGCAGTGTTATTTGCGCTTGTACTGAGTGATAATTGTTCCATAAACACATTGTAAAATCCAACTTAAATAAAAATTTGTTATTAATATTTAATCGCCGCTATCTCACCGTTACATTGTCCGCTACGGAGCACAGCGGGAGGAGATGGCCCGACTGCATGGAATACAGGATAGCATCAAATACCCTAGCACTAGATAACTGCAGAACACAGTGTAAATAACTAAATATCTGTCTTTAATACTGTGCATATATCATCAAATGTCAAAGTCTGGAAATACAGCCATTATGCCCTCATACAATCGTATTGTCCTCGTTATCGGTCCGAACTTTAATACTATTCGTGACAAAACCTGCATGAAGAAACGTGTGTTTGCCTATTAGACTTTCGTCTTCAAATTGTATCTCGGGGTGGGGGATACCACTGGTTGATGCTGTGATTTTGGCGGGTGTTAACAATCACAAATTGTTGTAAACATATAAATACTGCGGTGACCCCCGTGTGTAATGCTGCATGGTGGCACTGCTGGCCTTGCAGGAGGACTACGCTAATGGAAGAAACAGGAGAGAAAGAGACTTCAAGGACCATGGCGATGACTGGCTAATATGCCGATTTAAATTCCCTAAAGCTGCGCTCTTGGATCTCTGTACTGAATTGGTTCCAGTAGAGAGGGCAACTCGCTGGAACAGTTCCATCCCGGACCAAATAAGGTCCTCACCACTCTGGGGGCAACCCGCTGTTTCCAGAGGGAAATGGCAGACAGCTAAGTGTTTTTTTATAAATATGATATTTAATCTTCAACTTTATCACTAAGGCTTATTTGGATATAATATTTAGTTCTGTGAAATCGTATCATATAGGTCTGGTATATCAAAGTTGTCCCTGAGTGCCATAATGTCTGTTTTGGACGGTATTATTAATATAGGTAGTCTATAGATCAGGTTTACCTACACTGTGCGAGAACAGGCCGCAATTATAATTCAATTTGCAGCAATTCCCGAGCGTCAGAAGTTTTTTTCTTTTTCCCCGCCAGTCGTCATGATTTGGCGTAATGAACAGCTGCCAGGGTCATTAACATACTGATCAGCATTCATGAGGATTCATTGATTATTTATGGTTAAAAATGGCCATGTACAGGGCGGCATGAGAGGCTGATTCACGTACGCACACTTGTGTGTAATCTGTGATTTATAAAGGGAACATTGCTTACAGATGTGCGTATGCACGGTTTTATAAATTTTAATTTTTTTAATTTTTTTTTTTTTTGGCGTACGCCATTTTTGGCTTTTGGGCGTATGTACACTATAAGTAAGGATTCTACGCACAATTTTATAAATATGGATAGAGAATAATCCTTAATCACTGTGAAAGGGTCAGATTGAGCTCTCTCTGACTTCTCTACAAGTCCCTAATCATTATGACATATGGTTAAGCTCCGATCAGTGGCGATGAAAATGTTAACTGTAGATAGCTGTTGCTGGTTGAATCAATTAAATGGTGATTAGCCCTAATTATCTGATTAACTAGAGCCATGGATGGACTGCTCACTTAAGAGTTGATTACTTAAGACATGACTTTGGACAGCCTGTGTATGTCTCGTAGCTAAATTTAACTTGTAGTAGGTCAGGTTTGAATGGCACAAATCCATTTCACTTTAAAGCTTTACTATGTCGCACTTTGGAGATACTAAATATGGCAATAAACAGCCCACTGAACGAATACTTTATTCTAAAAATAGCCTCTGCCTGGCAACATGTCCCTTGATGTTAAAAAGAAAATAGTTTGTTACCTTGTATGCCAGTCTGTTTGTGTATTCTACGTTGATACAACACTCAGTGCCCAGCCAAACATGGTGGCGCTGCCAAATCTGACTTGGCTAAGTGTAAAACAGGCTGGCACCCTGGCATATGACTGTTTTCTGCTTTGTCACTTAGACTGGTGCAATGTGTTAAGATGGTGACTGTGTCTATGATTGCCCAGTGTGCTGATTGAAGTTATAACTTTCTTAGATGCCTCTGCACAATGACCTTTTCATATTTAGTAGCAGCGGTGCTCCGCTACTAAATGTACTGTATATAGCGGAAACACTAATTAAACTGTGCATATATCATCAAATGTCAAAGTCTGGAAATACAGCCATTATGCACTCACACAATCGTTACACTTAATGTCCTTCTTCATTAAGTTCACTTAATGAAGAAACGTTTGCCTATTAGGCATCCCAGGGCCAGTGGGCCCTGGGATGCTTTACTTGGGCACACTGGTGCTTTAAACTAAATCCTAAAGTCAGCATGCTAAAATGCTCACAATGACAATGTTAGCATGCTAAACACAAAGTACGGCAGATAGGAATGTTATTCGTTTTGCATGTTTTGGTTCATAAAACAAAGAATTGGAGAGAAAATTAAAAATGTTGACCCGACGATGGCACTATGAAAAGTTAAGGAATCACCACCTCAAGTTTTTACAATGTGGAGAGGATTTTGGATGGAGCGCAGAGCAGATTATTTTAAAAAGTTGAAGGGTCGCCATATCTCCCGCTCGGGTGCGCACAGGGCTCACACCATGAGTTTAAAGCATGCCAGAGCCGAAATTCTCACCGCTCCACTCACATCTCTATCCTGTGTGTACATACGTAAGAAAATTGTAAATAATGGCCTTATATTTTGCATTTACTGTTATAACCAGTAATTTGGAACAACACAGATCCTCTTTCTCATGTGAATGTCCCTTTGGAATTATACATACAACATTTTAAACTTCCATTACTTCCATTTTGGTTCTTCCAGTTAAAGTAATGAAGTGTAAGTAAGTTTAGGTTTTGCCTGAGCCCAGGTCAGGAATCGACAACCTCATCTACTTTTCTACAGTACACACAAGTAAATTAATTCCAGGAACGGCAGTCGGGTCATAAAAAGACACTATGTACCATTAAAGTAGCTGTAGGTTTGAATATCAAGCAAGTTTCCGGGGCTCCCCACTATATAATGACTCCGCTTGTCTGGAGCGTGAAGGGCCGTACAACTCCGTGACTCTTGCCATATCCAAATCAGCAGAAATCGGTCAAACCTTTCCTTTCCCACTACAAGCAGGGGGATAGAGTTTCAGTGAAGTTTGTTTTTTCCATGCTGTGAATACAGATGTCAACTGCTAGCGCAGGGTCTGGCTGGTGCCATGTCTGGCTCTGCATGTCTGAGCAGGGCCTTGGCTGACTGATCAGAGCTAAGGGGTGCAGGGGCGGATTGAAGAGATGCCTGGAAAGTAGTGGAGCTTTTTACATTTCAGCTGTGTCTAGGACGGTTTTGATGTTGTGTGGTCTAATCTGATGTTCTCTTTCTGTGCGACACACTCTACCTCTCTCTCCCTTGTATAAACCCCTTCTCCCCCACTTCCCTTCTGCCATGGATTGCAAGTCTCCTCAAAATCTTGCTTGTTTTAGGGGGCTTATGGAAAATCTATAACAGGTGGGCTGTGTTTGAAGGATATGTCTTTTCTAATTTTGTTTTCTAAGGGATTTGGGTGTGCGGCCAAATGTTCTCCCAACCCAGCCTTGCTGCCTGCTTACCTGCTATTTGTTGCCTGTGAGTCGATTGAATTTAGATAATCAATAAAAGAATGCACTACATTGTGGTTAGGCACCTGGAGTTGGTCATCAGTTTTACAAAATGTACTATACAATATTTGACAAAATACAATATAAGACAAAATTCAGAAAATTAGACAAACAGTCATTGCCTCCATATCGAGTACAGGGTATGTGTTGTCACAGTGTCCATGCAAAACAAGTTCAATATGACACAATACAACACCATACGATTAACCATAGAAACCTGGAGGACATTATACAACATCTGAAAACCTCCTCCTTTATATTCTACCAACGGGCCTTTTCAAAAAAATTTGGAATTGTTTGGCTACAGATCTTCTACAGATTGTAAACACGTCTCTTCTCTCAGGCCCTGAAAACTGCTGTCATTAAGCCACTCTTAAAAAAGAGCAATTTAGACACGTCACTAATGAGCAACTATAGGCCGATATCAAACCTTCCATTTTTAAGTAAAATCATTGAAAAAACGGTTTCTCAGCAACTCAACCTTTTCTTGTCACTAAACAACAGTTTTGATGCCTTCCAGTCGGGTTTTTGACCACACCATAGCACTGAGACGGCTCTTGTTAAAGTCTTTAATGACATCAACCTAAACACAGATAGTGGCAAAACTACAGTCTTAGTATTACTTGATCTCAGTGCTGCATTTGACACGGTCGGCCATGACATATTACTAGACCGATTGGAAAACTGGGTTGGCCTTTCTGGCTCAGTACTAAACCGGTTTGAATCCTACTTAAGGAATAGGGACTACTTTGTGTCTATAGGTAATTACGCATCTGAGCATACAAAAATGACGTATGGAGTTCCCCAAGGCTCTGTCCTGGGGCCTCTTCTGTTTAACATCTACATGCTTCCAGTGGCTCAGATTATGGAAAACAACATATAAATTAACATAGTTATGCGGATGACACACAAATTTACATAACACTATCGCCAGGGTACTATAGTCCAATACAAAAACTGATTAAGTGCATTGAACAAATTAACGACTGGATGTGCCAGAACTTTCTTAAATTAAATGAAGAAAAAACTGAGGTGGTTGTTTTTGGAGAAAAAGAGGAACGACTAAAAGTCAGCGCTCAGCTCAAAACGAAAATGTTAAAAACAACAGACAAAGCCAGAAATCTTGGTGTACTCATGGACTCAGACCTGAATTTTAACAGCCACATTAAGACAATTACAAAGTCAGCCTATTATCACCTTAAGAATATATCAATGGTTAAAGGACTTATGTCTCAGCAGGATTTGGAAAAACTTGTCCATTCTTTTATCTTCAGTAGACTTGACTACTGTAACGGTGTCTTTACAGGTCTCCCTAAAAAAATCAATCGGACAGCTGCAGCTGATTCAACGCTGCTGCTCGAGTCCTCACTAACCCCAAGAAAGTGGATCACATCACTCCAGTTCTGAAGTCTTTACACTGGCTTCCAGTGCCCCAAAGAATAGATTTCAAAATACTTGTGCTGGTTTATAAATCACTAAACGGTTTAGGGCTAAAATATATTTCTGATCTGCTACTACACTATGAACCACCCAGACCTCTCAGGTCTTCTGAGACAGGTCTGCATGTTGTCCCCAGAGTCAGAACTAAACAGGGGGAAACAGCGTTCAGTTTTTATGCTCCACATATCTGGAACAAACTCCCAGAAAACTGGAGGTCCACCCCAACTCTCAGTTCTTTCAAATTAAGGGTGAAGACCTTTCTTTTTGATGTCGCCTTTCTTTATATAATTGTTAATTTCTTATACTGCACTGTCAATTTTATTCTCGTTTTTTTATCTAGTGGTATTTTTTAACAGATAACGGACATATTTCTGAGAATTTTTCCAACGTGGGTGTGACAGATTTTATAATAAAATGTAAAGGAAAACAGTTGGAACTGTTTAGGATTTTGCAAAGTTCGCCTTGATTAAACTAAGCCTTATAGCGACGGTTATATTGTAGGTAAAGAGAAGTACTTCCACTCTTGTTATGGGTAAGAAGAGTACAAAGTCACATGTTCCTGCGGGGCCCGTGGTGGATGAGATGGTAAAGAAATATGGTCCTGCCTGTTTTTTTGTTTTTATGTTTTTTTTTTTTAATTGTTTTTAACTGCTCTTTAATGTTTAATTATTTTTTTTTAATTAGAAAAAACTGATGTGGTTGTTTTTGGAGCAAAAGAGGAACATTTAAAAGTCAATGCTCAGCTTAAAACAACTGTTAAAAACAATAGACAAAGGTGTAGTCATGGACTCAGACCTGAATTTTAACAGCCACATTAAGACAATTAATGTCTCATTTGGAAATTTGGAAAAACTTGTCCATGCTTTTATACACTATGAACCACCCAGACCTCTCAGGTCGTCTGGGACAGGTCTACTTGCTGTCCTCAGAGTCCGAACTAAACAGGGGGAAGCAGCGTTCAGTTTTTATGCTCCACACATCTGGAACAAACTCCGAGAAAACTACAGGTCCGCCACAACTCTCAGTTGCCATTCTCTAAATAATTGTTAATTTCTTATACTGCACTGTCAATTTTATTCTCGTCTTTTACAGACATATTTCTGAGAATTTCTCCAACGTGGGTGTGACATAGATTTTATGATAAAAATCTAAAGGAAAACAGTTGGAACTGTTTAGGATTTTGCTAAGTTTGCCTGATTAAACTAAGCCTTATAGCGATGGCTATATTGTAGGTAAAGAGAAGTACTTCCACTCTTGTAATGGGTAACAAGTCACATGTTCCTGCGGGCCACGTGGTGGATGAGATGTTAAAGAAATATGGTCCTGCCTGGTTTTTTAATTTATTTATTTATTTTTATTTCTTTAAATTTTTTTTAATTTATTTAAATTTATTTTTTTATCGTTTTTAACTGCTCTTTAATGGTTTATGTAAAGCACTTTGAATTGCCCTGTTGCTGAAATGTGCTATACAAATAAAGCTGCTTTGCCTTGCCTAATGTTAATTCCAAATACAGGGAGTAAATGAGGCCATGATAAGCCACAAGAATCTAATGCTGCATTCCCACTGCATGGTACTCAACTCGCTCTTTTTTGGTTTTCCATTTGCAAAGGTTGTGGATAGATACCTACTACCTGCTACTTTTTTGGTACCACCTTGGTCAAGGTTCCAAGTGAGCTCTGCCTATACTAGAAGGTGGAGTTAAAACACTGAAGACCACTGATTGGTCAGCGAGAATCACAACTAGAATCGTCACCTCATCCTTCACAAACCCGCCATTTTTAAATAGCCAAGCTACCGTCAATGGCGCACAGAATTTTTTGTATTCACTCGACCCAGATCTAAAAAAGAAATGGCAGCCTGCAAAACTACGTCGTACACTACAGCGTACAATCGACGAAGTGCAGACGATTCCCTGTTTGGTTGCCTATGAAACGATTAAGCAAGTGTTGCGTTTAAGATAATGTCACGGCAGTTTCATGCGGCATCACTATGATGATCAGCTGAGAGTCCTGCATACACTGAGGGGGTACTATCCACAGTGGAAAACGAAATAGACAAAGGTCAAGCTAAACCATGCAGTGGTAATGAGGCATCGATGACCAGTACAGTGACCTTTGTTTACCATCAGGGCCAGCATGCTTTGTCATATACACAGTACCAAAATAGAGCAAGGCACCAGAGTAGCAGTTAATGGGCTTATGGTGTTAACATTCTCGCCATAGGTTTGAAGGAGCTGACTAGCTGCATTAAAGGCTTAAATTGAGGGAAGTGGTGACTTCTTGACTTTCTCGCACATGGTAAAGCGTCCACAGGATATTGATCTCTAAGATAACACAGTCGACTGTATTTATACTACAGTTGGACCAACTAGGCCCAATTTGGAGCCAACCAAAAGACTGAAATCCACACATTGCGGGTGCACTTAAGGAGAGTGGTTTTAAAGTAGTCTGCTGTTGTTTTAAGTAGTGGACAGAAAAGAAAAAAAGGGAAAGGAAATGTGATGTAAAGGTATTTGACCTTAGACCAGAAACAACATATTATGTTGGGTAGCCACAAAATGAGTTTGAGTTGATTCCCGACCTCATGCATACTTTGGTCCCAGCCAACACCCCAGCACAGGCTATTGAAAAGCTAATGGTCGTCTTTCACTCCCTGTGAGGGCATTGAGGACACTGTTCAAGGTAGTGGGCATTTAAAGGGGGCAATAAATCAGAATATGACAGTGTGCAGACAAGCTCGGTTATGTGTAATCTAAAGACATAATCGTTTAAATAATTCACAGTCAGTCACACTGGCCAAACGTTGATGCCAGGCGTTGGTCCATGTCAGTTCTAGACGGTCAGAATGTTTTTCAGAGACTCCTACTATTAAATAAACTAGTCACACCAGATGCTAAACAGTAGACATCCTGATATTCCATGTCAGCACTTCATGACGGCAAAGTAGCCAAAAACAGCGGGAGGACAGATAGCGCTATCTACTAAATGCACACGTCCCTAAGTGGTTACCTTCCTCTCATTCATGAATGCAGCAGTACCTTCACGGCCCCGTCATTTGCACTGTTCTTCCTTTGAAGGATTTATGCATATTTTCATGAAAACAACATGGTTTTCATCAAGATAGGCATACACAAAGAGAGAGTGAGAAGACAAAATCTACGGAACTGGATTAAAGCTTATGTAATAGCTCCTTGAGGTGCTGTTGCTTGCACGCCAGCGATCAACCAACCACACAGGATGCCTAAGTTAGCTTTGTTAAACACTGCTCACATTGTCGACCGTCCAAAATTAACTTTTTCTGAAATTATGATTCACCTGTATATGCTAAGAACTTTTTACCAGCCAAAATATTGTAACACATTTTATATAAAGCACAGTCAGTCCATTTATTTCCTTTTTTATTTTGTCAGCTTCTTTTTAGCTCGCTCAATTCTAGCCAAAGTTTGATTAACAGAAAGTACAAAAACCTCAAAATGATTGGGGCTTTTAAGAGATCTTTTTTTAAAGATTGCACTTTAGACTGGACATGTATACAGACACCGAACAAATGGAATTGCAATTTTTGGAGCTTGACCCATACTAGGATATATAAGACTGAATGTCTTTGCCTCTGCTTTATCAATTCTGAGAATTCTGTTTTAAATGTGTTCCTAGCAAGTTCCCCAATTTTCTGAAAGTGCAATACAAAATCGCTGTAGTGCCCCTTTAACAATACCAGAAAGAATGTGAGCAACAAGACATTGTGCTGATGCTAGAAGATGTAAAATAAATGGATATATTCTGCAGTGAAACATGTTGTATTATACAATGTATATATGTTTATGAGGTAAAGCTCGATTTTGTGTGTTGATGAACTTTGTTCCATTTGATAATGACTTGATTTGAGTGTATGAGGTTGGCTAGCAAATTATAGCTATCTATTATTAAGACTGGGTACCTGTTGATCCTGATGATCCTTCTCACAAGAGCACATAAGGGTGTGCATTAGGCTCTCTGTTGGGCTGAGCGTTGGCTTGTGACCTGTTGTGAGGATTACAAACCAGTGATATGTCTGGATGGGACAGGGCCAGGAGGGGAGTTTCCTCCCAGCAGGAGCTTAGATGGAGGGGCGAAGACTCAACCTTTCCACTCAGACTGTTGCCACAAGTTACATTGTCCATGAGAGTAATTATGGTTCATCAAATGTGTCACTCATTACTTCAGTTAAATATTTTTCTAGACATGGGCCTGGATTTAAGTTGTCATGACTCATAAGAAGGAAGTACAATTAAACCAAAATTACTTTCTTACAATAAAATACATCAAAAGATAAAATGATCAAGTCTGGAAACACATTTTAAAGAAAAATGTTGAATTATGTGAGCGCTTTGCTTTCAAAAAACATATTAACCGTTTTTTTTTTTTTTTTTTTTTTAAAGAAACACAATTCAAGCATTTAAATACTTCTCGTAGAGAGTGAGATTATAGACAATACCATTTGTTAAAAGTGTAGAACTAAATGTTTCAATTGCAGTGTGAGCCTTACAGCTTCTCAACCAGCATTACCAATCTGATTCGTAGCAATGTGACCATAACTACATTTTTGCATCTTGGGTCAGACAATATCTTGTGTCACGTTAAAATAAAAAGCAGTCGTATCATTTCTGTGGGATGTGCATGTTATGATTTAATTGTATTGGTATCGTATTAACCTATAATCATTCTGCCAGCCAGTGCAGAATGCTCTCCTGTACTATGCTAACAATCTCAAACATCTTATTAAACACACACACACACACACACACACACACACACACACACACACACACACACACACACAGTTTCCATGGAAACAGGATCCAGGGCCTTTTATGGTTGTTTGCCCAAGACAACTAAAAATGGTCTCAGCAGCCATGCAAGGATGGGAGATAAATCATTTGGATAATAAATAATGGGACATGTACTAATATAGAATGTGATAGAATGTTTGTTGTTGCCTGAAGCAGTATTGTTATCGAATTTAGATCAAGACATTGTCATGTTCATCAGATAAATTCCCTAATTTTTCTATTTGTGTGACTCTTTTTCTGTTATGTTGTCATACTGTTTGTGCTGTTTTTGCACACACATAGCTCTGCCTGTAATATGGACACTCACTGTAATGGCCACAAACAGACACACATTCAGAATCAATCACACCCACATACGGACACTTTCCAGCCGTGCTGCCCTTCAGTAGCCTAATGTGTGTCTGAGGTCCAGATGGTGTAGCGGTAGGAGGGCTGATTCACAGTGCTAGCCATAGTGCTAGCAGTCCTAGGTTTTTGGCTAGCCACGGCTTGTTGGAGAAGGAGAGTCTGCAGCCAGCTACCCCTCTGAGTGACAATGGCAAGTGTACAACTCATGGCTATGCACTCAGCATCTAGCCTTGCAGTGGTTGCAGGGTACAATTGTGTATTTCCACACTGTGTGGCCGTTTGACACTTCACTGTGAATTATACATTTTGACTCTTGTGATGTTCTCATTTCTGCTTGCCTTATTTAGTTGTTGTTTTGATGCAGTTACCACATGCTTTCCTGTTTGTGCTCGCAATGACAGGAAGTAAGCTGAACAAGGACCTGAAGCATTATCTGAGCCAGCGCTTCCAGAAATCCTCGCCTGACCACGAACTGCAGCAGACTATCCGAGACAACCTCTACCGTCACGCCGTGCCTTGTGAGTCCATGACTGTCTTACACCTTACTCTATCATTCCTTTTTCTCATGTTTTTTTTTTATCTGCTGCTCGACTGTCTTCTCTATTTCCTGGCATTTATATGAGCCATTCTTTCAGTTCCTGATGATATGCAGCCTTTGACACACTTTGTTTGTGTGAGTTCCTACAGAACATTGTCGTGGCTCCAAAGATTGTCATCTGTTTTGTGTACTTCCTCATGAAAAACAAAAAAAAACGCTGAGGTGACTGAGGTCAGTGTCTCAGCTCCATGCATGATCAGTTTTAGATCTATGTAATGATTGTGAGTATAGCTGCCTCAGACAGACACATTGGATGGTTATCTAATTAAGCCTGCTTATTTCAGTCTAATCCAAGCATGGTTCCACTTGCCTTTTGACCAATATTGGCCATGCAGTTAGCCAGGCTGATTACTTCATACCCTCCTTGGAACTAACCTAGTGTTGATTGGTTTTATCACACATCATCCCTCTTCATGCCAAAATGGAGTTCTCCGCCTGCCTCCCAAGCTGATAACATTCAGTCAACACAGTGTAAGCTTTACTAATATTGTCTGATCCGTTAGGTTTGTCTGGTGACTCTACAGTGAATAGGCTATTATCTCATGTCCACGGGATCAATAGCACAATAGGCTTCATCCAAGTCCCTCACCCTCTATCACTAACCAGTATCTCCTCTGCCAGAACTGGCAGTGTAATCCAGGAAACAGGGTTGTGTCTTTGACTTTTTTTCCCGCCTGACTGTCAATATAGCAAAGATCTAAAAGCACATTTGTCTGTTGATGCCACATATTTCGCTTGTAACTGCTGCTGCTCAAAAGCTGAAGTAGATATTTGAGGTGTTTTCTTCCCTACTATGAAAAACAACCATTGAAGATGCTGTTGGTGCTAAGGATCTGGCATGAACATAATAGAGTGATGAAAGTGGTAACTGTGCAAACCCTTCTGTGTGTGGGGGGCCTGATGAATCATGCTGCATGATGCCAATCTTACGTTGTTATTCCTGATTTGCATATAACACAGAAATCAACTGCGTGGACCAATCAAAGCCAGGCTCATAATTGTCATGATACCTGACCTGGAAATCCCTGCTGGCTTTAGACACAGCATGCCTCACTAATGAAGAGGGAGAGAGAGGGGGGAAAAGAGGGGAAGAGACAAGATAAAGTAGATAAAAAGGTGCAACTGCAGAAATGACTGGGCTGTATGCAAGTTTCATGCATCATTTTATTTTTCTCTACTTCCTTTGCACCACTTCAATATTTACCTAAATAGTTCTCATCTGTTGGCTTTTTAATTAGTTTATTCATGGCCCTCTCACACAAAGTACAATGTTGTGTTCAGGAGGCTTGTTTAAGGGACTTCATCTGCGTTACCTCCACTGCCATATGTCAGCCAGACACTGGTGGAGGGTGGGGGTCTTACCATAACAACCATTTTAATCCCTGAGTGGTCTATGGCACACCAGTAAAAATCCTGGTATTGTTAGCAGTAAACAAAGCATGAAGGTGTTCCCTGGCCATGTGTTTTATGGGACTGTAAAGTTTTTGTTGTCTTGCACACGTAGAGGGTGAGACTCACACCGGAATATTAAATTTACTAATGATTAGCTGCAGTTTAAATTTTTTCCTTTTGTGTTATGGGAAAACATGTTACAGTAGGCACTGAGTCTATAAATAAGTACTCCCTTTTGCCCTTCAGTCCCAGAATAATACAGACAAACAAGACAAATAAGACAAACACAGCCATTGTATAGTAAAGCATATGTTAATTTATGTAGTGTAAATTCATAAGTGAGATGGATTTGCTGTGACTATTTTGGCCTGTGATTGTGAAAGGTCAGTGTGTGTCCATGTTGACGTATGTCCAAAGGTTGTTCAAAGCACTGTCCATGAGTAGGTGTAGGTGTGAATAATGCACAGCAAGCACGTGGAGAAACAGATGGAGAAGTGTGTCTGTGGTTGTTGGGGCTTTTCCTACCTCTATCATCCCTCTATTTAAGTCCCAATCTGTTTTTATTTTTATTTTTTTTTATTTCAACCAAACTCATAATTGGTGAGTTTGACTAAATTATGGAAAATAAGATTTTGTGCACTAGAAGCACAACTTCTGCTACTTGGGCGGAGTGATTTGCACACAGCACCTGAGAAGCTCTGTGGTGAGGAGCAGAGAGTAACAACGGTGGTTTCAGGTGTTGCGCTAATCACTCCGCCCAAGTGGCGGTGCTTCGCCTTCTGAGAATATAGTTCCTAGTTTGTATACGGGTAGAAGATGGCTGTGTCTCATGTGGCCTTGTTATTTGTACACGCTGTGACTATACAAATCACAACATGTAAATAGGAAAATGTTGGCGTTATTCTGTCACTTATTGGGAGCAGTAGGCTAGATGGAGCCGGTTACCTCCAGCATCTTTGCTAAACTAGGCTAGCAGTAGGTGCGCCAGCAAGAGTTACGACACGCACGGAGATGAGAAGGGTATGGACTTACAGTGAGGAAAATAAGTATTTGAACACCCTGCTATTTTGCAAGTTCTCCCACTTGGAAATCATGGAGGGGTCTGAAATTGTCATCGTAGGTGCATGTCCACTGTGAGAGACATAATCTAAAAACAGAAATCACAATGTTTTTAACTATTTATTTGTATGATACAGCTGCAAATACGTTTTTGAACACCTCTCTATCAGCTAGAATTCTGACCCTCAAAGACCTGTTAGTCTGCCTTTAAAATGTCCACCTCCACTCCATTTATTATCCTACATTAGATGCACCTGTTTGAGGTCGTTAGCTGCATAAAGACACCTGTCCACCCCATACAATCAGTAAGAATCCAACTACTAACATGGCCAAGACCAAAGAACTGTCCAAAGACACTAGAGACAAAATTGTACACCTCCACAAGGCTGGAAAGGGCTACGGGGATATTGTCAAGCAGCTTGGTGAAAAAAGGTCCACTGTTGGAGCAATCATTAGAAAATGGAAGAAGCTAAACATGACTGTCAATCTCCCTCGGACTGGGGCTCCATGCAAGATCTCACCTCGTGGGGTCTCAATGATCCTAAGAAAGGTGAGAAATCAGCCCAGGACTACACGGGAGGAGCTGCTCAATGACCTGAAAAGAGCTGGGACCACCGTTTCCAAGGTTACTGTTGGTATTACACTAAGACGTCATGGTTTGAAATCATGCATGGCACGGAAGGTTCCCCTGCTTAAACCAGCACATGTCAAGGCCCGTCTTAAGTTTGCCAATGACCATTTGGATGATCCAGAGGAGTCATGGGAGAAAGTCATGTGGTCAGATGAGACCAAAATAGAACTTTTTGGTCATAATTCCACTAACCGTGTTTGGAGGAAGAAGAATGAGGAGTACCATCCCAAGAACACCATCCCTACTGTGAAGCATGGGGGTGGTAGCATCATGCTTTGGGGGTGTTTTTCTGCACATGGGACAGGGCGACTGCACTGTATTAAGGAGAGGATGACCGGGGCCATGTATTGCGAGATTTTGGGGAACAACCTCCTTCCCTCAGTTAGAGCATTGAAGATGGGTCGAGGCTGGGTCTTCCAACATGACAATGACCCGAAGCACACAGCCAGGATAACCAAGGAGTGGCTCTGTAAGAAGCATATCAAGGTTCTGGCGTGGCCTAGCCAGTCTCCAGAGCTAAACCCAATAGAGAATCTTTGGAGCTGTATCATACAAATAAATAGTTAAAAAATCATACATTGTGATTTCTGGATATTTTTTTTTAGATTATGTCTCTCACAGTGGACATGCACCTACGATGACAATTTCAGACCCCTCCATGATTTCCAAGTGAGAGAACCTGCAAAATAGCAGGGTGTTCAAATACTTATTTTCCTCACTGTATCTAACTCTGGGGGATACGGTGAATAAGCTAAAGTCCCAATAAGTCGGCGTGTTCCTGTAAACCGATCACAATTGTCTTGTGGCGGCGCTAAGCTCTGCGCTGGCTCTGCAAGATGGTCTTTGGAAGGAACTTGTTTTGGTGGAACATTTCTGCCATTTAAAAAAATACCTGTCAAATGAAATAAAAAAATGTGGTGGCTATTGACGGTAGCTTGGCTATTTAAAAATGGGTTAGTTAGTTTGTGCAGGACACAGGATACCGTGTCCCGCAAGTGACAATTCTCTCTGCTCAATCAGTGGTCTGCAGTGTTTGACTTCACACTCTACAGTAGTATCGGCTCAGCTCGCTTGGAACCTAGACGGAGGTGATACTAAAATAAGTACCAAGTACTATCCACAACTTTTGTCAATGGAAAACATAAAAAAGAGCGAGTCGAGTTGAGCCGTACCATGCAGTGGAATAGAGGCATAATACTTATGTTCATGCTACCCACTTATCGTAGCCGTATCATAGCACAAGTACTTAACGCTTTGCTACAGCGCAGTTTACGGTATAGTGGGCGGAGAAAGGCGCTGATTACCCGATGAACTGCAGGTTTGGTAAATACGACGTAAGCTGAAGTATCGCAGCATCAGTTTCTGCGGGTTGGACATGGCGCTGATAACACTACTTTCGCAAATGTACGTACATCTGGCCCTGAGACTTTATTTCCTGACCAAACTAGTGGGGCACTATGAGTTTTGAGAATGACCTTATTGCAGATTGCAATTAAAAAAAAAAAAAAAAAAAAAAAAAATTACAATGAGGAATTATATTTACACACAGTGGAAGGGAAAAGTAGCTAACCTAAACTATAGAAAGAGTTGGAGAAATCCCTAACACAATGTAAAACTACTTTGGAGAATCAGTATGTATAAAGCAAGTTCACCAGACCTCTAGACCTTCAGTTGTACAAGTTCCATGAAGTTGGTTGTAAACTTAAACTAGTCTCCTCTCTCACATCTCCAAAAAGTCAGTTGTTTCCCATAACGCTGTTAAGATTTGAAGCACAACACTCTGACTCTCACCCTCCCCCCATCTGCTGAGGCGTCCGTCGGCTTCCCTTGTGGTCACCCCTTCCGCACGTTCAGCATTCCCAATCTCCCATTATCCCCACCAACCCTCCACCCCCCTCTATCCTACTCTCATTCCTGACCCCCCTCAACTCATGACACAGCTGCCTCCCCTACTCTCACTACCACTGCTGCTCCCTCACTCCCTCTGTATCACTCTGTTTATCTCATTTTCCCTGCCGGTTGACTGCCGGAGCAGTGGCAAGAAGAAGAAGAGACTTGTACCTGATTTTAAAGCTCAGCATTGTGTCTACGAGCCTTGAAAAGGGAGCTCTGGTCTCTCCTGCACCTAGGCAAGTAGAATTATTGTCTGCTGTAATTGTTGTAATGCTGATGGTTTGGTATTTGTTTCTCAAATGAGCGAGGGTCTGCAGAGGGTTGTTTTCACATGCATGTGTGATGAATTGCGGGGCTAGCAGCACAGACGATTTGACGACCCGTATATAGGCTAAGAGGACGCCTCGGAGGGAGGTGTGGGCTGAAGCCACGGGGATGGAGATGGGGGTGGGGTGGAGTTTGGGTGTGGGAGGGGGGGGGGGGGGGGGGATGGGTGGAGAGAGAGAGAGAGAGAGAGAGAGAGAGAGAGAGAGAGAGAGAGTGATGCAAAAGCACTCTGACACACTCAAATCAATGCCGGCTCTAGCTAGCCAGTCAAGCTAACGTAAACATATATACGTACGCATCTATCACTTGTGTTTGTATGGGACTTCACTATGCTATTCGAGTTGGGCATGTTTCTGCCTGTGTGTGTGTCCCTACAGTTGATACAAAAGCAGCATTTCTGGTTCTGGTTTGGTTGCATCCACAGATGCAATCACATTGTGTCACCTGAACAAAAGAAATGCCCTCACTCACTGTGCCATTTCTAAACACCAGAAGGTAGTAAATCAAGATGGAAGAAATAAAGCTCAAGGAAGATTTAGAAGTAAACTTGAGACTCTTTTGGCTTTGTTGACATTTATCAGGTAGGAAGAGGATGTATGTGAGGATGTGTGTCAGTCAGTGTTCGCTGTTTGACACGCATTACGCAAGGGATGTCGTTTTTGTCAAGGCCTAGGTAATCACAATTATATGCGTCTTTCCAATGACATGTCCTTCCTGTTATACCAGTTCTCCGTTGAATTACACGATCACAAAGGAAAGTTTACTTTGCCCTGCATTGAACTTCACCCTACAGCTCACGTGATGGCCACAGTTGAATACAATTTTTGTATTAAAACTGTTAATCTACACTCTGGAGTAGTTGGTAAATCCACAGACTGACTTTCTGTTGACCTGAGTGGACACTGTAAAAGTAAGGAGGCACTCTCAGTAAGGCAACTTTATTAGACTCTTGCTAACTCTAGTTAGGCGACTAATGCACAATGGCATGGACTTGTTTTCCTTCATAAATTGATAAGCATATATTATTACCTGATTGCTAGTAGCTGGTAGAAACAAATTATATGTCTATATTTTGTTTAAATTAAAGGAATAGTTTGACATTTTGGGAAATTTGCTTATTCACTTTCTTGGTGAGAGTTAGATGAGAAGATTGACACCTGTCCCATATATGTCTGTTAAATACTAAGCTAGAGCCAGGAGCTTAGTGAATAAGTGTATTTCACAAATGTTAAACTATTCCTTTGAGGCTCATATATTATTTTTTTGTATGTTGGATAGGCTAAATTTACTCAATATACTGTGATATACATTCAAATCTTCTCTTCTATTTTTGCTGGACTTCCCCTATAAATGTGTTGCAAATCTTTCAAAACCTGTTTACATACATGAGCAGTGGGGAGGGACTAGAGGCACAACACCATACCAGTATCAGTTTGATGACATTTGGACTAGGGGATCCCAGCGTGCTGTAGGTTGATCAGAGGGAGGCCGTGAAGGAAACAATAGGAGCTGAGTTGATGCTGGTGGTTTTTTTGCATAGCTCAACAGCATTAGGAAGAGTCAAAGGAATGCTGTCAAACAAAAGAGTGAATAATGGGTGGAGTCCCCCAGATTCATAGCCCCCGCTGCCCCACCCACACCCCTTTTACACAATGTATTGAATGCACACACTCGATGGCTGACACTGTTGCACACAAATGTAGGACGGTAGGCATGAAGGTAGTTTGAGCAAATTAGGCTTTTGCGTCAGTATAGGCAGTATATGACGTGTTTCTAAATGTGGATGCTTATTTGTGCCTCTCTTCTGAGTCTGTTTTGACAAATCAGAAATGGTTCCTTTCCATTTATAGAAATTGCAGCTCATATTAGCCTGTTGTAAGAGTTTGCAGATAATGATGCCTTTCTGTCTGACAATGGCACAATTAACAGTGTATGATGTCATTATATATGCCATCATTAAACTAAAATGGAAGGAGTCTCTGTCTGTATGTCCGTCTTCAATTTCTGTCCTTCAAACTTCAAGGAAGTGCAGTGTCGAGTGCGAACTCTTGAGATCTATGGGTCATAATGCACCTTTTGGCCGCGGCCAATCAAACCATGTTTGATTTGTGCCGAGATCAACCATATCCAGAGTTGGGTCAAAGTGCACCCAACCCGCCTCCAAGCTTCTTTTACCTGCCGTGCTGTGTGATGGAAAAGTACTCGCAGCTAAGGGGTTTTTTTTATATGAAGAATTTATAGGAAATAAATGTGTTTATCCACCATTTTACTGCTGCTCCTCTAACAACTAGTCACAGCCATGGATAAGCCCGCTGCTTTTAAATGTCATCAACTCAAGCACATTATCAGTTAAAGACACACCTTCAAGTGGGTAGCCCTTTTTGGAATGGAGATGCAAATCCCTGCTGTGCTGTCAAACCAAGCCAAGCCAGCCTGTGTGTATGGAAAAGGCCTTTTTAGTAGTGCGTTATGTACACACTGTAGTGTATTGAGAGGGGACCACTATTAATGTTGAGTATAGCATTCTCTCCATCGCTCGCTACAAAACAATTAAGATGGAGAAGACACAGCGGAGATGCTACATCTCACACACTCAAATATTTCAAGCGTAACTTTATGCTTTTGCTCCTGGAAATAGCCTGTTCCCAAATAGCCAGCTGTTAGCAAATGTTGCGTATACTCTACTACTCCTTCCCTCTGTCCTCATTGCTAGGGGACGCAACTGTGTCATGGCAGGTGTATTGCTAAGGACCCAAGGAAGCGGAGTGTGGATTTATTTGGATCAGCAGTTCTCGAGAAAGCTGCAAGCAGCAATACTGGAGGCCAAGCAATCAGCCCGTTCCGAAACAAGCATTACTTCAACGGGCACTGTACTAGTAATAATACAATACATACAATTACGTTCAAACCACTACATCAAGTCATCCTGTCCGCTTGGTGAAGATGTCAGCGATGGGTACAGGCAGATGGGTACAGGCAGCTGCAGAACCAGACCCAGAGAGGCAGATGCCCGGCCTTACACTTAGAAGCGGTGAATTTACAGGTCACAGCAACTTCATACAATATAGTCTCTGGGTTTTGTTTGATATTTAGTGTCGGCAAAAAATGTTGTTATATAGTGTAAGCTATTTTATTGAGTTGCCTCTTCTGAGTTGGGCTTTTATTGTGAAGGGTAAAAACAGAAGAAGTAAAGCTAGTGTTATGTGCTGCTGTTGTCAATGAGAGTTAATAAAAGTTGGCTGTCTTGGTTCACGCTGGTTTGTATTACGGAGCCTCCATGTTTTTATTTTATAACCCTTGGCTTGTTTACTTTATTACGTGAACATCTTTTTCACCCTGAATGTCTCGTTCAAAAATCTGACAGTTGAATAAAGTGTGCTTGATACTGAATAAGGTTACCTTAAGAAAGAATAGTTAAATAATCATATTGAACAGCCAAATCCGATTCGACTGACACAATTTTGAGTCAGGGACAGCCCTACACATTGCGTTGTGGAACAAAAGTGTCCATCAACACCACACTCCACAATCAAGTAAATGTAGTATGCACACTAACTTACTTTTTACTTTTGTGAGTTTTACATGTAAATACCTGCTTAGAATTAGTATAATGTATGTATTTGGGACGCATTTAAGGGGTATCTGACAGAAAATGGCACATCACATGCACTGTTGACCTCCCTTTTGACTTTTCTCACTGCTGTTCCCAACCCCCTCCTCTGACCATAAAGCATAACAAAAGAATCCTTCACATGCAGAGTTGTCTTTTTTTCTTTAACTTGTACATGCATACATTGATGTGTGCCAGTTGGTCAGTTTGACTAAGCATAATCAGTTTTGGTTGGTTTATGTTAAATCTTGTATGAATCCTAAGACCTTCTTGCCTTTAGGATTCTTCCCCTGACTTGTCCTCTTCACATTTTGGTCAAGGATGAGTCATCTAGAACTTGTTAAACACTCAGAGCATGTGTATAAGTATTTGTGTACAATCAATGGCTGGGGAAGGGCAAAAAGAAACGAGAGAGAGAGAGAGAGAGAGAGAGAGAGAGAGAGAGAGAGAGAGAGAGAGAGAGAGAGAGAGAGAGAGAGAGAGAGAGAGAGAGAGAGAGAGAGAGAGAGAGAGAGAGAGAGAGAGAGAGAGAGAGAGAGAGAGAGAGAGGCGGGTGCCTGAGAGACGGGAGTCAGCGGGGCTCAGTCAGTGAGAGAGAGAGAGAGAAACAGAAGCCTAACATTTGTGTGTGTAGAGACGGAGCACACTATAAGCCAATGTGTAGATGCTGCTTAGCGCCCATTAGCTTAGCATCACAAAGCCAAAGCTGGACAGAGGACAGACACACGGGAGGAGGACGGGGAGGGTGGAAAGGAGAAGGAAAAGTGAATCTGCACTGGGTTTTCTTTCACTCATCCACACCTGATTGGATTTTTTTTGTTGCTTCCACTGTCTCCTGTCGATGTGGTGTTGTTCTTTGGACTATAAGGGGAAAGACAAGAAGCCCCTCACAGGCTCCCTGACTGAGGTATTATGTTTTGTGATTCATTATGAGAAGGGATGCTGAGGGTTGCTGTGATTTAATGGTTTGGGGGTTGGGATGGAGCGAGATGGAGAGGCAGGCGGTAAGGATGGCTGTGCATCAGGCGGAAGGCATCAGGAGCAGAGCGAGAGAGACGGAGGCACATCACTAGCAGTAATGGAGGCTGATGTGTTGTGGTCATACGAAAGCTGTGTGTGTCTGTCTGCGTCTGTCTGTTTCAGGTATGCGTGTGTCTGTGTGTGTTTATCTGTGCCCCGGTTTGATGCCTGTGTGTGTGTGTGTGTGTGTGTTTGTTTGTGCAAAGTGTCACTTACTGTGTGTGTGTGTGTGTGTGTGTGTGTGTGTGTGTGTGTGTGTGTGTGTGTGTGTGTGTGTGTGTGGTGGAAGCACTCCAGCTCTGCAATGTCTGTATTAAGGCGATGTGATCTGTAGACATGCTTCATCACATTGGAAGCCATTACCTCCAGCAGCAAACTGCTGCCTGTCTGTTTGTCTGTCTGGAGCTTCCAGGATGCTAAGATTAGCTTCTGCCTCTCCTTCATCCTCCCTCCTTCTTTCTTTCCCTCTCGATCCATCTCGTGTCTGGCTGACCCCACCCCCCCACCCCTCATCTCTATCCTTCCATCCTCACTCTCTCCCCGCCCCTCTAAATGTATCGTTTTAAAGCCTCTCTTTTCCATTTCCATGTTGCTGTAGATAGTAGCTTGCCCGTGGTGTTTTTTTCTGGGTGGAATAAAAAGACAAAGGCCGGCTGTATGTGTGTGTGCGGGGGACATTTTCAGGCAGGTTTCTGGCTGATTTAGCTTCACACTGCACTACTGGCCCTTCAGGTTTTTTTTCTTATTCTAATCTTTCTCTCTCTTTCCTTCCCCCGGTCCTCCGACCTCTGTATGGGAATCATTTAGAGCTGAAAGCATTGCTTATGAAGAGGGGAAAAATGAGCATGTCACAGGTCCAGAGAAAGGCCTGTTTTGATCTATTGTGGTGTGTGTGTGTATGTGTGAATCGTCTCTTCATTGCAAGCCTCTTTTGGCCAGCCGGAGCAGTAAAAATACCCTCCCCCCGACACAAAACACTCCATTCCAAATGAAAGGCATCCGTTCCAATCATTGAAAAAACATAGCTAAAACTGCCCCCCTTCAACATTTAATTCCCTGCCACCACCACCACATGGAGAGGGCTGAGATTTTTGTGGTTTGAAGAATCAAGTGGGATGGTCGGGGTGTCCGTAAGGCTGGAGACTGGAACCCCTCCTCCTACCCACAAAACTCAAACGCAAAAAAAAAATAAAAAACGTAGCCAGAATGTAGCTACAAATTTGAGGACTGGAAAATGCTGGTGTCTGTGGCCTGTGCTTTTGGTTGGATTAACCCTTTACTGGGACAGATGGCTCCATCCCCCTGCAGAGCTGACAAAACCCAGTCAGCTCGTCACCCCGGTTGCATTTGTGTGTGTGTGTGTCTGTCTGTGTGTGTGTGTGTGTGTGTGTGTGTGTGTGTGTGTGTGTGTGTGTGTGTGTGTGTGTGTGTGTGTGTGTGTGTGTGTGTGTGTGTGTGTGTGTGTGTGTGTGTGTGTGTGTGTGTGTCTGTCTGTGTTCATGTGCATGTTTTTTCACAAAAAAAGAAGGACTGGCAGGCAAGCTGTGGCGAAGATGGTGGATGGATCTGTTTTGGTTTGGGAACATGACGGCAGTCTGCTAGCCCTCCCCTTGTGTTTGTGTGTACGCACATGCGTGCAGTCGTGTGTGTCTTGAAAATGATCCATGAAGACATGCCTCAGTATCTTCTTGGAAGATGTGGACTAGCTGGCTAGCTTGACATCAGAGCATGTTAATTGTGGAGATTTAGAGAAATGCTTCTGTAATAGCTTCTGCACAACAGTTGGGTGCATGAATGTTGCCAGATTTTCAAGGCAGGGCCATTACCCATATTGTGTCTCTATTAGAATCTAACAGCTACATACAATATTCTTTACATGGCCACGTATTTCCGTAAAGTAGATGTTAGTTAACCTACACAAACCATGTTTTGCAGATTACACCAGAAAAAAATAGATATGGTTGTATGGTATACACAGCAATGTGTGTTACCTCCATTACAGTCCTCCTGTGTTAACCCTGACAGCCATAGATCGAACAACCATAAATGCCTTGCAGAGTAAAAGTGTTGTATGTATGTTATAGTGAGAAACTGTGATAAATTGTGATTTTTGCATAGTTCCATATTGTGCTTTTTGTGTAGGAAATATAGCTTATGGCATACATGCAATGAGTTTGACTTGGAAGTGAAATGACTTGACTCTTTGGAAAAACATACAGCTGGCTAATTGTATCCACTACTAGGACTGCCTTTTAATGTAACAGTCATCACGTTTTATTTCAAAGAAGCATGATGCAGTGCACGGGGCAATTTAATTTTCACTCAATCTAGGCTATGACTTGGGTAAAACATTTGCTTGCTGTATGTTGAGGCACCCATCTTTATTAGAGAGGGAGCCAGAACTGTTGGCGTGCATATCACATTTGCCCACTGCTCCACCCCTTTGCTCCACTTTGTCACGTGAGATATGTGCAGAGAGTTAATGTGCAATCCACCTACATCTTCAATTTATGTCCACAAGTGATGTCAGAAAAGTGCTTGTTTTGCCACTGACATGCTCAGGTTATTATTGTGTCTGACAAAATTATGGAAAGGATCCCTTAAGAGGTCAATCTTTTTGTTAAAGAATAAGATCCTTTTTGTTTAACATGAAGCCCCGAAATCATTGTCGCCAAATGCACCAGGGTCTATGTCCTGTTTCTGGTTAAACAAAAAGGATCTTTCTCTTTAATCAAAAAGGGCTATCTCTGTAGGGACCCTTTACATAATGTTGTCAGACACTTAGAATAACAACCTGAGCCTGTCAGTGGCAGAAAAAGCAGACATAAATTGACAATGTGCGTTTGTCCTATAGGATTACATTGCAGCCCAGTTATAGCTCAACACAGGACCAATTTCACGTAGACACCAATACATGGGAAAAGGGCCCACCCTTTAACCCTCTGGGGTCCGAGGGTGTTTTCACATGGATCAATTTGGCATGTATTTTTTTTTAAATAATTAGGGAATATTTACACTTACTCTAGCTGGCTTGAGTTGTTCAAAATGAGACGGGTCATCATCAGTGTCACAGTCCTCAGGTTTTGATTAGCTGCTGAAATTATCGCCGCTGTCCAGAATCGTCCGAAGCGTATGTCATACCGGCGTGGCAACTTCCAAAAAAGGTTTACCTTAAAACAAGTGAATTATGCTTCAACCTGCAGGACATTTTATAGTGTGTACTCAGCAGCTCCAACTCTGCTGTGACAGAGTTTTGTGATTTTTAATTTTTTAATTTTTATCTAATTCATGTAATTTAAAAAAAGACACCTTAGAAAGTGTAAAAAAAAAAAAAAAAAAAAAAAAAAGGTTTCTGTCATGCTTAAGTGATAAAAAAAACTCGTGAAGCTATTAATCTAAATACATGAGAAATGTATTCTAAACCTGCTGACCCCAGAGGGTTAACTGATATTGGTTTGTTTTATTACACATTAAAAAAACATTTTCATATTTAAGTTGATTAGTTAAAGGGGAAGTCAAAGTCTATTTACAGGAGTGTGGAGAAGTGACCTCACCTGCCCTCTGTAACTCATCTCTGTTTGAGCCTAGTGGATCCAGGCTACAATAGCAGACGCGGGCAAAACACAACCGAATCTTTAACCAAACTGCCGGCAGTTGCATTGCATCATGGGTAATTTAGGCTTCAAGTTTTGACAAGGAAGAAAAATGCTTGAAGTAAAAAAGACGATATTTCTGGTTCTGCTACGTACATACATTTTGAGTCCATCATGAGTCCATCAGTATCAACTCCCAAGTATCAATATGCCATTTTAAGGCTCTGACACACCAACCCCATGGCTGACCGTCGGCAGAAAAGGCAGTCGGAAAGGCAGTTTTGACCTCGGCTCCCCGAGGTCAAAAAAGTTCCTCAGAACACACCGAAGCGACGCCGACTTGAGCGTACGTTCTGCGCGTGCGCAAGACGTAATACGTCTCTATAACAGCAACCGGAAATGACAGAACATCTCTCTAGACGGTAAGCTAAAGCTAAACGCTGTCGTCAGTCATTGTTTTCATCAGACAGTGTTGATGGTAGTCAAGAAGGATCGTTGTTGTCATTACTCGCTGAACGGAAGAAAATACGATGGCTAGTAATAAGAAGATACTGGCGTTGACAGCTCCAGTTTTCTCGTGCACTGATTCGCTAGTCAAGGGCTAGCACTCCACCAATCAGATTGGTCATTATGTCCGACTGCCCACTGGCCGATTCAACAAGTCAAATCGGGCCAAAATGGATGCCGACGGCTCCTCCGACTGACGACGGCATGGAACACACCGAACAGACTCGAGTCACCGACCTTGCCAGACTGTCCGATGGCCGATAATCGGGTTGGTATGTCAGCGCCTTAAGAGTTTATATGGGTGATCAGTAGTTGTTAGGAGATATTCATTGATATTATCAGTAGTATACAGTGTATTTAGTGTTATTCTCATTAGTCAACCCCACCTAAAACATTTGAGTCATGTTTCACTGTATGTACAATATCAGAGACTCTTCATTAATCTTTAAGTCTGGATTTTGGTATCACTGGTCATTTAAATGAGTGTGGCAGCCAAGAGGAATGAAGCAGCAGTTATGTGGTGTACTTCTGGGTTACATGACATCATCAACATCAGCGCAGCAAAATGGAGTTTGGGCTTTTGGCAGGACACAGTCGGTGGCTTGAGAAAAACCACAGTTGTCCTCCAGTCAAACACAAAAGCAGGAACAGTTTTGCCCGGCCACACAGGCAGTCGTCACATCTGCCAAACGTACTGGAGACAGAGAAAGCACGAATGAGCAGATCAGAGGCTGGGTGGAGGAGTCTGTGGTATTAACTTCCTTAAGATTCTTTGTATAAAAGTAAGAGTAGATGAATAGTGGCTTAAAGATTTAAAAAAAAGAGCTGCTAGTGTTACAGAAAGGAAAGAGTGAAGTGGCGGAGTGAAAGATTCAGAACAGAGAGATGGAGTGGAGGGCAGCAGAGGGAGTGAGTACCACAAGTTGCCTGTGCTATCCACTGGGTCATGCTCACGAAAATTTGAATCAAGCTCTGCAGATAACGGCTTCTTCTCTAACCTTGCACATACATTTAACTCGGTTTGTCAATGATTAATGTATCTTGTGAAGAAATGTTAGTTTGTGAGCTATTGTTTCCATGGCAGTCGCAAACTAGTTAAAATGCACTCTTTCAAATAACTCCTGTCCTGTATGACCTGCATGGCAGCACACAAGCCGAATAAGAATAGCTAGGCCTATTAATAGAACAATTATGATAATGAGTCATGCCAAACACATTTATGATGGCCTACTTTTCACTCATGGCGTTGATCAGTTCACCATGGTGAGTATGCTGAAAACAAATAATCTCTTTCACATTGTTTTGTTTACATGTTATTTTCAGTCCTGCATTTCCAATTGCCTAAGACATGAACCCACAATACTCTGAATTATAGGTATTTTCCATCTTACCGTGCATATTGCTTCTCTGAACCCTCTGACTTTTGAAGACAATCTGTATCTAGGTCATACTGAAGTCTGTGTATCTGTTGGTCTAGTGGGGGCATACTCTAAAGGCCAGACTGTCTGGATTATTTGTTGTTTGAGAGACTGTAAAGTTTTTGGTTACATTATTTGTATTTTGAGTCCCAATGTGTCTGAAATGATCAGAATCTACACGCCAACTTCTTAATTATCTTAGTCTTCCTGGCCTATGTAGACATGTTTTTAAAAAACAGAGCTTTTAGGCACATCTTAAATATCACAGTGTTTGGGTAGGTATTTTTTCTTAAGACTAACTAACTTGTTTGGTCAAGTCACCTTCCTTCTTTATGTTAAGTAATTCCAGGTTCAGCAACAGGGCACAGAGTACCTAATCTTTAGTGGTGCATGATGAGGAATAAAGTAAGTGTAGTTTGCCATGACAATTAGATTCCACAACAGTCATTTAAATGCCTCCAAGAATTTTGAGACTACTAGTAACCTGTCATAAACATTATTATACTGGATAAATGCTGCCTAAACATACTTATTCTGTGCACAGAAATAGCTGCAGAGTGCACAATATTGCAAAGTATACAGGAACCATACAGGGTGACATTGAGGGCATGTGTGCATTAACCCAATTGGTCTTGTTTGATGCTGTTATGTCATCAGCAGTGACACACTGACATGTGTGAGGCGACCAGTGTCATTGGTGTAGAGTAGGGGAACATTGATCGCTGTCAGTTTTAGGCAAAGATATTTTTGAGATAAATCCAAGTTAGTTATAAACATATTTTATTTATAGTTTCCTTTACTTCGGATCTTTGGTATGGTTGTTCTTACCAATCAGTTTACTATCCATGTTCTCAGACAACAGTGTTTCCGTTTTATATATTTTGCAGCGGCGGCCCGCTGTCTGTTCACATGTTCTTTGCTCGTGGATATATAAAACTTGGTTTTTGGTGGAGTGATCTTTCAGTGGTACTCCCCTCAAGGTCTTTGGAGCCCTGGGGTCGGGGCACGGTCCTCCTACTAGTTTGTTCAGCAAACAAAGAGTTAGCATGTTTTTACCACAGTGCTGTGACAGTTTTCACTGTCTGAAGAGTGACATTCAAGGATATTTGGACACATTCACCTGGATCTCTATTTCATTTGGTAGAACCAGCATATAGTCATGTTCACTCTTTTTTCTCTGAAGCTGTGTGGCTGTTTTGGAGTCCGCAAAAAGAGAAGGAAACCTGGTACTAATATGAAAGAAGTACTACAGTCTGGTTCACTTGCACCTTTCAAACTCCAAAAAGTGGTGAGTTTTAAGCAAGATGAAAATGCCAATCTACGCCACCAAACTGGATCAAATGAAGATGTCAAACGAGACAACTCCCTGGCTCCCAGCTATAAACCCAATGTCGTTGAAGGAGTCAAGCCCAACGTTGTCCTTGTGGAGGGAATCAAATGTAGGTCACAGCTTAAATGCAAGGCCAGGCCTGGGGAATATGTGGGCCCAGGGTGCTCTTTTGCTCTGGGGAAACGCAAGCGTAGGAAATACAGATTTTTCACACATGGTTATTTTTAGGAGCTGGGTTGTGGTTGTGTGCATGCCTGTACAGCATCCTTTTACGTTTTCAATGTGTGTTGATGCCATTGCTTTAAAGAAAGACAGCTAATTTTAATATCACATGTTTTCCTCTGAGCACATTATCACTGTCGCTGTCATGAACACATGACACTGTCATGACACATGAACCCTAACTCTAACCCTAACTTGTCATGACAAAAACCGAATGACACTTAGTGACAGAAGCGTTATGTCATAAACGTTTATGACTTGTTTATAATGTTTATGACATGTTCATGACAGTGTCATGTTACTCTTATGTAGATACCTTCAAGTAAAGTGTAGCCTTATTCTCTTCACATTTCTGTCCTCCTGAAATATCTAGCGCAGTTGAAGGGATCATAATTTACCTCTGTCTTTCATCGTGTTGTGGAAGATGTTTCAGTGATTCATAACTGTATAATGTAGTCATTTTGGTCTTTTATATAATGTCATTGTACTCTCAAATCTAATCTTAGTGTCATCCTGTGCCTTCACAAATGTCAACAACCTTAGTCTGAGTCTATCATGCCACTAGAAGGGCAGATGCCCCCTTCGAATAGTCTGACATCAATTAAATATAGATGAGGCGCTTGAATTTGTCTGCCAGTGAGCGTTAGTTGTGCTTGAAAAGGGGAGAGGTGATGATCTTCCATATAATAAGTGCAATAAAGCAATCCATTTTGTTTTACAGTATTTAAATCATGAGGCCTATTTCAGGATGTGTATGTGTTGTTCAGTGTAAGACATACAAAGACTTTTATCTCTAATGTATCCCCATGAAGGTAGAGTAGCCTAAGAGTCTCACTATTGTTTGGCACAAGCTAGAGAGGTGACCCATGGATACAATGTGCAACAAAAGTAGGAAATGTAGGTTTATGCTTTTATGTAAAGTCTTAGGTGGAGACTGTTTAGGAGAGCTAGTAATATAATTTATTTTTTTTATTTTTTGGTCATCTTGATTCCTAACTAACTGGAATAATTGGCTATTTTCTAGTGATGTTTGCATGTGGCATTCAATATGGCAACTCGAGCAAAAATACAAACCATGATGCTATTGTCCTCATTGTTGTCCTTGAACCAAGATATGAACCTTAAACACCTCAGCTGAGTCAATTCAGTTGAGGTGACGGGAAGATGACAGAGAAAAGACAATTTGATATTGATCCTCTGTAAGCTGAGTGACAGTGTAGACCAACTGGGAAGACCAAGGTCACAGCGAGGGTTGTGACCAGTTGCTGTCATATATTGATTGTGGTTTGAAAGACATCATGGTGTAACTGGATGCTCTCTGTAGTTGATTAGCCCAATCCTGAGATACTGTGTGGGAGGCATGACGTTTTTGATTGGCAGTGCCAATTGTTTCATAAAAAAAAACAACATTCAAATTCAGAATTTTTGTAGCAGTTTTTACCCAGAAACACAAACAAATGTTCAATTCTGATCTAGGTATGATCTAATTAGCGTTTTAAGGTGCATTAATCAATTTTTGACCAGCAAGCGTAAACTCCAAAACCAACTTGCAGAATCATAGCACTATATATATATATATATATATATATATATATATATATATATATATATATATATCTTTAAGTAGTTTTGGCTTAAGTGTTAGCAAACAGTTACCCATATACATCCTGAAGACACAGAGCAACATAAGCATGCCACTGGGAACCTTTTTTTAGCTCTGCTATAAATGCAATTCTTACATTCACTCCGTGTGTGTGTCCCTTTTACACACCTTTTACCTCTGCTGCCGTATTAACGGCGGAACAACTCTGTCCTCCCATTCCGTGTTTATACCTTTGCTTTCATACAGAATGGCACAACATTCTCACCTTGAACAGGCTGCGTTAAAGGAGGCTAGAAATTAGAAAAGAGACAGGTTCACGAATTTCAACTATCGAAATAAAAAGCAGGATCAGCGATTCCCCCCAGGTAAGATCCTCAGTACTCCATCCAATCCACACTGAGAAATGTGATATTCCTGACTCTTTCTTCAGCAGAAGGGTTGATATCTAGTAGGCCAGTAGCTACTGCTACCACCACTGTGTGTCATGGTAGTGAAGATGTTGTTGGGGACCCCGAATTGACTGGAGTGTTGAGACCTTGCGTTTATATAGGGATGTTTGTGGACCAGTTGGAGCAAGAAGCAAACTGGATGGGTCTAATGAGATGGACAGACTGAATTTTATGTGGCCCATGACGGAGCTGTTCACTATGACTACTGTGAGAGGCACAAACCAGTAATTGTTGGCTCTTACTCTTCTTTAGCACAGGAATGATAGCAGTCTACTTTGACACATTTGGGAATGAAGACCTGGGCAACACCACATATTAAAAATATCCCTGAAGTTAAAGTGTTAACGCTTTGCAAGCTTTGAGAAAATTATTGTTGCCATGATAACTTTTCTAAGTACCCTGTCGCAGCACACCCACAACAATGCTTGGGTTGTTTTGTCACAGTGCTGTGGTCAGTCTGAAAGTGCTCTTACTATTACTGTGTCACTGGAGACTTATTTAAAGCTATTTCCCACTTGCCAATTGTCAAATTTGGCCGCAAAAAGGCAGTAATATCTGTTTAATGATGAAATTACATAAACAACACCAGGATGGCAACACTCACAGAAGATAGGGAGAAACAATTGATGATTGATGGTAGTAGTGGTAATGCTGTCCACCATGGTTCCCTATTGTGGTATGGCTTTGATGTGGTTAGTCCGAACTACAACATGGTTATTTAGGGTTGAGTAATTGTACAGTGCAGAGGTGCTGAGCTCTAAGCTGCTCTCCTCGTTATGGGGGTCTAATCTGGTCACCATAGGTGGTTCACAGCATAGACGAGACAGTTCTCCCACTGTGGCTGTTGGTGTGTGTGTGTGTGTGTGTGTGTGTGTGTGTGTGTGTGTGTGTGTGTGTGTGTGTGTGTGTGTGTGTGTGTGTGTGTGTGTGTGTGTGTGTGTGTGTGTGTGTGTGTGTGTGTGTGTGTGTGTGTGTGTGTGTGTGTGTGTGTGTTGCAGGGGAGATGGGTGCATAAAGCTCCATTAAGTGATTACCCTCCACCCACAGCTCCCGTTTTGGCCTAGACCGTGCCATTTGGTGGCCATGCCACCTCCTCCCCATTGTCAATGAGTGTGTGTGTGTACATGTGTATGTGCTGGTTGGCAGGGGGTGAAACAGCTGCTGATTATAATGAAGGTGTTTCCTTCCCAACCCTTTTTGTACCATCACAAGCCAAAGCATGTTTGTCACTTACATACACACGAGTCACCCCTCTGTGACTGTTGGTATCTGACTCAACCCTTTGCTGGATTGCCAGAGGGAAGAGGTGGCTCAGCATTCTGCCCTTATCAGTGTGAAGGGGAAAGGCAAGAGGATAGACGGAGAGAGAGGGGGACAGAACCAATTATTATTTATGGTTATGTAGAGCTCCACATGTTCGAACATGAAACTGCTAAAATCAAACTGCAGGTAGCCGTCATCTGTGGAAATTGAGTTGGCCAATGCCATTTTTCAGCAACACCCAGCTTCACAGGTATGTAGTCAACCGTCGTCCAGTGTGAATGCAGATTTTACATAATAGCACTAGTGTTCAAGTCTCTCGCGCTTTCCCCAAGACGATCATTTTCTGGTGTTTTGAGGGTTCAACAAAACAACCTTCTGCTCTGTATCCACCAGTGCTCTACGTTTTAGGCTGCTGCTTCACTGCAGTTTTAAATCTTAGGTGTTCACATATGCCAAATTAGTATTCTACATACAGTACATGGCAGTTTTACAAAATGCTTTCTTTTGTTCAGTGGTTGAGTTATTGCACTCTGGCCCCCCAACTGCCTGTTGCCTCTCTATAGAGAGTCAAGTAATGCTAGACTAATTGGCTTGCTAGTTAACATTCGCAACTGCGCTGACAGCAAACGTGAGCTTTGAATATTTTCCTGTACTGTGTAAAGGGGGCGGACAGATGTAATATAAAGTAAAGCCTTCCAACGAATACTCCCTTTGTGAGGAGGCATAATGGTTTGTGTTTGTTGAGGTATTGCTGCTTTTAGTCCAGTATTAGGTTCATGAAGGGAGTGATTGGAAATGCTGTGTATTAGATAAAGAATTTACATTTTACAGGCACAGCACTACAAAAGGTAGCATGTAATGAATATGGTTTCTTTCTTTTTTGTATTCTGTGACACACTTTGTTTAATTTTTTTTTTTAAACCTGGAAAGCCTCATTGAGATTAAAAATCCCTGTCCATTTTTAAGTTAGCCAAAAGGATATACTACTGTGGCAACACGACAGAAAGATGAGTTTTGAGGTTTAATACTATAGGTAAACTAAAGGCAGCTACACACCGGGCCGATAATCGGCCGTCGGACAGTCCGGCGAGGTCAGTGACTCGAGTCTGTTCAGTGTGTTCCGTGCCGTCGTCCGTTGGAGGAGCTGTCGGCCTTCATTTTGGCCGACCTGACATGCTCAGTCGGAGACAGGGCAGTCGGGACTCACCCGGAAGTGGCAAGCGGGATGACCGTGACTAAGCCTCTCAAAATCTGACGAAAATCTTTTAAACTAGCCTTTGTCAGTCTGAAATGAAGACAGATTCAGCAACTGCATGGCCTATTTCTCGCTTAAAACGTTTTCAGAAACACGTTTCGGTGAACTATTTTAGTACAATATGTATGTATCGTATTCTGAATGAGTCGCCATTAATGGCCGGTTGAAAAATCCAAAATCCGGAAGCAGCAGCCAGACCCACGTCGTCCAATCAGCCGGTTTTCATTTTTTGGGCGACAATACAGATTAGCGCCGCCTGCTGTTATGGAGACGTATTACGTCTCGTCGCTTTGGTTTGTTCCGAGGCACTTTTTTGACCAACTCGGGGAGACTGATCAGTCCAACTGCCTTTTCTGCCGAGGGATCGGCCAACTGGTTGGTCTGTAACGGCCTTTACAGTAAATTCAGTTGCTGCTTAATAAGTAGGCTATTTGCCTGTTGATGCCCAGCCCTTTTAAGCAACCTATGTAAACCGTATAATAAGAATACCATCTTATTTAGACTGAGCTCATGTCAGGATCGTGGCAGTCCATGTGTTTGTCTCACTCTTTTACTTTCTCTTCAATTTTATTCTCTGTCAATGACTCTCTGTTCTTTCCAGCCTTCTCCCACTCTCATTTTTCTTGTGCATACATAATTTATGTTTTCTCATACGGACCAGGCCTTTGAGTCATACCTCTGTGGTACTTCATGTTTCTGTCGCGGAATTGAAAAGGGGGTTGTGAAACTAGAGGGAGACCGTGTAGAGGACTACGTCATCACTGGAGGACAAACTTCCCCACATCTCTCTCTCTCTCTCTATCCTATCCTTCCTGGGTTGTCCCTAGCAACAGCAGAGGCCCGGTGGCATGATGCATGAATACACAGAAATGACTTTCCTTTTTCTTTCTTTGTTGTTTGCTTTCAAGAACATACAGTCCTGGAGCATTTATTGTTGCGTGTTATTCAGTTGCAGGTTATGGTACATTTGCTGGTGTTAATTTTGGGCATGTGTTTTGATGCAGCAGTAGTGACTCTGAGCTCCCTGCGCTACAGTACACCTGCCAACATCTCAACACTTGTTTCCTTGATCATCTTTTTGAATTGCTAATGATGAGTTTTTTTTTTTTTTTTTTTTTTTACAAATGCCCACCCACCCATCTCAGCTTGTGAAGATGTTGAAGCCGTTAAGCTACGACCCAGCCAGCACTACAGTAGATGAACACCCTCACAGCAAGTCTTCAAGGCTTTATTTGTATGTGCAAGTAGCTGGATTATGCTAACTCTTAGCTTTGGTAGTCTCACTCCTTCTCACTTCTTCTGCATTTTAGTTGTTGGGCTCATTAAATCCCAACTCCAGCAGGAGTATTTTTCCATGACTGTCAGTCCCAACCTGTCTTTCCTTCTCACTCTATTTCACAGCTTGGTCAATGGAGTGTGTGTGTGTGTGTGTGTGTGTGTGTGTGTGTGTGTGTGTGTGTGTGTGTGTGTGTGTGTGTGTGTGTGTGTGTGTGTGTGTGTGTGTGTGTGTGTGTGTGTGTGTGTGTGTGTGTGTGTGTGTGTGTGTGTGGCGATGACAGTGGCTCACCCCTGGGTCTGAGCCAAAGCTCTGCTTTTCTATCCCTTTTGAAACACTGGTCACAATTCCCCTTCCTATTTGGTTTTCTAAGAGCAGCAGTGTATAAATGGAGTCCAATCAATGGCCACTTTTGTGTGGGAAGTGAACTGACAGTCGGCTGAACGCTCGGGCTCAGCTGAGGAACTCTCCAAGGTTGACGTTCTGTGAAAGACTCATTGCCTGGGAATGAGTGGACTGACTGACTGTTTCATAGACTTCTGAGGGGATTTTTTTGACATTAGATAAATTCCCTCTTCCTGCAAGAGTGTCTAGTAGGGCTGCACAATTAATCAAATTTTAATCACGATTTTGGCTTCCCACAATCAAATTCACGTGATCGAGCGATATTTAAAATGCATCATTCCGTTCATAGAGCGCTTCATATCAACGTTTTTTTTTTTTTTTTTTTTCAAAGCTCCGTAAATCACTGTCTGATCACGTGCCTCCATGAGCCAATCAGAGTTGTTCCCTGCACAGTGCAGCTTCGTTTGGATGTAGCTAGACAGTCACAGAGGACAGAGTAACGTAAGGAAAATTCAGAACAGATAAACAGATAGCAGTCGGTCACGAGGTTTACCAGTTTACCAGTAAACGCAGCATTTAGTCCCATCTGTGTTGTTTTTCAGACAACAGCAGTGACCAGTGCTAGTTTGAGTCTTTTAGCTCATAGCTTTAGCGGCAGACTGTTGTACGTCCCGCTGTTGGAATCCTCTACAGTGAAACTACAGTCACACTACACCATTTAGCTGTCAGCATTTTAGTCGTGTTTAATCCAGTTACTACTGTGGCTAATGGTAGGCTAACGTTAGCTGCTGTGTAACGTGTTATTAGTGTTTACTAGCGTGACATGCAGCGATGTTTCTATTGCCTCTAACGTCTGTTTTTGAGCATCAGAGCGCAACGCAGACATTTAAGTGGTAATCCACGTTGCTATTTCGTCTGGTAGATATACCTGGCATTTTAACATGCGCCGTTAACATGAACAGGAAATTGTGTTGCCTGTATCGTTTCACGGCAAACGCGCATGTGTGGAAAGCCGTCACACAACAGCTGAAATGGCATACTCCTTCATAGTATCCTTCAACAGAGGAGGAATGTAGCACCATATGGATGTGAAAGCAGTTATAATTAGCCTATGTGACAGTACAATTTGTTTTGGTTAAAATCAACAAATAATCATGATAATTAATCGTGATCTCAATATTGATCAAAATAATCATGATTATCATTTTGGCCATAATCGTGCAGCCCTAGTGTCTAGTCACAATAGAGGAGTTTGGAATCTTGTGGGCAGTAACGTATAAATGCTAGTGATTAACGGGAGAAACGGGAGTTTCCCCTCTCTATTGTGTCGCCATACAGTAGCTTATAACAGATCAAATATAAAACTAGACTGTGATTGTAAAAGCTGGCTGATTGAACTGAATAATGTCAAGGATATTTTGTGAGACATTCAGTGTCTTCAGGCACTGCAACATGTATGCCTTTCTACTGAATGCTTGTGTGAGTGTAATGCATGCTTGTTTGAGTTAGGGGACGCACATCTGTGATTTATTACTAGTGTCACTGAATGTGGCTGCAATGGGAGCCTCTCCCCCAATCCCCACACATCTATTTTTATCAGCTTATTGCTTACCAGCCCGCTGGAGTCAGAGTGATTGGGAGATACAACGGATAGATCAAGAGATGGAAGAGGGAGAAAGCAAGGGAAGGCAGCATAGAAGGGAAAGCCCTCTGTTGTCGGCAAACAGATGTCTGTCAGAACAAGATGAGAAAGATTATTTGCCGTGAGCACTGTCTAGATTCTTACATTTATTCCATTTTTCAAGCCACTGACAGAATAATTTTCTTTTTGTAGTAGGACACAGTAAATGCAGTAGAGAGTGAGCAAGGAACCTTAGTCAGATAGCGTGGAAATGTACAATAGTGAGGCAAAGATTGGATGATTGATGAGCGCAAAGAAAGCAGAATGTTTAACTTAACCCCCCCCAAAAAAAAGACAGCATGACTTTTGTCATCAGTTAAATTAGCAGTGTTGTCGTCTCACTATTGTCTCAGCTGCAAAGCTGTTTACCATTGACGCCACACTGGCCAACTGTCAGTCATTAAAGAAGTGCTACAATCTAACAGGCTACATGCCAAACCACACACGTACTCCCATTTTCACCCTACATATGGCAGGATCCCACTAGGGTGCTAGTACGATACCTCACACTCTTCCCTAGTGTGAAGGATGATCATAGCAAACAATGGAGCATATGCCTTTTGGAGACTGCTATCACGTTATTTGTGACTTTTTTTAAACCAGTATTAAAATAGCTCATGTTATATAGCATTGTAAATTCTATCTCCCAGACTCTCTATTGCCCCCATCTCATTTACCTTAAACCCTGAAAAATTGTAAAGTGTAAGTTAAAAAATAAATAAATAAAAAAGTCTGCTGAACCAGTTTTCAGATGGTGAGTCTTACAAAAAAATAAATAAAAAGACTTATCTGAGTTAGTACAAGAAATGAAGTGAATACTCAGATGAAAGCAATGCTGCCAGTCAGTTATTACACACCAGCTGTCACTGAAATTGCCAGCTGCATTTCTTGTTATTGTCTAATTTGCTAACTCACACAGTGTCTCTGATTCGTTTTCTAGGTACAACCCGCACCCCACGTGAAGGAGAAGTTTCTGGCGTGGACTACAACTTCCTCTCAGTGGAGGACTTCCTGAAGTTGGAGAAGAGTGGGACCCTGTTGGAGATAGGAACGTATGACGGTAAATTAGAAAATCACACATTTGGTTGGGTGTATTATATGTAACTACGGATAAAAACTCATAGAGGTTTGCTACTCTTATAGGTTTCAGATACCTAAAACATCAGTGGCGTTTTAAACTAAGCTTGCTGGCATAGAGATACAGTGGGACTCCACATACTTCCATTCAAACTCCCATAATCCTTCAGTAACACAAATGTACTGAACACCTTTAGTGGCTGTACGTAGGAGTTCTCGGGCGACTTTCACTCTTGTTCTCGCTGTGTGTCAATATCATTTATTGTTCACTACATACTTACATTGTCAAATGGCATTGAACCTGACTTTGGACAGTGTGCCAGTTTGCATGGCAGAAAATAACTAAGTCCCTCTTTACCTTCAGCCAGTGCTTAAACTGACCCACCTATGGTATATTATCTGCAAGCAGGCATGGTGTGTCCCTGTCCAGGCCAGTCAGCTTTTTGACAGGTGCACCTGTTGGCACAGCAGGAGGGAACCATGTTTCCTCTCTGCTTCCAGCCGGCACTCAAAAATGCACCTGCCCCCTCTGCCACAATCAAGTATTGTCCCCTGGTGTCTGTCCCCTTGAGTTAAAGAGCACATTCCTCAGTCTAGATTCTGTTTGCATCGACATTCATGAATTACACTGAAAGAAATCCATTGCAGAACGGCAGATATACTAATGTCTGAACGGATAGTCTCCTCAGTACATCACAGTGCAATGCTGCAGAAAGGACAACTTCAGAAGATTCTTCTCATACGGAAAAATTGTAATTCTCTCACTTTTTGTTATGCACCGCTATTGCAATCACTCTGTCCTCCATAAATGTAGATGAGAAAGCCCTCCATAACATATTTGCCTTCTATCTCTGGAGGGTGTTGAAAGTAGCTCTTGGACATATTGGAAAACACTGGCTAAAGTAGAAGTAGACGAGAAAAGTGAGTTTGAAAGTTGACAACGGTGATGAGTGATTGACAGTTGCCTTACGATACGACTGGAATAACAGCATACCTATCTAGTGTGTTGTCCTTTATATTTACCCTGTCGTCAAGTATGTGCTCCTTTCTAGCTGCGAACACAAAATACAATTGTTGGTGGAAATAGTCGTCATGTGTGTGTAACCTAGTCTTGAAAGGTTTCAATAATCCTTTCCCAGCGCAACGCTCATCCTTCCTACTAGCATGCAACTTTTTAGGACAAAAACCATTGACTTCATATACAGTGTGTAAACTGTATTCAGTCTCTTAAGATTAGACATTCAAATCAAAGCAAAATGATGATTCTGTATCAAACTCGCTGCTGTAAATGCATTCATTTAGATGCTACAGTTTATCACATAGAGGTGCATTTCCTATTTTCTTCAACATAATTCCAACATGCTGGCCATCCAAAAAGAAGAAAGCTAATTTTATCAGGAAGTGAGAAAGAAAAAACAGTCACCTGCTCTCGACAACAAAGCCAAAGAATTCTTTACACATCATGACACATGGCAAATAGTATGTGTCACATTACACTTTGCTGATAAACCAAACCAGTCACTACAGACACACTGGAAGGAATGTAAACAACAACACTACCATACATCACCTCCATTCAGTCAGAAAATGTTTAATTAACTGTCTGCTGTGTCCACTTAGCTTGTTCACTGTTCCATAACAAAGGCTTTCCCTCTGACGGCAAGCAAGGAGGAGCAAACAAGGCCAACTAGCTTACTCACTTCCACGGATGACCGTATGGAGGAAATTAGAAGTTTTAAAATATCTTCCTTTCACTTTAAAGGCTTATATATGCTATCTATAGGCAACATTGGCTTGTAACTGCATGGCTGTGTATTGTCAGTAAATACATTGGTAATATCTCAGTTACTGTAGTTCTCAATTTAATTCAGTTCATGAGATGACACTATGTTGGGCAACATGTTGTTTTGGACTATATGAGGATGTGACTGAAAAATGACTAAAATTACAAAATCAGCTTCCAGTTTAAGTCCGTGTGTGGAATAAACTCTTGTGGTGTTTAGGCAACAGACAAGCACAAATATCCCCACACCTGAAAATTCCCATCACTATGTTTGACTCATAGACTGTATACTTGATCAACTGCAGTTTTTGGCACTTTTTCAGCACCGGTGGTTTGCCATCTTGACTGTCATTTCGCCACCTGAACGTGAAAATTCTTTTTTCCAAGGGCTTCATATTTTTGATGCCGTTCTGTCACATTAAGATGTTTGTTTTAAATTTGGCTTTATATTCTGCTATTTACATGGTACAGTCTTCTTATGTGTGCCTGGTCTAACTTTAGATGAAAATGACTGTTAATGTCAAATAAATAATTTCTACTTGTTATCTCGCCTTTTTGAAACTGTCAGTTTAGCTGTACGTGTGGTACTGGCTCTAGAGGAAAATTTGTCTGCAAACTGCTTCACTAAATGTCTTCAGACAATTTTATAAACTACTTGGAAGAAAACTAGCACTATACTTGTGAGTCAGAGTACAAATCATTACTTGGTATCTTCTTGGTACTCAAGGACTCACAAAATACCAACTTATGTGTGTTCTAATGGTGACAAATTAGGTAATATTGTTCAAGAAACATAATTTAAGTTAAACATGCATTAGTTTGTGGTCAAGTTAAAAAGAAGTGGTCTGAACTTTATTAGGGTCAAACAAGATAGACATTTAGCTTTGCTTCAGAGATTCAAATTGTCCCATAGACAAACCCAGTCAGTCTCTCTATTTGCATACAAAGGCTGTAACTACAACCCCGCCCACACACACACACACACACACACACACACACACACACACACACACACACACACACACACACACACACACACCCATTTGAACCCTTCTCTATGAACCTCTCACTAAAATGCGCTTCTTTTCTCCGTCTTTTTTTAATCCCCCCATCCCTGCCTCCTTTTTTCATTACCTAGGTAACTATTATGGGACACCCAAGCCACCGGTGCAGCCCCCCGGTGGGAAAGTGATTAGCAGTAGCAGTAGCGGCGGTGATGCCCCACTGTCAGACGGGCTCAGTGGTAGCCTGCCAGGCTCGCAGAACTCCACTCCCCTACGCACCAAGTCCTACAATGACATGCAAAATGCTGGAATAGGGCCTGGAGAGCAGCAGCAGCAGGAGGACGACGAGGACCTTCCTGACATGAACAGTAGCTTTACAGGTACGTACAGGGGACAGGCAGGAATGTTACGTGGATGGTAAATGAGAGGACAGTGGAATAGATAGGTTTTAGCTTATACTTGAGTCACAGGGACCAGTACAAGAGCACACTTTAGACATAGTGAGATTGCCAGACTAAAGCCTGAATAGTAAGGATGTCAGTTGTAAAACAAAGTTTTACATTCAACATGATTTAAAGTCCTAAAAGTAGAAAGTGGAATCTATATTGTACCTTCTCAAATGTAACAATTTGCTTTGTTGTTCTAATTTAATAGACTTTTAATGATGAGTACTACTCAGAACAATTTTGAATTGTATTAAATTTGTGTCTTGTGACTCGAAGAGGGATTTGTCAAGTCTGACCAAATAACCCTAATGATGTCATCAGGGTTATCTCTGCTTGAATTTTGGTGACTACAAATTTCTAACATCTTGCATTTACAAACTGTAAGGTTTGAAAGCCATGGACGTTTATCAGACAGGTAGGGTTTAATGATATACATTATCCAGTGCATTATGGGAAATGTAGGATCCAGTGTTTTTCGGTCTTGACCAATGATAGGAGCTTAAGGTGCTGGCACCAAGCAGACAGAAAAGAATTAGTTGCAACGAAGGCCGACTGTGGTGTCTCTTCATGTCACCTGTGTCTTGGCCTAAAGTTGCACTTGAACACAACGCAAAGACTACAGTCGACGGCCTGCCACATACGTTCTGCCCCTGCGTGAGAGGAAATAACTCTCCTTTCCAGCATGTGGCGGTAATCTATTCCTCATTCAAAAGGGAACCCGGATAAACAAAACGTTGCTTTGATACAAACAACAAAACAGCATTTGCCAGAATGGGAGATGGCGGAGGGACCAAGCAGCGCTAGTTAGCTAGCTCGCTAATTCCACCCAACATGCATTCATGTTACACAGGTTACAGAAAATGACCCAAACAAAGTTGTCACCCATTTGGCAATAGCAATGTGCTTTTCTTACGCTGTGACGAGTGTGTGCATATAACAAGTTGTTAAATGTTAGTAATTTAGTGACCAGCCGGCCCACTGGCTAGTTAGCAACCTTGCTACGGGGCTTAGTTCTTAGTCTAGCACCAGCCACGATGTAGAGGAAGAGAGGTCTACAGTCTTTAAATTCAGTTTTACTGAATAGACATTTTGTAGTATGTATGTACGTAGATCTTTAAAAAGACATGTTTATGTTGAAATAAATATATCTGCACAAGTAGTTTTGTATCTTGTTGTACGTTTGCCCTTTTATGGGCATAATGTGCAAAAATAGATATTCCAATAGTTTGAACCTTTGAGAAGGAACATTCAAACATCATTTTTGGCCAGTTTTGACACCCTATTTGTATTGGATTGATCAGATGAGATAAAGACGAAAAAAAGAGAGAGCCTTCTGTGTGTGCCTTCTTGACAGTCGTTTGCTTGCTTTCCTCACTACCGCTTTTCTTCTCGTGCACTAATTTGCTTAAGCTGAATAGCCCAATCAGATGGATTCCTCTCACCGACGTCTCCAACGCCTGGAAAAAAGTAAATTGGGGTCGACGAGTAGCGACAGTGCATGACACACCAGGCGCTCACGAACACTGAAGATCTCCTTGGTGTACTGTGTCAGCAACTTAAAGTCAGGAATTCTCGGCCCCTGCTGCTTTAATATTTATCCTTTTATTGTTTTATCTGTCCCTCTCAGATCCCCAAACTTTATGCAGGTGCAATACATAATAGCTGGACTACCCCTTCACGTAAATCCTATTGGGTTTTATATAGTTGTAAGACAAAACAAGAAATTTCAAAGCCATCACATAAGACTGTTGTGACTTATAATTGCCATTTGTCCTGTGCTGTTTTTGACATCTACTAAACAACTGATTAGTCTGAACATATTTGATAGGTGAATTAATAATGGAAGAAACCCACCACACCCAAAACACCTTAAAAGATACACTTAAAATCGATCACTCAGACTAGAGTGCGGCTCGGGCCGCATTTTTCTGTCCGAGCCCGGCCCGCGTCCGACAGAGCAGTAACCGAACCCGACCCGAGCCCAACAGGCATTAAGATATTTATGTCCAAGCCCGACACAGTTAAAATCTCATTTTTTTCTCATACTAATGACACGTGTACGTTTGTTTGTGTGGAAAGCTTTTATTAAGCAGCTGTAGGAAGGCATTCGGAAATGTCAACAGATGAGTGCATCAGCGCACACTGGTCAACAAGCGCACATTAACACAAGCTGTTTTAAATAAAAAATGTTCAATGCCTTATCGCGCTGATGTGACCGAGCCCGACCCGTACCCGAACATCCTTTCTAAATATCTGTCTGAACCCGGCCCGGCCCGTCGGGCTCGAGTCGGGTATCCATCCTCTATCTCAGACTGTGCAATATTGAAATGCAATATACAGTTGATTTGAAGTCTGGACTCAAGCTGGGCTACTAAACAGCCTGCACAGTCATTTTCTCTAGCTGTGTGGTTCAGCACAGATGTGCATTTTTTTCTGCTAAGCAGCTTCACACTGTGAGTACAGAGGTGAAATCCAATAAAAAGCGGTCACTCAAGGCACATCTAAAACAAATTCTGAAGCCAGGTGTAAACATCAGTCCATCTCCAATGGACTTACATATAGGCAAAATACCAGGCTGGAACTATACTCCAAACTAAATTAAATTTGGCATCTTTGCAGAGGCAACGGCCAATATGAAGTGCCACATTTGGCATTGGTCAACACAGTGTGAACAGGCTAGCTAGCTTCACCTGTCTAGGTTTTTCCACCTTCTCACAATTTTGCCTGCAACTAATCAGCAGCTGTCATGTGACCGGGTGAATGCCGCTTATTGTTGGTTTATTGTCATTTTATTTTACTAGCTCTAATTGTATATTAACTCATTGTTTTGTAGAACTTACACCATGATTCAGATGCTCCTTTAGCTATAGAAATAAAGTTATTATTATTATTATTATTATTATTATTATTATTATTATTAGTAGTATTATTATTTGCTGGTGTGGACACTTTTAAAATAACCTGAACAGTGAGTACACAGGCAGTTGCTTGCAGAGCTGTCTTCAACAGCAGCCTGAGAGCATGCTGTGTTGTGTTTTATTTAAGATTATAGCACTAGAATGTGATCCTTTATGCACCTCTGTTTGGAAGGGGAGATCAGCAGATACTGAATTCTGATGGATAAAGTGGGTGGGGATGCAAGTGGAGACAAGGTAGCAGGACATTAAATAGAAAGAGGGAGTGGCTGGGAAAGGCCAAAGTGGGCAAGTCTGAAAAGGATTGGACCGAGAGCAAGGGAGGATTGTATTTTGCGAAGGAGGATATGCTCAGAAAATAAAGAAGTAGGAGAAAGAGCACAAAGGAGGTGAAGAGAGAGCGACAGAGAGAGCACTTTGGTGTGGCGAGGGGCTGCAGAATACAAGAGCTTCTTTGATTGGTGAGTAAGTGGTCTCTGGGTTTGACTACAACTGCCTGTATCTATGCGCCTAAAAAATGTAAAATAGTGCCATCTGGCTGCAAACATCAGCGGGTGGATGACTGAGCAGCCTCCATTTTTGAATGATTCTTAATGATATCATTAGTACTTGGTAGGTAATTTGTGTTTGTGTCTTAGAGGGAGATTTATTTGATTAATTTGGATGCGCGATGCTGACGTCAATGCTGTTTTTTTAAGGTGCTCTGTTAGTGATCATTTTGAGTAGTATTACTTTCTCCTTTTTTGATATCTCATCTTGTGTGTTAGTAGGTCAGTAGGCATTGTAAGGAGGTTGACTCAGCCCTTAAGCCGTTTCTGCCATGTTTGTTTGCATGCAGTTTTTAGAAGGTGGGACCAAAAGTTGTTTATTTGCCGTCTGTGATTGTGCGAGCTCTGAGGGTGCCAGTCAAGTGTGAGTGTGAAAATGAGATAACAGGAAACTAGGTGATAGCACTTTAGAGGCCACCGTTTTAGATGTGAACTGCCCACTCAGTAAATGTCTTTATAGCTGTAAGAAGTGTGACACAGTCGTGTAGCTAGCTTTCTAGAAGCCAAGATAAAGCTTCCTAAAATCTCTTGAACTACTCTCATCTTGGAAGAATTTGGACTGCACAGGTAAAATAGATTTTTCATTGATGTGGACTCTTAGAAACACAATGACAATGAAATTGTAATTTTTGACACCCTTCCCTTTCCATTTTTTCCCTATTCTGAAATTGGTTTTCTTCATGCTGTGAATACTAGTGGCGTCACGCTACTTAGAAATAAGGTATGAGGTAAAAGCAATTATTTCAGCAAAAGCCTTTTGTAGTTGACATCTTTGGTTTTGAGGCTCCTCTAGTGGCACCCAAATTGTTTTCACTGCTAATTTGTTTTGTTCCTGAAAGTGTTTTCAGCATCCTTTTAACCAAAAATGTTCTTAACACCAAGTCACGTTTGCCTTAAATCTTCTAGGAGATTCTAGTGAATTAGACGAGATTCATCCCTTCGCCCCCCGCAAGAGTGACCCGCCCTACGTTGGGAGAACCCCCTCACCATCGGCCACCACGGAGAGCACTCAGCAGTCACACTCTCACCTGAGCCATCCTCCCCCGGAGGACCCGCTGGGACCTCTGCCTGACAACTGGGAGATGGCCTACACCGAGAACGGAGAGGTCTACTTTATAGAGTAAGTAACTCAAGGCATTTACACTCGTCAGTGTTCAGTTCTTGGTGAATGTTGCTGTAGCCATTGGGTAAGCTTCACTTAAATGTCCTGAAAGTTCCCAAGAGCTGATATTTAAAAATAAATTGCATGCGTATGTACATACAGTATTTAGTTTGTAATCAGACATCAAGTATAGAAACAAGGCACATTTTCTCAGGTTTTCATACGTTTACCTATTCAGTTGTAGTTGCAGATCCATGTTTCTACTTCATATAATATATAGGTACGTTATTGTGGACACTAATTAAAAGCTTTAGAAAGTGTGGAATTAAAAAAATATATATATGAAAGTCCTACATTATAAACAACCTAATGGCCCATAAACGAAGAAGAAGTTACTCACATGCAGCCACTATACTTTAAGGCTTATAGGTAAACTTGAATATGATATATATATATATATATATATATATATATATATATATATATATATATATATATATATATATATATATGATAGAACTTACGGGTAAACTGCAGATGGCGACCTGGTTACATTTTATAGGTGTGCCTTTTTGCTCATTTTTACTGTTACTCATTAGACCTAGATCCAAACACATTCAAAATACTAGTATCATGAGGTACTGTAATACCTATTGTGACCCTGTGAGATTCTGTTGTCCATTAATGAAGATTCTTAAAGGATAGTCCAGGGTTAGTGATTTATAAAAGACTCTTTATAGACAGCAGCTTTTGTCCATCCAAAAGTTGCGGTCTGTTATTAAAGTAAATCTTCCTAGAAAAAATTATACTAGAGTTCTTTGTGTGTTCTTGGGCTTGGGTTATGAAGGCACTTATTTTCAGTCCTTTTGACTTTCATCAATATAATTAACAGATAACCACCCTTCAGTTCATTATAAACCACCAAAATCTTCATCTAAAAATGTGCACTATAATCTTTAAATCCTGTCAAATTCGTAGAAATCCTTCTCGCTACATACCAGATTTTTCCATTATTTCAATCACTTCAAGGTAATATTTTGTGTGCATTTTCTGTTTAGCCACAATACAAAGACCACCTCCTGGATAGACCCTCGGTGCCTGGACAAGCCTCAGAAACCCCTGGAAGAATGTGAAGACGATGGTACGTTCATCTTTGAGCATGATTACCTAAGAGATTATGGGTGTTTTTATGTAAAATCCTCTACATATGTGTTACACTCCTTTTAAACACAAACCCATTGTATGGCACAATATTGAACAGGACTTGTACTCTTTTCTTCTATTTTTGTTTTGTTTGTCAATTGTAAAGATAAAGGTTTTTCCCATACTCTCTCTTCATTATTATTGAAGGACTATCACCTGTTCATGAGTAAATTAAAGATAACTAGCCCCATATTTAGATTCTAGTTTCTAACCAAAAACATGGGTTAGAAAACACCTTCTTTTCCTTCTTATTTCACACTGCTGTGTTGTTGTGAAAATCAGAGCTGTTTATACAAGAGCAGCCTTTAGGTGTCAGTGTTGTCAATGGCGAGCATTCATTTGGTGGCACTGCTCTGCTATGCTCCTTCTTTTAGCTGTTTGTCAGAGCAAGATGCCCCACAGCTTCATGGAATTAACGGCATCATTCATGTACCTCAAAAAAGTAAGGCCCTCCCTGACCTACACTGAGGTGTCGTGCCTGCTCATAGATGTTAAACCTCAAATAGGTGCATACAAACACAGACAAATAATACATTCCATTGATTTCCTTCTGGAAGATGAATTACTACCGTACTCACACAATGAAATGTGATAACTAATGGTGTGTTCCCACCAAACGCATTTCAGGCAAATTCGCAAGGTGATATTATTAATCCAGAGATTTTCCAATGTATCTGTGACTTCCACACCAGGTACAAGGTTGTCAAAAGTATCGATACTTTGATACTTTTTTAAACGATTAGATCTAAAACCATTTAGGATTTGTAATGTTAACATTATTGCAGGTTTTCCTGTACCAGCACTGTGTGCAGGTTGTTAATAAATGGGGAAAAAATGACTATCCTATTTTTTCGGCTAAAACATTTTTTCTTTTTGTAGTTTGTCGTCAAAAAGGTATTTTTTTTATTGAAGTTTAAAATTCTGACAACCTTAGTGATTAATCAACAATTGTCATTTCATTAGCTGGGATTTTCTTTTATTATTTAGGTTAAAAAGAAACCCCAACTCTGCCTCAAACCACACCCAGAGATCCAGTAATTTGGGAGAAAACATGCCTTGAGATTTTTGTCACATGAGGCCAAGGCTCTGGCTTTGAATAACTCTCAGATGTAGTTGACTGACTCACAGATGTGCACCTTTACGCCCCCTCTGCCCCCCCCCCCCCTCCCCTCCCCCTTCTCTTTCCATTTACCGATCCTGTGGCTGCTGTGCTGTCCATCCTGCTGAGTAGAAGGGGTACACACAGAGGAGCTGGACAATGATCTCGGTAGGAGCTTCTTTCATCTTTTACACCACTCTGCTGGCACACAAATACATTCACCATCCCACCACCATTGTCACCATGAGTTTGCACACATCTGATTCATTATCACAATTCAAAAGGTTTCGGCTGAATTTAGAAAATGACTATGACTGACTACGACAATGACGCTAATCATCAATAAATTACACATTATGCCACGCTGACAGAGATTTGACCTTAACCAAGCCTAGTCTCAGTATGTAGCTTTTACTTTTAACAAACACACGCTGTGTGTGATCAGTAAGCCAGCCTTGAACACAACTGTCACCAGCAAACCTGACACTCATACCAGCATGTCATACATAAGAGACAAGGGCGGATCCGAGGAAGATTGTTACGATGATGATTTACTAATGGGTGTCTGTCTGAGCCAGACAGCAACATGCCTTTTTTCCTGAGGCCCATCAACACCCTAACTAGCTTATCAGACACAGCAGCACGGCCACTTGTGCAGGATAAATGGTGTCTGGAGACTGTTCCCTGCACTGTTATGCACGGGTGATGAATTATGTCATTCCATTAGGGGAGCTATCTGATTAATGATTTTAGGAGCCCTTTATGATGAACGTGTTTTGACCTAAAAGTGTGTTAAAACACAGAGGCAAAAAATGATGAATACATACACACATTTCATATTATCCTCTTGTCTTTTTATAGAATTTGGAATAACACTGAATGTTTATTGACAAGTGAAAGAATGAAAGTTCTTCTTTGACCTTGATTTGTAACAAGTTTCAGTTTTGTTAAAAAGGATTTGAAAGGTTTTCATTTGCCCCGGCGTCAGGGACTTATTCAGGAACCCTATTTTAAGTTTTGGAATCAGATATGTTTTTTAATCATCTGCTAAAGCTACATTAATCAATATTTGACATTGAGTCAAATAACTAAATGTCATATGAAAAAGGTCACCCACAGAGAACTATCACACTACTTTTAGCCTCTTCATAGCTCTTATTTCCAGCAGCAGCAGGTAGCTGTTTACAGCAACAACAATAAATACAGAACAGACAGAACATTACGTGCAAAAAAAGTTAAGGACTCACAGTAAAGGCGAAGCCGCCATCTACAGATCTTCAGTCTTGTTAGCAGCTCCCTTCGTTAAGCATCTTAAACAGCCCTCATGTTATAACCATCAGATCAGACGATTCCATAAGACAGCCCTCGACTGGATGAATATGTTCAATAAATATTGATTAGCAAAATCCAATAGAGGTGGGAAAAGGAACGCAATGAACTTCAGCTCTCTGAGGAGGAGCAGACTCAAGCATTTTATTAACGCACAGCGCACACAGACACACACACAGTGTGCCTCTGTGGTACACGCTTACACAAGAGAAATCAATCGCAGCACAGTATTAAAAAAAAAAAAAAAAAAAAGATGCAGATACTTGAACATGTAATTCATCATGCTTGACTCCCCCTTAAATTCAAAATATGTTCTGGAAGGCGGGATGTGGGAAGAGGGACACTGAAAAAACACGGCTTAATGAGTGATATTTCTCACTCTTTGTCTTTCTCATTTGGGTTTCCAATCACTGAAATGTATGTATTGTTAAGATGGTTGTCCTTTCTCCACTTTTTCACACACACACACACACACACACACACACACACACACACACACACACACACACACGCAATCACACACAGGTGCTCCTCCAGGAGCAGAACTAGTGCAGTGTGAAATCAAGTGGGTGATTAAAATTTTGTGCGAGGCAGGACCGCATTCCATTTAATGTTCCAGTTCAAAAATCTGAATGATAATTCACCATGCCTGCTTTGTGGGTTCACCCTGTAGAACGACACTGTCACTGTAACCTTGCATTCCTTTTTAGCTGCATGTGCTTTTGTGTTAGCTGCATTTAGCAGAATATGGAATTAGAGTAACTCGAGTTGCTTGCGAGTCTTAAATTGACGACTCAGATTGCAGATTTTTGTCTGTGGCTGCTCTAAATCCATTTAGCTGACAAGTTATGACTACCTTGTCTGACAAATCGTCATCTGTAGTGTCATGTACATACAATTTAAACATTCCCATCTGGCTTTTTTTTTTTTTTTTTTTTTTTTTTTTGCATCTGCTTTGACTCCACTCCAACCAAGGGCTCTCGTCTTTAGAAAGCAGAGGGAGGCTCTCCAAGTTGGATGATTGTAATTACCATCTACTTGCATACAGGTTGAGGCTTAATTGGTTGAGGGTAATGATATGTAAAACTGATAGATCACAGGAGATGATTATTGGACAATATGTGTTTGTAGCCAATTAGAAGGCTCTGACATTATCTATGTGGAGGCCAGCCAATAATCAATGCTGCTGTAATCAGATGGCTCTGTTGGAGATAACGGCGTCACTTTCAATGGCAAACACTGTAGAAATACAGCAAGATTGCACCATCGGGCAATTACATGCTGTTGAAGTGGACCCAGTCATAGTCAGATATTTTCCCAATTAGCGTTGATTACGACGAAGTTCACTTTTACTGTCTGTAAAAGTGTCTGCAGATGTGTGCTAGTATCACTGCGAGTAGGCAGCCACTTTCAATGTCATCTCCTCAAATGAAGCAGGTTTTCAGTCAAATCAAGTTGCAGTCTTTTAGTCCACGAAAGGTGACTCGTGAAAAATGAAAGACACAAACTTTAGCAGACAGAGAGACCCCAGCCACATTACCATTGTGTTTAGCCAAGGGCAGGTATCTTTTCACTAATATAGGAATCAAATTAATTAGAAATGTGTGTATTTTTCATAATCTATGGACTGTCATTGGTATGAGGTTATATGTCATTATGTAAGAAGGAAAAACATCCAATAATTTTCTCACTTTTCCCTGCACATTGTCAGACTCAAGTCTTTTCAAATCAAGCATTTTTTGTGTGTGTTTTTATACAATGGTTTCAAAGCCTTGATTATGCCTACTCCCCGCTCTCCTCAAGTTCCCCCTCTTTTTTTACCTTTACCTGTATGTCCTTCGTTGCTTTTTTTTCTTCTCATTCTCTCTCTGACCCCATCACCATTCCTTTCTCCCACCTCCTTTCATATCTCCATTCCTCCATTCATTCATCTATCCCTGCCCAAGGGGATCTTGCTCTGTTCTTATCTGATGTGTGGAAATGTCAGCAGTGTGAGGGGACAAGGAAGGGGGGGATGGGGCTGTGAAGCTGTTGAGTCTCTCTGGCCCTGGAGACTGACTGACACAATAAAGAGGCAAAAGGTCTCTACTGGCCTCGCCTCTAATGGCTCAATACATTGCCTGCAACTTCACAGCCTTGAGTTTTCCTTGTTTACTCTGTCTCGCTCACTTTTCTCTCTCTCTTTTTTAAATTTTTTTTTTTTAGAACTTCCACAAGGATGGGAGAAAATAGACGATCCAGTGTATGGGGTCTACTATGTTGAGTAAGTGATGTACAGTATGTAAAGGGGTTCAACACCACTAAAGAAAACTCATATGCAAATGCACATGCTGACACTGCACATGCAGAAAGAAAAAAACATGAATAGAAATGCTTTAATACATTTTCGTTCTAAGAAAAGAAACTGTCGACCTTACTGTAAGAAGGAGCTGCTCTAGTGTATGTACAGTTCTGCTTTAAGACGTCACAGCTAGATTTCGCTGCATCTATTTTGGTCTTTTGTGTATTTGAAAATGTAGGCCATTTTGTTTGTGTCATTTTCATTTGGGAAAACATTTGTGTGTGTGTGTGTGTGTGTGTGTGTGCGTGTGCGTGTATATGTGTGCATCTCATCTTGTGTGAAGCCCCTGGGCCTCAGCATTAATACAAATGTGTTTCATGCGTTTTTGATGTTCAAAGCAGCACCTGGGGGCTCAATGCTGTGGCATTTCAATTTCTTACCCTCTTTGTCTCTGCAGTATTTATGTTATCTTAATATACATTATTCACCGGTTCCTTCATTTGCTGTACAATGTGTGTGTGCTTTCAGGTGTAATTTCACAGTGCTGGTAGGTTAGTGGAAACCTCCCAGGGTTGGTGTGTGATTTGAAAGATGTTTGTAGCTTCTCTGAACGAAGTCGTCAATTTATTTGATGTGATTTGTGGGCGTGATTGTGTTACGCATGTTTCAGAGAGGGGTTCCTGTGTGAGTATGGATGGATACATGTGTAACTGTGCCACTGTGTATTAATCAGAGCTTATCACCATGTGTCCCCTCCCTCTCTTTGACCCTATCTCTCTTTTTTTATTGCCTTATCCTCTCCTCTGTGTCTGTTTTTCCTCCCTGCTGCGCTCCACTTTCCTGCTGATATTTACTTCTTGTCCTACATCCTGTTTTCTATTCTTATTTTCTGTTCCTATTATTCATTCCTCCTGTCCTTCATTTGTTATTCCTCAACCTCCATCCACTCATTCCTCCTTCCACTGTCCCAAAGTCATATCAACAGGAAGACCCAGTATGAGAATCCAGTGCTGGAGGCTAAGAGGCGCAGGCAGCTGGAACAGCAGCAGCCTCAGCAGCCTCAGCCCCAAAGCCAGCAGCCACCTGAAGGTGAGCGCTACATCCGAGGTTCGTTCACAAGCCCCTACCAAGGGCGTCATTTCCTTTCTTTATATTCATGTGTGCGATTGAGTTGTCTGCATATGTCTTTGTATATGTGTGTGTGTGTGTGTGTGTGTGTGTGTGTGTGTGTGAGAGAGATTGTGTCTTTATAGCAACTATTGCTACAGTATTACTTGTCACCTGCTACTGCCTTATGATTTGCTAAGTGCCCTTCCATAAAGGCATAACTATTATTTGTGGCTGTACCACGCAGCCTTTTTCAATTTAATTTACGTTTTCTGTGTTGCTTTCGGACACTTGTTTGTGGTAATCACTTGAAAGCTTTTTTTCTTGGGTGAAGACAGGTAAGTTCGTCTTCAGCTGAAAAGGATCTGTCTGCTAAAGGGAGTTTCTTTGCTAGTTTGTGTCTCTTAAGAAAGCACTGAGTGCTACCAGTAATAACAGGGACGATTTAGCTCGCACAGCTGCCAACACACAAATAATACGTAACCTCAGGTTGCTCTTGATTCCTGTCTTAAAGTGCTCATATTATGCTTTTTGGCTTTATTGTGTTATATATCTTTTTGTGCACATTATAGGTTTACAAAGTGAAAAAGCCCAAAGTCCACCCCAAAGGGACTTACCATCTCCAACAGAAAACACTGTTCACAAACTGCTCCAAACAGCTCTATTGTAGTCCAGCCTTTACTTCCGTGATGAACGTGCGTCGCTTTGTAACACACGTTATAATGCTCGCCTAGCTGCTAGCATGGCACGCCCTCATACTCTGCTTCTGACTGGCTAGTAGTCCTTACCTAGGTACTGCGCATGTGCAACTCCCAACAAAGATGGAACAGAAGTGAGATGCCTCACTCTGTAGCTAAAACAGAGAGCTCAACACACAGGGTGAAAAGAGGAGCTGCAGCAGTGTGCAGTACAACAAAAATATGGTGGTTTTTAAACCATGTAAACCTATTCTGATATAACCTCTAAGGGACCGTTCGGTATTTATGGAATGGACCACCGGAGGAAAACAGGGGAGGGTCATGTCTTTTTATTTTTTGTTGAGGGGAGGGTCATCCAACATTTGTTTTGTCTGGGTGGGGGGGTGGAAGGAGATTACGGCAAAATACGGATCTTTTTTCTTAACGTGTCTTAAGAAATACAGACTGTAGGTCAAACACTGATTGTTCACCGTTACATTTTAGTTGAATTTAAGCGTCTGTCTATTACGTTCCAAGACAGCCGTGCCGCGATTGGATTTCATAAGGGCAAATTGTTAAATTGTTACAATGTAATTTAAAAAATCTGCTTTAAAAATAAACATATGTGTTTTGGAATATAATGTTCAGCTTTGGCACCTTTACCTATGTGCTAAAATATACAATGACTGAGGAAGCCTAGTGACGAGTCCATAGCAACCAGTGTTGAATTGTTATTTCCCAGTGCCCTTTGCTGAATGGTCTCAATATTTTATATTTCATGTGAATACTAGTTTACTAGAGGAGTAACTTAGTATTTGAAGTAATGCAGTAATGCATGAAGTGTGCATTTAGTTTCCATGCTTATTGATTCCACAACAATGATAGTGAGTAAATCTACTGAAATGGCCACCACACCATAACAGAGGAGTGTGATGTGTAAGATGGGAATGCAGAGGTTAACTCATGTATGTCATGGCTGTAAAAATCAAATGGCATCTGTACTTCTTTGCTAAGTGCAAACTTGCACGCAAGTGGTGGGTCATGCCTCTTTTTCAAATCATTTTGGGGGGTCATAGAAAAATTATTACTGACGAGGGGAGGGTCAAGTCTTTTTAGGTTAGAGGCTGTAAAACTCCTCCGGTGGCCCCTTAATTAAATAACGAACAGTCCCTAAATACAATTATGAACCTGAAAATGAGCATAATATGAGCAATTTAAAGTGTATGCATTTACAGGACGCCCTACAAGAGAGATTAATTGTAAATGCAGGACGACCCACATGGGAACTCTCCTGTCGCGCGCCACCTTCTACTCAGTCAGCAGAAATCATTCGATTCCACTCGATTACCTGCTGATTTTTTTCCCCCGTCTGAAAACTCAATCTGTCTTCCAAAGAACTCAGTACCTTCAAACAGGATTTTCACCCATTGTTTTCCACTTCGGCATTGATTCTATCCCACTGTTAGGAATATTAATGAAGGGTTGTAGTCTGATCAGTGCTGTGATGCCGTAACAAGGTGATTAATCAAAGCAGTAGCTATTGTAAGGAAATGGGTCGCTCTATTTTTACACACCTCCATTTTATTCAATAGGGAGATGAGAAACAGTGTTAAAAGCTTCATGAAGTTCGTGCAACTTAGTTAACCTGAGGTTATATGTTATATGAAGCTCTAGTGTAGGTTTAACATGATATCTTGGTAGTCGAGAGTTGTTTTTTTTTAACCTCTTCCATTCACATGGTGCTCTGTGGGAAGGTTTTGTGACTAGATATCAGGCAGACACCATACCAGGAAGTGTATCAGTTCCTCTAGTGTCACAGAAAGCAAAATGCTTTTTTCCCCAAACACACACAGTAGGGCCACTGTGCAACTGTCTAGACCCCATCTAGAGAAAATGTGTCTCTTGCTGTTGCAGAATGGATCGAGGACTCTGTGTTAGCAGGGGCCCCACTGGCCAGCTACGCTGCCAACCAGGAGACCTACAGGGACCCTCAGACAGGACCTCCAGTGCCCAACGCGATGGGGCAAAAACGTAAGTTCATATCTCTATAGAACTAAAGTGTGAAACAGGATTAGTCATTACCTTTCTGTTTCTAGGCTGTGTTACCCAGACGTATTATGACTTACGGTGTAGTTTGTTTTCCTGAGCCGGTGCCTCAGGCCATGTTTGATTTTTCAAGATGGAGGCCCAGTTATAAATTAACGCTATAAAGCTGCTCTCTGTATACATTTCGTTATAAATTCTTAATAATTCAAATACAAGGCTACTCATCTGGTATGTACAATAGACTACATTTTTCCAAGAGAGTGCTCAAGGCAGTGTTTGTATTTTCATAACCGACAAACTGAATATGACTCTGCTAAGTACAGTTTGATTTTATATACGTGCCCCCTCTGTGTTTACTGTGGCCACATGTTGCTTCTCATGGAACCTCTGTTATGTTGTTCCATTTTCTGGATCAAATAATGTCCTGATTTCAACCACTATTTAGCGATACACACGCCTACAGACACAGTGTCTAGCCGTTACTGTGTGTTTCCTTCTCCTGCCTGCCAGCTCCTTTTTATACCAGCCTCCCACTAGCAGCTTTTCTAATTAGCACAGCCATGGCAGAGAATTAACTGCCTCACCCCGTCTTTACCTCTTATTCTCCCTTGCTGCTCTGTGGGACGCATTTTCCTTTTCCGTCATCAGTCTCTTTATGTTATAGCTCACATTCGCCGTCTCGCTGGCTTTTGTGTTGTCTCCCGACATTCTCTGCTTTGGTTCAATTGCGGGTTTTGAACATCTTCATGTCCATCTATCTTACTATCTGTCTCTCGCTACTTTGTACTATCCCCGACCTTGATATTCTTTCAGAGAAAGGCGTCATTTGAAATCTCTTCATCCAGCCCCCCCTTCATATATCTCTTGCTTCCTGGTCTGTTCTTACATCCCTGGATCCCTCCTGAATAAAACCACCATCTATGTTTACAGTTTTTTTTATTTTTTTACAGCTCTCCTGTTATAAAAAAAAATTATATTCAAAGACACTGCACACACGGACACGTATGCTGCAAAAAACACCAACACAAGGACACTAACTGATTCCGTGGGTAATGCATTTTTCATTGAATGTGGCTTAATTTATGTGTATCAATAATCCGTTAGAGCTCAGCTAGTCCTTGTATTCAACTGCTGTTGCCCTTTCCTCACATTCTCGACAGTGAAGACGGTGGATGAATTCCTCACAAGTTTTTAATTTAGATTAATTCCATCTCATATCTTTCTTCATGTTATCCTTAATGCCAGATAATGAGGTAGAGAAAGCAAGAACAAGGATGATTAATTGGGTTTAGATTGTTCTCATGACTACTGTGAAATGTGTTCCATATCTCTGTGTTAATTAAACCCTCACAACCGGTGTTGAATGACAGAGATATCTTGTTGGCAAGAGCCGTTCACTGAAGCAGAACCCTCTCTCATACAAATGCTTTTATCATGTAATCTTCATGCGTTAAGAAAGACAAAATAATCACTTTTCACTATTGAAATCAGAAGCAGGATCGGCGACTACCCCAATATTTGTTCTCTCTCCACCCCTGTCTACTTACGCATGTCCGAAGAAAGAAAACACAACAGACACAGTGTAGCTTACCGGCTGGCAGCATGCAGCTAAAGACACGGGGTAACGCTAGTTTACCGATAGCTTGCAGCTTAACTTTTCTGGACACCATGGCTACTGCTGAAGTCGGAGATTACATAGAAACAACAGAAAATCCTCCTGCTTCCCTGAAGTTACCGGTGTGGTAACATGTTGTCTTACCCATGAGTGAGTTACTGTATGTCAACTTAACCACCACAAAAACTAAGGAGGTAATTGTGGATTTCAGAAGATCCAAGCGCACCGAGCACTTTGCCCTCTACATTCACGGGGAGAAGACAGAGGGAGTGGAGAGCTTCAAGCTCATTGCAAAGTAACCTTCTGCTATCTAGTGGCTATTATTGTGGCATTGACATCCCTGTTGGAAAAAAAAAATTGTCGATTTGGAAAAATCGTGTCATCCCTAATATACAGTGTACACAGTATATACCATTTTTCACCCACTATGGTGAACAAAACCATAGTCAATCGCCATTACACTCATTGTTCGTGTTCGCACTGATCACTAAGAGTTGAGGTTAGTTAGTTATAAATTAATGATAAAGTGTTATTATTTTTTTTGAGGTGAACTCTTTTCATGCCAGTGAGCAAAAGCATTTTACTGAAACCCAGATTATATATTTTTGCATTTTTGGTGATGTGCAAACAGAACCCAAAGCTGCTTTATTCAGTTTGTGCTGTTCCGTATGTATATCAGAAAGATCTAAAAGTAATTATCTGTTTGTGTGTTCAGGAGGGAAGCCTTTCTTTACTCGGAACCGATCTGAGCTGAAAGGGACTTTCATTAATACCAAGCTGAAAAAGAGTCGTCGGGGGTTCGGTTTCACTGTTGTTGGAGGCGACGAGCCAGACGAGTTCCTGCAGATCAAGAGCCTGGTCCTGGATGGACCTGCTGCCCTCGATGGCAAAATGGAGACAGGTTGGTGGACTACATTTATTAAAGTTTAGAAATGCTGCTTTTAAATATTGCTTTAGCATGCTGATTGTGTATAAGTAAGGAAGCTACAATTTTGTATCAAATAAAAGCTTTTTGACAAATACATTCCTTGCATACAAAATAAAACTTCTCCCTCTTCTCTTCCTCTAAGGTGATGTGATCGTGAGCGTCAACGACACATGTGTGCTAGGCTATACCCATGCCCAAGTTGTAAAGATCTTCCAGTCCATCCCAATTGGCTCTATGGTCAACTTGGAGTTGTGCCGTGGCTACCCACTGCCCTTTGACCCCGATGACCCAAACACTAGCCTGGTAACCTCAGTGGCCATTCTTGAAAACAAGGAGCCCATCATTGTCAACGGCCAGGAGGCCTCCAACAGCTACGACTCGCCATCCAGCCACAGCAGTCAGAACACCAACAACGGCTCAACCAACGGAGGAGCACCCCTCAACGGCCTACCCCGACCCCACAGCCCCTCGGCAGAGGTGGCCTCTGATACCTCTTCCCAGCACGGCTACCCCAGCGACGTGGTCACCCTGGCCTCATCCATCGCAACACAACCGGAGCTCATCACTGTACACATGGAGAAAGGAGACAAGGGCTTCGGCTTCACCATCGCCGACAGTCCCGGAGGTGGAGGGCAGAGAGTAAAGCAGATCGTGGACTACCCGCGCTGCCGCGGCCTCAAAGAGGGTGACATCATTGTGGAGGTGAACAAGAGAAACGTACAGAGCATGTCCCACAACCAGGTGGTTGACCTGCTCAGCAAGTGTCCCAAAGGCAGCGAGGTCACCATGCTGGTGCAGAGAGGTGAGTGGAGGCTGATCCCTCCTTACTGTATGCATGCTTATTATCTCAGTGAACTTGTCATTGGTATTGTAACTGATGAGAGCAGATGAACATAAGGGAGATGGGGGGGAGAGGGGTTTCGAGTTATAGGGTGGTTTCTGATTTATGTGTCCTTATGTTGAAGTATTGCGACACAAACCAAAACCGTTTTTATGAATCTTTTCGATGCAGTTGACAAAAAAATAATAGGATTCTGCCTCACAGGCTGTCCCAGCTTACAGAAAGCTCTTTTTTTGACACACGTTTATTAATGTAAGTGGTTGGAAGCAAAGAAGAGATTGCAAAGAAGGTAAGATAATTATCATACGGCAATTTGAAACATTTGAGGAATTTGCTGAAAGAGAAGTGTGAAAGGAGAGTGAGATGTTTACACTGAATAGCATTGACAGTCAGAGGATTATAGCTGTCTTGAAATTGAAAGGAGCCAGAGAGAAGGAAAAGTTTAGAGGGGAGATGAAGGAACTATGAGAAAAGGGTAAACATGGGACAGATGCGTTTAGTTGGTGTTTCTGGTCTGAGAGTCTGAATGTGTACTGTCTCATACTCAGTTACTGTCTCTGCCCAGGCTCTTCACTCCCCTCTGTTTCAGTCTGCTGTGTCTGTTGGTTGACAAACATGTCTAGTTTGTTTTAGGCTTTTAGTGTATTCCCATGTCAAGGCGAGTCACTTTAAAGAATAAGATGCCACCAATTGTGCTGGGCATACCTTTTATCCACCCACCCGGCTGTCTTGCTTGGTATGAGCTGAAGTCATTTTGCTGTTAACATACAATTTTAGCGTTGGTCAATGTCAATGCTGCGAAAACAGTGCAGCTGCATGTGAATACTTCCAATCAATGTGTACCACCCAGGTTTTGTCATGGTTTCTGATTGAAAATGACTGTCGCACAGAAGCACTAAATGGAAACAAAGCAACTGTAAATGGAGGATAAAACTGAAATGATTGAATTTTTGTATTTTCCCTCCAATCCCCCTCAGACTTGCAGACCTCCAGAGCTCTAAACACACTGTATGATACAAGTAATTGGACTATTTTCTCTGTCAGACTGTCCATAGCTTGCTTTGGGGCTTATTAATTTAAGTAACTAAAAGTTTTTTTGTGCAGTTTATCTCCTCTGTAGGGTTAAGTGCTCAGAACTGTTGATGGAAATTGGTCAGATGAATGGCGGCCATGTCATCATTGTAGTCTTTCTCTCTACATGTGTGACTCTGTCTTAATTTGTATCTCTGTCTCTGTATCTCCATGTTTTCACTCTCTCTTAGTCTTGCTTCTTGACACACATCCACACTCCAGTCACACACAGACCAAACCGTTCCACTCAGCCTCACTGGCTTTTGCTAATGAGTAGCATTTCTTCATCGCGCTAGTGTAGACAAGCTCATGAAGTGATACAGCCTCATCATGGGCAAGGGCTTAATGGGCTTTCAATAAAACAGAAGGCAGGTGGACGATTAGCTCAGTTGGTGGAGCGGGCGCACATGTGCAGAGGTTTATTCCTCGACGCAGAAGGTCCAGGGTTCGAATCCGACCGGTGACAGTTTCCCTCTCTCTCCCCTTTTATATCTCAGCTTTCCTATCACATAAAGGCAGAAATGCCCCCCAAAATAAACAGAAGACAGTTTGGTACAAAGTATGCCGGTCAGCAGAGAAACACAAACAGAAAACAAATGTGAAAGCTAATTTAATACGTAGTGTCTTACAGCAGGACCTGCCCTTCTGGTGCTCCATGTAGATTAATAATAGAACAGAAGTCTGCTCACTGCACTTCTCCCATTTGTACATTTAAGTACCAAGTGCTGGCTTCTGTATGTTTTACAAAGATCCTTTCTGATGAAGAGCCTAATGACTCCAACATCACAACACAGACAGTAATTAGTGAGCCAAATTACAAATTGGACTAGTGCAGTGTAGACTTCTTTTTTTAATTTGTCCTCCTAGGGCTCAGAATCAAACCTCCATGCTTTTTAGATACCAATCAAGAATGTGTTTATTAAAAGCTAAAACCTAAAAATCCTAAAACCTGGCATCGATTCCTTGGTCATATTCATACTCTTTTATTTTTTAATCAGACATCTTAGATATACATATTTTTGCTATTTTAAAGTGTATGTTATTTAGGTAAAGCTCTTGTACTAGTATTGAACATGTTTGAATAACACCCAGCCCCATCTAGCATCTGGACATACATGTGAATTGTGTGCATGTGTGAGAATTAATTCATTGTTCATTCATTCAATTCATTGTTGTCAGTATGAACAACCACAATTATATTTGATCTAGGGCTGCAACTAATGATTATTTCTATTATTGATATTTTTGTTTCTATACATTGACTTATTGTCGAAAAAGTGAACAATGCCAGAGTCAAGGAAGACATCTTTAAATGTTTTGTTTTGTCCAACAAATATTTAAATGTTTCCAATTGTATAATACAGACATAAAGCCACAAATGATCACATTTATCACATTGGAGAAGCTGGGACCAGAGAGCAATTGGTGGTTCTTCTTGATAAATAACTTAAACAATGATAGACTTCTCCACTAACTGATTAATCTACTCATTGTTTTAGTATTATCTTTATCTAGATCAATGCAGTGTATACAGTACTGTATATGCAAATAAAACTACTTTAGATAGACCATATGTGCATTACAAATAAATAAAATAAGAATTAATTTAGTGAATAAATTAGTTAAGGAAAAAGATCAGATGCCTTTTTTCCGTCAACCCTTTATGGACATACACCATGTGCGTATCAGTTTCTATTTCGTCCTCCCACTGAATTCCTACACATTTTCCTCCAGATTTCTCCATGTTGAATAATGAATCTGTTTACATCACACTGCATCATTCCTACATGTCTGACATATACACACACAGTCGCACTCAGGAGAACATAAAGTTCGAGATACGGTGCCTTAATTACTCTCCCGCTCTTACTCTCCTTGGTGCTTTCTCACTCCGGCTCGCTCCACTAGTAGCAGCAAGGCACACTGGCCTCTAATTAGGGTCCTGATGTCAGCTTTGCTTATCATACACATAGATCTTTTGTCTCCTGTGCTCTCTTTACTCCCACTCTCTTTTCATCTATCAAGAATCTCTTCTTCCCTGAGCAAACACCGCTGGTGCATGTACAGACACACACACACACACACACACGCATCCACACACGCTTGATGTCACTCTCAAACACAAACAGTCATGCATCCAATTATGGATTCCAGGCAGAACAAGCCTGGTCTTAATTGGTGCAGATCCACCCCTCCTCTAACCCTCCATCCCCCTTTTCTGTTTCCATTCCCCCACTGTCAGTATGTAGATTCACACCCTCTCGCCCACATGAAGATGGGAGCCGATCCCTGCGGCCCACACACGAAGATGCACACTCTCCCTTTCCACTCTGTCATTCTCACTATGTATGAGCATGTCCCCAAGTCAGCAGGTGGGAAAATGGGAGCATGTGTTTCTATGCCGCACAAGCCACAGTGTGCTAAACATTGAGGTAAAGAACCTGCGATTCATGGATCTCATTGTGAAAACCTGGCAATGTGAATCTCATTTGAGGGGTTTTAGGGTCTTGCATATTCTTTGTATGAGCTAGCTACAATAGCTGTGATTAATCTTTTTGACCCTTTTTGGTCCAGTTAATACATACAGCGGAAGAACCACCCACAGGTCAGAATGTCAGGTAATGAGACTGACAGCGTTTCATAGTTTATACAGTACTGCCTATAAGCACACCCGCATGATTTATTAGTTGAATAAGCTCTGTGTTTCGTGGTACATTGTTCTTTCATTTGTCTAATTGCACTGCTCTAATGTGCTCATTTTCCCATGCCTGTCTTCTCCTGCCCTCACCGATGCGCTGACATAATTCATTTTTGGCCCCTGATGTCTTGCCGTTGGACAGACGCTTATTTACTTTCCTCTGTTCCCTTTAAAAAGGTGTAAGTGTTACAGGGTCCGTAGGGACGCATACACCTGCTGTACAGCCTTTTGTCAACGAAAACCAAATTTCTGAGACACAGCCTCCAATAGCCCAGCAGCTCATGTCATTAGTCAGCTGAAGAAAAACGAAGCCCAATCTGTCTCAGCATGGATGCAGTCTCTTTCTACATTTTCTTACCTGTTTGTAAGGCCTGGCAGGTGCTGCAATAAATGCAAAGGTAAATTTGGGCTTGGTTTCAGCCATCTACACGAAATGGAAGGAAAGACAGCTGCAGTGGTTGAAGGAAGAGGAAGAGAACGGTGGATGGAAGGATGTCAGAGGATTAGACAGATGACAAAGAGTGATGAAATGATGAAAGAGTGGCACAGTAACCCCCATGATGCTTTACTCTCTCTTTTCCTCTTTCTCTCTCCGCACGTCATGACTCATCAATCAACGGTGGCACATTAGTCCCTGCTGGACAATCAGGCCTTGCACTCCTCTCAGAATGAGATATGGACCTTTTCTCTCCTCCCACATAGCCAGCGGACAGACAAATGGCAGGTTGAGGGACTAACACAGGCAAGAGGTGTTGACATTTTGCAAATGTCAGTTTATTTGATGAACCCCTCCACTGCACAGTTACTTTCCTTAACTCCTTTGAATAATAGGAATCTCAATCTCAATACCCGAACAAATGTCGAAGACCTGAGATTATCTGCATGACTACTTGGAAAAATCTTAAGAGCATTTATTTAAAAAGCATCCATAGTGTTAAAGCCCAATGGGTGTATTTCCTCTTCTTCCTCTTTCAAACTGCACTTTAAGGCAATGAAAGTGCAGTTTAAAAGAGATGTTTTGTAACCTTGAAGACAGACAGTGGGTTGAAATGTCTGTTTTCCTTTGTTTTGTCATTGACGTGCAGCTTAAAGAGGGTAAAACATCAAGTGGAGCATCGCCACACTAGATAGCTCATATTGGCATAATGTTGGGCAAGTGAGCAAACAGCTTGTAAATTCCTCCTGTCAAAAAGCACTCCACGGACCAGTGTTCTTTGAGGACACACACTGATAGGCACACAATTACGTGAACTTACATAACCCACATAAACAAACTCACAGTTACCGGCATGCACATTCACAAGGCCCATATAATGTGGACAGTCTTGTACACACCCATTAGAAAGAGATAAACCAAAGTAGGAAATCAATTAACTATATGTGCAGGAAGCGTCGTATTTCTGCCCACTTCGCATTAAAAATTCTGCTGACTGCACGTTCCAATGGCACCATGACGAACAGCATTGCATTCCTCAAAAGCAATGATGGGGCAGCGGCCTGCCCGCTAGGTGCCCACGATTCACCTCCACTCATTTTGGGCTTACCAGAGGCATGTGCCTGTGAATCACTGCTTGTTTCACAGGGACAAGGTGAGTCTCACCACTCACCGATCTGCAATGTCTTCACACCTCCATAGCTTTTGGGCAAGTTGTAAATCTCCACCATTGCACCATCCTTTATTTCTATGACAATGCTCTGCAGATAATCTGTGCCAGGGTCTCCTCTGGATGTATGTGTGCATTGTGGGAGGAGAGGATTTAACCTCTGCTTTTTAAAAGCCAGGGAAGACTTAATAAAGGAAAAAAGACTTAGAGGTATGTTTTTTTCATATATATAATAAAGCACCATGGCCTTCCATGTAAGGAAAAAAAACATTATGTTCCATCACTTCTTATCTTTTTTTAAACTTTTTTCATGCATGCTCTACCTGGTCATCTTTGGTATCTATTTAGCTACATTGCTATGCTCCTCTGTCACATTTAATTTCACCGTTTACACACACACAGAAGAAGCTAAATAAAGCTGTACTCTGCAGGGCTGTCACATCCTGGCTGCTGAAGTGAGCCTTTTACTCCTTGGAGACCGTTTGTCAGTTCCTCACGGTCACCAGGCACTGTCTCCACGGGGACAGATGGACCTGCCTGTTGGAAGCCATCACTCCTAGCCGAGATCTACCAACACACACATACAAAGACATGCACTGTGGACAGACAACATAATCTGCTTAATAATGGCTTTCGTTTAGTAATTGGTGTGCTGCCAGATTTTTGCAACATTATCTATCTGTTGAAGGGAAAAAAGCCGAGGGTACAGTACCTCTTGTCAACCTGAAACCAGTTCAGCCAAATGCAATTATTCCAAAACGGAGCGTATTTAGGGAGTATTCATCTTTCCAGTTCACACATTGTAAATGCTGTGATCCACCACACCTTATTTCCAGTGTTGGCAAAAGAATCCACCACACACCGTCTTCATGCACCCATACTGTTAGGACCTAACCATCTGTGGGGCTGTCACACAGAGAAAAACAAGTTGTGTTCACTGAAAATCATGGAGTTCTTCCCTCAGGCAGTAAAACAAGAACTATTAGTATTATTCTGTCAAGCTCAATACAATGTTTTACTGCAATCCTCATATATACTGAATACTTTATTATTTTGGCTTCATTGGAATTCACAATAATCAGTTGATATATCAATCATAAAATCCACATATTATACAAATTTAGTGCCCGTAGGTTGAGCAGTCCTTTATTATTTATGGTTGAGACTGCATTTTCTGCCACAAATTTTAAGATTTAGTACGCATAATAAAATGAGCTGGGGGGCCCTACAGCGCTCCTGGTACATTATTTTAGAGCTAGTGGCACTGAGGATTTAGTTGGCGCTCTCTCACTCAGGCCAGCCGAGATCTCCCACCTGTCCAAAACTGCTGTTTTCTCCCTCTTGTATGTAATTATTACTGGAGATTGGCCCAAACACCCACAATACTTTTTGATCTGGGAGCTTCAAACACACAGTGGTGCTTCACACACTCACACATTGCACACACTGCTTCTGTCTACCAATGTAGTGTTGACCTGCACACAGTTTTGATTAATTTGTCAACAGCTATCAAGGCTTTATAGTTTAGTTGAGCTCCACATCTTTAATTAATATCTCAATTAGTAATATTGCTTTTACAGTAAAGCATATATAGATTCCAAGGTACAATTTTAAAAAGTACAGTGCATTGCCAAGACCAGAATTGACCTGTGTCTGAGTCTGTTTCTTGCTTTCACGGGTGTGTCTGATGGAAGTGCTTGGAGAGAGAGCGTGCTGAGAGACATTGACGGACAGCAGCAGCAGATCACTTGTAGTTGATAGATGAAGGATAATCAAACGCCAGCCTGGCACTTTGACTGACAGCATGCTTAGCCCAGAGAAAATACCTCGGGATTGACAATGTGCATCTGCGTCCGTGTCTGATTTAGGGGATTGCTATGTGCTCCTGAATGAATGATTCCTATTGATTGAAAAAAAGGGAAAGGGGAAGGATGATGGGAAGGATGATGGGGGAGGGAGAGAGAGGGAGAGGATGGAGAGAAGAAAAAAGCTGCAGACGCAACACAGTTGGAGCTGTCTGTTGTGAATAAACCCAGATGTCTGAGAGATAAAGAAGATTGTGTGTGTGTGTGTGTGTGTGTGTGTGTGTGTGTGTGTGTGTGTGTGTGTGTGTGTGTGTGTGTGTGTGTGTGTGTGTGTGTGTGTGTGTGTGTGTGTGTGTGTGTGTGTGTGTGTGTGTGTGTTATTCTCTCTGTTTCCCTAAAGGATTGACACACAAAACTGGCCCATTTTCTTAGATCAGACACCGCCTGGTCTCACTCATGCTTTACTTGTGTTACACACCCCTGTTGTATGTCAGAAGTGTGTGTGTGAGATTCGTACTCCACTGCTTGTTGCATTTTGAATATTATAGCGGTAAATACACAACGCGAGTATTGCATTTTCTCTCTGTTTCATATATTCCTTCTCCCGTTCTCATTTCCATAACTTCACACAACTGTTTATTTCATGCAGAGTCGAGGGAGGGAGGGATTGAGGGAGGGGGAGAGGGCAGTGATGTGCATAAGGAGCGATTTTCCCTGGCTAGATCCAGGCTGTGTTAGCATTTTAGTCATCCGTCAGTCTTTCTTTATGTGCTTCTCTGCAATAATGATATTTCTGGTCACTGCTCACTCAAGCAGAAACACGCCTGTCATACCTTAAGCACACTTCGATTTGTGTTGGGTAGCGCCGCACAAAGCCGCCTGATGCCGCCTGATGCCGCCTGATGCCCTTATGTTGTGTTGTGTGTATGCAGCTGCGTGGATGTTTACCAGCATGTGGGGGTGGGAGAGAGAAAGCGGGAGGGAGGGAGGGTGTGTGGTGATGCTGAGTGAAGAAAAGGGAGGGAGGACAGTGTGCAGTGAGGTGTGAGAGAGAGAGAGAGGGAAAAAAAGGGAAAAGACAGCAGGAAAGGGAGAGACGGGAGGACGCTACAACTGCCTATAGATGCTGGAGCCTTCGACAGCGGAGCGCTGCACTCAGCGGACTCAGGAAGATGGTCTCAGTAAGAGGGGAACTGACGGTTGCCTATAATTTAATGTTCAGTATCTTGGACTCCTTCTCCATGGGTAATGCTACGGCCAGGAACTCAAGAGCACAGCTCGCTCTTTTCCTCTCTACTCCTCTCTCTTTATTCTCTGATTTAGTTGCTCTCCAGGATTCTGTCCTTTTCTCTTAACTCTGACTTTCCTCCCTCAGACGCACACTCGCTCACGTGCGTTCTCCACCGCCGGGTAGCCAGGCTCTTGCGAGCGCTGGGTTAGCCCTTGGGGCTGGCCCCACTCTTTGGCTGCACCAGTCAAGCCAAGCGCTGGCCGCGGCAGTGATGCAGATAGATCGCGCTGCCTGCCCCCCCTCCTCCCCCCCCCCCCCCCCCCTTCCTCCCCAAACCCCAGCCGCGGATGGGCGAGCAAAGGAGCCAAGCAGGGAAAGAGAGGAAAGGAGGGAGAAGGAGACGAGGGCTAGATGAGCACTGTTGTGACATTGTTTTGGAGTCTGCGTTACCTTTTGTTGTTCCTTTCTTTTCTTTTTTTTTGCATTCTCCTTTTTTTCTGAACATGGACGATATAGTAAAACTACATTGGTAACCTTTTCTTTTTTTTCTTTTTTCCCATTTCTGTCTGGATTCACAGGTGTGGCACCTGCAAAGAAGAGCCCCAAACTGGTAAGTAGTTGTTTTTTTTTCTATATGTTTGTCCTCTCCCATTCATCCCTCCCTCTTCTGTCCTCTATCTACATGGTGTATCTGTCATAAGGATATTTGGCTTCATTTCACCGCCTCTCCTCTCTACCTCATCTTTAACTCTGCTCTGTAAGGTGTAACTTGTGCTGGTGGTGTGGGTCTGTTTGGTCAACATCAGATGCTGTGCTTTGCGGGGGTGGATCCCTGTAGCTAAACATCAGTACCCCCACCTCTCTGGAGGAGGCTTGGATGTGGGGCTTTGATGCACAGCGTGAGCTGGGTTGCTAACACGCTGATGATCGCATCATGCAGGGTGCTAAACTTGCAGTGTGAGAGTTGAATGTAGGATCACAGCTGACAGTCGGCCTGATCCTGTGATATCTGCTGCATTAATGAAGGGACCCTATTGACTGTGTCTGACTAAACATGTGTTTGTCAATTTTGTTTTGCAGGATGGTTTTGTGCAGTCTCCTCCATACAGAGATTACACTAGGATGGTATGTGATGTTTAGCTGGGGGGAAAGTTTTGGGGAATGAGGTATAGTGGTAGGCTTATTGGTGCTGGGTATGTCATTAGTTAGATAATAATGGTGATGGTATAGCATTATTATGATAATAGAGCAGATAATAGAGGTGATACGTTGAGGATGATTATAGTGTATATTAGGGGTGTCACAATTTCGATTTTAAATTGAAAAATGGATTCAAATGAGCTTTCGATTTCGACTCTCAAAATTTAGAAGCAAGATCGACAATTTCCCAAGTATTTTTTTCTCTCTTAACCCCCGCTTACTTGTGCACGTCTGAAGAAAAAAACAACAGACACAGCGGAGCTTACTGGCTGCTAGCATGCAGCTAAAGACACAGGGTACGCTTACTAGTAGCCTGCAGCTGCTCTTTACCAGACACTGGAACTGGCCACTGCCGGAGTTGGCAATAATGGAGAAACAACAGAACTGAAAAATCCTCCTGCTTCACTGAAGTAACCGGTGAGGCAATATTTTGCCTTCCCTGTGAGTGAGTTATGTAAACAAACAACGAAGGTAGCATGTAGGCTCTGAGGGGACTCCATGGTGCGTTCCAGCGCATCTCGTTAAATTAGTGGTTCTTTCAATTGCACTTCGTTCATTTTGAAAAACTGTTCTTGTAAAGTACCCTTCTGCCATCTAGTGGCTTATATTTCATCACTGCTGATGTTTAATTTGAGAATCGACTCGTGACCTTAAAATCAAAAGTCAAATTGAATCGAAGATTTGGAGAATCGCGACACCCCTAGTGTTTATGCATGATGTTTCAACATAATGTTTGGTTGTATTAGGCTGGTTGGGTGCAACAAAACACACTAAAGATGATTGCTATTGCTGTGATGCATCAATGCATGTATGGCCTGCTGGTGGCAAAGCAGGACTGAGCTGAGTCTGAGGAAGCAGCAAGGATTTGTTTTCATTGCCCCAGCCCCATCTCCCTCCTTCCCATCTTCTTTCTCCTTAATAAGTTATTGGAGCAGCAGAAACCAATGTATTAGACCAGTCCCAGCGGACAGAGGAATAACACAACGTCTGCAGAAGGTCAAATCTAATAGATCCACCAAGAACAAGAGATTTGTTTTCATTTGATACATTTCACTTTGTATACATCAAACTGAGAGAAAGAAATTGCTGCCGCATTGGCTAATGGAAGCACCATTTCATTCGATGGAATGAAAATGACCAAAAAAACATTTTGCGGACAGTCCTAAGGTGTGACTTTAGCACCAAACAAGGCCTGCATTTGTGACTAATTATATAAATCCATTTATTTTTACCCCACACAACGCAGTGAGGTTATACTCCTAACGCTGGTAGAGTAAGGATTCCACCTGGATCCACGGCTCTGACTTAATATCTGCTAAAGTGTGAAGCTTCTTTTATGTCTAACAAGGGTGATGAATATAAACATGAATTGCAGAGGTGTGTGGGGCTGATTCGGGGAGTAATGAGTCTGGATTTATTTTAGACGTGGCTGCACTTTGAAGGCCAAACACTTTGATATTTGAGAACAGATGAGCCACTTGCCTCCGCCCCTTCCTGGTGTATTTTTGTCCACCGCATCCGAAGTACTGGGAGGTCACATGATGTGAAGAGACTGAACTGCTGTCATTTAATCTTATTGTCTGAAAATAGCTTCCTTGCTTTCTCATGCTTTGTCAGTAACCCTTTCCCTTCAGTAATGTTGAAGTTGGGACTGTAAAGAAAGGTATTGTGACAAGAGTCATGGAAAGGATTTTGACTTGTGCTTGCAGCGCACTTGTACTTGAGCTCAGGATTGTGTGCGCTCTACTATGCTTAAGCACCGCTCCCTTCGAATACTCCAGCAGGTGCTTAAGTGCCCATGTTATTGAGGGGCCAGTGGCAATTTATGGAGAGTTTTACATTTCTGGCTTCACCAGTAAAATCCTCCCTTTGTTTCAAATCTCACAAGTGCTTTATTCACTGTGAATATATTTCCATATGCAGCAGGGGATGCAGTTCCTTTTTAATACATTCCACTCTGTTTAACAAAAGGAATAGGCAATGTACCCTTGTAAATTGAGCTACAGTTGTTTCTCCCACAGCTGAATGACTTAATCATGAGAAACCATTGAGGGTTTTTTTTCTCCCTTTTGTATGCTAAAATAATTATCTGAATAAAACAGGTTTATGTTTTCTTTGTTGAATACAGTAGCAACACAAGCATTGTTGACAATAGTCACTCTTAGGTCCTGCTTCCTTTTACCCCAAGGAGCAGCAATCTTTTATCTTTTTGATCTCTGATCCAAAATTCCTTTGTATTCTAATCTTCATCCCATTGATTCCCCTTTAACAAACCACAACCCCTTATCTTTCCACTGCTGAGCATGCAGTGACCTTTTTTCTCCCCGTCCCTACCAGTCTGTCACACCCGGTTCAGCATCCATGTTCACAAGTGTACTGACACAGCTGCCTTTCAGTTGTCAAATGATATTGATCTGCTTCTCCAACAGCAATTGTCGAGAAAGGACAGTCAGAACAGCTCCCAGCATAGCGTTTCCAGCCACCGGAGCACCCACACAGACTCCCCCGTGCACACGTCCCTGGCACCCCCTCTTAGCGAGAGCATCGCTCCCCCGCCCCCCTCTCAGCCCCTGCCAGGTCTGCCGCCCCAGGACTCCCCAGCAGACGGGACCATCCAAAGAAAACCGGACCCCTTTAAGATCTGGGCCCAGTCCAGGAGCATGTATGAAAGTAGGCGTAAGTATATACATTTTTGGTGGCGGTTGGATGAGGGCTGCATGGGGCTGTTGGCTCAGTGGAGACCCCTGGTGTGTTTAAATGGTACTGCACGTTTTGGAGCAAGATTTGGGATAAGAGATAAGTCTTGTGCATGTAAGTAACTGGTTTATATTCACATACGGTATATTCACTTATATTTACATTTAACTAAGGATGTTAAATAGCATTGTAGAATATACATTAAAGTCAACTAATTGTATTTTTTTGAATGTGAAATTGAAAGAGTAGTTCAGCATTTTGGGGTGTAGGCTTATTCGCTGTCTTGAGACTATCGAATGACGACTGACATGTGCACTGACTAAAAAAAGCTAGTCAGCCAGCGATTAGCTTAGCTTACCTCACACAGAAGGAAACAGAGGAAAGCAGTTTTTACATTTCTGTTTGTGTGCATATTAAACAAACACAATATCCTATGTTAATTAGTAAGATTTTGCTTTAAAGCTGGTAGGCAGATTAGTTTTCCTTTAGACAGAGCTATGCTAGCCGTTGTCTTTGTGCTAAGCTAAGCTAGCTCGCCTGCTGGTTCTATCGTATTATTTAGCATACAGACATGAGATGGAATTAATCTTCTCATTTAACTCACAGCAAATAAGTGAATAAATGTATTTATTTACGGATGACGGATGACTAATATAAGTATTGATTTCCAACCAGTATTAGAAGCAGTTGTCTCCCACATGTTCTTTGTCCAGATGTTTAAAAGCTACTGTAGGTTCCACTGTGGTCCAATTCTGGACCACTGCTGTAGCCAATCGACACTGCCACCATTGACACCCATTTACACTAGACTTCCCGTAAGAGACACATGGGCGTATAATTAGCAGCAATAGTGGAGTGGATGTCAGTGGATTGCATACCCCCCTCCTTTTTTTCTAGCCTTGCCAAAGCAAAGGGATAGCTCCAATTAAAAAGAATAACCCTCAGATCCACTGTCAAGTTAAAAAAAAAACAAGAGAGGAAAAGAGAAAACAGAGTATGTAAGGGCTGAGAACATCTAATCGCTTTCCCAGGCACCACTTATCAAGGATTTTCATTATTTAGATGCCTATGGAGAAGAATGTAAAGAGAAGGGTTGAACGTGGGTTAGGAGTGCAGATGCCTATAGGCAAGCTGCCGTGAAGGGCTGAGAGGACAATAGTTTGATTTAAAAAGGAAACAAAGAATAGTGATGGAGAGTAAAAGAAACCAAGACTAAGGGGGAGATGTGTCTACATACCTGTCCTAAGGTGAAGGAGTCTTAACAGGGGTTTTCTAAATTGCCTAAGCCAGTTTGCTCAGTGCAAATGGGAGGACTGCAAGGAGAGCACAAAGGATAACGAAGAGGGAAGGGACAGCAATGGGACATGAAAGAGAAATGTTAGGACAAGAGAAAGGTCGAGCTTTGGGAGATCAACGGATTCTGACGTATAGAAAAGTAGAGAGGAGCACAGAGAGAATGACAGGGAGGACAGGTGTAAATCACTCCACATTGAGCTCTCATCCTAAAATCCTGCTGTGTGCTCCCCCATAGGGCTCAAGACTCAGCTGTGGCAAAGGCATTTCTCTACGCCACATTCTCTGTAATGAAAGGTTCTGCTGAGATCAAGGTCGTTAAACACACCATGTGGTGAATGATTTCCATTTGCAGAAATAAATCCACCCCAGAAACTCACACAGCATTTACCTGCCCAAAACAATTGGGCCAGAAAGGATCGCCCGTGCTTCATTGGCCTTCATTTTGATTGTCTGGTTTTAACATGTTTCCAGTTTAATTCCTTCCCTGTTTGAACTATCCGTGCTTGTTATTTGTAGCACTCGCTCAAAGATCTCCACAGGTCTGTCCATCTTTGTAAAATATTGATCGGTTCACGCCCAGTTGCCTCACTGCGGGGATCACTTATGGATCTATTAATCGACAGGGGCAGGGTGTGACCCCGTCGAGTACAGGTGTAGATTGCGACAGTTAACCCTCTAACTCTTTCTCTCCTAGTTCCTCCACAGTTACATTGTGATAGATTGGAAGGAATGGCAGGGATTTTAGCTGTTGATTGATGGAACAGATTGGGCGCAGGCTGTTTATGCCTTCTGCCGCCCTGCCGCCTCTTCGTGGCTTCAGTGGCCTTGGCAGCAGTGGCCTATGTTGAAGCAAAAGGAAATCTCCCTGGGAGTTTACTCAGAGGTGCATGTTTGTCAGCCTGTACAACACAGCTGTGACCATACAAATGCATCCACATAACATGAATATGTGAATAAGTATACACACACTTAAAGCAAAGAAGCTCTTGTGTACACCAAGGTGAGGCCACACACATGCACACTCGCTCCGTCTATCTACTGGCTACCAGTTGCCCCCTGAGGCTCCCTCCATCTCCACTGCTACATGAACCATGAGCTGTCATTCTCTGCAGAGTAATGCCTCTTTTATAGCACAGTACCTTTCTTTTGACTAATACACACATATTCTGTCTCTTGTGGATGGGAGTGGGCTGTGAACTAGCCTTACTAAATAATATATGGCGTATTCCAGCCTGTATTAGCACCTCTGCTGGGTGGGAAGTGCTCTCCAACATAGGGAAGAGTAGAAATGGAGTTGCATGTCACACATCACCTCATGAAAGAAACAGTGTAGTCCATTTAAATAGAAATGTCCAGGCCGTGGGAACGTGACTGAAAATGTTGTAAAAAAGCTAAAAGAAAACTATGCTATTTCAGACTTCAGAGTGGAATTTCAGCCTGATCATTTCTAATTATGGGACCAATGAATGAAGGTGCTCTGAATTGTTTTGGCAGCCTGTCGGGCTTTTGATTTGAGTTTATTTAAGCTCTATACCTATGCTCTTTACCCAAAATAGATATTTTTGTATCTTTTGATCAGATGTTTGTTCTTTTCCCAAAGCCTCCAGACAGATTGTTTGTGCAAAAGTGCTAGCTTAGTGACAAAGCTTGGAGGGGGGGGATACATTTTTGCATGTTGACATTTGCACACGAGGGGTGTGATTGCCTTAGAACAATGGGTGCATCCATTATGGTCATACCGTTCTCTGCAGTCCTTTTTTTATGACAAAGCTCAACCACTGTATTTTGACTGAATAAGGTGATATTGAGGTAGGTATACTAGGACTGAGCTCTTCTTGTACTGGCACAGGCAGTCCCCTGGGCTGGCTGTTGATATTAATGCAGAAATGTTAATGGTGCTCTTTTAATTTTACAGTTCCAGACTTCCAGGAGCAGGACATTTTTCTGTGGAGGAAAGACACAGGGTTCGGCTTCAGGATCCTAGGAGGCAACGAGCCAGGAGAGCCGGTGAGTCTCTCTCACACTCTTTTTATCTCTCACAGCTGATTCTCTCTAGTTAGCTTTTCACTGTCCTCAATTTTCACTTCATATGTGTGTGAAGTGTATACTATCATACAACTGACAAGATTCAGTAACCTGAGTAATGAAATGGATGCTACATTCCCAGCACCAGTCTGAGCAGCATCTACAGTTTTTCTATTTATCTGTCAGTGATTTCTACAGCACAGTATCCCTTTGATCTGGCCAATGTAAAAAGAAAACCACCCATCCCGTACACACACCATGTCTTTCTTAAAGAGGCAACATTGTTAGTTCTTGTTCACTGGCCTGCACTGTGTTTTTTGAAGTAAAAGAAATAATGATTTACTTTGGAGCTGGGGTGACCACTGTAGCAGGCTTGGAAGAAGAGGAAAGATGTAATAGTGCTGTTTAAATTGTAGCAGACCTGAACTGCATGCCAACTTAATGCCTGCTGTAAAAGTTGGGACATCTTTGAATTCTTATTTAATGCATGTACGTATAGTATATCTTTCTTAATTTTTTAAGAAAGGGTTAGCCTTTCCCTCAGTTAAACCATTGTTTGAACTCCTTCCATGTGTGAAATCTAAAAAGATATTGCCCTTTTGGCAGTCTTTGCCTATCTGTATATGATCTAGATTTATTGAGCACAGTCTCACAAGTGTCCTTTATCTATTTTGTTTGCGTTTCAGATCTACATTGGCCACATAGTGAAGTATGGCGCGGCAGACGAGGACGGACGCCTGCGGTCCGGGGATGAACTGATATGCGTGGACGGCACAGCAGTGGTGGGCAAGTCCCACCAACTTGTGGTGCAGCTGATGCAACAGGCTGCCAAGCAGGGCCACGTCAACCTCACTGTGCGACGCAAAACCACCTACACCGGTAAGAAGGAAGAGAGATAAAGATCAGCAGCCTAGTTTGTTAGAGACCTGCTGAGGGGTTTAAAAGTCAATGTTTCATCCACTCATTCTGAATATATAGAATGTATAGATATAGATATCCATATATAAATATTAGGGGTAGGGGGAAAATATCGATACAGCATAGTATCGCGATATTTTCCGTGGCAGTACCGTATCGATACACAGACGCCAAGTATCTATCTTTGTGTTGGTGTTGTTTGTCTGCTTGACAATCCCATTTTGTTCAAGTGAGATGAACAGACAGAGCAATGTATCTTTTTAGATAACAGATGTTGACTAAGTTTTCTTTTGGGGACAATTTGAAATTGGGTTTGAAAAAAAGTAATAAATTGCAACATATCGCAGAATATTGCAATATGTTTAAAATCGCAATAATATCGTATCATGACATAAGTATCTTGATGATATCGTATCGTGAGGCCTAATCACATTGTCTGTTTCTTTGTAGTTTCTGTTAACATATTTGAGCATGTCAGTAATTGCGTTTCATATTAAATCAGCAGTGTATTTTATAATTTATGAATATAATTAACAAACTATTTCGCCAACAAAGTCATATATCGGCATGAAAAGCACTATGTGTATTTCTCATCGCCAAGGGCTCCATTTTTTTTAATCACATTTCCATCAGGGACCCGGGGACCTGCTTGCTATGTGCAGTGGTCGCCTTCCTCTGTATTAGTCTGGATGTGTATTGGTTGGAAGCGCTTGCCCTCTACTGCTAGCAAACACGCCGCCCCCCCCCTCCACCCTCCACCACCACCACCATCACTGCCATTTCACTGCTCTGCTCAGCTCCACACTGCTCCTCGGAAGGCGATAAAGAAAGGCCCATAAATATGATGGAGAGGGTGGTCAACCTTCGGCCTGCTGTCAGCAGACATACATTAGTGCGTTGCTGCTCCCCGTCTGCCTCAGAGCGTCGAGAATATGAGGCGCCTTCTGTGAGCAGCTGCACAGGAAATGAAATGTGGAATGAAATGTCCAGATACGTCTTCAGTTCATCTTTTGTTCACAACAGATCAGAGGACAGATTGTTGGAGAGGCTCTTCTCCCCAAGGTGTCTTGCCAGCTTGTCTTTTATCATATCAGCATGAACTAGCTGTGTTAGGAGAGAAAACTGTCTGTGTTTATTTATAATCTTTTTCAGATTGCACACATGATGCAAAATGTTGCTGTGTTGTCATATCTTGCCCTATTATGCAGCAGTATCTTACTCTGCTTTTTCTGTTCTATTATCTCCGGAACTTATTATATAACGATGTCTGGTCTAATGCTAATCTGTTTGTTTTCATTCTCTTCTCAAACACTCTTGTGTCATCTCCTCAATCTCTTCTGCCTCACCTCCCTGTCAACAATTTGTTTCTCTTCATTTCTTCCATAAATCTTTCTGCTCTCTGGTTCTCCACACCATTTCCTTTATCACCCTTCTCTGTATATGTTCATCTTTCTCACCTTATCCTCCTCTGTCATCTGTAGTTAAAGCAGAGGGAGACGTGCCCCCCTCGCCGGCGTCCTCCCACCACAGCAGCACCCAGGCGCCCAGCTTGACAGAGGAGATGGGGAAGCGCACCCCACAGGGCAGTCAGAACTCCCTAAATACCGTGAGCTCTGGCAGCGGCTCCACTTCCGGCATCGGCAGCGGGGGAGGGGGCGGAGGGGCGGGAGGCAGCGGTAACGCTGTGGTCGCTGCGGCAGTCGCCACCACCTCCTCTCAGCCCCCCAACGCCATCTCCAACGCCCCCTCCGCCTTGCAGCCCTATGACGTAGAGATCCGCCGCGGCGAGAACGAAGGATTCGGTTTTGTCATTGTCTCTTCGGTGTCGCGGCCTGAAGCTGGCACCACTTTCGGTAAGAGCTGTCACACCTTTCTGTGACGAGTGTAACTAAATATCTTCACATGCAATTGTTGATTGTACAGAAATCAGTTCTACTCAGCAAAACACGAAACACACTCTATAGCTTTTTCATCACCGGGGCCTTTTATCTTCCTGTCTTCTTTATGGGCTACCTTTATATCATCCATAAAACCACTGAACACTAAATAGCCTGACAACCAGCACCGATTCTGGCTATTTACAGTCCAACCAGATCAATACCAACTCTCTTCAGAGAACTGATTCTTCTTTCTCATTTTCGTCTAAGCCTGTCAAATCAAGACACTGAAACCCTTTCTTCGCCTGCAGCTGCTGCTACACTCACACAAGGCATTCATAATTGATCACAAGTGAAGTGGGTCTTACATAAGGCATGTGTATTATTCAGCTCAACTTAAATGGCTTCGGCCGAGCAGGATGGCACTAAAAGCATGACAACTTGATGAGAATGTGTGCTGCAAGCAGGATAAATAGGGCAAATGATCAGTGTGAATAATATGTATTTATTTTACAACATATGATGCGCTGACTCATTATCACCTTGTCTACATTTTTTCGGTTATTTTGCATCACATAGCTGATAGAGGAATCATTGTATTGTTGAAATATAAAGCTGGTCAAATTGATTCTACTTTGTTTTTTTACAAACTAGTAGTGTCTTTTCTATGCAGTGCACTCTTTTCCATACTGCCACGGCTTCCTGCCTAAACTACTATGGCATACCCCTCTTCTCTGTGCTCTTATCTCTGTCAGTGTGGGTGGACTGAAAAGGCCGGGAAATGCTCAGCTTTCCAGGTTGGCTCACAAAGTGGCAAAGCTCCTTTTCACAGGCCAAAGTAGAAAGCATGGGCCAGCAAAAACGCTTTATTTAATTTGACCTGACATGCATAATCTAATAGAAACCATTTGGCTACATAAAGCCAGTCCACACACATACTGTTAGTATTTGGAGAAGCACTTTATTCTGTTCAGAAATGCCACGGGAACCTCAGTCTCTCTTTTTCTCTGTCCCTCCATCATCTACTTTCCACTTAATATTTTACAGCTAGATTCAGTTGAAAAGACAGGAAGAGGCCAGGGTTAGACAAGTTTGTAGTGGAATTAAAGAGAGGAAGGCAGTTGAAGGGAGATATGAATAATAATGAAGAAGAAAGGAAGGAGTTATTGTACGCTCCTATACTCTGCAGTGACTGATGTCAGACTGCAGACAGAGAGAAAGAGAGACCTAAGGGTAGTTGGTGCGATGTCAGCTCTGATGTATGCTTGTCGTCTCCACCTTTCTGCTGGTGCAGGTGTTTGGAATTCAGATGACACAACACAGTTTTTTTTATTATTAGCTTTCTACTGTTGAGAGACTCTCATGCAAATATAATAATGATACCCATTTTAGAAATGTGGTGCTAGAGTAGCTCTATGTGTAACAGGAGGATAAGACCGAAAGGGTGAAGGAGGACGAACACTTTGGTAGATTAGTTTTTCCAATCATTGGAGAAAAAAAACACTTTACAGTAAAAGGCTTGAGAGCTATAGTATAACATCTTCAGTGATTCTTTTGAAGAGCACACATTTGCCTTTCTATACCAATGCTTGCATTTTGTTCTGTCGCTTTTCTGATCAGTTTCTCTGTTACTGTGGCTTGGCTGGCTGCTGGCTGTTGGCGGGGGATTTAACCCTTAACCTTCTGATCTTCTTTTTCTGCTCCTTTCCTCCTTTTCCCTTCTCTTTTCAAACACAATCCAACATCACTTTAAACACAACACACACATACACTAAATCACACATCACAACATGACAATGATGATTATAGCTGGCAATGCATGTGTGGCCATGCCCCACAAAATAGGACGCATCATCGAAGGGAGCCCAGCAGACCGCTGCGGGAAACTGAAAGTCGGCGACCGCATCCTAGCTGTGAACGGGTGCTCCATCACCAACAAGTCCCACTCTGACATCGTCAACCTCATCAAGGAGGCCGGGAACACCGTCACACTGCGCATCATTCCTGGAGACGGTGAGTAGAGAGTGACAGTTAAGGACTCCACTCTACAGAATATTATATGTTTATTATGATTTCTGATTTTGTTTAACAGTCTCTATTCTCTTGAAAAACTGTTGCTAGAGTGCAACCTCAGTGTTCTAAAAGGTGCTCAGAACAGTGGGGGATATTGTCAACTCACATTCTGACAATATCACATACAGTCGGTAGCCTTGAGCCAAAAATTCATATTTTGATATTTCATATATAAATATTTCAAACTATTGAGCAACAGCGTGTTCATGAAGGTTGTCTAAGTAGAAGTGCAGATTGTTGCAAGTGGCTTTGCTCAATCGTACATTAATGGCAGTCAAACAATACAATCTTAAACTATTGATCGTATTATTATTAGTATGGGTATATTTGAGGAGCAGGACAATTCACTTTCCCTGCAGTGTTGACAGAACTGCTTCTTTGGGGATATTTGGGAACTTTCCCAGCCTTTGCGCTTATGATTTCGGCATGCCGCACTTTTGAGAGAGAGAGAGAGAGAGAGAGAGAGAGAGAGAGAGAGAGAGAGAGAGAGAGAGAGAGAGAGAGAGAGAGAGAGAGAGAGAGAGAGAGAGAGAGAGAGAGAGAGAGAGAGAGAGAGAGAGAGAGAGAGAGAGAGAGAGAGAGAGGCAGAACTTCCTCTGTATATGTGTGTTTTTTGTTGAAGTGGTTTTAAGGAAAAGTTTGTGCACATTGTGTTGTGCAGTACAGCTGAGAGCTCTCGCTGCTTTGTGCTGACAGTTCCCCCTGGCATGCTTCACAAATGCTGTTTAATTAAGTGTATGTGTGTGTGCGAGGAAGGCGATACTCCCTGTCAACCTGCACACTGGTAGAAATTGGAGCTATTTGTCCGCCGCTCGTTGCTTTCTGGCTCACTTCTTAATAGATGAAGGGTTTTTTCCCCCTTTGAACACTTGATGAGAACAGCGAGCCAAAATTGCTCTGCCAAGAAGACACAGAGAGCAAGAGAGAAGGCGTCGGAGAGAAATAACTGGACATGCTTTATCGGAAAGTTCTGGTTTATGTGCATGTGTCAAACAAACAGACGCTGTCTGACGTGGAGACAGAGAGAGTGACAGGGAAAGATTGTGGCTTGTGTTTCTAAGTTGTGAGTGATTGTTCTCTCTGCCTCTGTTTTCAAAATGACTGAGCATTCCTATTTTTGTCTGGATCAATCTTGTCTAAACATTCTTACATAAATACCACCACAAGAGGTTCTTCCCAGGTGAAATCAGGTTCAGCTCCTCTCCATTGAAATCACTGTTTTAGTGACTGATGCGCAATACTTTTGCAATGACAAGAAAAACAGGAACTGTTCCTGCTGGTGCACAGTAATGCATGCACAAACCGCTAATGCCTTCATCAAAGCTTATGTCTCTGCAGTATAGACTAGAGGCGCAGACCAAACACACCTCATTGCTTCCTATTGTGTACGAAAAGGGAGACAGACGTGCCTTTGGTGATATGATGTGCCTTTTAATTTTTTTGCAAAACCTGGAGTATATTATGTAGTACAGCCCTCCCACCTCTCTTATTTCTTCTCCCTTTCTTTCCCGGTCTGCTCTTCCTTTTCTTTCCTTCTCCTGAATTTCTCATTGTGAATTTACCTGCTGTCTTTTGTAACTTGGTCCATTCAGGGTGAAAGGGCATATTGCCAGGGCCAGAGACAAATTAGAGAAACAGCTCACTGCTTTTTCTTTACACCGTGAATGTTTTTGTGCCAGAGAGGAGAAAAGAGGCAGTGGGTCACGAGCAGAACGGAAAGAGATTAAATTCCAGACAGAAAACAGTTTGAGTAGAGAGATTAAATGGAGAGAGGCAGCAGAATGGAAGGAGTGGGTTATGTAGATGAGCAGACGGAGGGGCGAATAGGGTTTACGGGGACACATTTGAGGGTTTCAAAGTGAAAAATGAGCAACAGAAAATATGTGAGATTGTTGCTGCCAGAAATTCAGCACGGACCTTATGCTGAGGACTGGGCTGAAAGATTCATCACTCACTCGCGTACACCCAGAACTAGAAGGTTCTCCTAAACGTAGTCCAAAATAACGCTTGCCCCACCCGCGCTGCAGCTAGACTGGTTGACTTTGTACCGCGTGGGCAGCTGGGCAATAGAAGAGTTAAGCCAACGGGGACTTGGGGACTGGTGGAGGTGGAGGAGATGAATAGATGAGAGAGGAACTGGCCGTGAGAGGAATAGTGAGTAGGGGACTAAGAAGAGAGTGGAGAGTTGTATTCAAATAAAGGATACCTGTACATATACAAGAAAGATAAGGTTGTTAAGGGGAAGAGAGGTTTCTTTATGTGGCAAGAGTAATGTAATGGTGTGTTTTAGTCATTAGAGCCCAGCATGATTCATTGATAACACAAAATGACTGAACTAGTGTTAAGATAAAAGACAGATTAACCAGGAGATGTTATGTCCCGATGTTATGTTCCTGTTTGGCAATTCAGAGGCAGACAGGAGGAGTTTTTTGGAACAAAAAGACCCAATTTTACAAGCAGCACGACAAAATGATTGATTAGGTTACATTATTGGTACCCGTAGGTAAACTAGTTTTACAGTCTAAGAGGCAGGACGTCCTTAAAACTTTGTAGACCACAACATAACATGCAACACACAAAACATTAAAACATAGAAAAACAGGTAGTAAAACATAGAATGGAATAGAAAACAGTACATGACCAAAGTTCTTGTGCGTTTTGTGCAAATCATTTTACCGTTTGTTTAACAAACCAGGAACGTTTAGCCTCCGTCCAGAGGGGAGATACTGGAATTCCCTATTCAGAGGGTGTAGGCTATCTTCTTTGATAGCCATAGCTATCCGCTGTAGTTGTTTAGCATACAGGGATGTGGGGTGCAGCTGGGGCTCCCCAGTCAGCTTACTTGACCATTTTACAGTTTGGTTTAGGCGATTCTTGTGCTTGACTGAGACACAACCAAACCATGCCACTAGGGAGAAAGATATGATGGTTTCGATAAAAGCATGATAGAATAATGTCATCATGGTCTTGTCTGTATGAAAATGGTACTATTTTCTCAAACAGTATAGACGCTGTTGTCCTTTTATACAGACAGCCTCACAATTCTCCTGGACATTTAATTTAGAGTCAATAATTGTCCCTAGGTATCTATAGGATTGTACTTGTATGATAGCACAAATGTAAAGCGCTGTGTTATTCTGGTGTCCCGGATGTTGGCTAAGTGGTGAAGAGAAAAGAAAGAAAGCCAGGAGGCTGCTGGAGCTGCCGGTGCTCCCTGTAAGTCAGCTAATGTTTGTAGCTGCCAACTTCTGTATGGACAGGACACCAATGTAAACACGGAAAAATGAAAATGTTCCACATGTGGAATATGGATATAATTCCATCACACAGTCTTTACTCTTTTATAGAAAGTATAACGTATTAAATTAGAAGCTGTATGCAAAAAGCAAATTTCAGAAAAATGTACTCAGTGTAGCAAGGAGGTTTTTATATTTGTACAGGTGAGAAAAGGTTCTTAGACTGTGTGACAAATGACTGACATGAAAAGCAATAACTTGCCTTCTCTCACCCTCCTCAGAGTCATCCAATGCGTCTTTGTTGACCAATGCGGAGAAGATCGCCACTATAACCACCACTCACACACCTCAGCAACAGGCTGCTCCTGAGGCCAGGTAAGGGGCACACTGGGATATTGAGTGGTTTGTACAAAACAAATAAAGTTGTTGTTTCCTTCGAGGACCACTTTGGAAATAAGTTTTTTTTGTTTTTTTTACAGTAGTGCTTTAAGTGCTGTCCTTTGGGATGTTGTGTCATGATACTCATTTGAATTGTTGTGCTTTTAAATTCCTAATCAAAGTCAAACCAAATCATGTCCTTAAAAAAGGGAGTAGAATGTTTTTCAGACAGCGTCAAAAATATGCAGATTACATTTATTATGAACTGCCTACTATACATATATTATTATATAATGTATAATATTTGATACTGACTGCTGATCTTTCTGCCTCAGGAACAACACCAAACCAAAACAGGAATCGTTTGAATTTAAAGCACCACAAGGCCCTCCTCCCCAACCCCCTACACAAGTCTCAGCTCAGGTAAGGAAGGCCACGCCATTTAGGTCATCCATTCACCTGTCGCTTCACTCATGCATCTGTCCATTTCATGTCTCCATCAAACAACCCAGTAATCTACGCTTCATCCAGTCAACTTCCTAACCATGTCCGCATTTGTCTTTTCGCACATCCATCAGGCTGTTCTAGCACCTATTACTCCTCTGTCCCTTCATGCCAGTCCACCCACCCACCTTCCCAAGGACAAGCAAAGTGCATTTTTATTTATTTATTATTCCTTTATCGTCCACCTGCTGGCGTTATCAGGAGTCTCTGTATTAAGAAAAGCCTGTTTGCTTTCAAAGTAACCCCTCAGCCCACTGTGTTCACTGCTGAATTAATCTGGTGGTGTGGAGATGGCTTGCACAGATAGCATTGATCCCTTAGCAGAGGAGATTAGGAGGGCGTGAAGACAGGAGCTGCTGTGGCTGTCTGCCTGTCCTTGTGGTGCCCGGTCTCTCTCTCTCTCTTTCTCGCTCTCTTTGCCCACCCAGAGCCCAAAACATCAATAATTCAGCATCCTTACAGCAGTGCATATGCATGTACACACACACACACACACACACACACACACACACATCCCCACATCCCCACAGTGTCTGGCACACCTAATAAATAGGTGTGACTTTCCTGAAGGTGGCATTTGTCCCCTGCTCCTGAAATAGGATTCCACTTCAAAGGACACACACACACACTTCAAATCTTAATCATAAACCTTGATACAAATGTGTTTTCCTCTCTCCCTCTCTTTCCATGTGTGCGGTCTGTGTCTCCATCAGGATTCTGACTTCTACTCAGTAGATCTGGAGCGAGACAACAAAGGCTTTGGCTTCAGCCTGCGGGGAGGCAGAGAATACAACATGGATCTGTACGTGCTGAGGCTAGCTGAGGACGGAGCGGCCGTCCGCAACGGAAAGATGAGGGTACGGACTCAGTGTACTAACAGCATTCACACAGCAAAACATCATCAACTGTTTAGACACATAGAAGATGACACAGTCTCAGTAACCCTAACCCATACTAGAGCGTACAAGTCAGTCATTTTATTAAATAAAGGTTATTGCAAATGATATACATTGAATAGCAATATTAAGCTTAAAGCATTCTTTGGATCCACCCAAAAGATCCCCTGGGGTGCATTGTCCATTTGGACTGTTTTGGTTTATTATGACACAAAAATGGAGAGTTCTCTAACTGTTTTAGTTCATTTTGCTCTATTTTTGGTAGCTTCGGTATCCTGCCATGTAGCTTTTATTTGATTTGTATGTGAGTTTTTTTTTTTTTTTTAATACACTTGGGTGAATTATTGTTAATTTAACTGACGTCTTATTACTTTTTGTGTGAGGAACATCCCTGGGGGATTTCTTGATCAGGGCAGTACTTGGTAGTCACCACTGTAAATGTTATTTTACTATCGGTCTATTTAACTTAAGAAGTTGGAGAGATTTCTGAACCGATTTTAAAAAATAAATAAAAATAAAAATCACCAAAATTGGAAAAATGGGGTTTATACAGTGCTGCACATTTCTACACTGACTATCAACTTGTCTCAAACGTGATTAAATTTTGAGTACTAGATGTTATGTACTGATTCTGATATGGTAATTCCCTATTTCCAGGTGCAGTCTAAGCCAGTTGACTGTTGATTAACAAAAAAACAGCCATCAGAATATTATTATCTATCAATATAATTGCTTGTGCATAATGTACATAATGCATATATGAATACAAACAAGGGTGCCTCCAGGCTTGAGCACATAAGAGGTTCATTGTGTGAGTGCAATATCAAAACACAAGGCAAACATTGCAGAGTCTTGGAGCATACCTGTGCACAGAATATGTACATTTTAATTAATCAGCGTTTCTCTACTAGTGGCATTCTACAGAAGCTGTCATAAAACTGTAATATTTAACCTTTAATTTGATTAACTGCTTAAGTCAGTAGCATTTCCCCTGGGCTGCTTGATTGAATATACAGTGTGGGGTAAATTGATTCTCGCCTGTGTTTGCATGTGAGACATATGCAGAGAGCATGTTGGCAGATACTGTGAATGCGAGCTATAAGAGAGTTTGGTATATATTAATACGCTACAGTTAGGAAGTGTGTGGGTGTGCATGTATTAGCACATTTGTACATGCATATATAAATATATACATTTGTGGTTTTGCACGTTATTAGCAGAGCTATTATTAGTAGCAGCTCAGTGAGGCAGAGAGAGGTGTCAGTGAGAGAGATCCATATTCTGCCAGAGAAGAATTCCCTCGGCGCAGACAGCACTGTCAGATAACTTGAGGCGTGGAGGCAAAGAACCGGGAAGCAAAAAGTGTTTTTCTGGCTCAGATTTTTTTCTTCTTTTTTTTCTCTCGTTTTCCTCTCTCAGCGTCACAGTTGCTGCTTTTCGACGCAATTTGTCCTCTCTGGAAACTGTTGATTTGGAAAAAAAATTTTTGCTGTTGGAAGATTTGATATGTAACTTCTCCTCAATCTGTCTTCCCTTTCCTTCCCTTCTGCTGTCATCGTGTCCCTTTGAACCTTCGTGCCTCTCATCTTTCCTCTTCTTCCCCACTGTCACTTGTTTTCTGTATTCTGCCTTGCTCTGCTGTCTCCTCTCCTTCTTCTGGCTTTTGTCACGTCTTCTTTTCCCGTCTGATTTACCTCCTCTCCCCTCCATCTTCGCCTGTCACTCTTCTCTGCCTACCACCTTTTGCTTCCTCCCTGTCTCCCTTTCCTTCATGGTCTTCTACCTTTCCGTAGGTCGGCGATGAAATCTTGGAGATCAACGGCGAGAGCACCAAGGGCATGAAGCATGCACGAGCCATCGAGCTCATCAAGAATGGAGGCCGGCGTGCCCATCTGGTGCTCAAGAGGGGTGATGGCTCTGTGCCTGAATATGGTGGGTCAATCTACGAAAACATTCCCTTCTCCCCCATCTTCACGCCCTGAGCCAGGGGACACCCAGTGGACGGTGGTGGGTCGAAGGGGAAAGAACTATATTACCCTCCCAGGACCCTACACCCATCCCTGGGACAAACCCACCAGGGAGGGGGAAGGGGTTGGTTGGTCTTGTGTCTCTTTCTGGTGGAGGTCACTACTGGGCTTTGGGATTTTGGGGGGTAGCAGGGGTGGAGGTTGCTCCTCTGGGTGCTGTTGCCCCCTCCTGCTGTCACCTGCTCTCAGTTTCCATGTCATCCCGCTGTCACTTTTCACCTTCTGGCCACTGAGCAAAAGCACTCTACTGGGACTTTACAGAATGGTGGTGGGTCTGATTTCAGTGCTACATGAAAACAGAAACTGTTTACAGGGTTTGAATAACCAGAGTAGTGACACATCAGTGTTTCCTGTGAGTAAGAAGTCATATTGGGCTCCAAATCCTCATTAAACACTAATTTAGCATTAAGAGAAAAAGAAAACTTGATCCATTGCATCCCATGATAAAATGGGACATCTCACAGCTTTGGTTAGGACGTGACACAAGCATATTTATGATATTTATTGAAGGTGAATGTAAGCTACTGAACTCTTAAGGTTTTTAAGTGAGAACTGTATTGAGAAGAAAAGGCAGTCTGATGCTTCTTTTTTTGCCATTTCAAAGAGGAAAATCTCACTATACTGTGCTTGACATTACTCACTAATCCATGGATTTTATTTGCACCCACTGTTAATGTAATTGAAAAGCTGTGACAATAGGAACTCCACCCATCCCCATTCAAAAAGAAAGAGTCGCTCCAATTATATAGACGTTTTGTACAGTGATGAAAAGAATAGAGGCATTTTTACAAGTATTTTTGTTCCGTGTACAGAGCCATGATCGAAGCCACATATTAATGGATAAAAGTCTATTGCTGCATGAACTTGTCAAAAGTGTAAATTGGATTTTTTTTTCCCTTCTATTGTCTATTTTCCATAATATTTATGGAACGTTCCTTTTTTTTTTTAAATCGTATTGACCAGTTTGATTGATAGTCACGAGTCATCATAAATGTTTTCTTTTTCTTTTTGTTACTTTTCTTTTGAGTGGAGATACATTTGCCCGTCTTGAAAAGTTTATCAATGTAATTTTATTTGCGCTAAGAATGTGCTGTCTTAACCTGCACCAATATGACATCATGTGAACTTGTATATTTTGGATCATTATTCAAACTTTTTAGTTGGCACAACCTCTTGCCTAGTTTTTCTTAGTTTTTTTCTCATTTCTGTCAGCAATGTAAAACTGCTTCAAACGCTATTGTTGTGGGTGTGAGTCTCACTGTCTTTATTTTTGGGGTTTGGGTTTCTGCTGCTTCTCTGTCCACGTTTAGGTGTGTGTGGGTTAGTGTGTCGGAGTGTGTGTGCGCTTGGTTCCAGGACTTTTCTCTGTAACTGATGGGTTCCACTGAAGGGTTTGGGTAATTTCCTGGACTGTATCTTTATTCTGAATGACTCAATGATCAAATAAACACTTTTTTTTTTTCATTAAAAAATCAACACAATTAATTCTCCTTTTCTTCCTTCAAGTTGGTTCCAAGCGATCTAAACCCTGTGCTCTTCTCTTTTTTTCTGTTTTTTTTTTTCTTTTGTTTTGTATCTTCCTTTCTTCCTGTATTGCCCTGGGCTCTGGTCTTCCTTCAGGGATGGCCGTTCCCCATCTCACTGCATGTATGAGAAATGACAAGATGGGGGAGGCCTCTGTCCTCCAAAATCAGACCACGGTTTGTAACTGTCCTCCCCTGTCGTCTGGCTCTTCCTCCCACTTCTGTCTTATTTTCTCTGTCTCGCTTTTTCGCCATCCTGATCTGTGTGGTGTGGCCTCAACTCACCCAAGCCCATGCTCTACCCCATACATACAAATCCATCCACCCAAAATACATTGTCAGTACCGCCGCTGCCCTAGCCGCTGTTAGGGATACTTGTTTACATGCATATGTCTGCATTTAACCTTTGGGTAACACGTCCAAAGGTGAAATGCAGAGTGTTAGTTTGTTCTTGTTTATTAGTTTAGATAGTCACACTACTTTAGACCATCACAGAACATCCTCTTTGTTATTGCTAGTTTTCTGCTGTAGTTTCATTCCTGCAGTTAAATGTAGACCTGAAGATGTATTTACAAGTCGAACTGGCTAGAATGACTGTAAAGTTTAATCCTAAGAATCTGATAAACAAAGCATTCTGGTGGCTGCATGTGTAGAGGATTTAGTAACTGGATAAACGTCCCTAAGGTAACACAAGCGAAATTTATGTAAAATTGTGCATAACATTTAATTATCTTCGTATGGATAAAATGCCACTTAAAGGTCCCATGACTGGTGCTCTTTAGATGCTTTTATATAGGCCTTAGTGGTCCCCTAATATTGTATCTGAAGTCTCTTTCCCGAAATTCAGCCTTGGTGCAGAATAACAGGCACTAGAGCCAGTCCCACAATGAGCTTTCCTTAGGATGTGCCATTTCTGTGTCTGTAGCTATTGAGGAGGAGAGAGGGGTGGGGGGCAAGGTAGATGGGGTGTGGCCTTGACCAACTGCCACTTTGCTCATTTGAAAGCCATGATGTCTCTCTCTCTCTCTATCATGGGTGGGCCAAATTATCTGGGCGGGCAAAGCAGAGAAAGGGGAGGTAACCTTTCCCTTTATGACGTCATAAGGAGCAAGATTCTAGATCAGCCCATCTGAGCTTTCATTTTCTCAAAGGCAGAAGGATACCCAGGGCTCTGTTTACACCTATCGCCATTTTTAGCCACTGGGGGACCATAGGGAGGCTGAGGGAACGCATATGTTAAAAAACCTCATAAAGTGACATTTTCATGCCATGGGACCTTTAAACTGCACATGCAGTATAGTAATAGTTTTTGGATCTCATCTTGAGCATTGTATTTGCTGTAAACATTTACAAAGTTTTTAGGGCATTATGAACGTGCATGAAAGAGCATGGCTAATCAGTACAATCAAGCAGCATCATCTACATGCAGCACATTGACCAACCAGCCTCCAGTCCAGCTCCCCGACCAGCCAAGTCCCATTCTGCTTCAGAGAGGTGACCCCAGGTAGACCTGGGAACAGGTTTGTTGTGGGTAACAAGTCTCTTCAAGCACTGGCTGCCTTTGTGTCACTGCCTTTTATTCTCATGTGTAAGCTACACTAATGTTTTACTCATTGGCTGTTGCTGTGCCATCTAACAACTGGCCATCTTTGCTGGCATTAACATCAGAATGGCTTCCATTGGAAATGTTCTCAGTTTCATGTCTGAGTGAGTCCGCATGGTTAATGTGAAAGCACATAGGAAATGTGTGACTCGAGATGCATGTTTGATCCCCCTGCCCTCGTCTGTATGTCACATTTTGTTACAGACTGCAGCGCCAACGACATCAGCCCAGCCAACCCAGCCTCAGGGTTACAAAACGCTGCGGAAGTGAGCACCCTGCCCCCAACCAACACGCCATCAGAATCAAACTACCCACAAGAACCCCAACAACCATCCCGGAGCAAGAAAGAGCCGACCCGCCACTCTACAGGCACTGGCAAGCACCACCATTCCCGCCACCGCTCCCCCAACAAGAAAACCAGCACAGGCAAACACAGGGGGAAGAAGTCCACGGAGAAGGCTGTGTCCAAGAAGAAGGATGACAAAGGAAGTAACGGCCACCGCCACCATTCCAGCGGGCACCACCGTAGCCGCCACCGTTCACCTAACAAGGGGCACAGCCGGTCGCGCAGTGCAGAAAACACCCTGGATAGCCGCCACTGGGAACACCGCCATGGCCGCTCCCCGGACAGACGCCAAGGTCACCACTCCTCCCCACATCGCCGCCACCGCTCTCCTTACCGCTCTCCTTACCGCTCTCCATACCGCCCGCCTCACCGCCACAGGTCCCCCCACCGCTCTCGACACCACTCCCCCACCAGACGCCACGCCCATTCCTCAGAGCCTTACCGTCGGTACACCTCTCCAGAGAGACATGGCCGCAGCAACGAGAAGCCCTACTGGGGCAAGGCTGTATTGAAGGAGCCATCCAAGACTCCTGAACTCAGCTTCCCTCTTGAGGACAGCATCCTCCGTGAGCCCCCAGCCCTGGACCGCCTGAACAGAGAGGCCACGCTACTGCCGCTGCGCAGGGAGGAGCGCCTGTACGGAGAGGACAGCCTGCTTTTGAGAGCCTCCTCCATGGATAGAGCCTACAGGGGGGACAGGCTGCTAATGGATGTGGCATCCCGTGGCCAGAGAGACACCTTCAGAGACAACACCTTGCCCAGAGTGCGCACCCCCGACTCAGATTCAGGCTACAAGAGGTACAGCTCGCTGCTGAGGGGGCGCTCACCTGAGAGGACGGAGAGGGATGGGCGCTACGCCAGCCGAGGCAGTTCCCCCGAGCCGCGATACCGAGCCCGCAGCCTGGGACGAGACATCTCCCCGTTAAGGAGTTTCAGAAGGGACGACTCGGAGGACGAAGAGGATGATGACACTTTTGTAGCGGCTAAGGTGAGAGAGTACTACAGCACGCTCAAGAGCAACACCAGTCGCTCATCCGCCCTCCCTGAGCCCAAGAAGACCTACAAGGACAGCCCCAAAGACCTGAGCATTTGAATGGGCAGCTGTCAGCCAATCACAGCCACTACCCACCAACACCTCAAGTACTCACTCACATTACCACTTGGATCTACAGAAATGCACCCAATTGTGAACTGACACACACACAAGCACACACACACACACACACACACACACACACACACACACATGATGTAACAATGTTGAGTTACTAACATGACAGTGATTCCTGACTTTTGAAAGCAGTTTTCTTCCTTTTTTAAATCGTATGGTTTTTTTTTTCCTCTTTTTTTTTTTTTTTTTTTTTTTTGGTTCTTGTTTTTGGTTAAGCATTCTACATTTACAGTAACTCAGACTTTTCCAGAAAATATAAAACCATAAAAAACAATGATGTGCCTAACAGTTCCATTAACAAGCGACAGTTTGCTTTTGATTTGATATGTGACGGGCATTTTGTGCCGCACTGTCAGATGATGAAATGTATGTACTTTTCCACGAGGATCCCATGGAAGTACCACGCACCTGGATCACTGTAACCGGTGCTCACAATGATGCTGTGCATGTCTTTACCGGTTTCAATGTCTCTCTCTCTCTCTCTCTCTCTCTCTCTCTCTCTCTCTCTCTCTCTCCCCCCAGTGCCACTGTTTTTTAGACATTTGACCAGACTATAGCACAAGCCTGCATTTGTTTGTATATTTTTGACAGTTTGCAGTATGTGTACATTCAGAGGTGATCATTTTAAATGAATGAAGGGAACATTAAAAGTTAAACTATGATGATGATGATTATGTTAAAATAAAATAATATATTCAACGAATAAGTGTGTGGTTGTTTTGGTTCGGTCTCTTTGGTTGTCACAGCCATTAGAATAATCAGAATCATCAGAATCAAACAAGAGCGTGAGGAGGCTGACGTTATCTCAGAGAGAGAGAGAGAGAGATTGTGTGTACGTGTGTTTGAAGTCTTTGAAGAAAAGTAAGGCAAGGAGCTCCCATCCTTTCACAACATCAAAGCCTGGATAGACCAGTCTTAAAAAATGTTCCTCCTCTCCCTGCTTACTTTGATTTGAGCCTTTTCTATGCCCTATTTCTCCCTTTGTCCTCAACACTCATTCCTCCTCTTCCTGTATCTCCTCCCTTTGCCGAAATATTTTTCTTTTGTTAGAGAGCAGACAGCAGAGAAGCTGCGTCCCTATTTCAGGACAGTGACAGCGGTAGGTGGGTGATGACGCCTGAGAGGGGCTGTGCTGTCCCCTCCCAGAAACAACAATGGGGCAGATAAGAGAAAACAGCCGAGACCAGAGTGGTCACTCCTGGTAATGCCATAGGGATTAACTACTGCAGAGACATGAAATGATATACAAATATAGTTATACGTATAGAGACAGATGAGGCATGACATTGCAACTGCTGAATTCAGTCTAAGATACGTTAATTCTTTTTTTTTCCTTTTATCTTTTTTCTAAATATTTAAGTTTTAAAATACTGGCATTTAAATATTCAATATGGCACACGTGTCTATTAAGTTTATGATAATGTCTGTTTAGGTTATATTTACAGTAGTCTATATCCTTGACATTCCACTTCCGGGATTGCTCCGGTGCCACAGGAAATTCCACCGGATGCATGTATTTTTGCCGATTTCCATTTTCTTTCCGCTTTCTTTTTTGTTGAAATTTTAAAGGTGGTTTTATGAGAACTATGGTTAACTGCTCCTCAGATCTCTGCATGGTAACTTGAGACAGCTAGATAGACTATCTGTTCAACCTGAGTATTCTCTCGCACGACTGTTTTGCAGCGCCTCCGTCCGGCGCTTAGCACCGCCCAAGACGATTGTGATTGGTGTAAAGAAATGCCAATAAACCAGAGCACGTTGTGTTCTCCCATCCTGCAATGCTGTGTGGAGTAGCCAGACCCCCCTCCGCTTCGCAGCGCGTGGATGATCTGGCAAAGCTAAATTATATTTACAATATCTTCCTCACACCCTCACTTAGACATTGGATGCATGTATGTTTGCTTTAACATGCAGAGAACTCTGAAGAGTATCTGAGTTTTCATCATATGAAGTTCCTTCCATATGCTACAACACACGCCAAGGTACTTAATACTATATGTTCAAAGTATGCATTCAAGATTACCCCATGGACACAATCTGTGCAGCTCCTAAGAGCAAATGGGAAGCAGAGATGAAGCATCATGATCAAACGGTATCATATCAGAGCTTTTTTTGGCCTAGTTTCTCTGCGATTCAACAGGGCCTCAATGCATTTTACTCCTTTTGATGCAATGATCTAAAAGTGGCTACATTTATGGCTCTGGCTTCCTGTCCTAGTAAAGGAGACATGCAATGCAACTTACTTGTTAAGATTATTGATTACAATAAGAAAGGATTTTAATGTAATTACGTATAATTTTTAAAATTTTGATTTTTCTTTACTATAATTAGGTCAATTATTTACTTGTTTAAGAATTGGGTCTTATTCAGGACATACTGCCATCAACAAAGAGGCACAAAGGAGATGTTTGTACCCTGCAAACACTTTCCTCCTTGTTTCTCTCCTCTCTGACGGTGAAGGGGAAGCAGCTCCTAAATAATGGATGTAATCCACTTTCCAGCAGAGAAACACTCTCCTCCCCTCTCTTTAAAACTCTCTCTCCATCTTTATCAGGACATACTTCACTCCTTCTCATCATCAAATGCAGGAACAGAGCTCCATGTTTTATTGCTTGTGCGACCCCAGAAATGATTAACAACCCTTGTCTGGTGACAATTCATCATGTCAGTGTCAGGCAGGAAGAAGAGATGGTAATGAAAAGTCCAATAACAACATGCCTACAGCCCAGCGCAGCAACAGCCAGCAGGGTCAAGCCTCCGGTTTCACATCAGCTCGGCTCCCGGTGCTCTCGTTCCGACCTTGGGACCCTCTGCTCCGCCGTTGCCATAGAAACAACAATGCAACAGGCTCTCTCCTCCAGCTGCCTAGAGCAGACAAGAGAGGATGCGTACACAAGGCTGAGGGAGAAAAGTAAATGAAAAGAAAACGAGTGCAGGGTTATTTTTGGCTCTGTGCTCAGGATTCCAAGATGCTTTCACTCAAGAGAGGACGAACATTTCTAAATTTTGGAGTTACTTTCATGTCAGGAAGCTCAGCATCATATCTAACAAGCCTGTTGTGTTACCCACTGCTGTCATGTTATGGACATACACACTGCAGCCATATAGTAGCTGTTCTTTGTCCTAATACTGTATCGGTCTCATGCTCCGCTGCGCATGGAAATCGGCCTTCTCGTGGAGAGAGGTGTGGTGGATGAATGTGTTGTGGCTGCACAAAGGGCCTTCCATGCAGTGTGTGTCTTTCTTATCATGGTTACAGTAATAGCACTCGATAGGATTTGGTGATGTAGATTGTAACGCTTGAGGCTATTGTGGTGGATGGTTATATTAAGTAGAGAAATGGCTGCAGCCACACTAATCAATCAGCAGCTGATATCCACAGACACCGTGCCTCATAAGATTGTAATCAGTCCTTTTTAATTAAATGGGGGGATTCGATAGATATCTTTGGTAAACCAAAGATCCCAAAAGAACTTGATTGTTTAATTTTTCTTAACAGCTGGTAGTTTTGTGCTTGATTCATATTTCCACAAAATAAACAAATAAGAGACTTCTTACCTAATACTCTAGTTAGAGCACTTATAAGTATTTCTTTGTGTCTATATTTACATTTACGAATACTAGAGGGTGTATGTAAAGAGCCTTTTTTTTTAAGCTACCCTAATCAATATCTTTTATTGAGTAGCATGACTTTGTGGATGGTGATGTCAGTAGGTCAGTCAGTCCACCACCTTCATTCAGACTAAAATATCTCAACTACTGGATGGATTGCCATGAATTTGTGTGCAGAAAATCAACCTGCTGACTTTGGTGATCCCCTGACATTTACTCACTAATTGAGTACAACTAAGGTTGTCATTTTTGGTTTTGAGTAAAATATCTTAAAAGCTATTGCTGTAAATGTTGGTGTATGTATGATATTTCACTATCTAGAGGATGAGTTTTGATCACTTTATGATCCTCTGACTTTCCCTCTTGTGCTGCCAACAGTATATGCAGTGAGCTCATGTCACATACTCAGAAATTCTTCCTAATTTAGTATAGATCCAGGCATTTCTCTTGTCACAAAATCCACATACTATGCAGTTTGAATGCACTATACTCAATTTTACACCATACTTAGAATGAATAGTATGTTAGTATGCAATTTTGAACAGAGCCACTGTGACTTAGCACACTGATATTAGCATTTAGTTCTGTGCTGCTAGCGTGGCTGTAGTCTTGTTATATTAATGTAAAGAAAAAGACAACTTGTAATGGTGTTACTCATAGTGACAAAACCAGTAATTACCAACTTTAATTCCCCTCAGTACTAAAAAGTAGTTTAGCATCTTTTAGCTCATTGCTTTTAGCAGGCAGCTGTACTTAGTGAAAAGATCTGACAAACCAGCCGTGCAACTAGCTGGTGAGCTTATTATATCATTTAGTAGCTAGAAATATATTTTCCCGGTGGAGGCCGAAAGAAGAGTGACTACTAGATTTATATCATCAGGTGGTCAGAAACACAACTCCAAATGAATGCTAATGTTACTCCGTGTCGGCGCACCCTTTTTGTTGTTTGTGTCTTTAGCTCGTTGCCAATTTTCACAGCAGATATTTTGACTGGTCACAGTAGGAAAAACCACCTGTGTTTAACATTAGTCGACCTATGGACTATGCAGCGACAATGCTTGGTGAGTTGTAAAATAAATTTGACTTTGTCAAACTGGACATTCATTTGAAGCATGCGTCAGAGACCAGTCACATTCAGTAGATGTCCTTCAGTGACAGTTCCTGTGACTTGGTCTAGAAGTTCCAGAGGTGGCTCCTTAAGTGGAGGGTTTATATCCCCCACATCTCATCAGGTCTCACAACTAAATCCCTCATCCTGTTTCATGCATACGGTGCTCCTGATCAAAGGCAAATTACAGCACACATCATGGTAAGAATAATGCTATGTTTTCAGAGTGACCGATGAAATTGTTATACTGTCATAAGAAATGCATGCGGAAAAGTCGGCTTTGCCTGTTGCACTATTAAATTATTAATTTCAAACTTTGTGTGAGTCCGTTCGGTCATGTTTATTCCAAAAAGAAGATACTATCCAGACCTTCTGATCAGTGTTTTTATTGGTGGAACGTTGTGGATATAGACTAATGTTCAAGTGACAAATCCCTATAACAGCTGTTGTAATTAGGACTGTCCATCAGGAGCAAAGCAGGAGGTTGGGTGACACTATTAAGATAAGAGATAAGATAAGATAAAACTATATTGTCTGTCTACACAGAAATTGTTTTTGCATCGTCTGCTCCAACAATCAACAGATAACATTAAAACACACACACACACACATACACACACACACACACACACACACACACACACACACACACACACTATTTATGATTGTCCCACAATGATACACAGATCAAATGTACCTCAGGCTCGAACTATCATAAAGCCACAAACATGTTAAGACAGATTTGAGGTTTGGGATGTAAGAGTCAGGTCTTCTGTTCTATGCATTGCACCTGGATGTTTCGTAATGGGAGCACAATACTTGCTATTCTTTTTTTGCGGCCAAGCTGCCCTTCTTTATAAAATACTACATGAAATTACATGTCCTGTCCTTTCAGCAGAAATAGAAATAATCTGTTAGCTATGTCAAGTAGCACTGTGCTCTACTGTTCTGTGCTCAGGTCATTGCCCCGTCCCACTAGTTCTGTAATCAAGAGCATAATAATGCAATCTGTGTGTTCTGACTGTGTAATCCAGGAAAGGAAATCAGTCATGTTTTCAGCAGGCAACATATTCTTCAAAGATCTGCATTCTTTTAACATAATTTCTTTTTTTTAGATTTTAACAATGTCAGGTTAAATATCAATGCTCTGAAGTTGCTATAAAGGCATTGTGGAGGGAGAGGGGAGTGTTACCATGGCAACATAAAAAGGAGGAATTTTTTAAAGGTGCAATATGTAATACTGACAGCTAGTGTTTAAAATAGTTACTGCAGTACAAATTCAAAATACTGGAGAGAGTTGTCCCCCCCCCCTCCTCCCAGACTCAAAGTTCACGGAAGTTGCCAGGATGAGACTGCAGCATCCACAACAATGTTGCTAGACGCTTGTCTCACATAGCCAGACATTATTTCACAGCACAGCGGAGTAGCTAACATTAGATGGCTATATTGACAGTCATAAAAGCCCGTGCTCACGCGGAGCTCTGTACTCAACTGACAGGCACACTTATTCGGCTTAGAATTACGGTAGGAACCGCTAAAAACACAACAACCTCGCTGTCCTCTCCACTCGACGGACAGACACACTTCCTACGCTTAGAATTACGGTGAGAACCGCTAAAAATAACACTAACGTTACCTTACCGTCCTCTCCCCCTGATTTAACACACTTTATTGACTTAGAATTACGGCAACAATCGCTAAACACACTGCCAACCCACGGTCCCCTCTTCCCGATTTACAGCCCCCTCTCTTGGCTTAAAATAACTCACCGTTGTCGGCTACGGCTGCTGAACAAGCTGTTTACACGTTGTAAACAGCTGTGGCCCGCTTGCCTGGTCTTCCGGTAACGTTAGCAGTTAGCAGGGTTAGCATGGCGGCGTTAGCCAGGACCAACTGTTAGAAACATGCCAGGTTTTTTTAGGTCGGGTAGAATCTATCTCCGTTGATCCTGTTTGTTTATTTGCTGCTTTCATGGCTGTACTAACGTTACAGTAGCATGCTGGGTTTATGTTTTACAGGTATATCTGTCAATCCGGCCTGGCTGTCAAACTGGGCAGTTGATAACAACACACAGGCCAAAACACAAACAGAAATTCCGTCATGGAACGGAAATTTAAAAAGGAGAAAATACTGGCATTAGCATTGTTGTCAGAAAAGATAGTATTTCAACTTAGCATGTATCCTTAATATCTGATGATGCATTGGGGTTATTTTTGGATTTATTACAGTCAATATATTACATATTGGACCTTTAAATTAATGAGGAATTTGGAAAATACAAAAGGAAATCTAATCCATTCTTACTAAACTAGTTGTAATAGTAATACTCTATATATATATATATATATATATATATATATATATATATATATATATATATATATATATATATATATATGTCCAAATATCGTAATTAAATATAGCTCCAAATAAAGAGTCAAATGAGTTTGAGTGTTATATAAATGCAGACATAGTAGGTTGTGGACCTTGAGTAATAGCACTCACAATTTACAATATTTTGTGAGATGCTATGTGTCAAGGCTAAGTTATGATGTGTGTATGTATGCATGCACTGATACAAACACTGCATTAGTAGTCAGACAAAAGCAAATGGGGATCAGACACATTATCTGAATATCAATATCACTGTGTCTTTAGATGAATTCATGTATAACTTCCATACATAGTTAAATAAACAACCTCCTGACACATTTCTGAATACACAATCTGCTTAATAAATATGTAAACATGCAATTGACATTCAAAATGTTAATGTCTCAACTGCAATGTATGAGTAACAATGTTCTATTCTGATGTGAATGCACAAATCGAACCCCTATCTTCACGTGATATATATGTGCACCATGATATTATGCAGGAGTGATAGTTTGTTGTGATGAATATTATATGAGTAGCATGTATAAAACCATTAACAGTAGCTATTTTCAGTGATGTGATGAAACACAAAATGATTCAACTGTTAATTTTCTGTTTGGAATTCGGTTGTAATGGAAAAAGAATTGCAATTATGATCGATTGATTCTTTTCTTATTTAAAATGCTTCGGCTGACATCTGCAGTGTGATTGGTTAAACTGTGGCATGACTCACAGGTGTTTGGGAAAAGGCTGGTGGTTGTAAACAGGAGTGGCAACTGGTTGGCCACTGGTTGTCTTAGTGATGTGATGTTGAAGAAGCCATCTCCTTGATTCACAGGCCTTTCAGTAAAAGAGCTCTTATTGAATGGGCCGATGCTTCTGTAATTGGTCCCCTGACTATAAGAGCAACTCTGATTGGCCCAATAAGTAAAGAGAGAAAAGGTCTCCTGGCTAATGCACAGGACTCAGCTGAAGAGGGTTCATTATCATCGTCATCCTGAGTGGAAGAGTGCCGCTTCTCTTTTTCATTGAGGCGAAAGCAGAAGAGAGGAGAGGTTTGATCCTGAGTTCCCAGAACACTTGCAGTCACACTTCAAAGACAGTGAGAGAAGAGAAGCAGGCTTAGGACACAAAACCCAGTATAGTCTAATTTAATTCAACCTAAATGAGTGTATATTAGATGCAACATTATGCCAAATCAGGTTATTCTGATAACTTCCAATTGGAGCCTGATAATTACAAAGGAATGATTGAAAATCAGTTCGGTAAAAAACGGTTGTTGGTTATTCTAAGTTGATCATACTATCAATACCTTCTGATTAGTGTTTTTAATTTGAATTCAAACCATTTTCAAAAAAATGACAAACCCGTTAATGTTTTAACAATGTTGAAACTCATTGCAATGTCCTTGTTTAGTCTGTAAAATAACTTACTCTCACTCTTCATTATTTGTCATTATTTGGTAAGTCATCTTTAACACGGATGACTTATTACAGATTACAACAAGGAGGCTGTTTATTCAGTCAGAACTTCAATGATTAGCTGAATAAATTACTCAGAAATAGTTGTCATTTTCATCAGTAGGTGTATGACTTGGCATTTGTGAGTAATGTGTTTTTGTCTAAATGTTAACATCTTGTGTCGCCATTTTTTACACCCCATGGTCAGTGAAATGTTGCCATGGTCACATTATATCACTGAGTGCCTTGAGAAAAACAAATAGTAATATCATTCCGACTTTTTTATTATATAATTTAAGGGGCTACACTGTGGGCAAATTGATTAGGTATGTTACGTGTCACAAACATGAAATTAGGCAGTGGCTAGACAGTACCTTCTTAAAGGTACAGTATCTTTTTCTTAACCTGTACTAGAATCTAAATGTCAGGATTTCTCTGTGTGTGCTGCATCTGTATTGACCATTCTTATTTTTAAATCTGTAGTCTCTTGTTGGTCAGCCAACTTTATGGAGGTGTGATATTAAATTGCCGGAGTGCCCCCTTAACACACATAGAACATGTATTTATAACTTTAAAGGAACATGCCATTTTGAAATAGGGTTATTCACTGTTTCCCCTAAATGTAGATGAGTGGGCAAACGCAAACGATTTCCTAGGCAGATATTGACTTTGGACTATATTGGGGCGAAGCACAGCCGAAGCACTGCTACTTGGGCGCAGAGATATCACGCAGCAACTCTGTGTGAGTACAGGTCTAATATGGGTCGATCTATCCCGTAAAATAACCATGCGTCATGTTTACAATAATCACTTACTCTGTGGACAGCTGTTTATTGGGTCGCCAAGAAATCCTCGTTAGCTGTGACACAACTTCGGGCACGCTCATCTTGATCAGACACGTTGAGTCTGATCAAGTCACAGTTTCAGTCGGCATAGGTTGGTATATTCCCCCACACTCACACCACCAGTTTGTGTTGGCTCTCATCCTCACGTCCTCAGGCTGTTGAGCGATTGCAACCTCCTCCTCCTGTCGTTCTATTTCCAAAGCACGCAGCTCCTCTTCTGAAAACTCTGGTTCGTAGAGGTATGGTTCTAGATCTACTCTGACAAAATCCGCCATGTTCATTGCCATTCACTGTCTACTGTAGGAAAACTAGCCAGCTAATATTCACGCAGATATGTTGACGGAAGTTGGGGTTTTTCAGGTGCTGCGTGATATCTTTGCGCCGATGTAGCAGTGCTTCAGCTGTGCTTTGCCCCAATATAGTCCCAAGTCAATATCTGCATAGGAAATTGTCAAGTCTTAATCTGCATTGCTATTTGTACTCGTTGTGAATATGCAGGCCACAAGAAGTAATTAGGTTTTGTTGTTGTTGTTGTTGGCTCACTTTTACTCACAACCTGCTAACTGGCAACAAAGGATTCCATTCACTACGCTAAGCTAAACTAGCGGCGGCGCTGCCGGACTAAGACAATGCATGCACTGAGACAAAAATCTGTTTGGCCACCTATCTACATCTAGGGAAGACGGTGAATAACCCTATTTCAAAAAACGGTGGCATGTTCCTTTAATAAAAATACATTAATAATAATATTTCCGAACATTCTTGAAATATATGATTAAAAAAAAGAAATGATCGGATTGGTTTATGAAATTGGATCCTGTGGTTGTTTAGTTGACACAGTTGACTAAACAGAATGTAAACTGTAAAAGAATACAAAACAGAAAACTCACACTTTATCACATTTATGAAGGATATAGCCTACATGCTAAATTTTGAATTTTGTAAAATGCATTTGTATTGCCTTACATTAAGTAATTATACTGCAATAGATGTCAGTTAGTTTTATGAGCTTCATAGTAAATGCAGCTGTTTTCTCTTGCTAGAAACCCATGAAATTGTAGACAAAAGCTACTTTTTATCTAAATAATGACAATAAAAGTACATGTGTTTGCATGTCAGCAGCACAACAATCACGTACTGTGCGTGTCCCACAGTGTCATCTTGTGGCCAGTTGAAGACCTCACACTCTCCCTACCTAACATCATCACTGTCCTGTAGCTGTGAGAACAGACAGTTCGCAGAGTCAACAGACCACTTTCTGTGGCAGACCTACCATCACCTCCCGAGCTATAACTCACAGGCTTGATTGTGACTGATGCTCTAAAATGAGAGCAATCCACCGTTTTACGCCTTCATTCTCCATTATAAAGCAGTGGGTGTCATGCCTGGGTGTCACACGTTCAACATCTGAGGCCAAGGACTCTGTCAGAGAGAGACGGATCAATATGTCACCATAGGAATTTCTGTGTGGATGTTTGTGTATTATTTGTCATAGTCAGGGTCAGGAGGAGATGATGATCTGAAGCTTCTTTGTTCATGGTATTGATTGAGTCTAGCAGAGAGTGAGCTGATGTAACGCAGTAGCATGCTGGCTCAGGGTCAGTAATGTGGAGGTGAAAAGCCCTCTACTGTTGCTCGGATGAAACAGGTTAAGAGATCTACTCAATGAGGTTGAATTCAAGCTGCTTTTTTCTTTTATGAATACTGTTGGTTGAACAGATCTTGGGGCAGGGGGGGCGTAGAAAGTGTGCATTCACATGTGAGAAATGCTTTTTTCCACATTTCAGATTTTTTTTTAACTCTGTATTTCAAATAATACACACAACCTTGATGTATTGAATACGCAATAAACTTTCAAGTGATTTAGCTCATTGTACTGGAGATGAGTGGATAACCTTTATCAGAGGAGTTGAGCCCACTTAGTTTGCTCTTTTGAAGGGAGCTCTGTGCACCTCCAAACAAACACAAACCTGACAAACCTTAAAAAGGTTTTGTAAGGCCTTTTTAGACTGACGTATGATTTAGTGAGTGATATAAAAAGTCTTCCAGCAAGGACACAGAAAAGATGGTAGGCCCTGCGTGGCACCGATTCAGTGTTTACTACATGACTCACATCCCTATTCACTGCATGTCTGTCCGACAAACACGCTTACAGACAAACAACACATGGCTTGCTTTCAAGTTGTTACTGCCTGACCACCACATGATGTGTTTTTGCATAGCCCTTTATGCATCACAACATCAAAGTATCAATTCATATATCGCATGGGGAAGTTAAAGACAGACTGCAGGGTCTGAACACAGAGTCATCAGCAAAGAAATGCTGAGCTAACACAAGTTAAGTGTTTTCGCATGGCCCCCTTTCACGATTATTTTCCTCTTTTAAAAGCAGCTTCTCTGTAATAACCATGTAGGAAATGCATTAAATAAATTCATAAATTCCATTAGAGAGCACCATACAACCCAATGAGGTCGTGTTACGATGTACACTGCACATAGAGTGACCAAATTATAAGGCCATTGTTGAAATTAACTGACTTAATTCAGTCCCAAATGTGTGGCTTTGGCATATATAATTGTGCCGCAACATTACAGTATCTAATGTACACAAACTGAATTGCTTTTGCAGGGCATGGCAGGGCACGTGCACACACACACACACACACACACACACACACACACACACACAGACAGTTGATCTCCACTGCAGGGGGAATTGCAAGGAGATCCACACAGCATGCTAATAAGCCTGCAGTCAACCAAGAAAAACACAATCAGATATACATCTGCGTTTTGACCTCGCCACTGGCCTGTAGCAGTAGAAATAATGAAATGTACTATTTGGAATGAACATTTCCACAAACAATAGCTTTTTGTGTGGCCTGATTATTGTCAGCATGCTTGAGCTGTGGAAAACCAGCTTACAAGACTTGCTTTTTGCATGGTACTCAGAGCTATAGTGGCACCAGACAGTCCTGAGACTCTCTCCGTGCTCTCTGTTTTTGGGCTTCTTCTTTGTTGCAGTAGAACAAAAGCTGTTTGGCCTCTCAAACAAAGGCAGACACACTTTGAGTTGACTGTGATGGCTGTAAACGTCCTGTTGGTTTCAGTCAACTTGTGTGGAACAGCTGACCAGAGGAAACTTTGAAGTGGGCATGCAAGGTGGTCATTATAGAAATCCAGGCTCCATCCCTACCTCTAGGTACACTGCCACAGCTGGAAAGGTCCAGTGATGCCAAAGCGATTTTGTATTGTAAGATGGAAAATGTGGCATCAGCCTACAACTTTGAAGTCTTCCAAATATGTTTTACTTTTTCTTTTCTTTTTTTTACAGTCTTCTTTTGACCACTTGGGGGCAGTGCAACAACTTTTGAAACACAGTATGGCAAACATGATAGCAAACAGTTGCTGCTCCGTGCTGCATGCAGCAGACTGAACAACATCAGTATGCATATGCATCATTCTCCTTTTAGCTTGGTTTTGTTCTCCACCAACTTCTGAACTCACTGTACCTATCCAACACCAAATGGCAGACAAAGTTAGCAACTAGCTGGTAAACATAGAGAGCTAGAGCTAGTTTTATTTTTCAGAAGTTGGTGTTGACCAAAAAAGGTAGGAGGGTAAATATTAAAATTAGTCTTTGTCTGCTGGGTGTCTAAGTAGGAATTTGTTTGTCACTTGCTACTAACATAAAATGAACAACATTGTGTGTGTGTGTGTGTGTGTGTGTGTGTGTGTGTGTGTGTGTGCGTGCGTGCCCTGCCATGCCCTGCAAAAGCAATTCAGTTTGTGTACATTAGATACTGTAATGTCGTGGCTCAATTATATATGCCAAAGCCACACATTTGGGACTGAATTATTAGTGTGTGTGTGTGTGTGTGTGTGTGTGTGTGTGTGTGTGTGTTAAAGCCTTTCACCTACAGTACATGTGATGTGTGTGAATAATTACACTCTATCTTTTATAGTATGGACCAAAAATAAATCAACTAATTTTTAATTCCCAAGAAAGAAGCAGGTTTGAGTCCTCAAGGGGCAATAGATGAATCAAAAAGGTTTGAGATAAGACAGTGCAGTTGCCTGACATTCCTCATTAATCTTCCCTTTCTTTCCTGACTCTCCAGCCACTGAGAACATCTTCAATCATCCGTGATTTGTGAAACCAATATTGTAAACAACACAATCCATGAGGCTGTATTTCAATGACAAATGGCCTTGAATACATAATGTGTGGTATTTCATTCTATGTTTTTTATTAACTCTGAGCAACAATTTACCACAGGGAGAAGAGGACAAAGACGATCAATAGCCAGTTGACCTCTTGGTCTCTCTTTTTCTCTCATTGGATAAAAAAAAGAAAAGTGGAATTATCATCAGTTGTATATAGATTGTCAGAGGCCCACAGGCCCTGTAAGAAATACATGAGGCACCAGCCAGGAGACCACCAGGTAAGTCCACATTTACTGCTAAGTTTATCATTATTATGAGCCTGTTTTATCACCTGAGACTCCAGCAGAACAGTCTCTCTGGTCTACCTATTTCTTTCCAGAAAGATCGTCTTGTGTTAAAGGAGTTGAAGATAACCGGAAAAGGAAGGGGAGTAGTTTTGACCATAAATCGTGACTGATCTTGGGAAATATTATCTTAATGTACAAAGACAGAAAAGAACAAACAGGAGTGTTTCCTGCCTCTGTGTACTAGTTTGTGTCCGCCAAAAAGATTTGATTCATAGAATGTTCTCTTGAGCAATAAAACATAATAAGTGAGGATGTACACCTGCATGAGACACGCACACTGGGTGGGAGTCAATGTGTATCAAGTGTTGAGCCAGATCGACGGTTGGGTGTGACTGATTTTCTGTGCGTGTGTGTGTGTGTGTGTGTGTGTGTGTGTGTGTGTGTGTGTGTGCGTGTGCGTGTGTGAATCTGTGTTCCTTCCACGAATTCTTCACTGCTCCGTATCGCATCCTCTGAGGGTAAGTGTGAGTAAGCATGTGTGTGTCCAGGATGTGACGTCTTACAGCGAAGGGATGAATAAAGATTGTGAAAGGGGGTGTGTGTGAGCTCCCTACACACCCCTACATCCTACCCTGTCCTACACAATGCAGGGGGTGGTGGGTTGGTGATTAACAGGACAGAACAGGAGCTGTCTCATACCTCTAGTAGCCGGATGGGTTGTGCAAAACGCCTATGAGCTTGGATGTGGACTTCCTCATGAAGTCTGACTGGGAAATGCATCCTGGAAGGAGCCTTGGAGCCACAAGACCGGGGTGGGAGGGGGCTAGACAAAGTAGAAAGGGTAAAGTCCTGTCTCTAAAAATAGAGAGATACTGCATGTTCTAATTCATCTATCTTGATTTCTTTCTTTTTTAAACAGTATTCTTTGGGTAAATTGAGGCCATCTACATGTTTATCATTTTATAAAAAATTGCTGAGCTCGTTGATGCCTTAGCTGAGACTGAGGGGCAGAGCGGACCAGCAATCTCAAGGAAGTGACAGATCCCTATTGCAGCATGACAGTATGTAAGAGAGGGTCACACAGCAGAACTAAGGACATAAACCACGCCAGTTCTGTGGGAAAATGGCACTGATCAGGCTCCGTGACCCCTTGTTGACCAACCTCTCCACAGTCTGGTGGGGATTTCTCCAGGGAGGGACCCCAGAGGATACTCCACTGCTTCGCTTGCTGTGCAGAAAAAATAGTAAATCACACAGAAAATCTCTGTATCTCTTTTTCCTTTTCTTTTTCTCATACAGTATTTTCCTGTTAAAGATACAATCCTCTCTCTAAAACAATGAGTTTAGCTCACAGATTAAACAGAGATTTGTACATGTAAGAGTGTGAGTGCATGATTGCGTATGCATATTGTCGGCATCATTTTTGGTAATCACCTTGTATTGCGTTCTTTCGTCAAACCCTCTGTGTCTGTGTGCACCGAACATACAAACAGTTCTGTGCAAAGAGGGCCATAAACTTGCAGTGACACTTCCCAGACTCACAGGGCTCACAGAGGGAATCCTCCGTTCTTAAAGCATACTTCACCCTGCTGACGTAGTGGACCTGCAAACACTCTCTGGCACTTAAGTGCTGTGACGTATGCTAAATTCAGGAGTTTACAACTGTGCTATGGTTATTGCCACTGTTACAGAGTCTGACACAAGAACAGCATCAGTGTGATGTCACTGCACTTATGGCAGCTGGGTCATGTTATTATTGAAGCTACTGTTTTACATGTGGGTTATTTGTTTGAAATATTATTTTCTATTTGGGGTGTGACTGAGACCTTCAGTTAGAGGTAGTTCTCTCTACTTTATTATGGATCATTTACTTGAACAATGGCTATAACCCTATTACTTCAAACCTTTAATATTGACTGTTGATTTGTGTCTATCCTACTGTCTACTTTATTCCCTTATAATGCCCATATTTAATGCTGCCTTTTTTTAAACTTTATCCTTGCACTGCTATAGTTTTTATATTACTATGTCTACATTATTCTCTTATATTGTCCATATTTAATGCTGGTCTCTAGACTTTATCCTTGCACTATTGGACGTATTTGCACTACAACCATGACACACACTCTCATAGAGCACCTTATCATGCATACCGAATTACAGAGTCAGTCCCTGCCCTGTCACTGCAAGCATCTCATGCTTATACATCCCTTAGTACAGTCATGTGGATTTTTTTATTTAGCATCTTTTCTTTTATTGTCCATATTATCCATGTGGATTTTTTATTTTATCATCCTGTTTATGATGTATGTGTATGTTGTGTGTGATGTCTTTAAGCTACTGGGACCTTTAATTTCCCCTTGGGGATCAATAAAGTATCTATCTATCTATCTGGAAAATTACATATAAATACAGTTTTCGTATTGAAACTTGTGGATTTTCTAAAGAATATTGTAGATATTACCAAATATCCACACTTAAGAAAGACAAATGATGGAAGCAGCTAACATAAATTGATGAAACCTTCCAACAGTTGGGCATTTTGACAGTACAAATGCACTCAGACTCCATCTTTTTCTACACACACACATTCATCCCGCCTTTGTATATTCGGCTAAATCACCCTTGTGCGCCCCCCTAGCTGACCCTACAACTGTCCTACTGACCTCTGTCTGGCAGTGATGATGTCAGACACCAGGGTCACCAGGGGTTATCACAACCGGCTATTAGAGCAGTTTGGCCTTGAGTGTTTGAATGTTCCCACCAGACTGACACTAGTCAAATAAGCCATTCCATGCTAACTCAGCATCCCCCATCACACACACACACACACACACACACACACACACACACACACACACACACACACACACACACACACACACACACACAAGAAAGAAGTTTCTCTTGAGCACTAGCAGAGCTCCAGATTCTGGATTTAACCCCAAATGTTTAGGCACCAAATGTATATATCGGTATAATTTATATATAGGTTATATATCTAAGAGCAACAAAGTAAAAGCACTGTCCTTTAAGAGTTTGTTGCTTACAGTAACAGCTGCACAGAAGCAGCGTACATGCTAGTGGTTTCATTCACATCCTCCTCAAGATGGTCTTAGTCTCCCAATAGTTTTTCACCATTACGTTACAAAAAAACATGAACAAAACCATGAACAATGATTGATCAGATTTATCTTGACTGCATTATGACTCTCAGTTGGATAGAATATATTTGGCAATTACTGACTGTACTTTTCATTATTGTGAGGGGAGAGATCACCTGCCATAAAAAAATATTTCTTTTCTGAAACGTTATTAAATTTGACCAATGTCTAGCAGCAGTTCTTATATATCATGCCAATTGCCTATGCCTGCAGGTAGGGCTATAGACAGGATTCTTGAAAGCCACCAATCAAAATCTGTTTCTAGTATTTTAGTTCCCACTTTATTTATTATTTTAACAGTTAAAATATATTTTCTATACAGTTTTATTTCCCTACAATATGGGCTGTTGCCTGGATGTAATTTGGGTGGAGGATACTAAATTCCTTAAAAAAATGTTTTTGTGTATTTAGATTTTAGCTTCAAACAGTCAAATCTAATCTTTTATAACTAACTATAATCAATTATAGAATTAGCCTTTAAAAATACCAAAATCCGATAAGTCTGGTTACCATAGCGTAAACCCATTTACTCCAGGCACAACGTTCAATGGTGCAAGAAAGTCTCTTCACTTTCACTCCATTTGTAGTTCTTGCTCCATCTCGTGATATCTAATCCCTCAAACCACACAGCCATTTGCAGCACCATCGTTTCTGTTCACTTTTCACGTCTTTTCGTCTTCCAAAAACTTGGCAGTAAAGGTAGGGCAGAGAAGAGGAATAAAAGGGTGAAACAGAGACCATCTCATCCTTTCCCTTTTATCTGGCGTTCAAGCTGTTAATTAGATGAGAGAGTCTTTTGATGAAGGTACATTCCCTGGATGTTAAAGCTATCAGTTTGGTACAATGGGGCCAGGAGCACAAACCATAGGGGGTGAGTGGGGGCTCTGTGTGTGTGTGTGTGTGTGTGTGTGTGTGTGTGTGTGTGTGTGTGTGTGTGTGTGTGTGTGTGTGTGTGTGTGTGTGTGTGTGTGTGTGTGTGCATGCGTGTGTGTTTGTGGGTGTGTGCATTCGTGTGTGTGTGTGTGTGTGTGTATGTGTGTGTATGTACATGCTGAGATTGAAGACACAGACCCGGGGGGGAGGTAGAGCTGTGATCAGAGTAAGAACTCTGATTAATTTTCAGTTATTATTTCCCCTCATTCTTTCCCTCTTTCTCCTCCTCCTCTTCCTCCTCCTCTTCCCCTGCGTCTGTGTTAGTTTTAGCTTAATATTTCTGTGTTGTGGTATCTGGGATCAAAACTGCTGCCTGGCTACTTTTCACTTCACTAGATCACTTTTAAGCACACATGCTCTCATTTCTTCTGGCTCTCATTATATGACACCTGTACATTGGTCTTTGCTCTTTTTTTTTATCAGGCATATGGTGTGAACACTTGGCTCTTGTTTTTAGCCATAAGGTATTGAAAAGGTATAAAAAGACAAATGCGCTGAAAAGCTCTTTGAAAGTGTGACAGATCTGTCAATAAACCTCCATTCTGTTCAGTAGGCCTGGCCTACTCCAAAGTTTTTTTTAGAAATGATTGTTAGAGAGGATGAAAGGCAATGAAATCAATATTTTTTGTCCCATTCACAGTTGATTTTACAGGAAAAGTTGTTGGCAAATATGCGTAGTGGCTTTCTTGCCGAGAGTTAGATGAAAAGACTGATACCACTCTCATGTCTGTCTTTTAGTTATAAAGGTATACAGCCAGGAGACAGTTAGCTTTGCTTAACATGAAGACTGGAAGCAGGGGGGAAATGCTAGCCTACCAGCACCTCCAAGGCACACTACTTAGCATGTTACTTCTTGTTTGTTTAATTAATACAAAAACATAAGTGTAAAAACAACAGGTTGTGGTTTAATTATTGTATTGAACTATTTCTTGGCCCGGTGCAATAACTTCTTGTATTCTTGTATTCACCGTGAGCTTGCCAGTAAGCTAGCTAAGTTAAGCTAACCGGATGCTGTCGTGGATATAGACTAATGGAGATAGACTAATCATGCCCTAACTTAGCGAGACATCCCGTTCCTCTTATTATGTCTCTCGTTCTCTCTTTCTAGGTGGCTTTGTCTTGTCACTGCAGCCAACCACAGCCAGTAGCATGCAGGCAGACCCAGTAAATCACAAATTCCCCATTACAGGCTATGTTTCTTGTTTCTCATCATCAAGTCTGCCTAGCTTCCTTATCAGCCTACAGAGCTTTTCATCTGCATCTCTGGTCCTGTGCCACGCCACCAGGTTCTCGTTTAGCCTCCCACCCTGGGAGCGAAGCTGTTGAGAGGAACTATCTTTCATCTTTGTGGGTGGAAATTTGGATCTGGGAGGAATGAGAGTGTATGTTAGTCAGTAGTTATGCTATACGTTTACACAAGTGTGTGTTGGGATATCTAAAAGAGCCAGTTTGAAACCCTGCTTTCTCCATCAGTAATTTAATAGGAGTAGCAGATTTTAAATAACCTGACAAAACGCTCCACATCTTTGTGGTCCTACCCAGTATGTTTGTGCAAAGGGTTGAGGTTAGCGTAACTGCTTTGCTCCCACTCCACACTTGGTTTCAGAAGGAAGTGTTTAGTGGTGAGATCCAGATTTTGGACGAGGCTAAACTAAGGATTTGAAACCATGTTTTGTGAACAGAACGTGAATAAATCTGCAGTACAATTGTACTGCCGCTGCAGCCCAGAGTGTACAGCCAATGCTTGGGACTTACAACCTCTCTTTAGTGCTTGGTGACTGGGACCTGCTGGTGGAGACAAAGGCCTTGGCTTTGGCCCTCATCTGCCCCCAGCTGAGGGACTCTGCGGGCACTAATTCTTCTCTGTCAACCCCTGTCAACCCCTGTCAACCCCTGCTCATTACACCACTTACTTGGAAACCTCTGGTATATACCTCGGCACAAAAATGGGACAATACCTTTGTGGAATGCGAAATAACAACAATGCACTGTGGGAATATTACTCAGGAGCTGAGAAAGGAGGAGGACTATTCATTAGAAATAAGAGATTTGCAGTGTGTCCTGCCAGTTTTGAAAACCTGTGGTGTTTTTTTCTGTCAGGTTTTGTAGAGAAAAAAGTAGTGGCAATCAGTAGGGTCCGTCGAGCCACTTCTTGAGCAAGATCTACTCAATTTTACTAAGCATTATATCACAAAAATGTTGTATGTGTACAAGGTGTCACATTGCTGGTCATGTTCCTTCTCCAATGAGCCATCCTGTACCCGCCCCAGCCAGTCGTTAACTTGTAATCTGAACTGTAATAAGGCTAACACCTTCACCAGCCTCAAACTCTTGTCGTCACTTCTCTCATTGTACAAACAGCACTGTCTGCTTCGAAAGCCCCTCGATGAAAAACAGCTCAGTTAGACTTGAGCCGCAAGGTGACACCTGTCATCACGCAGATTTAGAAGAGCAGGAAAATTACTGTTTGTGTGATTGTCTGTGACTCAATAACACAACAACAAACAATCTCTCAAGTAATGACTTTCTTCTCATCCCTCGCTCCTCTCCTCCACTTTCCTCACATCCTAACCCAGACTGCTCATTTCACAGTCAGCAGAACTCTCTTTCGCTGCAGATGCATACAGAAAAGATGTTGTGCATCTCTGCTTGAGTTTGGAGGCCACATTTGTGGCTGTACCTCCCTGCTGTGTTTGCAGGACTTTGAAGCTGAGTGTGGGGAATGAGAGCTGATCTCTGATCTGACTCTTCTCTTTTTTCCCCTCCCTCTTCCTTTTTACTCCTGTTCTAACGCTCCCAACAAGATACAGCTGGTCTGTGAGCTCATCCCTCCACCAGCTGAGCTGTAAATAAACCTACTCTCTCTGCTTACACTTTCTAAATCTGTCTTTGCTTTCCCATTTCTTATCTTCCTCAAGGAATTTGTCTGAAAAGTTGTCAACATACCTGGAGAATAAAGTTTCACACACTTTAGAAATGGATATCACTGAGATGAACCAAGGTAATGATGTGCAGCAAGCTACATGTTTATGACAGACACTGCAAATGTGAAAAGTAGTTGAAAAAGGTTGAACAGCGCTCGTGAATATAGCTGTAAGTAGTTCAGAATTTCAGGACTCCTCAGCACTCTGAATAGTTGAAGTTTAAAAGATGTGCATGAATGAAACTGCTGTCGTTGACAAATAATTGAACATTGAACAATCCCAGTAGCAAAACTCCACTGACGAACATATTGCATATATTACACTCCTCAACAGGGACAGCAGATGTAAAATAGCCTTTTGGCTTTCTGGCACATTTTACATTTTTAATATGTATTATTAGTGTGCATTGTCCCTGTTAAATAAACCTGAAATAAATAAATAAAATAAACTGTCATGTTACAATAAACTTGAGACTTGAATTTCCCGTGAATTTCTGTGGCCATATCCATATTCATGATGTTTTGAAAGCAAGTATCTGTTTCATTGTATGTGTATTTGGTGCTGCAGTTCATAGATACACATGATAGAGCTGTGTCCCCTTGAGTGAATATTTATTGGTCTAATGAATGGTGGTGCATGGCCACCATGGTCAGGGATGTCAAATCATTATCGTCTTTCTGCTGTAGCACAACCTGGTGAAGGAAACAGTAAATATCTGTATATCTACAAGCACACACACTGAGCCCAGTTGTCTTACTGTACTTGTATGTCTGTTACCTGTAGTTTATATAAATGTCAAACACAGTGAAAATATATAGTTTGTCCTTATGTAGTGGGAAATGCTCCCTTTAGTGCAGGTAAATGTGTAGTGATGCTGAATGCAGCCTTGGCCTGACCCCTCCCATGGCCAACCCCCTAATTGGGGCTAGGCTACATGAGGCACCTGTGCACCTTTGTCCCGTCTCTGCTTCCTGACCTGTCCCTGCTGTGGCTAGTGTTTGTTGTCCCAGTGCTGTCAGGAAGCCCTTGTTGCCCCTCCTGCCCTGGGAAGGTGATTTTGTCGTCCCATCTCAGAGGTGGTTCCTCCTGCCATTTAGACTACTGCTGTTCTGCCATAACTTTTGCCCTAATTGTGCCTATTTGTTTTGCCCATTTCTTAGTTTTGCCCCTTCGCCACTTTCTTAATGTTTTGCCTGGTTTCTTATTTTGTCCCATTTCCTATTAGCGTTTCCTTTAGTTTTGTCCCAGGTTGACGTTTGGTTTAGTTCTGTCTAGCCCCTTTTGTTTTGTCTTTAGATTGTGTTCATTTAGTCTTAGGTTTGATTTGCATTAATTTTACTGCCCCTTTATTGTTGGCTTTTTGTGATTTTTCCCTTTGCTTATTTGTTTAATTGGTTTACCTTGTTTTTTTCCTGATTATTTTTGTATTTAGTTTAGTTCTTTCAGAGCAGGGTGCCATCTTGTTGGGAGGCTAGGAACCCGTGGTGATATTCCTTTACTGTTCGTCATGTGAGTAATTGCACAGGGACACAATCTAGACCACACCATTTTGCTGTACAGGAATGCTGTAAGATTTGCTGTGTTACACCTTAGGTGAGCAGCGGTAGCACCTCTGAACACTCAGTGTAGTCTGCCTCTCCCCAAGTGGCCTCTGCTTGGTTTGTTATAGGTTACTTTGGGCTGAACCTTATTATAGACACGTTTCAACATTCATAATAAAGGTTTTTTTTTTATATTAAATTATAAAAATATATTTACCCACCTTACCATTTCATGAAGTTGTTTATTAACCTTTTTTTCCCTTTCAGCAGTCAAAGCCCCTGCCTGTTTTGATTTATTTGCTATTAGAAATAAAATGTTAGGTTCTGGAGAATGAGTGGAAAAAAATGCGGACCCAAAATGCAGAGGCGGAAAACTGAGGAGTAGTATGATGTGAAGATTTAATTCCAAAAACAGAAACAAATCCAGGCTTCAACCAAAATAGGAATCCAAAAAATAGCCAAAAAAGAAAAAAGAAACACAAGAAGGAGAAACTGAGGAAGTCCAATATGCAAAAAGAGAAAACCGAGTAAAATATCTAAAGAGCACAGAAACCAAAGGAAGACTTACACAAAACAAAACGACTGGAGCACAAACACAGACAGGAACAAACCTATGGGATACCGGCTAGAATACCAACAGGAGCCCAGACCCACAAACACAATAATCTGACAAAGGACAAGGGAAAACACACAGACTAAATACAGAGGGTAATGAGGTAACACAAGACAGGTGACACAAGGGCTGGGAAACAGGTGAATCACATTAGGGCTGGGCAGAGTAATCAAAAGAAGCGGGAAAACAAAAGACAGGAAGTAAAATCAGAAAAGACAAGGAAGAAAACAGAACTTTCAAAATAACACAGGAAACTGAGCAAAAAACAAACCATATAAACAGATATACCAAAATAAGACAAAACACCCAAACCATAACAAAAAACATTTGGTATACTTTGAAACACGCCTCTGCCTCCTCAGTAACGGATCGGTGGGCCTTTCTCCCCATTTTTTTAATTAATGTTAATTAATTAAATGTAAGCCAATTAATTCATGTTCACACATAGTATTTCCTAGGGTGCAATTCCCAATGTGGCGTTTTCGGTTCTTTCATTCAAATTCCCCTCTTTTTGGTGACCCTTGCCACACTTAACAATGGCCAATGCACAGGCTCTCAAATGCCTCTATGCCTGTACTTTAACTTCCTTTCAGGCATTAGTAACATACCTCCACCTATGTTAGTGAAAGTCATGATTCTGCTGATTAAAACTGCTTGAACACAATGCAGTAGGAAGGAAGAATTCGTAATACATCCTCCACAGGCCCAGGTCGTCATAGCATTACACATAACCCATCTGTTTATTCGAATAAGCCTGGTTAATTTATCACTGCCAGTCACAGGGCTTCATGTGCTTTTCCACACTCTCCGGCTCACTAATATTCAGGTATGTTTGTTCACATGGCCCACTAACAATGATGAAGTCAGCGAACTTGATTCCTGAAAAAAAAGGGCTGTGGTATTGACGCATGATGGCAAAGAAAAGATTCAAGATGTGCCCTTGCTCAGCTTGGTCTTTTGACCTCATCGAGGATGTTCTTGCTGAGTGTTCCAGACAGATAAAATGCATCGGCGGTTTGTGGTTTTTGGACCGCAGCTATTCTGGCACAGTTTAAATCCCAGTCTCCTCTGCGCTCTCACTGAGAGATGCACAACTGTGGTCACGCTTCTCCCAACATGAAAGGATAAGCCTAATTAAAACTTCTTAATTACAAAACTAGATACAGCCGTCCTGAAGTAGGGGGGAACATGCTCTCCCATGAGTTCAGGACAAACTCCATCCCCTGAGGGAAATTGTTGGACTTAATAAACATCCTCAAAATTAAAGGTTGTATTTATTTGCTGCATGGAAATATTGTCTGGTTCTATTTCCTTGTAAATCAGTCAAGACACAAATAACAAATCATTTTTTAAAAAGTTGTGGTTTTGGTAATATTTGCAAACATATGCATGCACGCATGCAGGCTGAACAGTCCCTGATTTACATGTGTATTGATGTTTTTGTGAAGGCAGTTGAGCTTTCTGTGAAATGTCTGGAATTCAATGATTTGCAGAGGGTTTCGATAATGACAGAAGAGCTGCCCATAACCATTTTGAGGTTGTAAACACATGAAGCTCTATGGAATACCATTCATATCACAAACAAACCATCTTGGGTTTGCAAAAATGGAGTTAAGAGTTTAAATCATGGACAGTTTGATTGGTACCAGGCGATAACAAACGAGACTGTCAGGATTTCACCAACCCCTCTAACACTTGCCTTTCATCTTCCTGTCAATGTGATTAGTTGAGTTTCAACCAAACTCATTCCAAGCCTGTCTGTTTTGTAAGTTCTGGTTTCTTGTCCTGTGTTTAATGTCAGAATGTAACCTTAAATATAAGTAATGAATTGTTTCCAGTGCTGCAGATGTGTAATGTGTGTAAGATCCCTTAAAGATTGCATTGGGGGTCGGGGGGGGGGGGGGGAGGGGAGGGGAGGCTTACCGGCTGATAAATGAGGGCAGATGTAGAGTTAATATGTGGATGTGGTCTGATCATCCACCTAGCCATGAGGCCATTGACCAGACCACCACAACCCGGGTCTCACGCCAGTTCGTGAAATGGTCATGTTATTTTGATTTATTGATTCGTGTGCAGGTCACGATTTTCTCGTTTATTTCGTGTACAGGTCACAATTTTCAAACATGACCATTTCACGAACTGCCATGACACTAGGCTGCTCTGGGGGACGCAACAACAGGGGAAATGAAACGCCACAACGGGGAAATTAAACGCCATACACCGGTGACAACAACAGGACGGACCGCCACACACGGGACGCGATCCCCGGGCGCAGGGACACGATCTCTGTGGCACGCAACAACGGAGACATGAAACGCCACACGCTGGCAACAACGGGACGGTTGTGGTTAGGAAAAGAAGAATGGGGAAATGTTGTGGTTAGGAAAAGAAGAACTGGGAAAGGAAACATCACACGCAGGACACGCCGACAACAACGGGACGGTTGTGGTTAGGAAGAGAATAACGCGGAAAGGAACTGCAACACACTGGGACGCGATCCCCGGTCTCTTGGGTCAAAGTCCTGTGTTGTTTGAACCATCCACCCCCCCGACCAACCTCCCTGCACGGATTTACGCCTTATCAATACTACTCGCTACCGTAAACGTTCTGTGATCACGAAATATGCTTCCCATTGAAATACATTACTTTAAAATTCGTGCTCACCACACGAAAATAACGACTGGGTTAGGGTTAGGCTGCAAATCAAAGGGAAACAGCAATAGGAGAACCAGTGTATATCAAACAGAACTAGACTATTTAGTCTATTCCATAATTTCCCAAGTAGTAATTGACATCCCAATACACTGAGCACTGCTGCAGAAACCACAGCATTATTGGCAACATGGCTAGAGGTTAGTTGTCCACTGTGGTGTTTCTGTGGTGTTTCTGTGTGTTCATGTACAGTGCATGCAAGCTTATTTTCATATATCCTTTCAGGGACATACTATTAGACAATACCAAACCAAAATCCTGTGAGAAGAGCCGGACCAGACTTTTATTCAACATTATCTGTAGGCTACACGTGCCTGTTTATTACCAGAAAGATGATGAGAAGAAACTGATTGTTCATACATCAGCTTAAAGCAATAGTTAGACATATTAGAAAATACGTTCATTCGCTTTCTTGCCAAGATTTAGATGAGAAGATCGATGCCGCTCTCATATTTGCCCATAAAATATGACTACAGCCAGCAGCTGGTTAGCTTAGCTTAGCATTAAGTGTGGAAACAAGGGGGGGTGTAATAAGGTAATAAAATCCGCCTACCAGCACCTCCAAAACCCACTAAATTAATCCATTATATTTTGGTTGTTTAATCCATTTAAAAAAAATTGTGGCTGAGCTGAATTTACATTACGACTGTTACCTGTGCTTCATAAGTTCTCATACTACACAAGTTTGCCACATTCTGCCTTTGTCCACCCTGTTCAGCCACCTGCTCAGAACCATTTATTGCCATCCCTCATCAGTCACCCACTACCAGCCCACTTCCTTTGTTCCTTTGCCAGTTCATCCTAGGTGCCACGTACATTGTAGCCTACTCTGGATTTCAAACAACCTGAACCTTACTCTGACTCTGCTCCTGAACCTGGAACTTAATCTGAATCTGCCTCTCTGTCAACCACTACCAGAACCTGCCTTCCTGCCTACACCTGAACAAGAACACCTGCCTGTAAAATTATTCATGTAACACAACACTGAACTGCACAATTCTGCCTGTTTCATCTGTGTTTGGATCCTTCCCTTACTTCTTGCATTCCCCAGCGTGACAAAGTTGTTTGTATCCATATGACTGTTAAAAAAATGATTCATGTAAGTGGTTTTGTTTTTTATATGCCAGCTCTACATGATTGGGTTAAGTTTAGGCAATGTAAGAAAGTTCAATAATGATTGTTAGGGTAAAAAAAAACAATTACAGAGTTGTCTAAAGGCCTTTGCAAACCAAGTCCATATTTTTCGTTCTTGTTCAGATATTGCTTTTTTTCTTCCTCTGTCTCCACTGTCTGTTTTTTTTAAGACGCTGAATAGTCTGTAATTGTGTGTCTGTGACGTTTATTGGGGTTTTAAGCCCCCAACGTCTCCTTCCAGGCACCGCTGCCTGGAAGACACTAGGATTAGGCAATGGTTATGGTTAGGGTTAGGTTAGGGTTAAAACACAACGCACATTTATTTCTTTTCTTCCTTTTTTTGATTGGCATAGGAGATGCCTTGTCCAAGGTTAAAAAATAATAATAAAAAATTAAAATATAAAGGTGGATGAAGGAGGGGCTCGGTTGGGGTCAGGCACCTAAAACTGGAATGCAACAATTTAAAACCAAGAGTATAAAAGGGATAGTAAGGGCTGATGAAAATTATAATGGTTGAAATGAAAACATTTAAACAGTGAGTCAGTCCCCAGCCACTGGCAGGGTTAGGTTAGGGTTAAAACACAACGCCCGGGATGGCGCTAGGGTTAAGGTTAGGGTTAGGTGCCTTGAAGTCAACGGTCGCAGCGCTGCCTGGAAGGAGAAGTTGGGGGCTTAAAACACCATCGAGCGTCTCTCTCTATTCCTCTCTCTCTCCTACCCTCTCAACTGTTTGGTCAAAAAATTGCAGAAAAACTTTCATCTGAGCACAATGCAGTTAGCTCGCATGTTATTCTTGTTGCTTCACATTGTGTTACCCATCTTCTTCAGCTTCTTCATTCAACAGCTAATGCAAGTGAACACATTTCCAATCCAATAAAAATTGTTATGCACAGAAAATAACACTGAGTACTATGTGTTTTATTATTCTAGCAGTGAGGATTATTTTGTGGTTGCATTCTATTCAAAGTCAAAGCCTGCTAGCAACTGAATTAATTACGTGGGGGCAATGATAGCACTAGTCCTAAACAGGGCTAATGAAAGGGACTGCAGATGCAAATAAGTCTGTATGGCTAAATCTGGCACATTTACATGTTGGACTCAGTGCTCATGTCAATTAATGTGCATTGTCCCTTATTAAATAAAATCACTGCCTGGCCTGTTCTACACTATTATTTTTGAACACAGTATCAAAAACACACATAGATATTGAATAATATTTGCCCCCTGTTTGTTGGTCCTGAAAGGTCTTGACGCAGCAAATGTCACCCATCGATATTCTTTCCTCAGATATTGGTGCAGCAGGCAGCATTTGAGTATCACTTATTTGGAGCCAGTCCCAAACTAATGCTGCAGTCTATCATATCCCACATATCCAGCACTATAATTGCTTTTCTAAGAACCGGTGGAATGTAATTAACTTAATTTACTCAAATATTGTACCAAAGCACACATTTGAGGTTGTAGCACAATTTATTTTTTCTCTATTACCCTCCTACGTTCATTCCCTCCCTTCCGTCTGCTTGCCATCCTTCCTTCTTTTCCTTGTCAACTGATCTTATTTATTGTATTTACATATGAGCAGTAACCCAACCTTTGTGGCACATTAACTATACTAAGATCCAAAACAGTGGAAGACAAGAAGGCCGTTGCATATAAACAGTTTTAGACAAACAAGCAATGCCGTCATCAATCATCATTTTCAATATACAGCTAAAGATCCACAGTAAATAAGTAAAGTACAGTATTTAGACAGTAAATCTATGTCTTGTATGTAAGTCTGGACAGGATTGCACAAACTTTTGGTCTAATTGCAGATTCTGTTTCCTGCAGAACTTCCCCTACATGTCAGAGGAGACAAAGCAGAAGAAAGAGAGGGAAACAACATCATCTCTTTTTCAAAGAGATGATGGCGAGTCTTTCATTATTTTACCTGTAAGGCTTTAAACTAGGAAAAATGTTTTTAAGAAATCATAGACAAAGCCAGTACCAGTCAACCCAATCGCCAGACAAGAGGGACAATATTGGACAGTTTTGCAAACCGTTGATTATGTTCAATGATATCTTTTTTATATCCAATGCCAGTTTTGATGCTAAACAAACACATACAGCATAGTATGCAGGAACCTACAGCATGAGAGTGAGTAAAGTGATATCATGAAGACATGGTCACCAATGGTAACCAATGTTACCATTGGAGATTACACTGTAGTACCAGAATCGTCTTATTGTTGAACTTCAGTTAAATCACCTTTTTCACATCATGTGTGTACTGCAGTATGTGCTCAAGAGTATGTATGAGGGGTGTGTACTTTCGTAGACGTTCACATCTCTCTGCAGTGGCACAGCCAGTTTTACTCCCTTAGATGACTGTGTTTCAATGATTCCTTGTTTTAGTGTGACCCACCATATGGCTCAGCTCTTTTACACTTATGAGCTCATCTCAGGTCCATTCACATCTTTCCAAGAAACACTGCCATAGGATCATTTATATTGTGGCATGTCTCTCTCTCTCTCACACACACTCTCCCAGACACACTATCTTCCTGAGAATAACAACACAGCAAATAGATTAGCATTCTTGCTCTTTGATTACTTAAATTTGTCAAAATAAATTTTATTAGCTATGTTAGGTTATTTTTGTGTTTGTCCCTACAAAATATATTTTGCCTTTTTATAGAACTTCCTGGGAAAGCGTCATAGCGTGTTTGAGAAGATCAAGGCCACTTCAAATCTAGACTGGGTAAACCCAGCCCGATCTGCCAGTGATTTGATTTCGCCCTGCAGCTCAGGCTGGAAACCTGTACGTTTATCTATCCTGCTTCTGTTACAGTTTTGCAGGGACCAATCACAAACTGGCTTATCCACCTGGCCTGCTATTGTCGGGGTTTAACACGGTGACGATAGAGAAGCGACCAAGCAGCTTTTTGTTTACATTCAACAAGCCGGCCACCGAAGCACAGCAACCCGTTGATGCCGCTGTCGCTGCTACGTCACCCGGATCGTTGATCTGATTGGTTGAAGGACTATCCAATTGCGTACAGAGTCATTTAAACTATGCCCGTTGATCACGCCTCTTGTGCAGTAGAAAATACAGAGCAGACTCCCCAGACTAATGTTCAATCTTAAAAGATTGAGCTTGATCTAGTGATAGCCAGACTACTTCAAATAGACATTTAACACAGTTTAAGGGCATCACTGGTTAACTCCATGATACAATATAGTGACACAGCACTGTGTCACCCTCTGGTTTGCACTGTTTTGTTCAGTTACCCAACATTTTGTGTCTAAAGTTTCTTCTCCCCTTAAAGAAAAAAAATGTAATGCATCTCCAAGATTCTCCCAAAAAATCCTGATACTCATAAACAAAAGAATTTGTGGTGTATATCTGGAGTTCCCTCAGATTAAACATCCTGAATGTGACCTGAGCTGGAAACGATTTGTTCACCGGCAGTGTCGTCACTCCTGCCAAGAGGCAAGAGGGCGGGGTGGGGATGGTGGTGGTGTTGGGGTGGGGTGTGGGGTGATGATTCCTGTGAAAGGATATGGTGAATATACAGAGTTCCTCTGGTCTAAAGATTTGGTTGGGTAGTAGTATGATACATGGTTGTGTTTGAAGATGTAATCTGCCGTTTGATTTCCATTCAACGGGCAGGATGGGAGGGTGCTGGGTCCCTGCTCCCCTGGGCTACCACATTCAACCCATATCAGGGTCAGGCAGCCTCTCTTATAAACAATGATTAAGACACTGGAAATGGCTGCCCGGCTAAAAGCTCATGCTGACAAGATCCAACAGGATGGAGGGACACTATGGAAGACGAGCCTAAAGTGAAATTAAAGTCCATAATGTACATCTGTCATGGTTCTAACTGAGGTCCACTTTGTGGGTCTATTTACAGATATATTTGATCTTAAATTAAACAATGATTCCCTTCCTCTTTACCTCTGTCATCTGTTTATTTAATAGTCTTTAAATCTGCAAAAGAGGATGACATGTAATTTATTGTTAACATCATCAAAGCATGCAGTGCAGAACTGTGCTTATCTCAGCATCTAAAACATATGCCCTAGGTCCAGGGAGTTTTATAACAACCAGACAGAGAAAGAAAAGGAGATTGATGTCAGTAGCTGTAGCCCCACATGGAGCCCGTATGGAAAAACCCAATGATTGCACACAATAACAAGAATGAGATGTGTGGTTTCATCTAGCAGCATTCATTTTCTCCTATTTTCCATTTAAACATAATTATTAACTTTCATATTTTCAAGGATAGATCTCTGGTAAAAAAAAACAAAAAAAACACGACAATCAGAATCAGAATCATAATCACTTTATTTGCCAAATGCATCAAAAGACACAGAGGAATTTGACATGGAAATCAGTAACACAGAAGCTCGACAAACAAACAGTATATGCGTATAGCTGCAGTTAGCATGCTTAAAACAATTAAACAACACAGCTAATGTGCTGTTACAGGATGGTATACTGTATGTAAAATGATTAGAGAAATGTAAAGGCAATAATGAGTGCATTTTTGAATACATTTGGCATTGTTTCTATATGATAATCACAGTAAAATTATTCCAACAAAGGCTGACTTAAAACATACCCTGTTCGATGCACACCAAGAACTTTTCCAGAGCAATTCCATTGGAAGTAAAACCTCTTGGAGACATCCTTAAATAAACATTTGGAAACTGTAATTAGAGCATCATCTGTGGCAAGACCAGTGTCACGACACACAAATGTTGCTCTCTCCTTCCCTTGCCAAACTCGAGCAGTATTTCTGAATGAATGACAACAACACACGAAAACATATCCGAAAAAATCTGTTAAATCTGATTTAACTGACTCTTTTGCGTGTCTGATAGGGCTGTTGGGCTGGCTCATAACTGCCCTTTGACCTGCTGAGCACTTAGTGGCTGTGAAGGAATCATCAGGTAAAAGCTTTAAACTAATGAAATGGAAATGATGTTATCAGATTCATCTGTTGCTCATTTAATTACCCGGTCCTCATGTAGCGAGTTTGCAAACAGAGGTGAGCCTTTTCTCTCAACTGCTGCAATAGTCTATACTGCAGCACTTAATGTGAGCTCATGTTTTGTGAAATTCATTGTTGTCTATTCATCTTTAAATCACAACTATCACAGCATTATGGATTGATAATTCTGCACTCTACTTCATGAGGTCTTTATTGATATCGTCCACTCCATTTTGGAGTCTAATTTTGACATTAATGCAGAACAGCAATGTGTCCAGCAGCAGCACAAGCCTCTTTCAGACCCCCTGACTTGGCAAGCAAATCAGAAATAGTAAAATATATATATATTTTTTTTACGAAAGTGGCTTTTTGTAAAGCCAACTCCAGAATAAGGGATTACATGTTTATGCTTCTGTCAATTTAATGTGACACAATTATATGCTGGCTTTATTGAAATACTCCCTGATTTCAACAATGCTGAAGAAATGTGGCCGTGGCATCATGTAGTTATACTGCATGCAGTCATTTTGTGGGTTTGAATTAGTTTGTTGTGGTTTTGGAGTAATTCTCAATTTGACTATGACAAAATGACAGGGTTTGTAATTTTGAACTCAAGGTCCAAGTTTCTGTACTGTGTTGTTTATACACTAAAATGTATAAAGAGTGGCAAGAGGTCTGCAGACAAGTCGACCACTTGAAAAATGTCCTTTCGTTTTGAGCTTGTCTGTCAATTCTTATTTTGTTGAATGTCAGACAGTTAATTGCTGCCTGCTCTTTCATTACTGCCAGTGTAGAGATACGCTTCTATTGACTGGAGAGTATATTTATCTGAACAGACTTGTGAGTTGAAGTGTAAAGAAATTACTACGTTAAGTGCAATAACATTTTGATGCGTAATACACATGCGTTTGTGTTTAATGTAATGTAAATGTAGGGCATAAAACAAACAGATGCCCCTTTTTTATGTACATACCGTAATGCATTATTGTTTGCAGAGGCCAACCTTTAAATTTAGTGCAACATGATAACCTCTGTGTAAGTAAATGAGATATTTCCATATATTTTGTTGCAACCTGGAGAGAAATGGCACTAGGATTTACACTGTTTTTTCCATTTTCTTTCTCCTCTACTCTCATTCTCTCTCCCTCCCACTTTCATTCTTTCCTCTTCTCCTTTCATCTGCAAACTGAAACTTCCCAGAGCACGCTCAGTATCTTAAGTGAAGATTAGGAACACTCTTGTTTGCTATTGTCCTGCAGCCCATCAGAATCCTGGCAGTGAATTACTGAAACATTTTGATAGTTGAAGAGATGGGGCTGTTGTCTCCTACCATGACTCCCCATCATGTAGATACTAAGGATGGGTCATTAGGTTAAATAGATGGAAAGCAGGAAAGAAATAAGGACGGACAGAAATAGCAAACAATAAAGCACAGAAAGACAAATCTACTTCTAACTTGAACATCCATAAGCCTTAGGTTTTTTTTTTTTTTTTAAATGGACCTTGATTTTGAGAGAAGGGACTTTCTCAGACATCAAAAAGAGATGCTAATTGCCACGAGTGGAACCCATAAAAAGTTTTTATGGGTCGAAGTAATTCTGTCCACAGCAGGACGACAAAATGAATGAATTCTTTGTTGAGGTCCATATAGTATATGAATTCACTTCATTTGTGCCTGTCCTCTTTCCTCAGGCCATGTAGAGAGCAGAGCAGTTGCAGATGGCTTGTTTCAGGAAACCACGGGCCCAAAAGGGATCCCTCTTTGCTGTGCATTTAGTATACAAACTACAAAGGCAGGCTGCGGTCAGCACACCCTTGTGAAAGGGGCTAAAATAGTGTCAGCAGGATGTCCAACAGACTGCAGGCAAGCAAAGGAGAGAGCAGAACACAAACCAACATTTGAAAGCGAGGGGAACACACTCGGTGCACTACTGACTCACCTTCTTCTACAATGAAAGGGAATTACAGAAAATAAAATATTAATATTTGCTCTTATTGACAAACTTCAGTCTAATAACTGCACTTTCATTCAAAGCCATTCCAGATGTAATTTACCATAAAATACCGCCATTTTTTTCCGAATCTACTGTGGGAAATGGCAGTAGCCAAACCCCTCCTATCAGGAGCAATTGTCCAATCATAGCTAAGAAACCGTAACTAGGCACGGTCTGTCTTAAGTTTCTCAACATGCTTAAACAATATTTATTGGGATCTACTAGGAGCAATATTGAGTATACAAAGAGTTTTGAGGTTCACGTCTTTCAAAATCGATGAACACAACAGCAAAAGTGCAAAGAATGGATTGAAGAGTTTGTCTGCTGTAACCATTGGCTGTAGGCTAACATAAGCTAGTAACATTAGCAGGCCTGGCTAACTAGTTAACTACAAAAAGTGATAAGTGCAAAAGTGCCAAAGTGGTAGAATATATATATGGAGAGTTTGATGAAGCCCAGGGATCGTAGGTTATGACAGCACTGTTTATGTGACATGTAAGTGGATAAGTAATGAAGCAGCAGTCCAAGGATGGATTTATAAATTAAGTTATACCAGTGCAAAGTTCTGCACATGGATAATGACCAGTTAACTTAAGAATACAGAGTACAATGGCGTGTGCTGGGTTTACAACCGGTAATTAACCTCAGAGCTCCGTGATAGACTGTGTCCAACAGATGAAGAGACTGAGCCGAAGCGTTTATGTCCAAAACATCTCCATAGTCCAGTAGAGGCAAGAAAGTGGCAGCAACAATGTTTCCTGGCATTAAAGGAGAAACAGGATTGGTTCCTAAAAAAAGAAGCCCAACTTTAATTTCAATTTCCTTAAAAGATGATTAATATGACATTTGAAAGAGAGAAAGGCTTTCATCTATTGTGTTGCCTACATATTTGCAGCTGGACACAATCTCAATAGGGCTACCTTGTGAAGACATGACGCAGGGAAGAATAGCTGGCACCTTTTTTTTGTTAGAAAAGAACATGGCCTTGGTTTTGTCTGCATTTAACACTAGTCTGAGGTGAAACAGGTGTGACTGAATAGTGTCAAATGTAGACTGCAGATGTTCATATGCCAGGGCAACAGTGCTTGCACAACAATATACAATGTTAATAGCTGCATAAAGATGTACAGAGGCATTCATATTTTGACCCACATCATTTACATAAATAGTAGGGTGGGTCAGAGGTTCCTCTTATGTCATCTCACGGCCCTTCACCTTGAACCGGCGAACAGGAGCATGTTTATTCATAAAATAACTAAAACTGTCATAAAAATATTTCTAAGCAAGTTTAACATCACCAGTTATTAAGCAATATTTATTATAAATACAGACCCATTTAAAATGAATTAAATCATGAATGAAGTCTTGCTCAAGAACGTTCACGCAATATTGTTCTTTTATTTCCATATCTCTACGTGGACTTTTAGCCTTAGCATTAGCTTTTAGCATGTAATCAGTTATATAGGCCTCAAATTCATTCCCCTTTTTTAAACGAGGCTGCTGGAAAAGTGGAAGTATGTTTTATAGACAGAGCATCTGAGTTTTCAACCAGCTAGCATTAATAAGCTAGCATTAGCTGATGAAATCTGTTGGTACAGTTGTCGTTTTGGCCTTCAAAAGCAAATAAATTAAAATTTCCTTCTGACAACTTTGTCTGAAATCAAAGACCAGATGTTTCAAAATGACTATACATTTCAATAATAAATCAGCCACCAATATTGTTGTTAACTGCATATGTGCCATGCTGAAATGAAAGGTTAACAGGTGGAGCAACAGTAACTAATTAGATGCAATGTTAATGTTGACTGCTGAACAGTCTCACTGGGATAAACAGAGAGTATGACACAGGGGCATTTTGACAGTGGCTTTAAACCCATCTTTACCAAATTTGATCTATATAAAATTTTCTATATTTCATCTTACTCATGAACTGGCTTATGTCAACAGCCTGCAACATCCCAGCTTATGGATTAATGGATGTCCTTTGGCCCCAAATACTTCCATTCTCAGAGGATTTCACATTAAATTGAGTGTAAATTGGTTTGGGGCATTAAAACGCTACTAAATCTGTATTACACTTTGTAGGCTCAAATTCACATTCTCATATTTTGCCAACGACCCTGTCCAGTTGTTGCTGTCTCTGAGCTAGACATTGTGAAAGTCCAGCTGTGCAGAAATGTATCTTGCCATTCCACACTGATTACAAGCCAGCCCACGTTTGACCACCATTAGTTGATTGCGGTATGTCTCTTTGGTAGGGGTCAAGTTTAATTATCACACTGTAGTGATATTTTACAGATAAGGTATGTTACTTGTGCTTACTCACTGACTAATGTCAAAAACAGAGACCTGCTCCTCCTACACAGGCAACAATGTAGCTTTATGCCTCTCCTAATTTCGCAGAATCACATGCTGTTTTTAACTTTTAACATTGTTTTTATGTCAAAGTTGGCATTCCTGTAATATTAAAACATTCTTGTACAGCTATTTTCCAGCCCGACCTGAAAGGATGTGATTAACAATGAGGTGCCACAAGAGACGGATGAATTTTTCCACCATTTTGGCTCACTTGACACTATTTTGACTCCTCAGTGCCTCAACACCAGATGCTTTGTTCTGCTTGTTTCTGGCATTTCTACACTTAATAGAGTGCAAGGTAGATTTATATATTGATATATTTCTTTGATTCTTTTAAAGCCTGACATGTTTTACTTTAATACACATTAAATTGGATAAGGATGCTTTATTTCTTGCTCAAAAGAAGAGGCCAGCTATTATTACAGGTATTGTGTAAATATACTGTAAATCACACTATTTAAAAATGTCTGGATTGGATTTTACTCTAGTAGATCATTGACCCCTCTTACTCAACTACAAAAACAAGAACTATTTTATAACAGTGCTGTGACTCAGGTTAAATTACCATCCAAACATTTGCCCAGAAGTGTGGCAGATTATTAAAGTCCCATGGGCAACTCAAATGAGGTGAGGACAAACTCCAAACGAATGTGAGATGATATGACCTCAGTCTTGGGACGCTGGTGCTTAAACTGGATCGAAACGGAACCTTTGCGTGACTCATGTGGGAGTAAATGTGAAAAACAGGACAGCAAGAGCTGAGTAGATCAAGTGTGAGCAATGCTGTTGGTTTGCTTGCCTTCCCTTGTGTGTGTGCAGGCACGTGTAATAAGAAGGATGAAACTCCTCCTCTGTTAACTGATATCGTTAACAGAGACTGGACATTTTTCTTAAATTGCATAGGCAGCAGAGCTACACAGGCCATAGTGGAATATGAAAAATGACCCAAAGGCAGAGTAATGTTTCTGTGGTCTAACATTTTTCATTTTAGTGTATTGCAAATGTCTTTAGACTTTAAGTATGGCTGTGGATCAATAACTTCTTATATTTCTCAAAAGAGAAATACTGTCTACAGTACCCAATTTCCTTCATAGACTAGTGCCCTCGCTTTAGTATCTGACTGAGGAATGACTGTTTCCTGGGGATGTAATCTAAAGGAATCCTAGCCATCTGACATGGGATATTTCCTCTACCTCTGAAGCCATCCATTCCTCAACAGAAACATACACAGAAGAAAAGGACCAGAATGGCCAAAAGCCCATCAACAGCAAGGAATAGGCTATGGAACACAGTCAGTATTTTCGGCTCAAAAAAAAATACTATGAAGAAGATACAAACAAGAAGACCTTGATAGAGCCAAAACATGAATAAGTGTCCAAGTAAAGGCTACAGCATCTGTAGTTGTTTATATCTGTTTATCATTTGTCCTCTGGATATTCCTTCCTAGCAGAATAGTAAGTGCATTCACTGCTGACTATCAGGTTTTCAGTGTTGGACTTTTTAACAAGCACATGGCCCTAACCTTGAGTCAAACCTGTTACTCTTTCAGATACCTTGCTAAACAAGCAAATAGACAGATGGGTGAAAACTTAGGCTGCTTCCAATATTGTTGGACATAACTACACACTAACCTAGCATTATGTTTTTGATCCTAACAGGGGTTATGTTGATGAATGAATGTTGGGAATGTTGATTTACTTTATTTTATTTTATTTACAATACCAGGGCTAGCAATCCTGCAGTACAGGGACAATGTTGCTCCTTTATTTCCATATCGCTCAATGTACTTATAGCTTTAGTCTTTAAGCATAATGTCAGCTATGTAGCCATCAAATGCATATACCCTTTTTCAAAACGTGTTTTAAAACAGCTAACATTGATAAGCTAGCATTAGCTCATTAAATCTGCTGGGACAATTGTCATTTTAGCCCACAAAATCCACCATCATCAACATGCCATAGATGACCATTCCTGTAGAGCGAGACATCTATCATCTTACTCCCTGTTGTTAAAACATGGAAATTAATTTGTTGTGTTGATTACCCATATTCCTTCTGAAATACGCTAGATTTTCAAATCAATTGGTATCTTAACAAAAACAACATATGACAACAAAGAAGTTCCAAAAGGACACAACCACTAGATGCCACTAGAATTTCTAGAATTAGACATATTCCTTCAGTTTCTTCCCTACATTCACAGAGTCAAACCACATTCCATGGCAAGCAGGCTCCACAAATTCAAATTCAGATTTTCCCAACATAGCATGTTCAAATGATTTGATTGGGTGATTATGCAAACAGAGCAATTCTCACTTACCCACATTAAGACAAAAAATATAGCTAAGTCATAATGCAGCTCTATTTGCAGCATCTTTCTGGCTATATTAAATTCAATGCAAGTACTATGGTAATTCTTAATAGAAACAAATGCACAAATAGGACCTATACACATGCATTAATGGAGAGATGTCAGAGGGGGCTGGCCATGGACAGGTGGGGGTTTGGTACCTTGCTCAAGGGCACCTCAGCAGTGCCCAATAGGTGGACTGTCACCTCTACGTATACTTGGTCCGTACGGGGACGTGAACTGGTAACCCTCCGGTCCAGTGTGAGAAGCAGAATGAGCTACTGACCCCTAATCATGGATGTACTGGCTGCAAAAAGAATATATGCTGTGCTTCACATTCTGTTTGAGAAGAGCCTGAAATGATTATGGAGGTGCCTCAAACGAGCATCTGCTTATGGAGTCAATAATGTGAGGCCAGACAAAACTAACATGAAATTGCTCAGTTCTTATTTCTCTTTATGTGTAAACAGTCTGCATTTAAAAAGATGTATTGCTTGAAGCAACACACAAACTGCTCTGTTTTTGACCAGGATTGTGTTATTTTCCTCCAAACAAAAACTTGTGAATCTACTGTAATTTAAACAATAATTAATTAAATTGACATAAAGGAGCTTTGAACTGTCCTTTAGTGTAACTTTTCATTTTTATAATTAGTACATTGTACAACTTGCTTTAACTTTTTCAACTTGTTTCTGTTGCATTATACCTCTATATGGTGTAAAAAATTAAAAGATTCTTTGTTAAGTGATAATCAAGAGTGGCTTTTGGAAAATTAGATTGAGACAGACAAGAAACTCTGACCAGTGAGTGGCCAATGCGATGGAATTAGTACAGGTGACACTTTTGAAGTAATTTTTTTCTATTGTTGGAATTGCACAGCATGGGTAACCACAACATTAGTTAAATGTTCTGTTTTGTAAAATAAGCATACATGTTAATTACATCACAGCTCACCTACAACTATGAAGACATAGTCATAGTCTTTATTGCACTATATATTTGCACTATATATTATATATTTTTTTTTGCCTTTTCCATTTAAACCACCTTTGTGTTATTGCAAGCCTTCCTTGTGGTAAAGATTTCCCCCCTCACATCCAGCTGGGGTCCTAGTGCACACTGCTGTGCACGTTTTAGCTAATAGTGAGCTGCTTGGCTCCTCTTGGTCCCAGACGACACATTTACACAGTGGCCCTGCCAGCAGGACCCGGGCCAGCCTATTCTACAACCCCTGACAGCCATTAAATAGAGTCCTTGACCCAGAACACTAAACTTTAGCTAATATGACAAAGGCATAGATGAAGAAGAAGAGAAACAGATCTTACTGTACAGTGATTTGTGGACGATCCCGGCTCTGTAACTAAAACTGTGGTACAGTGCATACAGTTTTCAGATCAAGTGTCAATCAACAGGCCACAAAGGGTCATATGGGAAACAGGCGAACTGGCTCTTTTACACCAAAAAATATTTTTGCATTACCACCTGTCTTATACATTGTTTAATATCTCATGTGATGACTTCATTTGATGTACAAAGAGACAATGTCACTTTCACATGCATGTGGAATGTCATGTGGTGAAAAAGCACATGTGCTTTGGATTAACATGTTGGTCCTCATATGTGAGTTAGCCTATACTACCCTTACTCTTATTAAACATGTCACTTTGGTACTACGTGAAAGAATTTGAGGATCCTGCCCTGTCGTATTAAATGAGGAATTTTACATAAATGTATGTTTTTAGCAGAGGCATAATCTTACTCCTCCCCATACATCCCCTCATTCCTATTTTTCTTATACACTTAGTTTGTCACTCCAGCTGTGTCCATAAACGAAGTCAGGTGGTAAAAGGGGTCACAACAGCGTTCTCTTGCAGCTGAGACTGATTAGGTCATCATGCTGTCTTTTGTTAAGCAAGGGGTGCCTATTGACCTGATGAGGAAACATGCTGGGGTCAGGGTAAAACTGCAAAGGGATGACATCAGGACCCTGAGAAACAAGATCACTACTAATATCATTATAACAGCGAGTCAGACTGGGAGAGGTGGATTGCAAACATCCCACCACAGCTGGCTATGCCCCCAATAGTGCCCTCCACCCTCCACCCTCCAACCCCACCCAATGCATCCCCTGCCCTTCACCAAGTGCACTTAATATAATCATTTTATGAAAAAATACATGCTCTTCTACAATGTTTTAGTGGAGGGAGAATGACTCACTTTGCCTTGTCATCTGTAAATGAAGGAGTTTGTGGAATCACTAAGAGCTTTTCAGAACTCAGAGAGCTATTGAGTTTGGGTCCCCTTAGTGTGTGGCATACATCATGTCACACTAGTATCAAAGAATTTCTAATAAGGGAAGAAGTTCCACTCTCTCGATACTTCCGGCTTCTGAACTGGTTGCAGTTCCACTCTGGTTCCATATAGGGGGCGCTCACAGGCGAGTGCCGAATGAATGGTGGTCTATGGAGCGATACCCCTCAAAATTCACTTTTCTCAGGATATAATTTTTGTCTAGTAATTTGAATGTTGCATTCGAAAGGGGAGGCTAAGAAAATACACACTGGGTGTTAGAGTTTTTTAAAGTGGCTTTTTTGTTCTAAAAAGCCTTTTAAAATGTCAATGACGTCATACACATTGTATGGCCAGAGTTACTGCATTACGGCAAGCTCTGAGTCACTTCCTTTTTTCTCTCGAGGCATCGACAACACAGCAGACAGGTTAGGCTCTCCCTGTCAATACACGTGCTAGAAAGAGGTTTGCTAATGTTTTAAAGACCACGCCAAAATATTCACTTTGACATTCTGGTTCTGCTTCGGATGCCATCAAGTGGGATCTCTGGTCGTAATCAGTCCTTCACTGACCAATCAGCATTCATTAGCAAAATGCTAGCGTGTTATGGGCAACAATGACTCAACCTGTAATAAATCGAAAGGACATAAGTACTCGTTCATTCAACTCTGAGATTTGTCAACGGCAATCAGGCGAAAGAGTAAATTCATTTTGCACTCGCCTGCGATCACCCCCAGTGGAACTCTGGTGGAACTACAACCAAATTCAGTACAATGGGGCTAAATAGGGAGTGAAATGTCTCTCCATAGACATGCTCTGCTAGTATCCAGGCTACGCTACACTACACCACTGATTACTTCTTCCTCCTCCTCCATTCAACCTGGGGTCTGATTTAATTTGGTCTCTGGCATGAAGTCTATTGTTGCCATTCCACAGAGAGCCAAAGAATCTGGGAAGCATTCTAAATTTTGGAGGGACCTGCTGACAGCTGCTGTACAACTTGGGCAGAGTCCAGACCCCTATCTTGTGGTCTGTGAAAGCTCCTCCAATGCCCTTATTGCACTTCAGATGTTGAGTGTTGTTTTCACTCAGCTCTCACCCAACGTAAACTTGCAGGACGTTCATTTACATAATTGCCTCCCCTCTCTGGAAAAGCACTCATCACCTGCTGTCTGCTGTCGCCAATTAGAAGAGCGCGGGCAAGTGACATAGCTTTGATGTTTGAACATGTGTGCCCATCTGTGTGTGTTTCTGTATGATTGTATGTGTATGTCTGTAGGTATGAGGGAGCCATGTGTCTCTGTGTCTCTGGATGTTTACCCAATTACTGCTGGTCCCAAGTGGTGCCATGCTGAAAGACGTAATAGTTCTGCAGCCACAGAAACCATACTTTGTCCCCCAGTGAAACATTTGCTGCAGGACTCACTTGTTACAATGACACATATTATGCGTGCACACACACACACACACACACACACACACACACACACACACACACACACACACACACACACACACACACTCATCCAACAGATAAGGGAATACCCTCGCATTGACTGAGAATTATGCTACAACTTGATCAGGGCATGATTGGCTATTAAAATGCAGCCAGCTCAACTGTTCAACTTGCTTCTGTGCTGTAAGAACAAATGCTATCAGGTAATTATTAATTAATTATAATTAGAGAATGGTATTTCCATTCTGAAATCACAACTAAAAGTTGACAGTTCCCATGAAATCACAAACAATTGTATACAATTTACCAAGCCATTATATCTCACAAGAAAGCCTGAAAACTTTAAAAAAGAAAGTGTAGACATGTGGGTTGCTTTTTCACATACCTGTGAAACTGACATTATTACTGTAATGGCTTGGCAAAACACATGGCTTACAGTAATAGAGTTACAATGTGTCAATTCTTCTGTCTTTTTTAGCTTTTTTACTTTGTGTTTAGTTTTAATTACCAATAAAAAATAAATAAAACACAGGCATTTTGGGTAATTTGTGATTAAAATGCATCTTCTTGTTTCAATTCAATATTACTTTTGTTTTCCACCTAAATAAATTAAAGTTTTCTCTAGCATCCATCATGTACTTTTCATTGTGTGTTGAGCAACACCACAACACAACTGGCTTCAAGTGGCTAAATTATATAAATTGCTTGCATCCTTTCCAATTCACTACACATGGATGTTGCCTTGTAATGAAGACAAGTTCACAGGGCCACAAAAGTCTGCTGGGGTGGGGGCTGGGAGCACAAAATTCTGGGCCCTGTAGAAAGGCATTCTCTATGGGCCCCTCCCCGCATCCACAGCTATTCATTCTAGCATCTTTTTGGGCCCTCCTCACATGAGGGCCCTGGTTACTCAGTCCCCGTTCCAACCCTAGTCTGACACCCCTGGCTGGGAGAAACACGAGACGTTTAAAGCTCCACAGTTCAAAGTGTATGTCTTTGAAATCCCAGGCCAGGCTTTGCTACTTCATTCAAGCATTCTGCTCCCTAACAGCCTATTATCTGATCTGGAGGGGAAGTAAAGTTTACACTGCTGATAGCTGCTCTGAATGATAATGCCTGCGCACAACTCAGGAAGGGTGACTCTGATGACCTCAATCACTATCCACTGAGAAAACACACACACACACACACACACACACACACACACACACACACACACACACACACACACAGAGCTGTAGTGACTGCTCCATTGAGAAACATGGAAAAAAGGTCAGTTCAGTGAAGATGGTGGCCACATGCCGCAGTTAAGGGCGGAGGAGTCCCTTTTCAAAGCATTCTCATTGCCACATGTCGGTACTGGCTAAATGGAGTCAAATAGCCATTCATTGAGAAACTTGAAATAGTTATTCTTAGTTTGAAATGAAGGGTGTCTAACAACTATACTGTACGGTGACTACAACACATTTAGAAGTTAAAGGGTAACTACCTTTTTTTTTCAAACCTGGGTGTTACGAAACCACACTGGAGGTTGGACCCAAAAGCAGACGTGACACAGGAAATACGTTTAAGTGATTTAATAAAGATAAATATATACAGTGAATAGTGCAAGGGGCAAAGGGGGTGTCGTGTCCAGGGGATCCAGTGGTGAGTGATGGGTGCAGTGTGCTCTCCAGAGCGTGCCCAGTGAATCAGTGTTTCTTGTTTGGAGAAACATGAGGGATCACAAACAGGGAAACAAACAACGCACACAAACAGGGAGAGGGAGGGGCTGCCATGATGGCATCATGACACTGTGCCCCATTTCCCCAAGCATTTGTGTCTAATAGACTGATGTGTTTCACGCTCCACACCGCTGTTTTCGGACAAAAAGTCACATCCTGAGATTGATAATGTTGTCAGACACTTTTATTAACAATCTGAGTCTTTCAGTACCAAAAAAAAAAGCAAGGCTCCACAATTGCCCCATTAGGTTACATTGTAGCTTGCTTCACGCCAGCTCGTTATTGCGATCTCGCTCAATACTGGACCAAATTCAAACACTTTTGGTCATCACATCACATCAGTCTATTAGACATATGCATGGGGAAATGGGGCCCAGGTTGAAAAAAATGGTAGTCACCCTTTAACAGTCTACTTAAAGTTGTAGTCGCTGCACATCAAAACAATGCTTAAGGGCAATTTCTCCCAACTGTTTTTACGTACCTGTGACCTTCTGGGAAGGGGGACTAATTGTGAATGAAAGGTTGTGTTACACTAAAGGGGTTTGTGACCTACAGCTGCCCATGTTGATTTTTTAGTTGTACCCTGAGGAAGAATTTCCAAATAACAAGAAGAACATAGGAAGAAAACCAGCTCCTGTGCAAAGGTGTGCAGATTTGGGAGTTCTTATAAGTGATCATGTAGGTTATTCTAAAGTGTGTGTGCGTGTGTGTGTGTGTGTGTGTGTGTGTGTGTGCGTGTGTGTGTGTGTGTGTGTGTGTGTGTGTGTGTGTGTGTGTGTGTGTGTGTAGTTTATTACTGTATAACTGCTGAAAATGTTAAAATTTCAATTACCTTAGGAGCATACCTAATTAGTTCCGTCATACTAGAAAATAAGTGCTAACTGGTGCAAATTGCAGGGTGGCCCATAGATGTATGGTTGCTGATGTTGGTTTTGGTAACAGCAAAAGTCATGATTATAAGACTTGGTGTGAAATTTATTGAAATGATGTTCTCTCTAAAAAATTATTATGACTCTTTGCAACACCACAGGCCTGCACATGTGATGACCAAAATGACAGAGGCAACAGAGCTCTTTGGCCTGACTTTGCTCAGTAAGGATCCTCAGGGCAAACCTCCTCCTCACTTTATATTTTTGGATACTGCAGGCATTACATATGAGGCTTTTGATTTAGGTATGCACCTGTAAATCCAAATTAGCCTCCTAAATGGTGGTGCATGTTTTTCTTTTGATTGTACACAACAAATGAGCTGTAAAGTAATGTGCCAGCTGTTAGAATTTATCACCACATACGGTCTTGTTGGGAAGCATCCACAGACGCCTGAAGTGATGTGGCTTTGAGTGGAGTGACGACATGGAGGCCAACTGTGTACAACTCAGGACAGAGATGTTGCCGATGTTCATGCACTGCAAACATTTTCAAATTTTTTTGTTCTAGTCTTTAAAATGTTTGGGAGGTGAGATCACTTTCACTTTTCAGTTATCTCTTTTAGAGATGACTGACACTTATTTTCAATAATTATTTGTTTTACTGGAAAAATATAACCTTAATAATAAATAAATAATAATAAATCTAAATAAGTCTTATGTATGAGATCAGGCCACTTATTTCTACATAATGTTTTATGGATTATGTATCATATGACATACAGTAGCTTCAAATCAATTACTCTTAGTCATGAATGTTCTTAGTGTAATATGAAATATATTTTGGTCATGTGCTACAGCTATTCATATTAATGTTTTTTTTCATTTATCAGACTGTGAGTTAGGGAACAGGTCCAATCTTATCTTCAAGATATTACTCATAATGTTTTTACGATGGCGAGATGTTAATGTGGTAACATTAGGCTACATTCATATTTTCAGCTCCACATTAGGCTATACCAGCATACTGCTCACACATTGGGGCAACAGATTTGTGTTTGAGCTGAGCAATTATTTAAGTGTTTGTCCATTGGTGGTGAGTAGCTAAATTACGCTAAATTCAACAGCTTTATACTGAACTAGGGAACTGTAGACTTAAACTGTAAAAGTATTTACAGTCTATATTGTAGGCTACTGATGTAGAAGCATATACTGTTGCAATATAGCTGGCGGCCGCTAGTGGCAGCATTGACCGAAATACTGCTGAACAGCATTTCAGTCAGTTAGTGAGAAAATCCTGCGCTTTATCTTTGATTTACATGGTTGTTGGTACATCAGTGGGACTCACCCACCTCTTCTTTGTCAGAGTCAATAATGTATTTATTACTGTAGCTACACCCCTACACTAGCACTAGGAGGACGACTGTAACGTTATGTTATTGTAAGTCACTAAGAAGACCTTCTGGTGAGTTATTTTCTTCTTCATGTAACAATTGAGCGACTGAAATGTTTATCTTTTCTGTGATATAGTAACATTAACGTTATGATTAATTATCAGGTCTAGCTAGCTAAGTTGTCTGTAACTTTAATGTTGCTAGGCTAGCGTTAGAGACTTTCTAATCGTGTCTCCAAATTGTTCATTAAGCTCAAGTTAACCACAGGACCTTTCTGTTGACTTATATTGCATGCTTTGCTCACCCAACATCTTAGTGCTGTGGCAGCAATGGACAAGACAGAGTCATCTTCTGTAAGTGGTCAAGAAATGTGAAATGTCACGTTAGGAGGTGGGTATAACTGTTAGCCCAAAAACAGTCAGATACAATCTTTCTGTGATCAGAACAGAGGCAGAGGACTTGACTGTAAACATTTCTAATCAATATCTTTGAACTTTAACCATTTTCGTTACACTAGGAACTATTTTAAGGATGAACACTAACCAGTGTATCGTAATTAAACTTCAAATAAACCACAGTAAGTGGGTCTAGCTAGCTAGTTAAAGGGTTAGCTTAGCGGTTAAACCACATAGCCTAGATATTTAAAAGTTACACCAAAGCTGAAATCTTTGAAAACCAAATAGCTGAATTCACACAAAAATATGTTAGATATTTGATTTATTCAGATGATTATCTTATTTTATGAAGTGACTGTATTTTACAGTACTTTTTCAAGAAACAGATGTTGCTAATATAAGTAGTGCTAATATAAGTAGTGTAGTTTTGTGTAACATGTCATAGCAGGAAAAGCACAGGTGCAATTAATAACATTAATTGATGGCTGCATTCCATTTAGAATTTTCATTTGGTATTGAGCCTGTCTTACTGTACTTAATTGGAATATTGGCTAATAAGCTCCTTTTTTTTACATAAATACAAAATCAGTATCCTTTTAATATATATTTTATTATAACATTTATTTTAATAAAGTTAACCACGATGTATACTAAGAGGGACATTTGGATTTTGTAAAATGAACTTCTCAGTGGTCTCTAGTGGACAAAGCTGACACTGTTGCTAAACTACCTCAAACATATTTCTGTCCTGTTACTTATTGGACGACATATAATGATATTGATATATCTGTGATGAGCTAATTTACAATTTTGGTCTGGCTCTACCTATTTGAGATCTATTAGAAAAAGTTACAAGTTGTTAGTTATTCTGTCTGTAGCTCTGTGTGGGTTTTTTTTTTTTTTTTTTTACATGAATGGGGCAGGAGGCAGACTGGATAGGCCCCTCTTTGATCATCCACATAACACAGGCACCTACAAAGGCTTCCATACAGTCTGTAGCATTGTTCTACTGAGGAGACTATAGCTCATAAAACCATTACCATTATCCCTACACAATACCTTTTCCAGCACCTCCTTAAGACTTCAAATCACTACTATATATTGGCTACGCTGCTTGCCAGTTTACATTTTGTCGCTCTGTGATCCCATGAACTTCTAAATCTACAGCCATGCCCAGATTATCTTGCTTGTGGCCTCATGGCAGGCATTTATTATATGGGCCCCACCTCACTGTCATAGTCACTGATGTGCTCTGCACACTGCAACTGCCCACCCCTCTAAAACCTGCCCAAAGCTATAGAAATGATCCATACATATATATAACCTACTTCATGAAGTCAGTTATTTGAGGGACTTTATGGTCACTGGGAGTATGGATCCTGGTGTTAACTTAGAATTGTATACAACTTCCCAAAAAGACTTGTGAACAACCCAGACACTGGTCATTTCACATCATCCAAAGTGGACACGGGAGTGGCTTCACTAGCACCAGTGTACCTTGCCTGGCTGATCCCGCCCCTAGCTGGGGAGAAAGCTGGTGCACAGGCTTGCAGCGGAGCCCATCGCAGTTGACTCTTTGAGTAGCCCACCCATCTGCAGTATGCATGTTCGCCAGGGAATCCGCGAAGCGCTCACGTCCCAGCAGTGCACTTCACCGACCAGAGACCATCTACTCAAGAGTCGAGGATAATAAAATTGGATGTGGCAGGCGGACCGGAGGCGGAAAGCCCGGAGTGACCGGAGGAATACAACATTACTACAGGAATACAGGCTGCCGCTCTCTTCTGAACGTGGACAATCATGCATGTGCTCTTCTGGGGCTTGGGGTTCCTACTATTCCCTGATTTCTTGTATGTAGTCGCATCTACGGGGAAATTGCTTTTGAATTCAAGCATAGGTAAAGTATGCCGCTCTGACAACCCCCTGCATTTTCCCTTATGGAGTTATTTTCTAACACTGAGGGCAGAGAATGAATGAGTTTTGAATTCAGCCAAGCACATGACTTGCAGCGCTTACTAGATACCTAAAGTTCATTGACTGATTATCATTTACTTGCAATGCTGTTAAACAACAGCTTTTTCAAGAAATGACTTTGATATGTAAATCGTAATCAATCAATTAACACATCTGGGCTCTTCGATTTGTACTAATGCTATTGCGCTACTTAATCCTTAATTGCATATTCTTCTGCCCTTATTCCCCAGTAAAAGAGGAGATCGGCGCTTATGAGATTGTAACACCGGTGCGAGTGAATGAAGCCGGTGACAAGTTTCCAACCAGTGTGCACTTCAAGAGGAAAAGACGAAGTTTGGACGAGAGTACCGATAATACTACGGATCACTGGGCCTCGCCAAATATCCACTACAGGATATCTGCTTTCGGACAGCATTATCACCTCAACCTCACGCTGGATTCGGGATTTCTCGCACCTCTCTATACTGTGACAGTACTTGGAGTGCCCCAAGGAGATAACATAGTGGATTTTGCAACAGATGGGGATGTAGAGGAGGAGGACACGGAGTTAAGGCACTGCTTCTATAAAGGACTTGTAAATGCGTATGCAGAACACGCCGCGGTCATCAGTTTGTGCTCCGGACTGGTGAGTTTTACGCAAGGTTAGACTCGTCGTGCATGTGATGACTTTACAACTGGTTGTTTTACTTTTCCACCATGGGTATTTAGGGGCCATTATTGCTGTATACAGGACTTGTAAAGCAAAAACATTTTGTAAACACATTCTTTGTGCGCAACCTGCTTTTTGTATTAATCGTTCAAATATCAAACGAAAGCATTCGTTATTGCACTACTAAACGTGTTTGTATTAAGGAAAGAATGAAAAACTGCGTAATCCAGTAAATACTAAAACGTTGTACGATGAAGAACAATGAAGTAAAGCTGATTTAGATATTTTTTTTTTATTATTACTTTAAGACTGCATGACTTGTTAAAGCTTTTATTTGTAGTGGTATCCTGTTGTGGGGTGCTTCCAGAGACTATTTACTCTCAAAATAGTGAACAACTGTGCTGACTTGAGAGAGTCCCAAGTCCATGGTCTATAGTCAAGTTTAATGAACAATTACTCTAAATCTTACTTACATGCCTCTCTCTCGTCTCCCGGTTGTCGGTGACGTCTTTACGCACGCTAGTACAGCGGGAGTACGGGTGGTACCGACGTCATCACAAATTGATCCCACTCCCAGAAATATGTTTAGGAGTGGCGCAAAAGTGGACTGGTTTTATACGTAAAAGCCACAGTGAGACAGTGACAGATATGAGTAGAGGTCGTTTTTTCCCCAAATGACAAATCAAATTAAAATGCTCTCAATGCTCTGTTCTGTAGAGAGCTTTAGGGGTAGAGCTGACATTTATGGAGCATATCTTACTATTTATTTAAGACCTCTGAGGGCACATTTGTTCTAAAGCAGGCAATACTGCTGATGCCCAACATTTCTGTACAGCCTAAAATAATGTGATACTGGTTTTCTTGCAGGGAAACTTGTAGGGAGATTCTCTTTTTGTCTTGCCAACTCCCCAGGTCAATCAAAGTACAGGTCCTAATGAGAATAGTGTCTTGCTCAAGGGAATAAGGAAGAAATAAAATGTCTTCTTGTGCCCCCTTGCTGAAAAACAATCCACCATGCTGCACATTTTTGCAAATGCAGGAGAATGATCATTTTTTTTCATATTATCAGGGATTACAAAAATGACTCGTGCCAAACGTAATTGTGTAAAACTTGTATCAGTCCCCAGGGCTCGCATGATGATTCCCCACAGCCAACGAGCAACACGCGAAATGTGCTTGGGTTGGCATGTACCTTATCTGAAACATCATAGACCTCCAAGTTAGCCAGTCAACGCTAAACGTGCCATGTGCAATACAAATAACAAGGCTCTCAGCAAGCTTGCCAAGAACATACAGTCTCACTATTTTCCTGATAGGCATCACAGGTCTCATTATTATGCCTTTCTTATGGTTTTGGGACCATTCTTACATGCATGCAAATTCACTTATTTCACCTTTTTATAAAAGCCCTTGAGTCTCTGCATTGCTTATTTTCTCTAATAACTAGTAAATGAGCCCCATTGCACTGTTCCTTGCTATGAATATTTTGTAATTAAAATATACATTGCATTAGAGTGGTATAGCGGCTCACTGATTTGCAAAAATATCTTTGAACTATATATTCCCCTTGGTCCTGTCTGTGTAGATTTAGCAAGATCTTCTCCCCATGTTTGTATATGTTGTTGCTGTAAAGCATTTACAGAAAATAGATGGATGGAGTCTAACTGGTATGCATTTTTTCTGCCATCCAGCTTGGCACTTTTAGGTCTCCAGATGGGGAATATTTTGTGGAGCCCCTACACAGCTATCAAGGAGAACACTATGAAGAGGAACACACAAAACCTCATATTGTATACAGGAAGAGTTCACCAAAGAAACAGACATCTGGGGAGAACTCATCTTGTGACACTTCAGGTATGGTCTATTACATGATGGGTATGCATGCATGCAATTTACACAGAAGGTTGTCACAAATCAAACATGCATATAGACGACACAAAAATACATATATGCAACCTTAATGCCTCTACACATATGCTAGAAAACACGCACATGCACAGCTACTGTACGTGCAACCAGTGTTGATTTAGACCTTTCCTGAGGTGGCCAATCAGCTGACTTAAACATCTGTTCCAGTCAACCTGCACCTAGTGTCTCATTTCTAGCTATCCAGCACACTGCTGCTTCTGATCATGGACCTACCAAGAGCTGTATGTGTCAAAACAAAAAACAAAAAACAATTGTGTATGCAAGTGGTTCATGTGTTTTCATGGGATACTTGTTGATTGTGAGTAGACAAATTTGCCATTTGCGTGTCTGTATGTGCATGCATTATGTGACCTTTAAATTGTATTCCACAGAATAAGCAGGCGTAATCATTGCGATACCCCCAAAGTCAGTTGTAACAGGAGCCGATTATGTAATAGTAACTGAGCTTATTGAGCTATTACAATAATTGTAGCATGGTACTAAAACAAGGACAACTTTTGATTTCGTCTGGTTATTGAGGTAGATTTTGAAAGGCACATATTTAAAAGAATAAAATTGCTCTGCAGAGCTGGATACTTTACTGTAAAATCCTAGAAAAAGTTCTGGAAAACTGATGAAATAGTGTAATTTTTAACTATTCAGTTTTTCTTTGCTATCTGTTGTGATATTGTAATGAAATGGCACAATGTGATTTCGATTTCTTTTCATTAGTAGGCTACAAATGATGGAATTAAAGTAAACATAGAGTGTGAAACTATCTTGGCTGACATATTATGTTATAGCCTACACAGTGCAGTGCCTAGAGTGCAGCACAGTAGTAAAGGAAGCTTTCCAACTCACACACAGGAAAAATCATTTGGAAGTTTACCCTTCTATCTTTCCATCTCAGTTTACTGGCTGCACTTCCTGTTGACTCTTGTACTTCCTCCTCTTCTTTGATAAGAAAGTTGGGTCGACCCACTGCCATGAACAAGCAGTGTAAATGTGTATAGTAGAAGAGTCATGCCACTTGAAACTGTCAAATAATCAAAACTAAGAAAATAAATCTGGACATATTTTCTCTTTGTTTGCTGGACATCCTTTGCAGATGTTTGGTTTCACTATGCATGTAAATGTTTGTGTGTGTGTGTGTGTGTGTGTGTGTGTGTGTGTGCTCTTGTACTTTGTATTTTGTCTGTGTTTCTCTTTTGGTCCGTTCTGTAATACAATATGTGTGTATATTGTATGTGTGTGATAGCATAGCCTGAAGGAAAATACATTTGACTAAGAGCCATTTTATCCTTGTACAAAGTTCCAAGGTTACCTTGCAAGTTTGGGAGTAGAGCAAATTGTTCTTTTTCGATTATAAATCATGTATACTGAAAGCAGATCCACTAATATGATGTAGCCCACCTCATTGTTATTTAGGTGGGGATGTATTGCTGGTGGTCTAGTAAGGTTTATCTGCATGAGATGAGAAAACAAGACTGGCATTCAGCACTTTTGTTGCTTTGTCATGATTAAAATCAGATTTAATTCCCCTCAGTGTAAGAGGTTTTTCTGCCCAGTTGTGGAACTGCCTTTTTTTGGTGTGTGCACTGCAGTTTGTGCTCCATCATTTTATGGCTGGGTGCCAGGTTTACCTACTCTGAACTCTTTGCCCTCCTCTCTTCTCTCTTCTGAAAAAGAAGGGAGAAAGAGAAAAAGGCATTCCAGGCAGCATTCATTTGTCAACCCACTCTTTGAGCAACAATAAACAAAAGAGAGTAAGTGGCAGCAACATATTTTAACAATACCCACTTCCAGACAGCAAACTTGCATAACTTATCTCCACCTTTAAATACATAAACCACCACTTTAGCTTAATTGTAAACACATTGTCACGACAAACTTTGATTCATACCTTGTCTGTTTTTTGGACTGAATGTATTTCCCATCATCTCTCCATCTTCGTATATTTACTCACGCTTAATTCCTTCTGACGTCTCTCTCCAGGACACAAACACAGACATAAGAGACACAAGCTTAAGAGAAGGCCAGTGGCTGGGCTGACCACTATATCCAATGCAGCCCCTGTGGTCAGTGCTGGTATATTTAATGACTTGGTGTCACTGAGTGCTGGCCTCGCCAGCGATGCTTTGCTCAGATCGGAGCGCGGCAGTGCTACTGCTAGACCATCAAATGATAGCAGCGGTGACTCAGGACCTCACAGGAGATCAAAGCGCTTCCTCTCCTACCCGCGCTTCGTTGAAGTCATGCTGGTGGCCGACAGCAAAATGGTGGAACATCACGGCAGCAACCTACAGCACTACATACTCACATTAATGTCCATAGTAAGTTTTATCTTCATGGCTGCTTGTAGAGAATGTTGGAGGCAGTTGGCTGGGAGATGGAAGTGTGTTTATATGTATGCATCTATATGGCCAGAAAGTAGCTACATGTGTGCATATTTGTTCACTAAATATATGTACCTGTGCTGCAAGTCAGTCAGGTGGCCTTTGGAGGAGGGCCATGAAAAGGAAAAGGGCAGCCTAGGGCAGGGGTAAACACCACTTTCAAACGGCCAGGGGGACGAGAGGGCAGCTTGAGGTAGAGCCTGACTGCTTTGATGAATGTTAAAAATAAGCTCAGGTATGTCACATAGACTGCATACTCCTGGCCACTTCAAATACTAGCTTCCACAGGTGTCTGGGGCCGACAGTCCTCAGGGGGAGTCTGAGATGACCTATATTCTGTTCTTGGCAAAGCTTACAGTACTTTCTCAACAGGGGCTCAGGCCACTTGATCTTCCAGTCAACCAAATTCCTGGTAGTTGCTTGAAACTGCAGGAAGGCAGTCCATGTTACATTATAGTTACCAGTAAATATACTGTGTCACATTTCGATTGGTTTAAGTTAATGAAGATATTGTAACATATTTATTCTAATATTAAAACTAGTCTTATCTTGATTGAGCTCATGTTTTGTTTCCTTTGTTCAGGTATCTTCTATCTACAAGGACCCTAGCATTGGCAACCTGATTAACATTGTGATTGTAAAGTTAGTCATAATAAACAACGAGCTGGTAAGATTTCTAAATGTGTTTTAATCTCCATACTTACACACTTACAACATGTATGTGGTGTACATGCTAATCACTAAATTATACCTTTGATTATTTCTTTATGTTTGTTCTTAGGATGGTCCAGTTATTTCATTTAATGCACAGACCACTTTAAAGAACTTCTGCATTTGGCAGCAGAGCCAGAACATTCTGGATGATAACCACCATTCCCATCACGACACTGCCATCCTAATCACCAGGTGCAAGACATTTATCAAGTTATCAAATTCTTTGCTGCATGTTCAGTCAGGAACACTCTTATCATAGTTGTAACCATTTATTGCAACAAATGGAAATACAGTTATGCTTGGCGCCGATGGCTCCGCTCTAGATATTGCTCCCTGCACCAGCCAAGCAGAAACCCCCCTGGGTATAAAAGAGTGATCCGAAAGAAAGACATTGAAAACCATTTTAAACTTTGAGTCATGTAAGGACTCTGAAGTAGAAAGGTGGAGGCCGGGGTGGTGGAGACAAAGCGTTGCCAGCAGCAGTGAGTGAGTGAAGCAGCGCCAGTGTAGCAGGGATCAGTGAACTAACGCTAAGCTTAATTATATACTTTGAACAGGTTTTAGGTAAATATCCCATGAACCAAATCACATTGTAATGAGTGTACATTATTGGAGAGTCAGCTGCATCAAAGACATAGATCAAATGGGGTCCAGATGCCTGATGAATGGAACTTCTGTTTACCTAAATAAGGAGGATCCCCTGAAGTTTGGGAAAGTGTTCTTCTTTTCTACAGTACCATTGACTATGACCCATTATCTGTGTCTTCACCACAGGCAGGACATCTGCAGAGCAAGGGATAAGTGTGACACCTTAGGTAAGTAGATTTGTTTTTATAGACTTACAACCATAAACTAATATATACTGTACTTCATGTGTTGATGGTGGTATGATCATGATGGAAAATTAAAACTAAAACTGGAATTGTTATGTATTTAAGGACTTGCAGAGTTGGGGACGGTGTGTGATCCATACAGGAGTTGCAGCATCAGCGAGGACAATGGTCTCAGCACCGCATTCACCATCGCCCATGAACTTGGCCATGTGTAAGCACAGCATGTTTCCACTGATTGTTTACCTCAAGTACTGTTATCACTTCAGTTAGTGAAAGTTTTTGCTTCAGTGAGGCATTGGTGGAGCTTTAAAAGTCTTTCTAGGACTCAACGCATGCCTTACCAGCAGATGGGGATCAAGGGATCTTGCATACGTGGACAATACAACAGCTGTACATTCCTTTTTGTTTTCGGTGTGTTTCTGATCATATTTCCTAATTTGGCCTGCCTTTCATTTTGAGATAAAAGAGAAAAGAGTCTCAGAATTTAAGTAAAACCTGCCCTTCAGCACACTGCATTTTCCAATGTCCCGAGTCAGCCAGAGCTGGGGGGGGGGGTTAGCCATCTACAGTGGAGACTGTTACAGACCTTAACAGCCCTCATCATCTCTAACAAATGCTCCTTCTAACCACTAAACAAAAGGTGTGATTGTTCAATTCCACGTTTATCCGCATCAAGCGGTGACAGCATGCTTGACGACTGCTTAACCCCAGAGCTCAGTGTTATATGGTACCTGTCAGGTGGGGAGCTGAGTAGCTCAGGGGGAAGGCTGCGGGCAGTGTGTTGCTGTACCTGTCCACCACCAACCAGGATCTATGTATTCACAATGCAAGAGCTTAATTGCTTCTCTTACACTCACTGGGCTCTGATTTTCACATCATATTTTTTCTGCTATGTCTTTTGCCCAGTGTTCATCTAACTTATAATATTGTGCTGGGTTTCATTCCAAACTCCCCACAAGCAGGAAATAAATAAATAAATATTTCCAGCTGCAACCTTGAATGGGTTCTCCAAAGCCAATATCACAGTGACAGAGGAGATATACAATCAATGTTTAGATTTAAAATGTGCACGAACAAATGACACTTAGAACAATCACAGTCAGAAGCAATATAGAGGCATGCATCACCATCATGCTCGCTTTTGTTACATTTATCTCAGCCAAACAGTGGTCTTACAGAGATGTGCATCTGCGTGATATAACAACATAATTATTACTCGAAAAAAGGAAAACATATCTCTTGGTAATGTAATATATGTTATGATACCTGAAAATTGCTTTTCTGTTATCTCTCCGCTAGGTTCAACATGCCTCATGATGACAGTAACAAATGTAAGGAGGATGGAGTTAAGATTCAGCAACATGTGATGGCTCCCACGCTTAACTACAACACAAACCCTTGGATGTGGTCCAAGTGTAGCAGGAAGTACATCACAGAGTTCCTTGAGTATGTCATACTCTTTTCTTCAAGATTATTCCAAACATACATGGGGATAAGATCATGTAGATGTTCTGTTTCTGTTGAAAAGTTTTTGAACAACTCAAACAGCATGAAATCAAATAGTATATGCAAAGTCAAAATCACTGTACATTTGAACTATTTTTAAAGTTATTTTCAGTTTAAAGCTCTGGCCAAATATCCTTTAAATATTAAGATTAAAGCTGTATTTATAACTATCACATAGATTTCACAGATATGTTTCCTTAAACATACAAACACATACACACAAAGAGTGCATTTTGTCCCCACTTTTGGCAACACAGACACATGTTTAGGCCTAAATGCAAATAAACTGTCATCATTTCTCAGGGCTGTTGCAGCCTCTAGACTCTTCATTTCCTAAGGCTTCTCAACCCAATGAGAAAAACCAGGGAACTACTACTGTAGTAGAGAGTAAATGGTATAGCATCTGGCAACTATCCAAATCCGCTTTCCTTACCCCCAACTATCTAAAGTTCTCCCTGCATCCCTAACTCTTGAGATCCCCACCGCTAACTACAAATAGCTGATTGAATATAAACAGAAACCTGTCAAGATACTGAGTAAGCTGTGTGTACAGTAGGGGTTGTATATATGTACAGAAAGATGACGTCTCCAGCTGTACTGAGTGTGTTTTCTGTTTGTTTGTGTCTCTTGTTTTTTTCCCCTTTTTTCTTTAAGTCATTTTATTTGTATTTCTTAATAGCACAGGATATGGTGAGTGCTTGCTCGACGAGCCCGTTTCTAGGCCATACAGTCTCTCGCAGCAGCTGCCTGGACGGATATACAATGTCAATAAACAGTGTGAATTGATATTTGGGCAGGGAACGCAGGTGTGCCCTTATATGGTAAGTGGAGTCGGTGTGCAAATCTAAACTGTCATGTTGCACATGTGGGTCTCGGAGAGAAGCCTCCTGTGTTTTGATCATGTTCTGCAGAGGTTCTCGGCTGCATTTGAAGCCTTTAAAGTCACTCGCTGTATTTAACAACATACTAATAGTTCTTTCTGAGATACAAGCAAACGACATTCTAATGCAATGCATATATAAGAAGTGATGATGTCAGCACCTATACATTCTGGTAATAACTCCTTAAAACGTGAATATGAAAAAAGGTGCAATCGGGCGAGAATCATCACATCAAACCATCCAGATACTGTATATTTGTCTCAAAAATAGGTTTGACACCCTAAAGCACTGTGGAAAAGTTTGTTTTGGCTCATGCTATCTGACTAGACAGAAAGGTCTTGTAAGCCACTGGCTGAGAAAAACCTGGCAAATGAGATGGCTGATACAGCAAACTCAATGTATGGAGTCACATTCTGGTATAATGTTTTATAATGTGCTATAAATTGGATGTCTGCCATATAGAGTCCATGTATTAACAGAGTTGTCTACAGTGAGGTTATTAACAAGATATTTATGTGCCCTGTCTTTCTGATTGTCTAACTCTTTGTGTGTGTGTGTGTGTGTGTGTGTGTGTGTGTGTGTGTGTGTGTGTGTGCGTGTGTGTGTGTGTGTGTGTGTTTGTTTGTTTGTTTCTCAGACCCAGTGTCGGAGGCTGTGGTGCACCAGTCCAGAAGGCGCTCAGCGAGGCTGCAGGACCCAGCACATGCCGTGGGCAGATGGCACTGACTGTTCTCTTGGAAAGGTAAGTGTCATATGGAACATTATTATTTTGATAATAAAAAAAAGTCTCAGGAGCAAGAAATTAGTTTTATTTATGCAAAAGTTTGAGGTGAACGTGTAAAGGTAAAAATTGCGTGAAGTGTTTTTACCACTCAATGGGATTGCCACATTTTCATTCATTATGATATACAGTAATACTCACATGGTTTTGTGTTGATGATCTGACAATCCTCACCGTATTTCCTTGTTTTGATCTTACAACTTTTCTAGTGACTCATGAACCAAAAATTGCTCCTAGGGGTTTTAATTCAAAATGTCAAAAGAACACAAGATTCCAAACACTTGAAAAAAAAAATCAACTTGCCATTGACATATATGTAAACTCCAGTAATTGAACATGGTTGCCATGTAAGTAGGTGGTGTAAAGCTGTAAATGATGGAGGCGACTTTCTTAGTGTAGCTTTTAATTAGGACTTTCTCACTAACACCTCGCTTCCTGCCACGATAAGACTGAGAGAACATGAAAGCAACAAGTCTAAAGACACACACACACACACACACACACACACACACGCGCGCACACACACGCGCACACACATGCACGCACGCACACACACACACGCACACACACACGCACACACACACACACACACACACACACACACACACACACACACGCACATCCACATTGAAACCTTTTCATGTTTACACCGACCTCTCATCCCGTGCCATGCAGTACACCAGACTAAACACTTAAGCTGGAGTCTGTTTGTTGAACAGTGTAAGATTATCCGTCTGTTATAAGTCAAGATGTATTTATTGACAATGCGTGTGACATTTTCATGTGAAATGTCTTTTTCGGTTCCTATTTTTTCCATTTGTTTCACTGTATAATTTCTCCCAGATTAGCATCAAAGCACGGCAGAGCAGATAGATGTGTTGCCAGTTCCATGGATAGGATTTATTGTGCTGACTCTTATCCTCTCTCTTTTTGTCTTTTTCTCCATCTTGCTCTCTTCATTCATCTTACTTCTTTTTTTCTGCTTCTCTCTTTTATTGTAGCACTGCAAACATGGCCTGTGTATACCTAAAGAGCATGACGCCACACCTGTGGAGGGGGCATGGGGAGTTTGGAGCCCTTTTGGTACCTGTTCGCGGACATGTGGCGGGGGCATCAAGATCGCTGTGCGCGAATGCAACCGACCTGTGTGAGCAGTCCCTCTCTTTGTAGTCATGCATGCCCAGTGGACCTTGTCTCCATCTTAGCTGCTGAAGTCAATGTTCCATAGATCAAGCCTTCTTAAGGGAATTCTTTCCATAGTTAGTGTTCATCAAGACAGGCCCTCTAATGGCAGGTCTTAAAGAGTTGTTTCCTGGTAAATAAAGAACCACTTGAGATTCCTTAAATGATGCCTTTCATCCTAGTTTATTAGACAGATAGAAAAGAATTTGGCATGATGAGCATATGATGGTGAGCAATAGGGTGAAAAGGAAAATGGGCAGAAAGATGAATGTTTGAATCTGTAAGTGAAAAGGTGGAAGATGCTTTCTAAAATATGTATTAAATCATTACAATGATTGGTCCATTCACTTTCTCAATCTTGCTTTCAGGCCAAGGAATGGAGGAATGTATTGTGTGGGCCGCCGAATGAAGTTTCGTTCCTGTAATTCTGAGCCCTGCTCCAAGCAGAAGAAGGATTTCAGGGAAGAGCAATGTGCAGCTTTCGATGGCAGGCACTTCAACATCAACGGTCTACCTCCTAATGTTCGCTGGGTGCCCAAGTACAGCGGAAGTGAGAATCCTTTTTTCCATCACTGGCATCCTGCTCTCTCCTTTTGTCAACCCTGGTTTACTTGTGCATAATAGACATAACGTAAGTTTGACATTCACATCTATTGGTATTAAGTGTTCATCTCTGTCTTGCTTCATTTGTTAGTCCTGATGAAGGACAGGTGTAAGCTGTTCTGCAGGGTGGCAGGCAGCACGGCCTACTATCAGCTCAGGGACAGGGTCATTGATGGCACGCCGTGTGGACCCGATACCAATGACATCTGTGTCCAGGGCCTGTGCAGGGTGAGGTTCCTAACTCTAATTAACTTTAATTTTGTTTTATCGTAACTAGCAGTGACCATTCTTGCATAGTTATTGTGTGGGGTGGATATAATCATCGTCACAGCAAATATTAAAAAAAAGAAGCATTTCAATCCTTTGCCAGACCAGACTGGGTTTATTGCCTCAAACCTGTGACAGATTTAGTTTTAGTTTTAAAGCTTGATTACTAACACACCATAAACATCAATATGCTTCTTGAAAGAAGCAGTGGGTTACTCTGTGTACCCTCTAAACAACACACAGTGTTTTGTTTAGATTGTGGTTCAAAAAGTTGCCCTCCTTGGTAAGTGGATTTTGATCCATGCTGTGGCAGTAGAGTTAAGCTCTTCATTCTTTTTCATTCATTTGTCTTGCTAAAACCAATTACAAGCAGAGCTCATGCCATTTCTAGTGTGTCATCTAAATTAATTTCAGATGGGTGTCAGCGATATGGCTATAACTAAATAAGTTAATATGTAACTATTTGTAGGGTCACTGGGTTTGATTTTTTCTTTCATTATCAATATTTAATCAAGAAGTAATGGAAGGCCATTTATCTAACATGTTGATATTGCAGTGTTGAACTTTTTCTAAGCAACTGTGTTAGCTGAAGAAAGTCTTTATTTTGTTGAAGAATCTGTCTCACTTCCCTGCACATTGTCATATAATGTTGTCTGCATTTCCTTCTCCTCTTTATCCCCTTTGTCCTCCATCTGATCTTCTCTCTTGCTTTTCAAACTTCTCTTTCCCTCTTTTGTCCCTTTCCTACTACTACTATTTACTCCTGGCATTTTCTTATTTTGTATTTTAAATCCCTCCCTTCTACCTCTTTACTGAGCAGCAAGCGGGCTGTGACCATGTCTTGAACTCTAAAGCCAGGAGGGACAAGTGTGGTGTGTGCGGAGGTGACAACTCTTCCTGCAAAACTGTGGCAGGCACCTTCAACATCGTCCACTATGGTGAGCTATAGCTTTTTTTTAAATTACACTATCATTTCACTTTCAGCAAGTATAAGACATGTTGCTTTAACACATTTTTACATGTGCTTAGTTGTCACAATAAATAGCCCCGAAAGTGTGACTCACTTGTTAGCATAGGCACAGACCTAGAGTGAACTAATGATCTGAACACACTACTTATGCTGTTTGCAGGCTATAATGAAGTAGTGCGAATACCCAGTGGTGCTACAAATGTAGATGTGCGGCAACACAGCTACTCAGGGAAACCGGAGGATGACAACTACCTCTGTAAGACATCCAACATTTTGTTTAAAAGAAATTACTGTTAATATTTTCATTGTCTTTCCACATTTCCATAAATACTGTATCCAGTTATTTCTAAAGCAATGTGCTGTTGAAAGTCTGCATGTGTTGTCTCTGCCTGCCTATGTAATGCAAACCCAAGGAGTTGGCATATAGCGTGCATGCTAATGTGTTAATGAGGCAGAACTAAGCCTGTGGGTTACATTCCAGCAAGGTCAGTTGGTTTATAAGCACTTGTATCTTGTGTGTGTGTGTGTGTGTGTGTGTGTGTGCAGGTGTGTATTTTATTTGGTTCTGTAAATGTGTGTCTTTCTGTACCATAGGCCTCTCTGTCTGGATAGGGCTGCTTTGTCAGCTATTAGTGTACATGTCTTGTTGGAACGAGCGTGCTAATACTTGAACTCAGATAGCCCTCTGGCTACCATTCCATCAAGGTTAAATGTATTTGTGTATGAGCACAGTTATTAGGTGCCCAAAGTGGAGACGATTCTGCCAGAATGAGGGCCGCTCTTCACGGTCATATTAGTGTAATGTGTGAAATGGCGAGTTAAGTAAAGGCAGGAAATTAGCTCCATAATCGCATTAGGCTGAATGAGTGCAGTGCAGCAGACTGGTTGTACAGAACAGGATGCCCCTGGATGGGACTTCTGCAGAAACAGAGAATTATTATACCCCAATAAGACTTTACTGCTGCCTACTGCGTGTGCCTTACTGTAAATGAAAATGTTAGCCAAAATGTTGGCAAGCTACCCTGACACATGCAAAAAGAAGCTGTTGTTTTTCTTTACTTTAGCTTGTTAGTGTCATAGGAACGGTAATTTTCACAAAACATGCTCATACTGCTCATTCTGGCTCTCTGTCTCAGTGGGATCAAGCACAGTAAGTGTTTTTTTCTCTCTCTGCAGCCATATCAAATAGCCGTGGAGAGTTCCTGCTCAATGGAGAGTTTGTGGTCAGCATGTTCAAAAGGGAAATCAAAGTAGGAAATGCCGTCATCGAGTACAGTGGCTCTGACCATGTCATTGAGAGGATCAACTGTACTGACCGCATCGAGGAGGAGATCATTGTCCAGGTACGCTTTCCTTATCACAATGGCTTAGTTTGCCATGGAGGAGATGCAGAGGTAGACTGATTTAGAAGTGGCACGAGTGAACGTTAAATACTTCTACAGGCTTGACCTTCAAAAGGTTTTACTTTTACTTAGGAAGATGTGGACTATCCATGATGTTAGAAACTCATAATCCTACTGTATAACAATGCATATCACATTGCCTGCATTTTCCCCAGGTGCTGTCTGTGGGGAACCTTTACAACCCAGATGTCAGGTACTCCTTTAACATCCCCATAGAAGACAAACCTCAGCAGTACCTCTGGGATGCCTATGGGCCCTGGCAGGAGTGCAGCCGCCTGTGCCAAGGTGAGGGGGAGGCACAAAGGGTTAGCACAGTGAGGTGATGGGAGGGTTCAATGATAAATGGTGTGGTGAGAATAAAGATGAGGTGGAACGGAGAGAGGAGACGTGGGAACTGCTGAGCCGGAGGCATAGGAAAGAGAAGATTGTCTGGCTAAACTTGACAGCTTCATGCTAGACATATAGGTTTGGAACAAGTAATTATAGTTCAACCTCATAGTACAGTGCCTTGCGAAAATATTCGGCCCCCTTGAACTTTTCGACCTTTTGCCACATTTCAGGCTTCAAACATAAAGATATAAAACTGTAATTTTTTGTGAAGAATCAACAACAAGTGGGACACAATCATGAAGTGGAACGAAATTTATTGGATATTTCAAACTTTTTTAACAGATAAAAAACAGAAAAATTGGGCGTGCAAAATTATTCAGCCCCTTTACTTTCAGCAAACTCTCTCCAGAAGTTCAGTGAGGATCTCTGAATGATCCAATGTTGAAATGACTAATGATGAAAAATAGAATCCACCTGTGTGTAATCAAGTCTCCGTATAAATGCACCTGCTCTGTGATAGTCTCAGAGGTCCATTTAAAGAGCAGAGAGCATCATGAAGATACTGTTGTGGAGAAGTTTAAAGCCGGATTTGGATACAAAAAGATTTCCCAAGCTTTAAACATCCCAAGGAGCACTGTGCAAGCGATAATATCAAAATGGAAGGAGTATCAGACCACTGCAAATCTACGAAGACCCGGCCGTCCCTCTAAACTTTCAGCTCATACAAGGAGAAGACTGATCAGAGATGCAGCCAAGAGGCCCATGATCACTCTGGATGAACTGCAGAGATCTACAGCTGAGGTGGGAGACTCTGTCCATAGGACAACAATCAGTCGTATACTGCACAAATCTGGCCTTTATGGAAGAGTGGCAAGAAGAAAGCCATTTCTTAAAGATATCCATAAAAAGTGTCGTTTAAAGTGTGCCACAAGCCACCTGGGAGACACACCAAACATGTGGAAGAAGGTGCTCTGGTCAGATGAAACCAAAATCGAACTTTTTGGCAACAATGCAAAACGTTATGTTTGGCTTAAAAGCAACACAGCTCATCACCCTGAACACACCATCCCCACTGTCAAACATGGTGGTGGCAGCATCATGGTTTGGGCCTGCTTTTCTTCAGCAGGGACAGGGAAGATGGTTAAAATTGATGGGAAGATGGATGGAGCCAAATACAGGACCATTCTGGAAGAAAACCTGATGGAGTCTGCAAAAGACCTGAGACTGGGACGGAGATTTGTCTTCCAACAAGACAATGATCCAAAACATAAAGCAAAACCTACAATGGAATGGTTCACAAATAAACATATCCAGGTGTTAGAATGGCCAAGTCAAAGTCCAGACCTGAATCCAATCGAGAATCTGTGGAAAGAACTGAAAACTGCTGTTCACAAACGCTCTCCATCCAACCTCACTGAGCTCGAGCTGTTTTGCAAGGAGGAATGGGCAAAAATGTCAGTCTCTCGATGTGCAAAACTGATAGACATACCCCAAGCGACTTACAGCTGTAATCGCAGCAAAAGGTGGCGCTACAAAGTATTAACTTAAGCGGCTGAATAATTTTGCACGCCCAATTTTTCAGTTTTTTATCTGTTAAAACAGTTTGAAATATCCAATAAATTTCGTTCCACTTCATGATTGTGTCCAACTTGTTGTTGATTCTTCACAAAAAATTACAGTTTTATATCTTTATGTTTGAAGCCTGAAATGTGGCAAAAGGTCGAAAAGTTCAAGGGGGCCGAGTACTTTCGCAAGGCACTGTATGCTGTGTCAGATTTCCTTCTTTGACCTGACCCAGGATATGTCGGAGTATGTAGGCGTGCAGAGGCGGATCGCAGGTAAACTCGAAAACCTGTTATGTGTTATGACTCAAACACTTTGTCTGAGAACTTCTTCCTCCACTTTTTGACACTGCTCTGCTTGAACAACCAACAGTAAATTCCAAAGAGAAACCAATGAGTTCACACAGCAGGATAAACAGCTAACATGTAATACCCTCAGCACCTTTTGATTTTCTGATTTATTTAGCTTTTCTGGCACACTGAGGTGCAAAACTTTTCAACAAGAGGTACTGAGAGAGAATCTGTTTCCTGCAGCCACATGAAGTTTAAATCTCTTTCCCCTGTAGAGTTGGTGCTCTGTGATTAAGTGTAGGGATGTCAACACAAGAGCCAAGGTGAAGCACACTTGCATTGCTGCTGGTAGTCGTTGCGTTTCTATGATGATCTATATTGTACTTGAGCAAGCTGTTGCGTGGCAACTACTTGCAGGATCTTAACAGAACTTGAGGTCAGACAGGCAGTGGAAGGTAATGGAGTTTCATTTGAGGACGAAGTTATAAAACCCTAGACTGCAACTCCAGTCATGAATTTTTGCACATTTCTTTGTGTCTTTCTCATCAAAGAACAACATCCAAAGTCTAAATATACACAACACATTTTCTTTAATATCCGTAACGGTGGAGGTAACAACAAATTGCTGTTTTGCGTGCAGTATTTCAATGTTTGTTTGGAAAATGGTGCTTAAGAATTCTAAGAGAAACTTTTGACTTTTTTAATTTACCTGCTGTCCAAACTTGCATCATTATGTCTCCGTAGGAGAGCGCAAACGGAAGATTCTCTGTAGCAGAGAGTCAGACAGGGTGGTGGTGTCAGACCAGAGGTGTCACGGTACAGCTAGACCTGCTGTCATCACTGAACCCTGTAACACTGAATGTGAACTCAGGTTTGTCTTAGTTCAACCAGCCTTTAGTAGCTTTATGAACCAATCAATAAAATACTGACCAGGACTTTCTCTATCACCCTTGATGCAGGTGGCATGTGGCTCGTAAGAGTGAGTGCACAGCTCAGTGCGGCCTGGGATATCGTACCCTGGAAATATACTGTGCCAAAATCAGCCGTACAGATGGTAAAACCCAGAAGGTTGATGACCGCTATTGTAGCGGTCAGCGCAAACCTGATGACAAGGAAGGTTGCCATGGAGACTGTAACCCGGGTGGCTGGGAGTACTCCCCTTGGTCAGAGGTACGATAGTTGTAGGAAGTGTGGGGTTTGTGTGTGAGCATAATCCAGATGTTTGTCAAAGTTTATTACAGGTTGTGTATATGTGTTTACACTAGCTGATGTTCAAACGTTTGTACTGCAGTGCACCAAGAGCTGTGGTGGGGGCACCCGGCGTCGAGGGGCAGTGTGTCGAAAGGCAGCCGATGCTGGCGGGGATGAGAGCAAATGCAGTCAAAGGGACAAGATGACCGTCCAACCCTGTAATGAATTCCTCTGTCCACAATGGAAGACTGGCGACTGGTCTGAGGTCAGTTCAGCTCTTAATGTATTCTCTTTTCCATTAGAGGAAGACCGGTCCGATATTTACTGGTCACATATATTAGATTGAGGCAATGATAGTATATACACTTAATGTTTACGTTAAAATATTCCTTTCTTTCTTTAATTTCCAACCATATACATAGTCATTATTCCTCTTAAGATGTTTTTTTTCTGTCATTTGTGAGTTTCTGTTAAGGCATACAGTAACATAAGGCTTGTGCATTTACATTTATCTGTGAGGAAGACTTCCTGGTGTTTATGAAGCTGGGTTTAGTCAATGTAAAGAGAAATGGTGTAAATACTATAGTTGTAAGCCAGCAGTGATCTGGATCAAATGTGAAATCCCAGTGTTGATTGTGCATTTCTCAGCTTTGGGAGAGTTACTCCCCTCCTTCCACTAGAGTGTTGGGAAATCGCTGATTGCAGGGTAAGATTGTACTTGTACTGCTGTACAGTTTACACATTGTAGAGCGAGGAGCTTGCAAAGCGTTGGGCTGCATTCCAGGAATATTTCAGATCTCCCATGTGGTGCTGATAAATACAAACACCTACACTGCACTGTATAAACATGCACTGTACTTACACATAAATAGGTACTCTGGCCTGTCTTTTAGTCCCTTCCAACTGCTATTTGTTTTGTAATCTGCATATCCTGCTTTCCACAACACTAAGTGATCTCCCTCTGTCATGGACTGGAATGCCAGCAGGCTCAATGGCTGGTAAAGTGGCCAGTGCTCATGTAATATACTGTATTCATATATGTCTCTAAAACCTGAAATATTTTCCCTTCAGTGTCTTGTGACGTGCGGGAAAGGCTATAAGCACCGTCAGATGTGGTGTCAGTTTGGTGAGGACCGTTTAGACGACCGCTTTTGTGGCTCATCTAAACCTGAGTCGGTGCAGATGTGCCAACAGCAGGAGTGTGCCTCTTGGCAGGTCGGACCCTGGGGACAGGTGAGTGTTAACAATAGTGTATAGTATACACTATACCTTGTAAAGTAATTGATCATTTGTGATAAAAACAAATGATGTTAAATAATTCATTTATATTCCAGAACAGGTGAAACTCTGTTTTGTCTATGATTGGAAATTGCACTGTTAGCCTTAAACCAGGTGTTCTTTTCTAAGATTGGCCCGTTGACCTCATGAAAGAAAATAATCATACAGCCATGCTTGATATGAGTCTTATATCAGATAATGAATTGGTCTTTCCAAGAGGCTATTCCAGATATCTTGATCAACAGCCACTGCTTTCTTATGTAATATAGACGTCTACCCAGTTGATGGAAAGCAGCACAGAGGCTGACGTTGACAAAAAACTGTTTGTCTGTAATTCTCTTCTCTGGTGAATTCTGCCCAGATGCAAACCAAGGGGGGGACCCAGATAAGCTAAGCTCATTATTTAGCACTGTCCCCTTTTCTCTTGCCTGACACAGAGCACATCCTGCCAAAATAAATATACAAAAGCTATGGACGATGTGGGTAGGCGTGTTCTTCTACAAAAGCGTTATATAGGGTTATGAATACAGTATATAGTGTCTGTGTGTTTAGTGTCTCATTTGTGTCTGTGCACAGAGAACTGAACACCCAAAAATTTGAGATATTTTTGTGCCCCCCATCAGAGGATGTGCGCATGTTAAGGTATATTTGAAGTCGTTTAATGAAGCGTTGTCAAATGTTAGTTGAAGTTGCCGCCACACAAGTTTGACCCTGTTTCATTGGAGGCAGCGAGGCAGAAGAGAGCGTGGGGTAGTACCCTCTGACTTGGCTACAGTAGAAAAAAGACAAGTGCAATGTACATGAGCAAAGGTTCCTCGTGTATTTGATCTTTAAAACTCTTATCTGCTTGAAACTTGGATTTTAGGATGTTTGTCAGGGGAGTGAAGGGGTAAAATAAGCTTTTTTTTGTTTGCTATGCCGGCTTTACAGTTTTTTGATTTGATTGTGTGAGGGAGTTGCTTTTTTGGCTCAAATTAACTGTTTTTTTTTTTGCTTTCCTTCTTTACCTCTTTCTCCGTTTTCTCTTTGTCTCACTGTTGCTAATGTTCCCCCACCACTACTTTTTTTTCTCTCTTTGAACCCAGTGCACTACCTCGTGTGGGCCAGGCTACCAGATGCGAGCCGTGAAGTGTGTAGTTGGCTCTTATGGTTCTGTCATGGATGACACTGAATGTAATGCTGCGACCAGACCCACTGACACCCAGGTAAGGAGGGCATTATCTTCCTTCTTTCCTTGCATTTTTTTTCTCCCTCTCTAACATCTTTCTCTTTCTTCTCTCAACTGCCCACAGTCTTTTTATCTCGTCCTTGCTGTGAGAGCAACAGTTGTTCCATGGTTGAGTCTCAAACTGATTTATACTGTGAGGAGAGAAGGACGCATCCATGCTTATGCACATGACACTCAAAGCACACACAGCCAAACACACATTTCATTTCTACCTGGTCTCTATAAAGCTATGTTGTCTGATCTAGTCTGGTCTAGAGAGAAAGACAGAGGAGGAGGTTATACCGGCCTCACTATCCCCGCATAGACAGCCCAAATGTTTTAAGATAACCAGTCTTATTCTTTAGAATAGAGCTTTACGGTGACGCCCACTTTTTTAACGGCTCTGGTTCCGGATTCGCGGGTATGGTAAACGTTTCTATGGTAACAGCGAGTTGGACCAATCAGAGATGTTTCTGTTACGCTTAGGATGGTGGGTACTGTAGTTTTTCTCCATAAGATCACAGATAAAACACGTTTTTCTTAAAACAAGGTTGATTTCATACAGACTTCTAGCTTCAACAGGAGTAGAAACTTCCGTTTCACAAGCACGTAGCTCGTGGTCAGTCTACCTCGGATGGTTTAGACATTATGGCTGATCATCTAAATCCTTATGGAGAAAATCAATGGGATTTTTACTTCCGGAACCACACTGTTGAGCTCTATACTCTCATTTTTATTATGTACTATACACTAAAGTCTGGCAGAGCACATGTCTTTCTTATAAGTATTTGCTCTTAGTTTGATACCTTCACTTCAAAACATCCCCTGACAGCTGTTCTTGGACAAGACCTAAATAAATCATAATTAACAGAAATATCACAATCTACATTTCATGGATGTTCTTCAAATGACTAATTGCTAATATTTAAAGCAGGTTAGTTAAAAAGTAATGCCATAGTTTTTAATATGTTATGGGTTTAAATGTGCAATTGTTTTTGTTGTCTAAATCTGCGTGTGCATCTGTTTGTTAAGTGTTCCACACACACAAAGAAACACAGAATCACCAAAGAAACCTATAATGAGCTGAATCAGAGTTTTGTTTGGTCAGCGTGGGGCGTAAACCCATTTCAGAGGGCTGAGCATGCAGACTCAGTATGAGGCCCCCCTCTCGTCGCACCGGCTCTTAATTCCGGTGCCTGGGCCGACAGAGCCAGTGACCCTAAAGCAGTCGCCCCACCTTGTTGTGATTCCAACCAGCCAGCCATGAAGTGGGTCACCAGCCGCTCGTCCTACCAGCCACCAAGCAGGGCTTAGATAAAAGGACAGATAGATAGATGGAGGTCTGAGTACAAGGAGTAGAGAGGTGGAGACAAGAGATGCTTTGCTCGATACTTCCACACGTAGATTGGATAAAGGCTGAACAGTTATGGACACTGCTTGGACCTGTAATATCATTTATAAAAGACATAAAGCTGTAATATATAAGCATACACACAAACTCACATGGTCATCACAAAATCATATTTTATTTTATACATGTAAAATGTGGGTCTGACAGGAAGTAGAGCTACTTTCGGGGTTCCATGAGGACTATTTGCTTCCGTCAGGAGGCGGAGTGTGGAATGTGGAGCCTGCTCAGAGCCTATGCAACCTGATTAAGGCCCTCATTCCTAGAGACTGAGGGTCAGAGGGCACCAGAGGGCGTGGGGGGGAGAGGAAAGGGCGGAAGGTGAGGGACAAGGGGGTGGATTAGGGGTGGAGTTTACAACCACGCCAGCATGGGCATTGGAGCCCTGAATACCACTCCACTATGACCTGTTATGACAGGGATCAGGGCTTTATGCTGAGTGGCTTACTGCCACAATCCATAGTTTTAACTGACAGGGCGGACCCTGTTAATGTTGTTTTGGTAACGTTGGGGGAAAGGGTTGATGAGAATTACAACTACTCTCGAACATAGAGTTGAAGGAATATAGTTTAAGTTGTTAATGAATGTCCCATGTCAGATGAACTATCTCTGATATTCATGGTATTTTGTGGTCAGGAACACATGTTGTTACAGTATATTAATTTTGTTAATCACTGCATGAATGGGTGTATGTGTCCTCCCTTCAACAGGACTGTGAACTGGCCCAGTGTCCCAGCAGCCACCCTGTTCCCCCAGGGACTAAAGTCCCCTACAACCAGGGCCACAAAACCCAGTGGCGGTTTGGTTCCTGGACCCAGGTTGGTAGTTCTGTCACATCTTCAAATTGTTTGTCTTTGTTGTTTTCCAGCTTCTTAAGCTTTCTCCTCTGCACAACAGTGTAGTGCCAGCTGTGGCAAAGGGACACGTATGCGCTATGTGAGTTGCCGGGACAATCAGGGCGGTGTGGCAGAGGAGTCAGCGTGTGCCCATCTACCAAAACCCCTTGCCAGAGAAGTGTGCTCAGTTGTGGCCTGCGGACAGTGGAAAGTGCTGGAATGGACAGTGGTAAGAAAACCACCCTACGTCATTTATTAATTTGTATCTGATCCAGTTATACATTATCTCAAAATTACAATTTAAAGTTGCAGCACCAGATTCAAATAATTGGGGATTTTGAGTTTTTCTGTTGAATCAAAAAGTATTTTCCCTCCAATCTGCATCTTATTATACTGACAGACAGCACTGTTGATTAACCTATATACTTGTGTGCCTTCAATATTGCCATCCAGATGTTTTTTTTTCCTGCAAAGTTCATTTATTACAGTATTCTCTACATAATTTTTCACCCACACTGACAATTAGTGTGTGCGCAGCCCACTATGTAGATGTTAGTGCAAAGATGTGGAGACAGGGTGGCAGCTGGAAGGCAAGTGTGTATCCAGGCTTGGAGGAGGGCTGGAATAAGGCTAGAGAAGTGTGAGTGTGTGTGTGTGTGTGTGTGTGTGTGTGTGTGTGTGTGTGTGTGTGTGTGTGTGTGTGTGTGTGTGTGTGTGTGTGTGTGTGTGTGTGTGCGCGTGTGTATGTTTGTGTGTGTTAGAGAGAGAGAGAGAGAATGGGAGTGAGGCAAAAGTGTCTGGAGCTTGGAGATGCAAGGGGCTGCAGTGAGGGGCTCCAGTCTTGTTTACAGATGTTTCTCATCAGAGTCCTGGTGATGCAGTACAGACAGACTGGAGGTCTGGTCACAACACACACACACACACACACACACACACACACACACACACACACACACACACACACACACACACACACACACACATAGTGCGTGGCACTATCTTTGTGGGGACCCATCAGTGACACAATGCATTCCCTAGCCCCTTACCCTAACCTTAACCATCACAACTAAAAACCATAACCCTTACCCTCACCAGCATGTTGGCCCCACAAAGCTGTCCGGATCCCACAAGTATACTGGACTCCCAGTTTTTGGACCCCACGAATAATGTTAAACATATCCCAGCTCCAGACACTTTTGCTTCACTCCCATTCTCTCTCTCTCTCTCTCTCTCTCTCTCTCTCTTTATCTCTCTCTCTCTAACACACACACACACACACACACACACAAACACGTACTACCATGGCAAAGTCACTCATTAGAAATAGTTCATTCTTATTATGCCCAAAAAAAGATTTCAGAGGCCATTGACTTACTGTATGTAAAACCTTCTTACAGTATCTAAAATGATGTGAAATCCATAACATTTTGACAGAGCAGTATAAACCTCTGGACAGCGTAATCCCAGGCAAGGTTTTAGAGTAGAAAGCTGTTGCATAAGTCTAGTAGATCACCATGTGCAAGACAGAAAGTGGACTCTGCAAGGGTGGAGCTGAGTGAGACACCGTCAGTGCTTGGCAGAAGATCTTATTTTCCTAAAAAGAAAGATGTGTGTAGTCGGGTCCTTACTGCATTGTCAGCCAGTGCCAGAGCCGCGGCCATTTTCTACATGCCATGTTTAACTGGAATGAACGCTGGGTCAGCATCCTCAACACCAAGTTAAGTCTGCTTTCAGTTAGTGTTGCACCCTGGTAAGACTAAAGCACTATTCACACGGGATTAGTATTATTTAGGGACCTTGTGTGATTTAGAAATGACCCCCCCCACATCTGAGTTTTGTGTGGCGCATTCGCACAGGATAAGCAAAGCCTGCTTTTACTCGAATTTACTGACTTATCTGTACCACAACAGTTGAGTACCTAGAGGCGTGCGGAGGATGGCTACCATACCAGGATGGTTACCAAAGGCGCATACCCTACCCCCGCCACGGCGGCACCCACACAGTATCACCATCTGCCCTTGGACGAAGCCTCAGTGAGCGCGTCGACTCTGGGACGGAGGTCTTCGGTCGGGCAGTGGTCCAGACTTGGTTGGCAATGAAAGGCTGCATCCGCAACCCCTTGCGATCCTATATCCGTCCTCGCGAGAGGGATAAAAAGGCGCACAGGAAACATAAACCTTGAAAAAAATTATATACGACAAAGCCAAATCACCGACATGTCGATTCACACGGTACAAATATTATCACAGGACCTCGGTGTTTGGCAAAATATGGTAGGTCATTTGCAGGGCAATTTTTACTGGACAAATTACAGACATGTTGGACTCGAGTGTCAGCGGAAACAGGTCACCAAATTGGGAGTTAGTTGCCACCCCCCAGTGAGAGGATTTAATTATGTTAGGTCTTGCCTTGTCCTTGCTGCACACCATGTTATAATGACTATTTCTTCATGTGTGTGTTTTCAGTGCTCAGTAACCTGTGGCCAGGGAAAGACGACACGGCAGGTACTGTGCGTCAACTTCAGTGACCAAGAAGTGAATGCTATTGAGTGTGACCCAGACGATCGTCCTACCACAGATCAAGACTGTGCTATGTCTCAATGCCCGTCCCGCTCCAGTGAGTCCCGACCTTTCCCGTCCTCACCAAATGCCAGTGCCAGGAATAACCTGCCTCGCAGCCAATCCCAGCAATGGCGGACTGGACCCTGGGGCGCGGTAAGGCATCTTACACACAGCAGCATCACATCAAAGTGGTCAGCAAACCATTTCTCTGGGGCCTGACATCTAAAGATTTGTGCTTAATCTTGTTCAACCAAACCCTCAGCTCAAACAATAGCAGTCCAGATAGGAAATGAAACATGTAGAAATGTAGTCCTCATTTATTGAACCAATGGAGTGTCTACGCAGTATTAAGGAACAGCCAGTACCTATTTTGATTTGGTAACAGATTACACAAATATGAGATAACAATAACATTAATTAGAGAGTTATAAAGGTCCATGTAGCCAGATTTTGTTTGGACAGAGCCAGGCTAGCTGTTTTCCCCTGTTTATAGTCTTTGTGCTAAGCCATGCTAACCAGCTTCTGGTTGTAGCGTTATATTGACCATACAGTCATGAGAGATCTTCATCTAGATCACAGCAAGAGGGTTAAACGTAGGTGTGCTAACTAAATGTGTCCTCATCTTACCAATTATTCTTTACATTCCTTGTGTTGCAGTGACTAATGTAAATTGTAAAGTCAAGCAATTTCAAATAACAGTTTGTGAACTAGTTATTAACTTCCTACAATGTGTTTTGTAACCTGATGCAGACTTTGACAAACGCTCATGAAGGGGCAGTTCTTCAGGCCCTGCTCTCCTTTTTAAGAATTTAGCCATTGTGACACACCACAGGATAGCAAGACCCAAGAGCTACAGGCTGTCCCCACCATGGATCTCTTTCTTTGTATTGTTCAGCTGTTTAAAAAAAAAAAAAACCGTGTTAGTGATAATCTCTGTCCAAAAATAACTTTGACCTTTAAATAATTCTGGGAAGTGATTAAAGCTATTTCTGGTGACTCTTCCTGCCTCTGTTCTGAGGATATGCATTTTAATATAGCAGCAGATATGGTCAGTCATTTGATGTGAGATGTCTCTTAGTCTCTGAGTTTTCGTGAGAGTGGGGGCATTGTGTCCACGCTATTTATACCACATAGTGCACATTGATTCGTAGCAACGTGTACTGTTGGCATTAACCAACTAGTGATTTTGTTGACATATTGATTTAATACTTTGCAGCTGGGTGTTTAACTTTAGTGTGTGTATTTACGTCATTGTGTCTAAAGGATATGTAAAGAATATACAATATTTCCCCCATGGGACCTATTTACACTTATACACTGAGCGTCTGTTTGTGAGAACCATCTATTTGTGAACTCTTCACTCTCTGTACAACAGTGCTCCAGCACATGTGCAGGAGGTTTCCAGCGGCGTGTAGTAGTGTGCCAGGATGAGAACGGCTACCCTGCCAACAGCTGTGAGGATCGCAGCCGGCCCAATGAGCAACGATCCTGTGAGTCAGGGCCATGTCCTCAGTGGATCTATGGCAACTGGGGAGAGGTAAGACAGACATCACTTTACCGATGAGTTTACCATTTCCTCCTTGACATATACTGATCTAGCTTAGAGAGAAACTGTGGGATGCTCATTTGCATTTGAATAAATATTTTGACTGATGCAGGCGTTGCTTAGTGTGGAGGTCTGAAAATGCATTAGAACTCAGCTAAGGCTCAGGCGCACATTCTTCATGCTTCACACAAGACAGATCTATTTTAACAGGAAAAAATAGCCCTAGTTTTTTCTTCATACTCAGAAACTTTTTCCCCATACCTATCTGTAAAATACAACCTCTCTTCACCTCTTGCTGTCTTCAGTGTACCAAGCCATGTGGAGGTGGGATAAAGACAAGGCTGGTGGTGTGTCAGCGTCCAAACGGCGAGCGTTTCAATGATCTGAGCTGCGAGATCCACGACAAGCCACCAGATCGTGAGCAGTGCAATACTCAGCCATGCCCGTCTAGCCCCCACTGGAGCACAGACCCATGGAGCTCGGTACGCTCATAAAAAATACTCATCTTGTTTTTCAACCTCACATTTTTTTTCAAATACCTGTATACTTACTCTTTCACAAACAGTCTTAAAGGGGCTTTGACTTTGGTGCTTTTGCACTGGAAATTACCTGCTTCCCTACTTTTACTTTTAACCTCCTCCACTTCCTGCTCCCTCTCTGGTGCCTGCGATTGGTCAACGTTTCCTCAAGACATTCGGAAAGTTAATTCTGTTCTCACTTGCAATATGCAAAAAAAAAGTAATGTCAATAAGACTTCAGTGACAGCTGTGACCACAAGAACATTTGTGCCAGTCCTAGTTACCATAAAACTGTTGTTGAGCCTTGTATTAGTATTTGAAAAATTCAGGATCACTTTGTATTAAAATCAAAGTTAGTTTTGTAAAATATTGTTTTTAAAGATAATTTATTAAGATATTTTTTTTTCCTTTTTATCTTTTGTATATAGCATTAACTTTTAAAAGTGATTTATTTTGTGACTTAGCTCTTTGTATTTAGCCAATCTCTGTTCATATGCAAATACTGATGAATGTTTTTGTATATCAGGTATATACAATACGATGCCTTGCTCTTTTATTATCCAAAGAATAGCCCATAATCTCCAACTATGTGGTGCTACAGATTCTAGTCTATGTTCTGTTATTAACTTTAAAAGCACCAACTTACATTGGACTGTATTTGGGCTGTGTACTACATCTTTGTACTATATACATTTTTGAAATGGCTATTGTATCAAGATTTCAATTTGTCTCAAGGCACATGTGGGTTTTTTTTTTAACAGAAGTTACTAATCTTATTTAGACACTTTATTTTACAGTTGATTTTTTTACTTTCTGCTATGACACAAACAGTGGTGTTGCCCCAAAATTGCATTGACATCAATGAGTGAATATGTTGACTCAAAAGTTCCTGAAACGTCCAGTATCAGTAGTAAACACCAGCAAACAGCAGCTGTACTAGCACTGTAAAATAAAATGTCTCACAGAGTTTGTGATAATTAGTACTAACAATTAGTAGTAACAGCCATTGTATTCCAGTTTGGCAGAGGGTTTTGACCCAGATTTCGTTAGTGTGGCCAAAACAATAGGTTTAAAGCTCTCTGCTCCAAAGGTGCTTGATATGAGTGTATTTATATTGTGTTAGTTAATGTTTTCTTTGTACAGTAAGTACTTGGAGTTGCTAAATATGCTATGCTCAACAATACCTCATTTGGAACAAAACACAACTCTTCTAGCCATTAAACTATGTTAACCTCCTACACTAAAGTGGTGCTTTGGCCAAACAAGGGAGATTTAAAGGAACACGGCGACTTATTGGGACTTCAGCTTATTCACCGTATCCCCCAGAGTTAGATAAGTCCATACATACCCTTCTCATCTCTGTGTGTGTTGTAACTCTGTCTGACGTCCCCACCGCTAGCCTGGTTAGCACAGATCCTGGAGGTAACCGGTTCCATCTAGCCTACTGCTCCCAATAAGTGACAAAATAACGCCAACATTTTCCTATTTACATGTTGTGATTTGTATATTCACAGCGTGTACAAATAACAAGGTCACATTATACACAGCCATCTTCTAACGCTATGACTATACAAATCACAACATGTAAATAGGAAAATGTTGGCGTTATTTTGTCACTTATTGGGAGCAGTAGGCTAGTTGGAACCAGTTACCTCCAGGATCTGTGCTAACCAGGATAGCGGTGGGTGCGTCAGACAGAGTTACAACACGCACGGAGATGAGAAGGGTATGTATGGACTTGTCTAACTCTGGGGGATACGGTGAATAAGCTAAAGTCCCAATAAGTTGCCGTTTTCCTTTAAATATCAAGCATGAACCATCACATTTTTGGTCGGTTAGATGTTTATTGTGGTACATTGCTTTTTGATGCTGCCTTTTCTGTACTTTTTATTTCTTTCCATGAGCAGTTAGTTGATTGTTAATCAGATTGATCAGCTTAATGCAAAGTGTATCACAGATTTTATGAAATAATGTTGAATTGTCTTTGAATGTCAATCAAACAACTTGTTCAACCTTGAAGAGAATGGGCTGTTAAAATGACGTACTTTAAACACTTGATACCTGTGACCACGGGAAGTTAATAGTGTTTTGTATCCAGAGCTCTAACTCTGAGCCAACCTAATGTGTCTACCTCAGTCTCTGTTTTGATCGCCCCCCTGCCGTCTCTTTCTCTCCCTTGCACTGGAGGGATTTTGGCTGACTAAGATTAAGCATGAGTTGTTGAGGCTACCCAGTGCAGTTGATGAACAGGGTGTGTGTGTGTCATTTCCCACCTTGTAATCTTTGCAATCCTGTTGAAGACAGTAAAAACTGATCCAAAATCTGTGTTTAGGGGAAACATTTGCCTGCAGCCCACCCAGTTGACTCCTCCTGGTCATAAATGTCTGTACTGACATCACACCTTATTTTAAGGGGCTCGTTTAACAGGAGTGAGAACATTTTTTAACCACACATCATTTACTAATGAGAACTATTGCTTGTAATGACTCCCAAAAGTGTGATTGTAAGGCAGCATAAAATCTAGGTTGAATCAGTGAAAGCAGAACACAGTATTAACAAAGCATATCCTATTATTCCTCTTTATTTTCACTTTTCAGTCTTAGCAGTTTGACTCCTTGTGGTCAACCTCTTGGTGTAAATAGCAGTACAGATCAAACACCATATCAACAGGCTTTTGAAATAAGCATATTGTATTTATCTTATTCACAAATGGCAGTATTAGTTTGTGTTTCAAGAAGATTTCTGTATATTAATGTAATTACTTGTATTTATTGTTACTTCATTATAATGTTATGTCAATATTTAATTTTTTTTATGGATTTGTTGGATTTCTGTTCATTTCCAGAAAAGGTTACGATTAAAGTGCAGTAGAGGTACTATCAAAGGCTTTTTTCATTTTTATTTGAACAATATTGTTCGGAATTGCTTTAGATTATGGCCTGCAACATACAGTGTAATTATTCCCAATTTACAGTGTAATTTTTTTTGTTACCAGTACAGTATGTACCAATATATACATGTAGGTGCAAGAGAACAAGATGTGAAATTAGGAAGTAAAAGTGTAACAATCTGGGAATTTAAAAATTATTTATACTGCAGGTATTATTTTTTACTAACGGGTAACTATTGTGCTGTATAAATAAAATGATTATTATTATAATATTAAGGAGTACAGTGTGACCTACTGAGCAACAAGCCTGGACCTTTGGGGGAAGATAGGCTAATGAGTTCTGTAGCACTTTTAGTAAAACATTTACACTGTAAATTTGGAAGCATTACGCTGTATGTTGTGGGCCGTAATCTAAAGCAGTACTAACATTTTTGTCACATTCATTGAGCAGGTCACTGAAAACAAAGAAAAAGGAAAAGAATAACTTGCAACTCACTGGCAACATACACGGACTGGTTGTCCAAAAACGTCCGAAACCGAGACAACTGATGCAAGTACCAACCTCTAACAACATTCATTACACCAATAGCCTCGCTGTTGGCAACATTGTAGACCTGATGCTAGCCCTGTAATGAAGTATTTAACTCAAGATTACCAACTCCTGCTTTATTTGTGGATAAGGAAGTGTCCTATATTATTTAGTGTTTTACCTTTAACTTTAGCTAAAAAATTTAAAAAGAGAGGCCTGGCAAATAGCTTATCAAGCAGTCCTCCCAGTCCATTCATCGGGGGGTTTTTCCTGAATGAAAACGCACAAATCACTGAGCAATATCCTTGTTATTTTAAGTAGTCAGGGCCTCTGCTGACCTCTTCGAGCGATCATACTTTTACCCTCTGTGTCAGGAATTCAAAGATCTTTCCATCATGGTAAATCTTTGTCCTGTGTGACAATGCCTCAGTATACTCAGTATACCTCCCATTTCATTTACTGTGTTCATTCACTCTTAATGCCTACCCTGGCTTTTTCTGGGACGCCGAGTAACGCGTGCTCCACTATGAAGTTGCCAGTGCCCTTTGCCCCTTTCTGTCAGGCCCCTCTACTCTGGTCTAATGCAAGTTGATGACAGTGTACCAATATGGGTGACAGTGACTCGAATGAGGGGGGGCATCAGCAAGACAATGCACTGGTGTATTGGTGGGTCAAGGGTCACGTTTGATCTGGGGAGGTGCCCCTTCCCCGTTCATCCCATCAGCACAGACAGAGTTCTGGGAAACTGCAGTGATCCTTGGGTGGGGGGGGGGGTTATTTCACATTGTGCTTACCAATGATTTGCCTGTCTGGATTTTTATTTATATTATAAGTTGTATGATTTGACTGATGCATTATGTATCTGCAATTCCATGGATTGTAATCACTCTTTGAACTTTGTTTAGAAGGCAGTTCAAACTTGATCAACACCGTTTAAATTTCATGTAGCCATATGGTGAATGGTAAATCCACTTATACAGCGCTTTTCTCTCTTAACAAGACTGCTTTGCAGTGCTCATTCACCCATTCATATTCTCGCTCACACACCGATGCAAGGTGCTTGCCTGCCCATCGGGAGCAACTTGGTTCAGTTGATTCATCACTTACACACGTGGACAGAAGGAGCCAGGGATCTACCAGGAACTACCAACCCTGTGATTAGTAGATGACCCGCTCTACCTCTTGCAAATAAAATTGATGCAAATAAAATTGTTTATATAGTGTATTTATTGTATGATGAAGTAGAAAATGTTAAGTTTAAGTACGTGTGAGCAGTGATGTTTTTGTTTTTGTAAACTGCTCTGGATAAAATACAGAACCGTAGAGAAGTCGATACCCTGCATGGGGGGGTTTCATGTACTGATACACAGTGTTTTAAATTGTCACATTTGTACTGATTCTCAAAGTATTCTGAGGGCATTTATACACATTACAACAGCAGGAAAGCTCTTGTAAAAAAGTATATAAACCTTTTTGAGGAATGACCTGACGTTTGAACGGAACAGTCTGGAAGACTGCATTGGATTGTAAATGTTTTTTTTTAATTACTTAAACCTTTACTGGAAAGCCCAGTTTCCCCTGTGATGACCCACTTGCTCTCCACAGTTCATCTAACGCAAATGTGTTACGTTATATTTTGTTCATGCCAGGCCAAACATTAAAAAATACAATCTCTGTCGTTAATCGGTGGTATTTAATATTAGAACTGTAAGTTACTTATTACATTACCATGAAGTTTTCTACTCATGTGCGATTCATCATGGAAAGCGCTATCCCAAAGACAAATAAGCAACACAGTCAGTTCTATAAGATTTTAATCACAACAATATCCATATAAGATTCACTTAGTTAGTATGGCAAGAACACCTGAAACTGAATCCTCAATAGTTTTCATTTTATTGATTGACATCACCAACAGCATGAGTAATTCCAATAAATCTAGCACATTACCAATCAAATTGGGATGTTAGGGTTACCCGCTTTTTGAAAAGGGGAATACGCATTTTAATAGCCCCTCTTTTGGTGAGCCTTCCTCCCCACTGAATGAGGTGGGAGGTCACATCATGTTCCTGTCTAGTACAGTCCCTTGCTGGTCAGGAGAGCACCACACGCTGGGCCGCATTCTCGTTTAACTCTGAGCCTGTCGCTTCCCATCCATCCCCATATGCCACGCCCCCTTTGATTATCCGAGCACAGTCTAGCCCTTCTCCACGCCCTCAGCTAACGTTGCTGTGTGTGTATGTGTGTGTGTGTGTCTGCCTGTCACACTGAGTTAGACTCCCAGTAACTCGGTGAACCCGGAGGTGAAACAAACTGCTGCTGTGGTCATCGGGAACAATTTGCCATTGGACCAGCTACTCACGTGGAACTGGGTCTCATATCACATTTCTTTATGTTTTGAGTCCAAAAAACATCCACAGATCAACATTTACCTGGTTAATAAATACTTGGCTTGTTGTGAATTATGTCTGTGCTGTTAGTGTTATCTACCTTTTATTATACAAAACATACATTTTGATTTCAATTTCACTTGTTTTATTCTTTTGACATCTTGTAGTGCTCTGCCTCCTGTGGAAGAGGGTTCAAGTCCCGTAAGGTGGGCTGTGTGACTGGGTCAGGCCGCCCCGTCCCAGAGGAAAATTGCCAGCATCTGTCCCCTAAACCCAGCAAGCAGAGGCGCTGCAGAGGTGGTCGATGTCCCAAGTGGAAGACTGGCAACTGGGGAGAGGTAGGACTCTTTGAACCCTGATGCTAAAAAACACTCCTCTACCACTCTTGTTCCCACGCTGCCAGACATGTAAGCTTTTTTTTTCTCTCTCTCCACTTTAATGCTTACCAGCTTGCTGGCAAATATGTGCTTATATGTGAAAACATCTGCAGATAAACCTGACTGTGTTTATGCACTATGCCAGGCCACTAACTAAGACAGGGTGCTTTTACACATTACATGGTGATTGCAGCACAGGCCTGGGACGGCTGCTAACAGGGGTTTTGAGGTAGTGTATGCTGGACCTGCAACTTAACAGTACAGTAAGTATGACAGCAGGAGGGATGTGCACCCCTAAGTCCAGCCTGTGTTGATCTACCCCTAATCTCTACCATTTCTCTCCTCTCTGTTCCTTTTATCCTCCATCTGACTGTTGCTCTTTCCCCCATTGATCACTTTTTCTTCCAAGCCCTCTTTTACTGTTTTTCCTCCCTAACTTCTGCCTCTCCAATGGGAACCACATGTTAGTCTTATCTTTAAATGCCCTACTAAAGCGGCAATCCACTAACGTCATCATGCCAGATACACTCACAACTTATACCTGGCTTGCTGGAGAGCCCATCTGATGCCTGTTTGCTTTTTCTTTCCCTTCCTTTACTCTCCATAGGTCTTTTGCTCTTTGTTTTCTCTCTCTCTTTTCTCATGTCATCTTTTTCTGAGTTCACCCCACTGGCCAAGAGTCCAAGCACAGAGCCACATCTGTGCTCCACACATCAGAAAGGGTCTCTTAGCAGCTGTGGAGCAGGATACATGCCAGGAGAAAATGATACTCCACACAAACTCTTAATGCATTCCATTTACCTCTGAAATCGGAAGCCAGAGCTGGGAATGACGTCACACCCTAGTTGACTGTGTTCCAGTTAACAAATCGGAATTCACAGTGGGATTTGCTCTAGCCATGTTAGCCATTGTTAGCAATACCAGTTGATAACAACCCATTTCGCTGTTTTTTTGTGTGCATACAAACAGCATGACAACATGTCCACAGATAGAAGTTGGACAGGACTGTGTGTACGACTGATTTAGTGAGACACAAATGAGACACAAGTGCTAAAAAACTGTATGTTAGGCTACTACAGCTTTCACTACTGTTGATGCATGGAGCAGCCATGTTGGATTTTGAGCTTGGGTTACTGTGAGGTTGTCATCCTTCCCAACTCGGAAATCTGAGTTCAGGGGACGTGTTTCCGACTTTGAATTCCGAAATTCTGACTAGCGAGTACAAATGGAATCTGTCAATTACAGCATGTTCACCCATGATGCAGCAGGGTCAACTTCTGAAATGGCATGGCAGATAATACACAGTGAAATATGTAAAGTTGTGTCACATATAAATGGACATGTAAAACATAGTTTCACAAAACCATCAACTGCAGGTTCCAACTTGGAATTTGTTCACATTTCTGTAAAAAAAACAAAAGACAGTTAAGGTTATGTTAATATAAACCATATAACTTCAATATGAACATGGTGGCGTTGCTGTAGTTATTTATTATAACTAATAATTATATTATTATACTCATTATTACGCCAAGCCCTGTGTGTAATGTTATATTGTTAATATAACACTTTGGGTAGTAAATAAAATAAAATAACAAATATGCATTTACATCTATAAACATCTAATTCGAAATTGGTCACATTTAGACAGCATGTGTGCATAGTTACTTGATGAGTCAAGGTGAAGGTACACGAAGTTACATCTAGAACACAAATCAATAAATTACAACACAACAGATTACATGTTTGTTGGTTTTAGACATGCATAGTCCCTTAAATAAATGCTATCGTCAGTCTTCATACTTTATAAAAAATAAAACACCATAGCTAGCAAACAAATGAGAAATATTCATACTGCAGCCTGGGTAATTAAACTCACTGCGTATCGCGATCGCCACACTATTACTTCTCTTCAGGAGCTGATCATTTCATATGCAGTAAAACAATAAAGTTAAACATAGTAGGCCTAAAAACGGTTGAATGAACGTTTTCAACGTACTTATCTGTCCTGCTTTCAGTGTTCAGCATCGTGTGGCGACGGCATCCGGCGACGGGAGGTGTTCTGCCAGGACGGAGCCCGACGGAGCCCGCTGGAGACCGGCTGTTCTCAGCGCTCCAGACCGGCGTCCAGCCAGAGCTGCCGGGTCGCCGACTGCCCCTCTCGGTATCGGTGGAGAGAAGGAGACTGGCAGACGGTAAGCTGCCTGTGCAGAAAAGCAACCAGTGTGCTGAAAAAAAGTAGCCTACTTTTACAACTTTGTCTCCACCGGGCGAGGATGGATTTGCTCAGTCATATCTGAAGTTTGAGTCGCTGCTTCAGTCGGAGGTAGCTACTGCTACTTTTTTTCTTTCTTTCTTTTTTAACACAGCCCAAGCCTCGTTGTAAAATGGATAATTCCGGCCTTAATGCTGATTGGCTAATTCGCTTTTTTAGAAGCAGTTGAAAAGTCTAAGTGTAGCCTAAGTAAGTAAATGCACAACTGTGCGTCATGATTTTTAATTATCTAAACATTAAGCCCACATGTTGCTACTTAAAAGTTAAGTTAAAAGCCCCTAAGAAAACCAATTTTCTCAGTCAACTTCTTTATGTTTGTGGACCTACATTAACACTATGTTCTGCCACTTTTGGGTATTTCTTATGATAGATTTGTCTATATATATACATTAACACTATGTTCTGCCACTTTTGGGTATTTCTTATGATAGATTTGTCTATATATATATATATATATATATATATATATATATATATATATATATATATATAGACACATGTGTGCTTCACGCTGGTTTGAAGTGGGCGGGTCTCAGTTAAGTGATGTGGCATAGTATACAGTTGTGCACCAATCAGGATTTAGTAATATTTAAATCAAATTTGAATACAGTTTTGGGGTTGTTTGCTTAAATGTTTCCCAGTTACTGTCAATTAAATCTCATCAAACCACACTCAAAGAGTCCTGGTGAAGCAGCTTAGCTGACTTTTTGACTTTATACTATTATTAATAATACAATTCTTTTTTCTCCCCTACCTTTTGATTGTTTGCTTCTTTTTCTTTTTACTCAGGAATATTTTGTTATTGAGAAATTGATATGAAACCACATTTACAGGAACTTAAAAGTAAAACAAATTATATTAATTAGATTTTTTTTTAATCATTACTATTATTATTTTGTAAAGTGCATGAATACTGTTATATATCTTGTATCTGCTCTAAGAACACTCAAAGTTAAAGAGTCTCGTTGCCTGATATTGTACAGTCATACCTAGGCTATATTTAATGAGCATTCATGCTGAGCATCATTCAGCCAGTTTCTATAGGCTACAGATCCTTGTTGAGAGTTGGGATTATTAGATCAGGCAGCTGCAGCAGGAGTTTCTTCTTCACTGTGTTCAAGTGATGTTGAATCTGGGTCACTGAGCAGCATGAAATGTTTCCTCTGATAGGAGAGTCTAATTAATCTGGAGAATTGTTTGGAGCTCTCTGCCTGGATGTTCCAATTAACAGATCAAAGTAATTACAACAGTTCACCTGGCACAGGTTAACATGCCTATGTGTTTTATAGACTTTATACACTGTGGAGTCAATCTCCACAAATCAGAGATGATGTCTAACACCAACATTTTACTTCTTTGCACACGTAGCTTCTTTCTAGAGGCCTGTAAAAATGTTTTTGCTTATAGCTTTGTCTGCTGTTGATTACCAAAACCTGCCATGCAGGGTACGTTTCATTTGTGTATAGTACAGCAGCCTAGCAGTTCAAGGTATTTCAGTTGTTTGACAGTGTTGAACATATTAAGAGTGATGAAGACCAGCTGGGGTCGGCTGCATTTGTAACAGCACAGAGTGTTTCTGACGCAAGTGGAAGCCTCTCTGAGCCCTTGCTAAAATGTTTAGTGCTTAACTTATGTCTCTTGCAGATTGAATGTCGTAATAGTTGAGTTATTACATGGACCTGGATGTAGTAAGACATACAGGCTCCAGGTGATTCGTTGGCTTTGAACTTGCCATCAAGTACACTTCTTTTAAGGACACCACTTTCATAGCAACACCAATAAAAAATATGCGTCCTCACCTTCTTGCCGAGATCTCATGTCTGTACGTTAAATATCAAGCTTTAGCCAGGAGACTGTTAGCTTAGCTTAGCATAAACACTCTGAAAAGGTGCAAACAGCTAGCTTCGCCGTGTCCAAAGTTTAAAAAAAGAGTCTACCAACACCTCTATACCTATACAGTTTACAAGGTATATTTTGTTTGTTAATCTGTAGAAAAAGAGGAATGTAAAAACGAGTTGTGGCTTTACTGGGAGTTACTTGCTGTAACTGTTTCTTGGCAAGGTGCAGTCACTTCCTGTTTTCCACTGCTCTGAGCCGTTATGCTAAGCCAAGCTAATTGTATCCTTGCTCTAGTTGGACAGGAGAGAAAACAAGCAGAATTCCCAAAAGATTAAACTATACCTTTAAATCCACCCTTTCTGTATCTTCCTGATTGAGAAAACAATAGGTCAATACTCTCATGGTGTTACTCTTTGCCTGTCTTTTTTATTTCTCATGTTAGTCACAGAGATAGGGCCTATGTTCATATATTTCGAGAAGTAGCTCTGTTTAGAACATATACAGTATTTATATCAGGTCTGGTCTAATTTGTGGTAAAGCTGTGATGTGAAAGACTGATATCAATGGGGCAAACACAGGTTTTATCCGTAAAACATTGAGATAGTGGGTGTCTTCCAGAAATTTGCTCATTAATTGAAAGCATTGCCTGTATTGTGATATTCTTGTCTTTTGGTGGACAGTGTGCAGTTGCTTACTGCTAGTGAAGTTCCACTCTGACCTTTCATTAGACAAATTGTTGGCATGGACTGTAAACTGTTTCAGGACTTAGAAGTTGTGTAATCTTTTCTAAGGACTTGGCCGTGTGCTCAGCTCAGGTTCTTCTGCTCAACAACACAGTGCTTACCTCCCAGCTCTTATCTACTGTTTTGACATCTTCATGCCGTAGTCCCATCGTACTGCTTCACAAGAAAACACAAATCTCAGACTGTTCATCCTTGCTCTTCCTTTGCAGTGATACCATTACATTGAGGATTATTGATAATCCCTACTTTAAAACTTCATAGTTACACATTACATGCAGCTTCCTGTTTGCAGCTGGACAGATGTGCATACATAATTAGGTCCACTTTAGTCTTGCATTGCCGGACCTATCTCCACAGTGCTGTGTCAGTGAGGGAGTATGGTCTGGCTACACTGCCTATCTACTTTGGGATAGCAGAAAAAAACTCTGGCGTATTTGTATTATTATTTCTTCAACCGTACCGGGTGGTGTTAAGCCCCGATAGCGGAGATAGCGAGAGGGGGACGGACTTTATTTTTATCTCAGCAATGTATATCCGTTGAGAGAGACTAGATTCACTTTAATCAAAAGGCAAAAAAAATTACATTGCATCTAGATGTAGGAATGTCATAATGCTTCTCCTAATACCACCCATACATGATTTGCCATCCTTGTAAAAGGCCAGTGTCGGTCTTGTCGCCACTATAGTGCAGTAAGTCGTGTGGAGCAGGCCACCAACAACGAGCCTTGCAGTGTGTGGACCACGACCAGCAGGAGGTCCATGAGATCTACTGTGTGAACCAGATCAGACCTCCAGACATAGAGAGCTGTAACACCCACGCCTGTGAATTGATCTGGATCACAGGGGAATGGACCGAGGTGAGAGCCAAAGAAGTTGTGTGCCATTTAGACGATGTAGCCCCACTAAAGGCTTAGCGATCTCAATTGTAGAAAGTCAGTTTGCTCTGAATAGACAATACTTCTTCAAAAAGACCAGTGATGTGAACCACCATCTTATAATGCAGTGATGCGGAAGTGACAGAAATCACCCATGTTTCCTGCGTGGAATACTGTTGTTATTTCATGCCGGTGATTTATTCTCTCCTCCAGTGCTCAGCCAGCTGTGGGCAGGGCTACCGCCAGCGTCTGATCTCCTGCAGCGAGGTGTATGTGGAAAATAACAACTATGAGTACAGCCATCAGTCTTTGTCCAACTGCCCCGGGACCCCCCCTGAAAGCTACATGCCTTGTCATTTGGACCCATGCCCACAGCCACAGGAGTGGAGGGTTGGAATCTGGGAACTGGTGAGCGAGTCCATGGTTCTAAATGTTGTCCAGTCATTTATCAGTGTTTGTTTTGATGGAGCATGCATGCTTAGTGTTAGTTTCCCATGAGACCTTGTGAAAAAATAAACTTTAGAAAAAAGCTGAAACATTAATAAATTCAAGTTAAACACGTTTTCTTTCCTCCATTTCTTTTGTGACTAATTGTAACTATTTGTAATAGTTGTCCAAATTAAAAATGTTGCAGTCAACTCCTAACATTCACATAACAGTATGGAAATGTACATTCATTCACATTTTCTTTTGCAAATCTTCTGGCAATGTAAGTTTCAAATTTGCGCTTATTTTCTTTTGATGGAAACTTCTACATCTTTAATTTCATAAAGCAGCCACTTATGCACATTACTTTTTTCATACATGAGTTTTCAAGTTAAAATATAAATGAGTTTTGCCTGACATTAAGAACATTGTACCTTTGGTTTCAACCTGTGTCATAGCCAAATGATAAATAATATTGAAATGACAAAATCATACATGCACGCACCTTTTTATGAAGGGGCCACTTTGAAGATAAAAACTGCTGACATGACGGACATCCACAAGTTTTATTTTCACACCGTCATGGTTCTCTTCCTCCCCTCCAGTGTTCAGTGAGCTGTGGTGATGGAGTGATGGAGAGGACGGTGCAGTGTGTGTCAGAAGATGGTCAGGAAAGCAACAGGTGTTCTGAAGAGGCCATGCCAGAGGCCAGGAAAGTGTGCAGAAATCCAAGCTGTGAGTACTGGGAGGAAACGGCTGCTCTTTCAACATAGGTCATGGCTACCATGGTTAAGTACAGGCCAACTGAATGCATCCCAAATTCTAGTATAAGGTATGGCTTGACGTGATCCGGTCATCTCAGGGGTTTGGCCTTTAGTGAAATATTTATGATGCGAGGCAAACATCAAAGATTGAAAAGATTGAAAGTGTATTTCCTTCCCTACAGTAGGATGGGACATCAAAGAGTGAGTGGCTATTCATTTTCTTTGATTCGATGCAGCGATTTGCCACACTTGACTTAACTCCTGAAATTTGTGTTTGCATGCGTGCACATGTGTGTGCATAAAGCCTAAGCGCCTGTCCTGAGTTAAATCTTTGCATAATACACTGTATACATACTTGTTTCTACTTCTTTTGTGTCTCTAAGGCCATTTGCCTTCCAGCTGTCAAGACATCCAGAGCATGAACGGGCCCCTCCCAGACAGCGAACACTTCCTCAATATTCAAGGAAAAGCACTCATGGTACGATTATAGTATCTCATTACCTCACAAATGCACAGAGCACAGTTTATGAAGCCATAACAGATTTTATTTATGAGGGGAGAGGAACAATTGCAAAGTAGATCTTTACGACTACTCTCATGACATTTCAGATGACTTAAACACTGACAGAACATTTTGTAGCCTTGTTGTGACTTTGTATGTGCCTGCATTGCAGTACATTGTCCTTAAAATCCATCTCTACTACTATGTGTTTAGGCATATGCTTGGTGCTGCAGCTTAGTGTACACGTTTGCATAAAGATGCAGCATATTTCCTAACACACAGTCAAAGGAAATTCTTTGTGTGCCTTCAAAAGGACTTCGAAAGGCCGGCCAGTTTAGGTCATCTGTAGGGATTGTCTGCATTGTGCTTCTGTATTTGATGGGGCTTGCAATTGCAATCCTAACTTCTTCTATTCTACTCCTTTTACTTACCTTCTCACCACCGTTATTGCTCTTCCTTTCCTAATCTGCACTTCTATTTTTTCTACCGTCCAACCACCTTCATCTCTTTCCTTCACCCTTGGTTCCCTTTTCCTCCTCCTCCTCCTCCTCCTCCTCCTCCCTCTGGATACCTCCTCTCCTTTTCCTCCTCCTCCTCCTCCTCCTCCTCTTCCCCCTTTTTCTCCTCAGGTCTACTGTGCCGGAATGCAGACAGAGACTCCACAGGAGTACATCACCTTGACTACAGGAGAAGGAGAGAATTTTTCAGAGATCTTTGGCTTCAGGTAAACAGCTAATAGGATAACAATAAGAATAGCCTGTTTTATTACAGAACGCCTGGCAGTGTTTTAGTCTGTAAATGAAGTGTAAAGTCGAGCTAAGGTATTTTGTGTGTGTGCGTGTGTTTGCCAGACTCAACGACCCCACTCAGTGTCCAGCCAATGACTCCAGAAGAGAGGATTGTGACTGTCGGAGAGACTACACCGCTGCCGGCATCACCACGTTCTCCAGAGTCCGCCTGGACCTCAGCAAGATGAACATCATCAGTGAGTGGCTCGTACACACGCAAAAATCAGATCGCACACACAAACACACACACATACAACAGCATCCTGTGCCAGTGTTAACTCCACATTACTCTCAAATAAGAACGTCCTTTGCCATTTAATTATGTCCGCGCTCATGAGGGTTAATGGATTCAAGATGTCTTCAAGGTTCATTTTAGCAACACACAATTACAAGGCTTGAGGGGATTAAATAAACCTGCTCTAAGTAGATGAAATTATACTGATATTGCCATTAGGCTGACCCTAAAACTAAGGCTAGCTTTAGACTAGTTATATAACACAAGTCATTATGGCAGATGTAAGGCTATTATTATAAAAGTTCATCTGAGGTCCTGTAGCAAGAATATTTGTCACATCGTACCTGATTAGCGTTTTGGTTTATCTTGTTACGCAGCTACAGATTGGCAGTTTTCTGTTACCCGTGAAGGCAAGAGTGTTCCATTTGCTACAGCTGGAGACTGCTACAGCGCCGCACGTTGTCCACAGGTGAGAACAACAACAGCTGTTAATTATATGAAGGAGGAAGGAAGGGAAGACCCTTTTTCACAGCAGCCTGCAGACTTGTCATAGCAGGAAAAGCACAAATGTAACTAGTAACATTAATGATGGCTCGCTTCTTTTAAGTGTCCTGGTAAGCCATTCCATTGAGCCGGAATGCCTTAGAACAGACATACCTAAATGGTATGCAGTCATTAACTTATTAGTGTTAATAATTACACTTGTGCTTCTCTACAGTATGACATGAAAACATGTCTGCTGTTTAACAAAAACTTTATCAGTATCCATCCTTTTACTACCAGTTCATGCCTCTAGTTTTGGGATATGTTACATTTAAAATGTCCCAAAACACTACAGTTAGCTTGTTGTTATTAATTGATATAGAAATATTTATTCTTGTAACATCCAGCACCTTGGCCTGTCTCATGTATTCTTTTAGTGTTAATTATGTCACCTATTTTTAATTTAGTCTTAGTGCCAAATGTCCTTGTTAGTTTTAGTCATATTTAGACATTCACATATCTTTTTTTGTTAGTCAAGTTTATGTCGACTAAAAGTCTCGTCATTTTAGTCTAGTTTTAGTCAAAAGAAAACTCAATATATCTTAGTCAAGTTTTAGTCTTTTTTTAAATAACAAATTATTTCTGAGATTATTTCTGATAACCACCAGCCTTTACAGCATGTCTACCTTTTGATATGATAGCCATCTAACAGTTAATGTTAAACTAAAAGTGTTACATGCATAGCTAGATGCTAGGAGCTCAAACTACCATCTAACTTCAAACCGACGTTCGAGCTTTGTCATTCGTTTTTATCCCCTTCACAACTTGATAGCCAACTAGCAAGTCTGGTATAATGGCTATAAAATATAACCTGCATAATGTATGTGCCACAGTACCATAGCTAACTGATTGATTTATAGCGTAGATGGCTAAAATCAGCATTAGCTTATGAGACGTTAATTTAAGTTAACTTACCTGAATGTGTGGGTGGTTAGCCTTTAGTTGTTGCTTAAGGTTGGTGGTGTTTTTCCCCGATATATTTTGTCCACAGTGCTTCCCGTCAGTTATAACGACACATTCTGACTTTTTGTCAATATCATTGTACGTAAAATGCGACCAACTATTGAGCCTCTTCCTTCTACCTAGCATGTCGTCGGCGCTCGTCGCTCTGGCAGAAATCTCTGGTGTTCGCTACTGTCTATGGGTGTTGTGTTCTTGCTCCATGTAGTTCCGTGTTGCAGCCACAGGCTGGCAGCAACAGCACGAACTCATTCGGAATATTTTGAAGGCGTAATTCTGAATATTCTTTCTCATGATGAAAAAGTAGAGACAATTGTAGATGAAAATGAAGAGAGATTTTATCTTAGTTTTTATTTTATGCAAAACATTTTATTCTTGTCTTTTTTCGTCAACAATAATGCATGTTAATTTAGTCTTAGTCAGCGTTTTTGGACATTGGTGCAGTCTCGTCATTGTCTCGTCTTAGTCATGGAAAAAAAGGTCATTGACGAACATATTTCGTCTCATCTGACGAAATTAACACTATATTCTTTGACATTTCTTTGATACATTTCTTTGGGATATCTTATTTATATATTCTCTCTCTCTGTCTGTCTTTGTCACTTCTTTCAGGGGCGGTTCAGGATCAACCTCTCAGGAACAGGTTTTAAAGTTGCTAAGGACTCCTCATGGATCTCCCAGGGCAACTATGCAGTGGCTGATGTACAAAAATCACAGGTATTGGCAATATGTCACATGTTCATAATCCAAGAAAACTCCCCAAATTACATTACATTACTTCAACGGACCAGTCTTAAAGATTTTGAGTATGCCTCATCTTCTCTATTCTTTTCTGTTTCCTCTTATACTTCATCCCTACCTCCACTATTTATTCTCTCTGCATGTCCTCTTGGCTTCAGAGCTCTAAATGGGCATAATCCCCAGTGGGTTCTGTATTTCCAGTTTCACTTCTCACCATAAACTCGCTGAGAAAGGACCCTTATTGGGCAGCTGCTCTCTCAAGTGCCCCCACACCCTCCTCTTGAAATGGAGCTCAAGCTGGAGAATGCATTTTGGTAAGGTGAAAACAGGAATCGGTTGTAATGCCAAAAAGTGTTCATGGTCTGATATCCATAGCCAGACGGCCCGCTGTGGGCACTCCAGGCAGTTTAAATAAAGCCAGATTGCGACAGTGGAACGGGGAGAGCACTCCAGAGGAGATCAGACAAACCACTCACTGCGCTGTGGCCATAATGTCATGGGATAGTGCTTTTGGTGTACACGTCTGATGCAAGTTCTCTTTTGTTTCTAGATGTTTGGACGAAACCGTCCATTATGCTGCATGTGATTACCCAATTCATACCTGGTGACAAGCTGCCTGGTGGGCCTCAGCCTTTTTGTGCCTTTTGAAAAGGAAAAGCTAATTTGAGAGGCACTAAAACAACCCTGCAGCAAAAACCTTTCAAAGTGTTGTAAAGTGATGTATTTTTTCCTAACAGATTCCTCAATCTAACATCTGTTTTTATGCTGATAGTTTAGATCAGTGACAGGGGAAAATGCTTCAACAAAATATTTCTTCAGCACAGGACAGAGAAATCAAGCAAGCTGTGATCCTGGGAAAAAAAGTTATCCCATATTCATATTTTACATATGTTTCTTTCTTATATTCAGCATCTGTATGCGGCTATATTACAAAACATACTGACGTTTAAGCACCAGCAGCAGAATCACTGATGTTATTCCTCTTGTTTCAACAGGATGGCAGCAGAGTGTCAGGAATGTGTGGAGGCTACTGTGGTAAATGTACACCGTCCTCTGGCGCCAGTCTGCCTGTGACAGTGGAGTAGATCTAATACCATCAAACAGGTGTGGGATATATATATATATATATATATATATATATATATATATATATATAACAACAACATTTTTCAATTATAAAAGGCATAATCTGTAATCCAAATAAAGATGAGAGTTCTGTTTAATCTGTTTAATAATGTGCAGGTTTATGAATTTTAATGAGTAAGTGACTGACTGAATTGTTAATGTAGTTGGCATGTCTTTTTTTCCCAGCATTTCCATTCATCTTGGCAGTCGTCTTCAGGTTGTCATTGTGTCAAGACATCCCTTCTCTTTGGTGCTACAGCCAATTCAGAGCTCAAACCTGCCCTGACCTCTTTTACTCCCATGTGTGTATAGTGTAAATGACTCTGGTGTAAGTATTGTACATAGCAAGATAAACATGTCTTATTTATTGTACTCTCCATTTATTTTTGTATTTTCATATAATTTAACTGTTTTGTTGTCAATAGCGAACACCACACAGTTCCCATTTATCATATTTTTGCCAGAATGTGCCTTTGGATATTTGCCATTTGGACCTTTAAGTACTGACATTACTCCACACGACGTGTCACAGCCATATGTTCCTTTTTAGACCAATTTATTAAGTTAGTTTTATTCCAATAATGATATTGTTGTGATGCTCACCGGACCGTTAATAGTCAGTGAGGTGTCTCCAATCAGGGAGTCTTTTTTTAAAACCTTTATCACTTCAGGCAGATTAGCGGACACATGCACAGACAGGCACCAGTATAGCCGTTGTCCTGTTTTACACTGTGTGCCATTGAGCAGCTCCTTTAGAGGACTTTCTTGGTTTAGTGAAGTGTAAGTTTAGTGAATTTCCCAGTCAGATGTTACCAGTAAGTCCAGTGATCCTTCCAGTTCTAAGTTCTTGTGGGAAACTCTTGCTGTAATTTCGTCCAGCTACTTCCAATTAATAAGCTACTTTACTTTGTGGCAGTTTACAACACGCAGTGTCTCACTCATTAGCACACTTCTCATCTCGGTACGTTTGAGGTGTTGTATTTGTAGCCAATCATATTCATAAGCGGGTATTGCAAACCAACTGTTAGGTTAGGTTAGGTTACTTTATTGGTACCCGTAGGTAAACTAGTTTTACAGTCTAAAGAGAGGTGGGACATCCTCAACATAACATGCAACACACAAACATTAAAACATATAAAAAACAGGTCAGGCTGTAGTATAGTATCATTCTAATTATGTTTAGATTAAAAAGATCCATTCATGCTTTTGTCTGAGATAAAAGTAAACGATCAGCTGCAACCGCTTTGCAGGTGTAAGGCAGTTAAAGGGTATAATAATAATAATAATGTATATTCCTAGAACGAGTTGGTGTGGAGGTGGGATTTACAGGCCAGACTGGAGGAAGTGAGACGTTTACCCATACACAAACACATTGTACACACACAAACACACTGGAACACATTACTGGATCACTGAAGAAGGTTGTTGGTTACAAGAACTGTAGAGATTATGCTGCCAGACATCAGAGAGAACCAAATTCCTCTGTGTTGTTGCGTATCTCTCAGGTAGCGTGCAGTGACCAAGGGGAGCCATTAGCCTTTAGCTTTTACAAAACAGACAGGTTATCTTATCCGGAGTAACTTGAAAGAAAGACTTCAGGCCAATAAAATTCCAGTAGATACTCCAGAGATACAATGCACTGGTCTGGCCCTGGAGACACTTCTCAAACTGCTGAGCCCACAAGCCCCGCAGCATGATTTCTGTCCAGATGCTGCCTGTAAACCATTCTGTACCTCACATTCTTCTCTCCATTTCTGTTTTTAAAGAGTCTATCCAAACTGTACATACTGAATGCTTCTTTTTTAGAGCATTTTGACGTGTTGTTTTTGTGACAATATCAGGTTACCTTTTGTGTATAGGTATGTTTTTGTATCTCTTTAGACAGGTTTATGTAGTTTTGTGAGCAAACATTGAAAGACACAAGAAGAGTTCAGACAGTATAGAAGAAAATACAAAAATCAATACTTTTTATGTTCTTTAAGCCTTAGCTGTGCGTATGGTAGATTTGCAGGGGGCATACTTTATGTTTACTGTACATAGCAAGATTAGTACAAGCAACTTTTTGAAGAAGCCATATTTGATTTGTAAGCCTTTCTGTATATGGGGCTATTTTAGTGCCTTACTGTACACAGTGTGCACACTTCAGCCAAAGGGAATTAATCTGCCTCTATACAAGTATGACATTATCTTTAAAGACACAGGGAAGTAAACATTTGTGTCTCTCAGTCAGTTGCAACTGATAAATGCACTTCTCATTGTGAATGTCAGACTTTAGTTCAGTCAATAGAGTTCTCAGGTGTCATAAATGAAGGGATTATTATGATATTTAAGTGTATTTATCTTATTTTACACATTTGCCAAATGTTAATCAGGTAACTGAAAATGTATTATTGAAGTTTAACAAAGTAAAGTGTCATTATGTATGCTTTATTTTATATGCAACTATTTATTTGACCTTATGTGAATGTACATAGGCTTTGACCATAAATGACTAGGAATTACCATTCAGTATTGCCAAAAAATGTCTGGCAACACATTTGCTGTACATTTGCATTTATTCATATGTAGGCCTATGTTATAACTGCAAAGATTGTATAAGCAGAGTTTGGTGCTGCCATATGAAAAGCATGATTATATATGAGATTAGATAAGCAATGATCAGACAGAAATAAAATGCCTGATATACGTCATGCTTGCCTGTCTGCTTTTCACACTTATAAATCATTTATACTCCACTTCATCCTTAATGTAAATAGTCAGACCATAACATTCTCGCTCCACGCTGCTTCTGCTTAATTATGATTACACAACTTCTACCATCATGACAGTCTGGCTTGTGACCTGACAAATGTGTTATATGGATCTCTGTCTGTATGTATAACAGTGAATTATCAGGCCATCTACCAGTTGTCAACAGGGAAATTACCTTTATCAAAGGCAGATCCAAATCTTTTTTTTAGGACATTGAAAACATACTCAGCTTTGAATAATGTGTCTGATATGGTTGTTCAACAAAAAAGTTCAATTCCAGAATCTTTTAATATCTAAATATTGTTCATTTCAAAAGTTTAACTGCTCTGGATTAGCGTATCTGGAACACCGTGCAAGTTTGACTCGAGGACACTGCATGTAAGTTTGGCAACCTGACTTTAAAGGAGTGTTTGACGAGGCTGATAACATGATGGACATGGACTGCTCATTTTACATAGCCTACTCCAGAAACTACTACTACTACTACAATAAGGAGTAGGAAAATAGCCTTTGTTTCGGTATATGCACCAGCTACATATGATGAAAGCTTTTCCCCCTGCCTAACCAATGGATTGCTCTCTCTCAATTAATATTCACTAATTATAGGGGGAGACATGAATGTGGTTCTAGATTTAAATCAGGATAGATCAGGGGTCAACCACACAAAAGCCCAAAAACACATATCGGACATGTTCAATGCAGTTGTGGAATCCCACCATCTTACAGATATATGGAGGATAAGCTAGTCCACCCCGACCAATCAGGGTTTTATCAAGCTGCAGACAATATACGCAGATTACTCCATGTAATAGAAGAAGCCAAAAACCTTCCAACATCAGCAGCAGTTTTATCACTAGACGCAGAAAAGGATTTTGACCGCCTAGAGTGGAACTTCTTGTGGCAAGTAATGAAGAGGCTTGGTTTAGGAGCCAAATTCATTGACATGGTACGTACTTTATATGCGAATCCCACGGCCATAGTCTCAACTAATGGCCTGCATTCACAGCCATTCCCCATTGCACGGGGCTCGAGACAGGGATGCCCGCTTTCTCCCATGCTATTTGCGATCTCTCTTGAACCATTAGCCCAGGCCATAAGGCAACATAAAATATGTAATGTCCAGATTCAATCCAATAACAACTCAATATCGTTATTTGCAGATGATATTTTTCTGTACATATCTGACCTTGAGGACTCTGTTCCAAAAATTCTTAAGATCTTTAACGAATTTGGCTCAATCTCCGGCTATAAAATCAATTGGAATAAATCTAATCTTCTTCTGTTGAACAACAGACAGGTGACATCAGCTATTAGTGATACAATACCAACCCAAAGCAAAATAAGACTGCAAGACCTTGCCTTTACAGGTGTGTGTCCAACAAAGTGTATTCCATCCTATGGCCCTATTATCACCAACGCATTGACCAATTTTAAACAGGTGGAGGAGCAACTACGCTACACCAATAAATTACATTTGAACACCCCAATTTGGCACAACATACACTTAATGTCTGGTAACAAACCTTTTGTCTATAACCAGTGGAGTGACAGAGGTATTTATACTCTAGACCACCTATTCAATGATGAAGGTATGTTAGGTTTTGAAGACCTGAGAGCTAGCTTTGAGGTCTTTAGGACATCCTTCTTCCTTTATCTTCGCTTAAGATCAGCCCTAAAATGTGCCATGGGGGAACAGTGCCATGGGGGCACAGTCTTGAGATGCACCCAATAATTAAATGGTTTGTTGATTCTCCTGTGAGAGATTTAGTGTCCATGATTTATGCTAAACTGATGCAAGTATCCGTAGGAGAACTCCCAATAGTATAGAAATGGGAGCGAGAGCTGAGCCCTGAGGGGATCGTAATTAATTGGGAAACAGTTTGGGACAACATTTCCCACTGTTCCAAGAACCCAAATCACCAGCAGATCCACTTCAACATATGCCATAGGACATATTGGACTCCTCAGAAGAGATACGTCTCTAAAGCCATTCCTACTCCCTATTGCACTTTCTTCCAACCTGAACAAACTGGAACTTTCCTGCACATGGTCAGGGAGTGTGAACAGGTGCATGAGTTTTAGTATAAACAACATCAATAATATCTGATGTGATAGGATGTCGAATTCCTATTGACCCGACTGTTTAGTCACTTAATGATGACTCTAAATTACACCTACTTTGTAGACAGAAGAAAATTTGGCTAGCCGTATCAACCGCGACCAAGAAAATGATAGCTCAGCGCTGGCTCCCCCCACACTCGCTTTGTATGGAACAGTGGTTGCCGTATTTTCTGGACATAGTTATGCTTGAGCTCTCTACAGCAAGGATTAACAAAGCCAAGTCATCGACTATAGACCTATGGAAAAAACGAAGCAGCACAAGTATCAGTCCTAATGACCTCAGCATCACAAGAATTAGAGGAGAGCGACTGGGCAAGGTGTGATTTCTGTTTTGTTTTTGTTTTCCTCGAGACCGCAGAGGGTGGGGGGTGGGAGAGCGTTGTCTGTTCTGTATGTTTAAAAATATAAAACCAATAAAAAATTGATCTTAAAAAAAAACATTTAACTGCTGGACAACAGATGTCGCCACTAAAAAGTCCATTCTCAGTGTACTGGAGGCGTCACGTTTCCACATCACAAATTGCCTTTGGAACATGATTAGCTTCCAAACTAGTTGTGATGTCACAAAATCCTGCTTGTATGTGCGCATCTTTGGGTGCTTTCACATCCGCTTCATCTGACGGCCACATTCTGCTTCATGATGAATCATGCACAAGTTGAAGGAGCTGATGGGATTACATTTTACTCGAATTGTACATCGTACAATTTCATGTGACAAATATAAATTGATAGATTGGTTGATTTTCCATTATTCCATAATTATCAGTTGGGGTCACAGTGACCGCAGTTCAACAAAAGTCACTTTAAGGTGTAGCTTCAGCTGTAAAATGTTGAGCGTATGCAGCTGACTCTTGCATCTTGTATGTAACTTCATAATAATTTGAAGTGGGGAAAAAAATGCTACAATTGACTGTGGGGCAGAATGAATATGCATTATAGCTCTGATAGACTAATTTACACAAACATGATCTATATTTCACAATGTTTTGGTAATCTCAGGTGGCGCAGAGGAATAGAAGCCAACACGTAATTTGGGGATTGATTCCTCAAATGCATGAGCTGCTGTTTGAGATGTTATACAGGGGATAAGTACAAGTGTGGAAAGAAAAGAGAGGGAAGGAGGGTTGGAGATGCAGTAGCTTTTAATAGCTCCAGAGGACTTGTCTAAACCTAAGAACGTGATAGAGAAGTCAATTCCCAGGAGTCAGCTTGTAGAAAAACTCACTGCGTTTCCTCTCTTTCTTGCTCACACATGAAAGCTGTGAGACAAGTCCTCTATAGAGCAGCTAAATGACAGCGGTGTGTCTGCAGGTTTGTATTGCATCAGATATTCTAAAAAAGAAATGACAGACTTACAGGGAAATCTTTTTTCCAGATGTAGCCAAATGCAATCCAAAGAGCTCTCCCTCCTTACTCATAAATAGTTGCATCACTGGTAAAAATTATGATGAATTCCTCCAAACATGCTGAATGCGGTGTTTAACATTACAAAGACAAGTGGCTCCTAGCTGTGAGACTTTTAGCAGCATATCTGAGTAAAACAGAAAGTGGCACCGATACTTAGCCTACTATGTGCACAGGGACTCAGGTGAACTATAGTTTGGAAGATATGTTCATGTTTTCTACTGCGGGAGATAATATGTCACGGTCCACTGGGAAAGAATCAGATTTGTTGTGCAGATATTGATGCTGACTCAGAGGGTGAGTTAGTGCACTACTATGTCTACTATGATTTAAATTAGAAGCAGCTTGAATCAGCGATAGTCAAGCAGAAAAGGACATGGTTTATTTTGGTTGATGGCACGTGTCAAAAAGCGTTAGATGCACCTTTAATGTGTATTTGACATCTGTATAATGTGTGTTTATGAGAGTTTATGTGGGTTGTCAAGGGTCTCCATGGTGACCTCACAGGGTCCTGTTCTGTTTGACACAAACTATCAGCACATGCCACTGACTACCTAATAATTTAAATATGAATATGTGAATTATAAAAATACTATTTCTATAAACTGTTTCAGTGCTATAAATTCAGTTGTATTAAATGTAAAATCTTTATTGCATTAACCAAAGAAAAATAAATAGAGACCTTATTACGAAATTATGACTTCCATATGTCAAAATTATGATTTGTTATCTCACAATTACAAGAAAAGATCACAATTTCATACCTTCGAGATCTGGTTTTCTTAAAACTAGGAGATCTTTTCTCCTAATTATGAGATAGTAAATCATAATTATGAGATAAGGCCTTCATTGTTTTTGTCCTTACAACATTGAGTATTCAATAGTAAGTGAATTCACAAAGATTCAAATCTGTATAGCCTTTATTTTCTCTGCCTCAAAGACACTTAGAGTTTTAAATATTCAAACAAATGTATAAATATATGTATATATATATATATATATATATATATATATATATATATATATATATATATATATATATATCATTAACAAGTAACATCTACTCTATCGCTGTAGGTAAGTCAGTAGATGTAATGTTTTATTGGGGGCAGTGCAGGTGAAGGGCTTCACTCCACTGTTCTTTTTGGTATTCTTCACTGGCCCGCTCCTCTGCTTGGTCGTTTACAGCGATCTGCAGCCCTCCTGCAGATAAATGGCACCTACCACAGCCATCATTTTACCTTCACTCTCAGCGGGTCTAAAAGCACACTTAAAAGCATGTGCCTATGTGTTCCTATAGAAAACATAGGTACTGTTATTACTGACCGAAGAACAGGGAGAGGGTGAATGATGCAGCAGTTAAAGGACGCTGAAAGTGTTTTGTTTTTGATTGTTTTTAATGGTGCAAGAAGTTGCTGTCATCTCTAAATGTTAGGTGTGAGGAAACGTGTGTATAGGTGCATATCTGGGAAAAAGAGTGTAGGGAGGGGGAGGACAGGGTATATTTGACAACAGTGCTGACAACGATCACTCAGCAAACTGAGACAGGGGGTGTCAGATTTTTCCATTGTGCAAACATGGTGACGAATATGAATAATTGTAATGAATACCAGAAACATGCACATACTCATGAGTACAGTGTACACTATGCAGTTAGTCTCACAGACCTTCCCACAAGGATTAGACCTAAGCAGCAGTAGGCTTCTTAGTGTACTGGACATTCCCAACACTTCTGAACGTCATGTCCGCCACCTTGCAAGCAGCCCCTCATTGAAGCCAAATCAGCTCTGACAGACTTCTGCAGGTCTAAAGTTCACTAGCAAGATATTTAAGATAATGCGAGGTAAAATGCACGGCCTCAAAAATCCCGGCTCAAGTTTCTATGGAGACTGTTGTTTTCCTCAAGGACAGCAGCAAAATAAAGCCTGATATCAACTACACTGTCACTCGCTGTACCCTGTTGACTGTACAACCAAATAAGGAGATTTTGCTCGGAATAGCATGCAAGCGGTTTTGGATTCTGCCAACAGTGTTTAGGCTCTTAACTCAGGACTTAATGAGGGGCGTTTTAAAGTCATGTGTCCCCAGGGTCAGCTCCCTCTACCATCATTATCATCATCATTCCTTAAGGTAATCTGGGATGGCTTTGAACTGAGGCTTAGTAGTAAGCCTCAGGCCCACATGCACACACAAATAATGTGGATGCCCAGATACAGTACTGTATGTGTTTATCTGAATGTGCAATGACTGCAATTGTGGATTTGTGCATTTGTCTTTAGTTCATGCCTCTCTTTTTCTACCTCACTGTCATTATTTAAATCTAGACTACTGCTTTTCTTTTATCAACCGGTGCAACTGAGTGTCTTTGGGTTACTGGTCTGTTCTTGAGACAAAGCCGAGAATTCGCTGCTTCTCTGTCTCAATTCCGTTCAATTTCAAGATGAAAATGATGTTAGAACATATCATTATAACTCCCATCAATGTGTTGCATTAGAATCTGATTAATTTTTCATACACAGTAAGTGTAATTTTGATCATTTACACCAGGGGTGTCAAACTCAATTTCACTAAGGGCCAAACAGTAAAAAGAGAATCACATCAAGGGCCAGACATGTATAGTTTATTAACATGCTTTTATTTAATCAAAAAAGTAAAATATCTTTGACTCAATTATTGCTTGTCTCATATAATCTTCTCACTTACAGTTTGGTCCACCTAAAGCCCTGAAAAAGTGAGCAAAAACGTTCCAAAGCCATCCTAGAATTTAGCAAATCAAGCAAAACAATGATTACATTTTCTAAGTAGGTTACCACACAGCTGACTCACAACAAAGTCGGCAAATTTGCCAAATTCTGCTTTGAGTGTTGCATAATTCCAAGTTGAAAAACAGTTTCCCATGTTTTTGGTTTGGCACACAACTAGGTGGGCCAAAATTGATTGTGAATCTAAATTGATATGGGGGCCGGATCAGAATTTGAAAGGGGCTGGATTTGGCCCGCAGTTTGACATGTGATTTACACAATAAATGGCATAAATAAAGGGGCACTAATAAACTGAATTAAGCTATGGATATACAGGTACCCCAATATATTATTGTGGTATCACTCTAAACTATTTAATTAATTGAATTCGAAAGTTCATTATTGACCAGTAGTTGACAAAATCGTTTCACCACAAGGTGCATTCAGTAGCTGTTTTGGCTGTTCTTTCTTAGCAGGTAGTGTTTCTCAGTGGTCATGGAATTGGAGTTAAACATATTTCAATCAGGAGAGACTTCGTTGCAGATATGCAAAGATTTATTGTACATATGCATGATTTGAAATGTACAGTCTTTGGAGAAGAGACTCCATCGTTATTTAAAAAATATAAATGTTTTAATGGGGTAGAAAGGCAAAAGATAATCCCCCGATGGAGTCTAGACACTGATGGTGGCGCGAGGAGCCTGGAAACCAAAACCGAAGAGCCGTCAGTAGTGGCCTGCCGGTGAGGACCCAGGAGCCGTGTGGGATGGGATGTAGACCGGAGGAGCAAGGGGAGGAGGAGGATTGTGCTCTTATCGTGAAATGACAACTGAGCAGCAGAGAGAGACAGGTTTAAAACAGGGATGTCATGCAGTGATTGGCTTGTGATTTTCATGGCCGCTTCTGATTGGTTAAGATAAAAGTGAACACCTCTACAGCTGATCTGTTTAGAGGAGAGAGAAAGTGATTATGTTTTAGAAGTCTTCCTGAAAGAATTTGCACTGAGCTCCATTAAGTAATGTTAAGATTTCCATTTTTTTGAGCACTTTAAGGACTTCCGATCCATGTTGGTTTCAAAGCAGCTATAATCAATATGTTCATGACTCTGCAGTTCCTCTCAGCTTTATGGAGCAACTTTCAGCTGAATAACTGAACATAGTGAAACAGTAGCAACTAAAGTTTTTTTCAGTCTTCGGTTTGATTGGTTTCCTTGTGTAATAATGCTGTATAACTTCAACCCTGTTATGCACAATCAAGTTATAGTCATCTTTTTTTTCAGGACAACCTGGGCTATCAGGTATGTCTGCTGCAGGGATGTCACATACATGTTTAAATTGTTATATGACTATAAATACAAAAGAAAAAACTAAATGGAAATTGAATCTCACAGAAATGTATTGAAATCAAACAGAGAACAATACTATACAAAACTTTTAGCTTTTGAAAATTGTTCTCCCAAGTCTTGGCAATCAGGGGAAATCAAAATTATCATTGTAACTAACACAAATATAAAACCTTTTTAGATTTTTTTCCCAGAGAAGTCCACGTTTTATCCAAAACGTCAGTTGTGTCATCTCTAATGCATTTCCTTTCTGCTATGAGAAATCTGGAAACTAGATAACACTCATTTACACATCAGGGCTGCCTGAATGACCTGCAGCTCTGTCTGCAATACACTCACACACTACATACAAGGGCACCGAAGCCCTCTTTGGAAAGAACGAGGCTAGCTTGAAGCGATGCGGAGATATTAAATATGACATAAGGTGACATTGCTCAGAGGGTTTTTAAACAACAGAGCTAAAAAGGAGAGGGATTGTTGGACTTCCATTCACCAGATGGATACAAACAAGACCCCAAATGATTACTAATGTTGCTCTGCATATGTAAACTGGCAACTTGTAAGATGCTATGTCAATGTTATGTTTACAGCTGATTCCTGCTGCCCCCAAGTGGCCTAAAAGACAGTTTTCAATTGTAGCTTTAATGTTTAGAAATTGTATGATACAATCAAAAGCTTGACGAATGGACCTTGTGGTGAGATGGTTGGCACTGTGGTGAGCATTGCCACCTGCCTTTCTGTAGACAAACTAGCCCATGGTTTACAGTCCTTATGCTAAAGTGAATTTCAGACAGACGTTTTGATTTCAACCTTTAAAGGTGCAATATGTAATACTGACAGCTAGTGTTTAAAATAGCTACCACAGTACAAATTCAAAATACTTGAGAGAGTCGTCTCCCCCACTCCCTCCTCTCCAGACTCGAAGTTCACAGAGGTTGCAAGGCTGAGACTGCAGCATCCACAACAATGTTGCTAGACGCTTGTCTCACATAGCCAGACATTACTTCACAGCCCAGTGGAGTAGCTAACGTTAGATGCTGGCTATATTGACAGTCATAAAAGCCCGTGCTCACGCGGAGCTCTGTACCCAACTGACAGGCACACTTTTTGGCTTAGAATTACTGTAGGAACCGCTAGGCACACAACAAACTCGCTGTCCTCTCCACCCGATGGACAGACACACTTTCTAGGCTTAGAATTACGGTGTGAACCGCTAAAAAAAGCACTAACGTTACCTTACCGTCCTCTCCACCCGACTTAACATACTTTATTGGCTTAGAATTACAGCAACAAACGCTAAACACACTGCAAACTCACGGTCCTCTCTTTCCAATTAACAGCCCCCCTCTCTTGGCTTAAAATAACTCACCGTTGTCGGCTATGGCAGCTGAACAGGCTAACGTTACACGTTGTAAACAGCCGTGGCCCGCTTGCTTGGTCCTCTGGTAACGTTAGCAGTTAGCAGGGTTAGCATGGCGGCGTTAGCCAGGACCAGTCGGGATCACTTTACTGGCTGTGTCCTAATTGTTTTTGCAAGTAACCAACTCGGGTACTCTAGCGATATAGTACACAAATGTTGAAATGACATAAAAAGCTTGTCCCTTGTAGCCGTGATAAATTAGCCTGAAGCTAATGCTTAGTCTACCTGTTCAGGAGGGAATTAGTCAACTCTGCGTCCTTTTGGGCTCTAAGCTGTCTCCATCTTTCAAATGCATCTTCAATATTTACCCAGGGTATGTTACGTCTCTGGTCACGTTTTTTTTAGGTCGGGTAGAATCTATTTCCGTTGATCCTGTTTTTTTATTTCCTGCTTTCATGGCTGTACTAACACAGCTGTAGCGTGCTGGGTTTATGTTATTATAGGTATATCTGGCAACCCGGCCTGGTTGTCAAACTGGGCAGTTGATAACACACAGGCCAAAACACAAACAGAAATTCCGTCACGGAACGGAAATTTCAAGGACAATATACCGGCATTAGCATTGTTGTCAGAAAAACTATGTTTCCTTAATATCTAATGACGCATTGGGGTCGTTTTTTGATTTATTACAGTAAATATAGTACACATTGGACCTTTAATATACTGTGGTTATTGACTAAAAGCACTGTCTGCCTTTGCAGAATAGGTGGAAGGTTTTAAAATAAACACAGTGCTACACTACAGTGCCTTGCGAAAGTATTCGGCCCCCTTGAACTTTTCGACCTTTTGCCACATTTCAGGCTTCAAACATAAAGATATAAAACTGTAATTTGTTGTGAAGAATCAACAACAAGTGGGACACAATCATGAAGTGGAACGAAATTTATTGGATATTTCAAACTTTTTTAACAGATAAAAAAACTGAAAAATTGGGCGTGCAAAATTATTCAGCCCCCTTACTTTCAGTGCAGCAAACTCTCTCCAGAAGTTCAGTGCGGATCTCTGAATGATCCAATGTTGACCTAAATGAGTAATGATGAAAAATAGAATCCACCTGTGTGTAATCAAGTCTCCGTATAAATGCACCTGCTCTGTGATAGTCTCAGAGGTCCGTTTAAAGAGCAGAGAGCATCATGAAGAACAAGGAACACACCAGGCAGGTCCGATATACTGTTGTGGCGAAGTTTAAAGCCGGATTTGGATACAAAAAGATTTCCCAAGCTTTAAACATCCCAAGTAGCACTGTGCAAGCGATAATATTGAAATGGAAGGAGTATCAGACCACTGCAAATCTACGAAGACTCGACTGTCCCTCTAAACTTTCAGCTCATACAAGGAGAAGACTGATCAGAGATGCAGCCAAGAGGCCCATGATCACTCTGGATGAACTGCAGAGATCTACAGCTGAGGTGGGAGACTCTGTCCATAGGACAACAATCAGTCGTATACTGCACAAATCTGGCCTTTATGGAAGAGTGGCAAGAAGAAAGCCATTTCTTAAAGATATCCATAAAAAGTGTCGTTTAAAGTTTGCCACAAGCCACCTGGGAGACACACCAAACATGTGGAAGAAGGTGCTCTGGTCAGATGAAACCAAAATCGAACTTTTTGGCAACAATGCAAAACGTTATGTTTGGCGTAAAAGCAACACAGCTCATCACCCTGAACACACCATCCCCACTGTCAAACATGGTGGTGGCAGCATCATGGTTTGGGCCTGCTTTTCTTCAGCAGGGACAGGGAAGATGGTTAAAATTGATGGGAAGATGGATGGAGCCAAATACAGGACCATTCTGGAAGAAAACCTGATGGAGTCTGCAAAAGACCTGAGACTGGGACGGAGATTTGTCTTCCAACAAGACAATGATCCAAAACATAAAGCAAAATCTACAATGGAATGGTTCACAAATAAACATATCCAGGTGTTAGAATGGCCAAGTCAAAGTCCAGACCTGAATCCAATCGAGAATCTGTGGAAAGAACTGAAAACTGCTGTTCACAAATGCTCTCCATCCAACCTCACTGAGCTCCAGCTGTTTTGCAAGGAGGAATGGGCAAAAATGTCAGTCTCTCGATGTGCAAAACTGATAGACATACCCCAAGCGACTTACAGCTGTAATCGCAGCAAAAGGTGGCGCTACAAAGTATTAACTTAAGGGGGCTGAATAATTTAGCACGCCCAATTTTTCAGGTTTTTATCTGTTAAAACAGTTTGAAATATCCAATGAATTTTGTTCCACTTCATGATTGTGTCCCACTTGTTGTTGATTCTTCACAAAAAATTACAGTTTTATATCTTTATGTTTGAAGCCTGAAATGTGGCAAAAGGTCGAAAAGTTCAAGGGGGCAGAATACTTTCGCAAGGCACTGTATATATCTATTCCGTTTCTTTTCTCTGAAACATACTGTTATATTGTTTTATTGTTTCTTTTGTTTTGTAATATTGTATTCTATAGTATTCTATTTTTTTCTATTTGTTGCTTTCTGGAGCTAGGCAAAAAAGAAGTTTCACTACATGTTGTCCTGTGTATGATCGTGACTTGAGATTTGATTTGTAATTATTTTTAGGACCCATTCAGCACAATTCACAATCTTTTAGTCAGCCTAGAAACGTCACCCTCCAACATTAAAGCAATTAAATGCAATGTTAGTACAAGTCCATTTAAAAAGAAAACAGATGTGTCCTACAGAAAGAATGACATGAAAATCAGTGCATGCCTAAACTTTAAAGAGGCTGACAAAGCTACATAATGGGTATAAAGCAGAGCCTTGAGCAAAATGTGTGTCTCAAAATAATAAGCAAATCTTGGTGGAAGAGTGCCTCTGAGTCTAAGCAATCTCACACTGAGGCTGTGCCTTTTCTCTGATGATGAACAGAATAAGCACCTGCTGGAGAGAGTCAACATTGTTAGACACATGGCAGACATTTCTGGTGAGATGAATAGAGGTTAGGAATGAATCTAGTCTGAACAAATGTGAATGAGGAGCATAGGATAGGCCAGACCTATCTCCACAGCACTGCGGAGGAAGGTCCTGCTCTTCCACACAACATTCCTGAAAAACCTGCTCTGGTTTATTGGCGCTAAGCTCCAGACGCAGCGACGCTTGCTCTGCTAAATGGTCTCAGGAAGGAACTTGTTTTGGTGGAACATTTGCACCCCGCAAAAGAAAACGCCACATACAATGTTAAATGAAGTTAACTGTTCACACAATACAGTAAAGTGAGCTAGCCTATATAAATGAGCTGGATACATGGTTAAATGTAATTTGCTCTTACCATTGTATTGCCGTGTGTATTTTGTCCATAGCAAATCCCTGTCAATAGATCCCAGCTTGAGAGTAAATGCCGTAAACATATTCTTTGTAAATCATTTCCCAAACGAACCAAGTAGGCCTGCCTTGTTGCACGCTACACATTTTCCTTTAAACTTGCCATTTTCAGCCTGTAACGTTGCTCTGGTTAATGTTGACCGATTCAAAATCAAGGAAAGCGGAAAGTGAGGGACATCCGGCGGAACTTCTGGTGGCACCGGAACTATGCCGTAAATGAACCGTCGTTGACATTGACTAATGTTGTATTGTGTTACATTGTGACTCAGCAGTGACATTACAATGTGAAAGTATTTTTGGAGTCTTTTGGCATAATGGCATTTGCTACTTTGCCTTGCAATTCATAGCGAATAATAGGAAACCGGTTATATGAAGGCAGGGTGTTTGAAGGAGAATGCAAGCATAAAACATTTATTTTCTCAATAATTACAGGGTATGTTATTTGCCTTGACATGTTCTCAGACTGGACGTCAGTACTCGCCCACACTGTCATTTACCACAGCATCACTAGTTTTGTCGAAGTGTAATTATAGTTTGTCCCTTTTCTTTCAAAAGTATTTTCCTAGTCCTCTATTGGCTGTGAGGAAACAGGGTGGAGCTTACAATCCGGAACAGCTTCATTCATTAATGAAGGAGGTTAATAGGATAGGACTGCAGCCTGGGCTCGGTGCGTTTGAAAAAGTCGTGAGGACATTTTATCAATTGCGCACTGATCTCCAGTTTCGTCTGTGTGCTATTTGTTCCCGGTAGTAGCCGACTGTGCCTGACCTCTGCTGCCATCAGCCTGTCATGTTCAATCGCGGCTATAAGAGAAGAGATTCCAGCAAATCGGTAGGTAGGCATAAAAAAAGTTAGAGTTTGGTGGTTTCCATAGCGCATGTCTCGACTTGCTTTTGCGCCGTAATTAAAAAATACCCATGCGACTTATTTTGATGTGAAGTTTTCCCTGTTTTGTTTCTGCTCTGTCCTGTTGCTAAGGGCATCAACTTACATCTGCTCTGTTATGATAACGCTGGCACAAGCCTCATTAACAACACAACATGGAACATGATGAAAGATATGTTTCTCTGTTTCAACCAGTGGCTTTTGTTGTTGAATATAGCGTATAAGAAAGCTTTTTTTCACACCTCTTTTGTCGGGCAGGTGCGCAGGATATGATCAAAAGCTTAGAGAAGAGTCCCGCACACTGACCATACGCAAGCAGTAATTTATTTAGAAAAATTTGTATTTTTCTAAATAAATTATTACTTGCGTATGGTCAGTGTGCGGGACTCTTCTCTAAGCTGTTGAATATAGCACATGTAATCAGTTTTGCAAGACGCTTCCTTTTTAGCTGACGAAGAGCCAAAATAAATGTGTCATTTATTGCTTCGAGGTGTTTATTTTATAATTAACTCATTCATCTGTTTACTGTAATTAATGCAGGTTACATGAAGAACTCCATTTAAAATATGTGCACATTGCCACTGTATGTTGGGGTGCTTTGAAAACTATTTAGACACAGTAGGTGAAGTAACTCATAGAATAAGACACTTAGCCGATCACATTTAGAGCAATGTTGTCTAAACGGACAAAGCTAGTGCAAGCTATGACCCATCATCTCATGTTCCTGTTTCTCCCAAGCTGAACCCTGCAGATGAGCCGCAGAGAGGACAGCCCTGCATCAGCTGTGGAGAACAGTGTCCTGGCTTTGCCCTGCACAAGTGGAGGTAACAGCTTCTCTTCGCTCCATGCAACAAAATCACATCGATGCCCACACAGTCGGTGTCCTTTCCAATGTGCAGATGCTTTCATGCCAAAGATAGGAGTGCTTTTGATATCAAACCACTCTTGCAGACTGATGTGAATTTGCAGTCAGCTGAGGCATCCGTGAGTGAATTAACACATGATGAGAGTTAAAACCATGACTTATTTGCTGCATGTAACCAGCCTATAAAGTCAGTAGCAATTTAACAAAACTATTCTGCCATGTGATATATTAATTGTACAAAAAACAGTAAGGTATTTTCTTCAAGTAGAGTGGCATTCAGGAGGAACCCTTTCAGATCTCTGGTACTTTGAATAGAATCAGCCATCCATACTACTGTGAAGAAACCATTGTTCTGCCTCTCTGTGCCCTGAGATAATAGTTTTTACTATAAGATCATTCATGCAGCAGGGAGAATTCATGTCTGCTGTCTTCTACAGTCACTCTGTCACAACTGGGAAGGACGTACATTTACTTACTGGTATGTTGTAAAACAAACTGTATATTGTAATAAGGAGTGATACTGCTATGAAGTACAGGTGGTTTGGGTTAGTGTGTGATAGAGTGTGACTAATATGTGCAACTAGGAATGCAGTACAAATAGCATCAAATATTTTCGACGAGGGCACTAAGCACTGTTAGTTTACCGGTATCAGCTGATTCTTATAACCACCAATCACTCAGTAACAAAGTGACTCTATAAGCAGTACTAATCAGAAGCAGAATCAGAATCAGCTTTATTGGCCAGGTTTGCGTAGACAAACAAGGAATTTGACTCCGGTAATCTTTGCTCTCAAAGTATAACACTTAACATATTAGGAATAAAAACAGAGATGACGGTAAGAATATAAAAAAATAGTGTACAGTATAACAATACAATAGAATTTACAATTTTACAAAAAAATATACAAAAGAAAGGGAAGGAATAGTACAATATTGGTGAATAGACTGATATTTTAGGATTTAAATATGAGTACAGTGCAAGGCAGATCAGTGCAATGGTAATATATTAATAACAATATTGTAATTGTAATAGAGATGTTGTGAGCTATATCAGTGTTTCTGTGCTGTTTAGTGGCTGCTATAGCTGAGACTGTGTAATCAACAAAAACCCAAAGGCACATTATGCACTGATTACAAATACCTACATTGTAATCGTGGAGCACAATAAGCTGCTTGAGTTGGTCCACTGAGGATTACTTGGGGAGGTGAGGTCCAAACTTAAAAGATCAACAAAACCGTAGTTCAATTCAGTTTAAATTGTATTTACACCTGCACGACTTCATTCTGTAGCGCACCAGAATTACCCTTAATACCAATTTTCATCAAAAACACTGAATAATTCATATTAAGATACAGTATTTTGGCAAAAGAAAGGTCAACCAGGTTGGAGCCAGTTTGTTCGAGGTTAACACAGCAGCCATGGATTTGTCAGGCATTTTCTGTCTTAATGGGATTCCACAATAGAAGGGGAGGGTCTGAACCATAAAGGCCATCCTGCCTCCTTTGCTGTAAAGTAAACTATTACAGGGTGACCGTGGGCTCAGGAATGCAGCCTTTAATTGCCTGTCTTTGCAGTATCACAATAAAAAGTAAACTTTTTTTCCCTCCGACAAACTGGAATAAAACGTTGTCAGTGGACACAGACTTAAGGAGCCCGAAGGAGGCAAAAGGCTGTTTTATGGCTCCAATAAGTCTTTGTTCCTGCATAGAGCACTTCAAGAATTTCCTGTTTCTTTTTCCTCGTGCAAAAATAAATGTGTTTTCATGCTAATTTAGCAAGGTATGGTAGTAATGGTTTGCTTTGGAATGTGGTGGACTTTAAGTGACCCTGAGGTTAGAGATAGGGAGATGAAGGGGGCAGGTGTGCACATACTGTTTTGTCTGTTGCTCAGTTGACTAAGACAAAACAAGATTAGTTTTTTCTAATGCAAATATAAGTTATGGTACATGTGGATTGTTGTATTCTCAAACTCACATGTACTCTACCAGGTATGCTTTTTTTTAAAGTTCCTTCAAAACAAAGTGATGAAAACTGGCAGTCAGCAAATCAACAGCATCATTTGTAGCCATGCAGCAGTATGGCCATCTATTTCAACAATTTTTGGATGGATTTCAAAAAAATCTGGTGCAGAGAGAATGGATACTTATGACTTGCACCACCATGAGGTTGACATTTGTGGTTTTTAAGTGACAACTATTGGATGGATTGCTCTGAAATGTGGCGTAGACACTTATGGTCAGCGCTCAGCGCTGTTGAGATAGGTTTGGCAATGTGAGACTAAATAACAGCTAGCAAGAATAATGTTGCTGATGGTTTCATTTTTGTTTTTTCAATCTATTTTATTCAAAGGATTTCTAGAGTTGTTATGAGGTAAACGTATTTCACACAAAGAAGGCAAAATTAAAAAATTCATAAAAAAGAAGGGGACCCCTTTGATTAATCTTAGGGCTCTTTGGGGTCAGGTGTGTGTCTCAGAATTCACTGAAATATTGATGATTCTCTAAATATTCAATAGATGAATGTACATTACAAGCACTGTTTTTCTCCATTTTCTTTCTTCTTCTTCCTCTTCTCTTCTGTACTGCCTCTGTATAAGATGTTTCCACTAAGCTAAAATCCGGGGGGGGGGGCTGTTTCTTTTATAGTAAGTTGACTGAGTGTGTTGAGGCATTTCCCATTCAGAGTCAAGAGAGGAGCCTGGTGTTGGGTATTTAAAATCACCCAGGCCTACCAAAACACTACCCTCAAGAATTTGCTGTAGATGTTATTTGACTCAAATGTGAATGTTAAACCCAGTGGCCTGTGTCTATACACTTTTAAAGTACAATATTTCCTAGTGACTTAAAAAATGTGATTGCAGAAACAAATTGCTAAGATTAGGATTGTCTGCACGGTGTTGTTCAGTCTCATTCTGTGTGATGGAAGTTTGCTGTAGAGTTGCTGCTTATTTGCAATGACAGAAGTTCACAGATCTGGATGGATGCCCATGTGGAGGTACATGTTTAAAGGCCTGGTAGAAGATACAGGACACTGTTGTGCTCTCAGTAAAATCTATCTGGATGCTGTGGCTGAAGTTGCTGTGGAAAAGGACACCCTGGCTGCTTACCCTGATGTGGGTAAAAAAAAAAAATGGACAGATGAAAGACGAGCTTCTGTTACCTGGCTGCTTGTGTGTCAGTGTGCCTGTGTAAGCTGAGTGGGCTGCTCTGGGCAGGTTGGCCATAGGAGTAGATTCTCCTTGCACAACATGCTCCTTCTGAATTATTAATACCTGCCTTTGGCTTGATTAATTTTCCTTGTGCTAATGAGACTCATTAGCAGACTTATTAGCATGGGCCCTGAGTGTTCATGTGCTACCCGATCGGCCCTGATTCGGATGCCGGTGTGTTTTAGAGCTGCATCTAATGTGTTCTTAAAAGGTTACACCTGACCTGTTGGTATGGGTTAGGTCAGTACAAACACGAATCAGACTACAAAGGAGGATTGATGCCGTGGGATCTTGCCATTTGCTATTCCTTCATTTCCTCCAGCCAGCAGCACAACCTAAAACTACAATTAAAGCACCATGTTGGCTGGACAAAGCCTGTCCTTGTATGCAACAGGGCCTTAGCTGAAACTTTAGCTGGCTTAAAGCAGCAGTGAGAGGGTAGAAGAGGAGTATAAAAGATGGTTGCAAAAGAACAAGAGGGACTGAGGTTGAGTTTTAACCCGGCCCTGAATGGCTTGCTGACGTCTGTCCCCTCAGTAACCCAGTCTGATCTGCATAACACAGGCCAGCCCAGCTATTCACTGTGTTAACAAGACGGCCTGGCAAATAAAACTGTCAGGGCGCCCAGGCATATGAAAAGACTCTGGCTATATCGGCACAGAAGAAGAAGACTCAGTATGAGGTGAGGTAGGAGAGAGAAAAGAAGAAGCCATTGGTGGTCCGTGCCACACAATAGAAACTAAGCAGATTTATCACTAAAGCTATGTCTGTGTATTTGCATGGAGATGGTAAGCCCCCTCGCTTGACAGTGTCCAGGTTTGAAAACACTCCCTAACCTGCTGTCTTAGTTCCTTCGCTGGGCTTGTTTTGGAGCAGAAAGCAGGAGCAACATCTGTGATGGCATGGTATGGGTCAGTAGGCAAATGACTTTTTTAGCTGGGCTTTTTATTGTGTAAATGGTGTGTTTTGTCTTTGTCATTTAGAGGAGATTTGTTTTGAAGGGGTTATATATTAACAGGTCTGCGGGGTCATGTGATGTATGAAGGATGTTCACAGATAATTCAAACCCGGAGAGCTGTGAAGCCCTGATATAAATCATAGTTTGACCTTTGGATTCTCTGACAGTGTCGGGCTGAACTTGTCACTTCCCATCCCTCTCCTCTCACTCTCTTGGTCTTTTTTTCTTCTGTTTCTTATTTTGTTCTCTCCAGCTTTTTGCCCCCTCCCCCCTTCCTGTTGTGATTTCCCCTTGTTTTTCCCTCCTCTCATTCTATCTAAATCACCACATACTAGTCCTGGATAAATACACATAAGACAACATTTGATTTGACTGTAATGGTACGGACTTTGTGGAAATTAACATGGCAGTCACAGAGCTAAAGATGGTCAACGCCGAGGCAGGCTGAGATCCTGAGGGGCCTGTCGGTCGGCTACTGAATTCCAATGAAAACCCAGCATCAAAATTCAAGCGCTAGGCAGATGTGACTCAAAAACACACACATAGGTCAAAGCTATACAGCACCATGGCTTAATTCCAGTAGTGTTCCTCATTTCCTCTCCCCCAGTGTTAAGGTTGACTTGGGTTTTAATAATAAGCACAGGTAAAGAAACGTATCTGTTTCTCACAATCCTGAGATATTGTCTGATTTGTCATATTGAATGCACAGAATGTTTCACTGCCTTTGGCAAAAAAATACACTGTGATTCCATGATATCATTTTTTTTTAGTAATCGATAACAACCCAATTGATTGCGTTTTTCAGGCAGAGTAGTATACACCTCTTCTGTTTGATTTGGTGCGATAAAGCGGCATTGTGTTTGCTGTTTTATTGGCTGGCTGTGTATTTGTAAACCCTATCAGGAGAGCGGAAATTATCCCTGTTATCTGGTTTAGATACAGCTTGTAATTATGCACATATGACCCCTCTGGAGCAGATGCTGCAGCTGGAGACACAGAGAGCATGCACGTTTTGAGGCTTTCAACTTCATGTCTAAAACAAAGATGGATGTGTCCGCAGTGAGCTATAAGACATAACAGCAGGTAGTTCTATCTCACCCACCAGGTGGGCTCCAGGCACAAAACAGAAGATCCTGCGATGTATTGGGTTGCTTTTGTGCTCTATGATTGAACAATATTTTGTAACTTTCTGTAGCTCCTGTATTATTAGTCATGCATGCCATATTTGACAAAAAACACATGTACTTTTATTTGTCATTTACGTTGCATGTGAAACTAAACATGACCGTAAAAAGAGTGCACCGCTGTTGAGCAATCAGTAGAAGATAGTTCCATTTTCTTTAGATTTGTCTAGTTTGTTTGTCCTTGTGTTGTGAAAGAGATGCTGAAGTGAGGGCTGTTTTCTCACCTCAGTACATCAGACAGACATGTTGACTGCGCCCTCACCACTGTGACTCCTCTGCTTTTATTTTCAAGCGGAGCTATTCAAAGGTCAGTGTGTCAGCTCAGCATTATAATTATTCCTGTCATTTACATTGTGGCAGTTTTGTTTTATGCTGGGTTGTCTTTACAGTATATTTGCCTGTGTTGACGAAGAGAGCAGATTTGATATTTCCAGTGAAGCATCGTGAAGGAAGGAGCTGTTATTTTGATGTGAAATGAAAAATGTTCTGTTTAGCTTATTAGATTGCAGTACGCTAATTGAACTGCCTTTCTCTCCCTGATTGATAACGCATTGATTTACATTTTTTGAAAAAACTCTTTTCAAACATCAAATGAAGACCTGGTATGTCAGATTAAGGGAGCAATATGCTCTCACAAGCTGTTTCAAGAAATCTCTATTGTTCAGTCCAAAGCTGTTTTCCTCTCTGGTGATGAAGTGCACTTAACTGACCAGCAGGAGGCAAACATGTCAAACTCAGACACACTGAACTCCAACAGCCACTTTGTTTGCAGCAAGTTCACTCCATTGTTCCTAGACCTAAGATTGAGACCAGAAATTGAATTTGCTTTGATTCTATTTTTGGTGCGGTGATGGAGTTTTACATGGTAACTTCTAAACTATCACTCAGGGGTACAGTATATAATGGGGGAAAATAAATAAATAGTGCGTTGGCATACATGAAGGCTTATCCTCTCTTTTAATTCTGTTGTGGCAACAAGGCTACTGACATATTTGGCAACAGAAAGACATTTAATGTTAAATCATAAAACTGAGCCAGGTATGACTACTCTTAAGCTATGAAGCAGCCAAAAGACAAAAATAAGTGTCCACATTACAATCCATAATCAAAAATACAATATTCCCTTAATCTGCACAAATTGCATCGCTACTGTATACTCCAGTGGTATTGATTAATTAACTATGTTATCTAATCATACCCAACATACTCTCTTTCATATAGTCTCAATAGAGCTTTATTCTATAGCACAGCTGTGTAAGTCTGTGTAGTGTTTTCTGGCAGCTTCTGCAGTAAAGCCAGTAGCTTTTCTCTGATCCACAGCTCCAGGATTTTGCCTGCTTCTCTTATCAAGGACATCTCTAACAGGTGCTCGTTCATTTGGATTAAGACTGATAGGCATCAGAAAAGTCATTTTAGTCCCTCACAGAAGATGGTATGTTTGTTTTGATGTGTTTACTTTAGGTAGAATATGCTCTTTTATTTATATAAAGGCTAATGCATAAAGATAAGATAAACAGTAAGTGTTATTTAATCTCTCTCTTTTACCGACTATCTATGAAATCAGTCTGTTATGTCTCACTTGTTTAAATCCCTTCAAAAATGAACTTGTGAAAATAAAAGTATGCATGCAGGTCAATAGTTTAGTGGTGCTTTCTTCTTTTATGCCTAACTAACTTTTTTTTCTTTATATGTCAGTCATTTTGCATTGATGAAAGGCATCAGGGATGGTGGAGTGAGTTACTGTCTCGGGAAGAGAGTTCATGTATGAATGAATGAATGAATGAATGAATGAATGAGAGGATGAAGCAGACACAAATCTTACATAAATCCCACAGTGAAACAGGGGGAAAGTTACAATGTCCCTAGTGAAATGATGAAAAGATGTGCTACCTTACAAATTACTGTCCGAGACAGAAAAACAACATTGAAGTCAGAAATGCATCAAAGGGACACCTACATAATAATGAAATAAGGTGTAAAAACTTTCCCTCTGAACTTAAATACTATTTGGCACAACTGCCATGCACTCTGCAGTTGCTCTAAATGAATACAACATGGTTGTAGCCTTGTACCGCTGGTAGCTAGTTTTTAATTCTTCTCACATCAGCAAACCTCTGTAATTCTCCCCGACCTGTGCTCTAGCGATCCTAATTCCCTCCGATTTTTGCCCTGGTGCTGAACCATGCCTTAATGAAGGCTTAGCATGCTAAGCTGCCTTTGAACTGTCACTGGAAATAAAGGGAGGAAGGCTCACTGCTGTCATATGCACAGCAAGTTAGCATTTACTGTGCTCAGGCCTACAGTTCCAACCCGCCCACCCTGGTAGAGAGTTAATTCATGTCATCCTGATCGCTTCTCCTGTTCGTTACCTCATGCACTTGGCCTGGTGGAACGTTTAGCTTTTGACTTTAGCTAACTGATATCATTACTCTCTAAAGCTGCTCTCTGTGCTTTGAACAAAAGCACATTTTCCATTAATTGTATAGTTCAGGCGTTCATTTACTGTATAAGCATTTGGTGCAAGTACACACTATGTCTTTACCACCAATTTTTCAATCTCTGTTGCCCACATACACGCACAGTACACATTATCAATGGTCCCTTTACAATGTATGTTAGAACACACACATCTGCTCAGAGAGTTTGCATTTGCATCATCAAAGTCTCTCTCATGTCAAACCATGCAGGTCAATTAACAATTTTTTTAATTATTGATTTAAAAAATTGTGTATAAATCTCTATATATATCACAAAAACCTTAAAGTGATGCTTCGGAGTAATTTCACCCTAGGCTGCTTTGCACATTGACCTCGAGCCAAACAGCCCCCCATACATTTTTTTCCCTTGTTATAACGTTGGTCGAGTTAGCGTTATCAGCTGGTTAGCTTAGTGCAGACGCTATTGGATCCACGTTTGTATCTCGTAAATTACCCCACTAATAATGCCCGGAATGATAGCAAACTTCTACAGTAGTACAAATAGTTTCTGTACTTATAAAACGAGGCATTAGAAAGTTTGTAACTACACCAGAAGTATATTTAAATAACACTTGCCTGATCAATACTCCTCTCGGCTGCTACCATGCTATCGCGCAGTACTTACGTACTACTACTACTACATACTTCTGGTGTAGTTACAAACTTCCTAATGCCTCGTTTTGCACAACTAAAACAACTTTTGAACGTACACATGTTCCCCCAAAACAAGTTCCTTCCAGAGGCTATTTTGCAGCGCCGCCCATGACGATTGTCATTGGTTTAAAGACATGCCAATAAACCAGAGCACGTTTTTCTCTCATCCCAGAATGCTGTGTGGACTAGCCAGGCCCTCCTCCGCGGCACTGTGGAGGAAGGTCTTGCAAAGCGAGACTAGGGAATCATTAAAGTCATTAAAATGCATAATTTGGGAACCATGAATGTCTATACAAAACTCAAGTAAATGCTGAGATATTATTGGAGCTTGAGAAAAAGGAATCTGAGAGAAAGTTTTTATCCTCTGGGGAACTTGAATATCTTTTGCAAATTCCATGGCAATCCATCAATCTAACCTCATAGTGGCGCTATAAGAAAAGTGTGGGACTCACCAACGTCATTAGGATTCATCCTCTGGGAACCATGAATGCGTTTACAAAATGTCATGTCAATACATCCAATAGCTGTGAAGATATTTCAGTCTGGGCATAAACGGTGAACCAACCAACTGACTAACTAGAGCCATGACTTTAACGAATGATTTTATCAGTTATCAAAGTTATGAAATATGACGAGTTAAAAAAAAAAAAAATTCATTTTCATTTTAATATTTTTCAATGAAAATGAGAATAATGAGGCAAAAATGATCATTCCCTCCAATATCGTGAATCAAATCGCAATCAGTTAAAATAATCTCAATTAGATAATTTCTTCAAATCGTGCAGCCTTTATGGAAAATAGAGTGAGTGATGGACAACGTAACTATTTCTTATTATGATGTGCTCTCTTCTCATACTTTCCTTTTTTTACTCCAGTGCCACTTGGCTCTTCTCTTTAAATGTTTCCTTTATGCTGTGCTTATTGATTTTGATTCTGACATACCCTCTGTATCACTGCATCTATACCTCCACTCACTAACCCCTCTTTTTTTCCTCCCTGCGCCCATCCATCCATTCACCTCCTCATCCATCCAGTTAAAAGACTGCCAGGCCAGTGCAGCAAGGTTTAAGCAATGCACCACTTCAAAGACCTCTTTGATTCTCTCCTCCTCTTATTTTATCCCCTTCCAGTTCTCTCTGTCCAGCCACCTGTTTCCATCTGGGGTGGGTGGGGGTGAAAGTCCTTGATCAGATCTGTACCAGCGGTGTGGTTTGAACACTCAGTCCTAGATGGATTTCATGTATTTGGAAGACTTCCTCAGGGGTAGTGATTTTGGAAAAAGAGTTCTCTGTTTCACATTTACAGTAAGATTGTAGCAGCCAATAGAGGTCAGCATTGTACAACAGCAAAGTATTCTTTTTCCCGGAGTCATCTTTGTATCATTGGTTCATACATGAACTTAAGTATGTGATTCTTAAAGTGACCAGGAATGAATATACAGTATGAATGATAACACATGCTCAGTCTACTGTATGACACTGGGCAGAGATCATAACTTTGTTGATTAGTTTAACATCATAAGTTAGAGAGATGCTGACAGTTTCTCTTGACTTCCCCATTACTTTAATGACTTGTCCTATTTTCATTACAGACCCCAAATCCCATTGGAACCTAAAGCCTAATTTGTCCAAATTGCAAAAGAGGAGCTTGATGACTCTGCCGTGTTAAATAATTTGATTGGTTTATTGATTCAGCGAGCCTACTGATTATTGGTTGGCCTAAGTGACATATTGATCTGAGAGAATTGACTGTTGCTGTCTAATATTAAAGTAAGGGCCCAGACAGCCACTCCATGAAACAGCACTGAGGAGTCTCATTTTTTGTATTGATGGAGCATTTTAATAAATTAAGACCAAATGTGTCAGCTGGAAAACAAATGTGTGTGTGTGTGTGTGTGTGTGTGTGTGTGTGTGTGTGTGTGTGTGTGTGTGTGTGTGTGTGTGTGTGTGTGTGTGTGTGTGTGTGTGTGTGTGTGTGTGTGTGTGTGTGTGTGTGTGTGTGTGTGTGTGTGTGTGTGTGTGTGTGTGTGTGTTGGATTTAATTTCCATTTGCTAAACTGCACTTGCTTGTCTTAACCAATTAAACTCTTTAATCTATCGTCATACATCGTCACATCTTTGACCCTTGCATATTCCTCTTAACCCCATCTCTCTCCATCTCTTTCTCTTCCTTCCTCCCCCTGTCTGTCTGTCTCTGTTTGTGATTTGTCGTCATCTGAGGAGTGGGCGAGCTGTCGTAGTTCTATTCACAGCTCTGCGTGAGTCAAAGCTGAATCTAATAGGCTGAATGAGCTGTGATGCTGTCCCTGCTTCTGTTCAGCTAGTTCACAGACACTTTTTCTTGGTTGTGTATTTGCCGTTTTTTTCTCCAGCACTTGCGTGTGCGTGCGTGCGTGTGTGTGTGTGTGTGTGTGTGTGTGTGTTAATATTATTAGCAGAGATGCTTTTAAGTGAAGGCTGTATAGTCCATGGGTGAGATGAGGGAGTAGACTGACTCACAATGCCAAGTTGTACAGGTATCTATCAACTTGTCTGGGTGCAGAGAGAATAGAGGGGGCAGGAAGCAGGAGATGAATAAAGGCTCTGAAGCATGGCCAGCTTCCTCTGATAGAGACCTGAAGTATAACACACTGCTTCACTGAGACATAAGGTCAGCACACACACAAACCAGGGAGAAAACAGGCAGACTACTGTAATGATTGTGGTTGTGCTGGGTGGTGTTGAAGTGTTCATCTAAAACTATTCATATTTAGAATATAGACAAATAGGCTCCAGTTCTGCTCATTTATGGCTTTTGCCATAGCCCATCAGATACTGTTATTAGGCCAATATCAATAATTAAGAGTTTAAAATCCTCTGAAAATGATATATTGACAGGTTCTTTTTGCTACACATGGCTCTAGAGATGGTAAGTCGGTTGGTCAGGTGAAATATCTCAACAACTATTGGATGGATTGCCATGATATTTTGTATAGACATCCATGGTGCCTAGACTATGAATCCTATTTTGGTGATCCCCTGACTTTTGCTGTAGGCCACCATTTATCCAGTGAAATATCTCAATATCTATCAGAAGGATTGGCACAAAATTTGGAACGGGCACTCATGGTCCCGAGAAGATGAATCCTACTGACTTTAGTGATCCCTTCACTTTTCACTCTTCCTTCGTTGACCTTTGAGATTTTCAGTGAAATTACTTTTTGATGGATTGCCATGAAACAGAAAGTCATGTTCCCCAAAGGATGACTTGTAATCACTTTGGTGATCCCTTAACTTTTCATCTACCTATTAAAAAAAACAAAAAAAACAACATCCCCATCAGCCTCTGCTGTACTCTTTGTTTGATTCAAGCATGTTAACAAGCTAAACTTAGATAGTAAACATTATACCTGCTAAACATCAGCATGTTGCAACTTTTTTACTGTGTGCATGTTGACATGCTATGTCGGGGCGACGCTGTACCTTAACTTACTACTTCAAACATAGCTTTGGATTTCTATGCAGCAATTTACAGATTTTTTTTTTTTTTAGGCGACCTACGCTAAGCTGTCACCTGAAATGTCAAATTGTACGATTTATTGGTAGTTCCTGCATTTTCCATGCTGTATTAATATACAGTTCAGATTAAATAGATCGATAGATAAATAGATGGATGACATAATGTGACAATGGTTGAATTGAAACACATTTTTATGGTGCGTACTGTAGCAAGTCCAGACAGTAGGATGTAAAGTACAATGGCATGTACTTGTAAGGCCTGTGTTTTGCAAGGAGACTGCGTGGGCAAAGACATTGAGTCATTTTGGATTAAGATGGATGGAAATGGGAGCCAGTGATGCAGACACCTGCCAAGGCAATCAGATTGAAGCCGTCATCACACTTATTGCGCAAAATAGAGTCTCTGTTGCTTCAGCGTAACTACTTAGAGCTCTGCTATTCTCTTTCTTCTATATCTATCTTTATCACTCATCTGGCCAAGTTTATTTGTGCAGGTTGACCGGTTGCCAAGGCGATGAGTGTGCGGTAAGTTTGCTGCTGCCTTGACAACAGGCCAGACAAGTACTGCATTATCAGTATGACAATGGGAGCAGAACAAATAAGGATAGACAGAGTGAACATGCATACAAGATGAGAGAGAGAACTAAGAAACAAAGCTTGCTGATGTCCACTTGACGTCAGACTCTGAGATTAATACCCAAAGAGAATTAACATTGTTTTTTTGAGGTTGTTATTGGCTTTGATTCAATGAAATGTTTTAGTGTACCATTATCTGAAAGTTGTTTTAAAAGCATTTTGGCTCCAGCTAAGAAAATTCTGTGGGAAACACTGCTCGCCTTTTTTTCTGATGAAAAGTGTCAAATTTAATTAAGTTGACTGTCAAAATATCAGCACTAAGTTGCTTCAGCCTAAATAAATATTGACCTTGAATGCTGGATTTGATTCAGTTAACTTATCAGTTCCAAACAGAGTTACCTTGTTGATTTATTTTTGGCTTGATTCAAATAGATGCTCTAGTCAGCAGGAAAGTCTAGTGCTTTGCTCGATACCACATAGTTTGCATTTCTGCCAGTGACATTTGATTAACTTCCCGCTGTGAAACATAAAACAGACACACACATCATAAGAATCAAAACCAGACGTTTGTGGCATGCAATACATACATACATATGTAAAGAAATGTCCCTGATTCATTCTTCACGGAGTAGTGTGGCCACAAGAGTGCTCGAGCTGTGGAGGTATGCCTTCCATTTGTAAAGTCTGAAAATCCTGTGAAACCAGAGAGCAGAGTAACTTGCCAGCAAGGTAGCTTTTCATTGTAAACCCCCTCCATGATGTATTTCTCAACCTGATACTCTTGTAGTTATGGCTAGCAGACAGACTGTAACAATTCTTGAATTTGATGTTGAAAGAGCTCAAATTAGCTTTGACTATGATTATGATACCCAACACTGGAAACATGTATGGCCTGGTAGGTTAGAGTTGGAAAAACCTAATGTGCACCTGGAAATATAATCAAAATGGGAGCCTGTAGTTTCAACTTTGACTTGGTCCAGTTTATCAGGAGATGATTCACATGAACAGTGTGACTGTATTGCACATTCAGAGGCTGATGTAACGCCAGTATGTGCGATCACACTTGCTGTGCTTTCAGCTGCGTCCCAGGCTGTTGCATCAACAGTCACATTGGTCACGTACATACAGTAAACCAGTGTTATCGTGTACAGCCATGACAGTGAATGTGACTTTGGTTAAGTGACAGCATGCCGGAAAAGTCCAGAGGCGAAAAGCAGAATGAGCTGATCTGTTGAATCAAAAGGCTGTTATACACATGTCAGAGGTCAGCTTTTAACCAGTAAATCCCCTTTTCTCCAGTCTAATCCTCTGCCCTGTGATTTTCCCACACCACAGGGCTCACCTCGGACCAACCAGACAACTGACAGACGGGCCTGATGGCTCCTGAAAGCTTTCACAAACCTCAGACAAGATATACAAGTAGTCTTATTTCCAACAAAGAGCTTTTGGCCTGCAGGTATACCAGAACTGTGGCTCCAACTCCAACAAGCAAGTGCTACATCAACATGTGATCATGTCAGAGGATTCATATTTTACTAAATATGAGTTGATTTATATAATTTTTAAAAAGCGACCCATCTTATTTTAGAGATTAATTTGCATTTAGGTCTATTCAGAGGCGTACACTTCTATATAAATGAGTACAGACTGTTTTGAAAGATTAACTCTTTTTGATGTTAACCATCAGTTTATACAAAGAAAACTTGATACTACATCAAAATCACTCAGTTGGGCATTCGATGCTACATGTAGCACTTTAGCTTAATGCTAAGTAGAAGTAGCTAGCCTGTGCCAGTGGTTTCTCGTTTGTGGCCTGTGTATTTACAGATTTTTATTCACAAAATGAAATATCAATTAACTGAATACACAATTTGAACGTATTTTTAAGCGAGCAACTCTATTGCCCACTGTGCAGTGATACTGTAATTGACTAATGTTCTGCACAAGTATTGCGCTAGTTATCCATTTTGCAGTTTTGAGAAAATGCTAGCTAGTTGCCATAAAAAATTGTATAGCTTGGCAATTTCAGCGTGCAAAATAATGTGGTTCAGACCCTTATTACAAGCAGCTGAAAAAACACTTCAGCCCCCTAGTTGCAATTCCAAATATAGGGTACATGTATAAATATGATTGTATTAATACAGTCAATTCAGCTAATTGAAAAAGAGCTATACAGAATTGTTTTGTTTCTGGTTTCATTTGTTAAAGGCAGGGTTGGTAATGTTGAAAAGCTATCACGGTTTGAAAGTAGCATCTCCTCGGGGCTCCCCCCACACACACATGTGCACAAGCACCGCTGCATTGCTGCTTCAGAGCAGAGCGGAGAAAGGACCGCAATTCTATTTCATGTCCCATTCACCACTAAGCAAACACCTAATCTCATCATACCGAAAGTTTAAAACAAACATGACTACTGTTAGCAATGCGGTGACGATGCGGGGCAAGGAGGAGGCATTTCATTGGTTCTTTCTAAGCAGACCGCAAGGCAGTGATTGGTGGGTGTTTTCACAGGATTTCAGCAGCTACAGATGACAGCTCTTTTTCCCTCCTTTTTCAGAGCCCATACGTTATTTATTGCTGTTGGGGTGTGAAGACCATTGCAAACAATATTTAAAAAAGTGTATATTGGAAATAGTTACCAACCCTGCCTTTTTAAATGAGCCGCGATAAATTCGGAACATAAATTAGCTAAGTGATATCATCAGTCCACATTTGCTCAAACAGAGAGTCAGCAGTAAAGCTGACTGGACTTGCTTAGTCAGGCATGCTTGTGATCTGCACTGTGTCTGCATTCTTTAACAGTGATGCTTAGCTTTGCCTCAATTCAACCCCTTTTGTAATGTAATGTGGCCTAGGGTGTACACAGTCCACATTATAAACACACACACACACACACACACACACACACACACACACACACACACACACACACACACCACATAGTGCGTCTCACTATCTTTGTGGGGACCCATCACTGACATAATGCATTCCCTAGCCCCTTATCCTAACCTTAACCATCACAACTAAATGCCTAACCTTAACCCTTACCCTCACCCTAACCATAAGCTAATTCTAACCCTAGTCCTAAAACCAAGTCTTAACCCTCAAACAGCCCTTTAAAGTTGTGGGGTCCAGCATGTTGGCCCCACAAAGCTGTCCGGACCCCACAAATATACTGGACTCCCGGTTTTTGGACCCCACGAATAAAGTTAAACAAGAACACACACACACACACACACACACACACACACACACACACACACACACACACACACACACACACACACACACACACCCCACAGGCCGAATCACTCATTTGGTTTGGAGAACAAAGACTCCAATATTTATAAGTGGTCTTGGGGTGTAATTTGTTTCTCGTTTGATTCTGACGAGACCATTCCCTGTCTGCCCTTTTATTTATCTGTGTTTATTTATTTATCTGTTTAAACCAAACCTCTTCTTCTTTCCTAGCAGAAACTTAATTGACATATAATGAACGCCGTGCGAGCACATTCAGAGTGAAATGTAAATTGTTTGCCTGCAGCTCTGGTGATCAAACAGGAGGAAGACAGATTGGATAACCCGCAGTGTATGGAAAGTCCTGTCTCCTGTCATGTGGGAACAAGGAGATCACACTGCCTGAGCTCGTGATATTTTAATGGCACATTTTAACTCCAATCTGGTTGGCTTATGAGACTCTTGGCTTTGTTTCTTTGTTTATCCTCTAATGTGTTTTAAGAACCTTTTCCTCTTCTTAGCCCTGTTATATCCAGTGTTTGATCCGCATCTGTCACGGCCACGCGTAATGATGCTTCAGTTGTTTCATGATCAGGTTTTCAGCCAGTCGGGTTAAGCCTCATGTCTCTGATTGACACATAGAGAGTAAATGGCAATGGGGTCAGATAGGAATTGTTGATAAAATGTGTGTGGGGGGGATGTGGAGACAAAAGAAAATGTTTGCCTCACTCTCCTATTTGCTAAATTGACATTGGCATCCTCACACAGGTGGCATACAGAGTGTGTGTGGGGAAGCGTGTGTGACAGCAGGTGCTAAATGCTGGAGACTCTTTGTGTAACTTAAGGGATGCCCTGAGGCAGGTGTAGTGTGTTTGTGTGCGCTGCCACAAGTACCTGCCCGTGCTTGGCGGCATGCGATGAATAGCCTCCGCAAAGTTTAAAACTGTAATATTTAATAGCTTGACACCTGAGCCAGAAAGCGTGCCTCAGTTTATGTTTCATTGTCAGATGGTGTTCAGCCCAAATATCCAATCTCATGTTCCAGTCTGTCTACAATGCAAGATTGGATGGATGGCAGTGGGACTCCAAGCATGTGTGCATTGTCTAAATGGTCTTTTCTTTATCCTGACATGAAACACTGACGTTGTTGTTCTCTACATTGTGACCTTTTATTATCAAGTCTGGAAAAAAAAAATCTTCATCAGTCACTGCTCGAGGCTCTTCCCCTTCCTTCTGTGTATTTTGTGTTGAATGTTGTGTGTTTTGACATGCATTTTGAGGAAACGCACACACACACACACACACACACACACACACACACACACACACACACACGTGTGTGTGTGTGCGTGCGTGCGAGTGTGTGTGTGTGTGTGCGTGCGTGCGTGCGAGTGTGTGCTGTTGAAGGTACGTTAGATGGGCTGCTCACTGAGTCCCAGCTCCACCTCGGGCCTGTTTGAATTGCAGATGCTTTAACTCAGACAAGCTGTGCTCCATGTCCCTAAATAATGAATCCTGAGCACAAGGAGAATGGTTGATGGTAGCATGTGTCACTACCCGATGTGAGTCGAGTGCAGATGTGAGTTGCGCATGCTCAGATTTAAATGGTTTACGGCATAACGCCAAGGGATCCGGATCCGGCTGCATTGTGAAATCCATAAAATAATAAACTTTTCTCATTACAAACAATAACAGAAGATGGAAATCATTTCAAAAACGTTTTAGCTATCTGTGATTGTTTGATTGCTAATGTTAGCTCAAACGCCATTCAAGTGACAGCCTTTGTTGTGTTTGATTGCTAACTTGAAGCCACCAGTGAACGAACTTCGTTATGTAGGTCCATTTTTATTGTATTGACATTACAGAAGTCTCTCGTTAGCAGGTTCTTGTTGGTTCTTGTAGGCTACTTCAGCCTCTAATCTAGAACTGACATCAGGGATCATGCCGTGAAAATGTGATGCCTTACGCTAAATAATAAATTACTGCTATGTAATGTACCTATCTCATTATTCTGTGGCTAACAGCAAAACAGATCTGCATCTGTTGCAAAGTGACGCATGCGCAACTCACATCTGCACTCGACTCACTCGTAGTGACAGCATGTATGTGTCTGACTTTTGTTTCTTCTTGTTTCTGTGGGTGTGGGTGTGTGTGTGTGTGTGTGTGTGTGTGTGTGTGTGTCTCAGCCTTGGTTAGTATGCTGTTGTATTTGTTATGTTGTTGCTCTGGCTGGTGCTCTCACTGCTGATGTTTCTGTCCAAACTCTTGAGTGTGTGACAGTTAATTCATATAAAAGATTAGAGTGGATCAGCAGAGATTTTATACATATTATGAATGCAGTAATTTGCAATCTATTCATAATTGATTCTGTACAAATGTAATGTTAAGAGTAACAATTACAACATGCTACCATTAGAGGATACTGCATATATACATTTCTTATTGTCAACCAATCCCATGAAAAGACTAAAACCAACAATAAATTGATCCTACTAAGAAGTATTCCCTGTATAGTCAAACTCTGAGTCAAGTCTATAGATTATTCCTCTGTGCCATAGACCACCATTGTTGTAAAACAAGTAGTTCAACATTTGCAGAGTGTTATATGAAAAGATTGATACCACTCTCTAAACATGGTATCAATATTCTCATCTGACTTTCAACAGGAAAGCGAACAAGCATATTTACCAATGATTAAAATGAATGACACATGCCGTGGCATCTTGTCTCCTTGCTAATAACCTCTACACTATAGTTTATTTTGAGTCAACCCCACATACACCGTAAAATTTCTGATTGCACTTACTGCGTATTAGTCTACAGCAGAATGTAGTCCTCAGCAAATTCACTATTTACTTTGTTTTGATTTACATTGACTAAAAACTACAGTGCCCAGTTTTTTTTGGAAAATTACCTTGCCTTTCTTTAAGGTAAAACTATAGATTTGTGAGCCATTTAAAAAAATATCTATGTCCATCATAAATGAACGGGCATGAGGCTAAGTGCCACAGACAGGAAAGTCAGAAAGCAGTTAAAGACTAACATAATGTTGGTTTTTGTCAGATTTGGGTTTGTTTTTTTTACATGGAGTGTGTTGACAGTAGGACACTGCCATTGTACTCATTGGGTTTGCTTTCTGAGCTACTGGTTCATATCATTAGCACAGAAACTATATTCTGTCTGGTCTAATTAATGATGTGGGACAGCAGAAGGGAGAGTAAATGGATCTGCTTCCCAAACACAATAGACCACACACACACACACACACACACACACACACACACACACACACACACACACACATACACACTCACCCAAGTCATTTGCTCTTGCCTGACTGCCTGCCTGATGTAATTGGATTTTGGTTAGTCGACACACCTGTGTGCTCCAGCAGGTTAAAATTGGGAGCGAGTGATAAAAAAATGTAGACGTGTGTGAATCTCTGTTCTGCTAACTGCCTGAGCGAACTAGAGACAGGGACACAGTCTTACCCATGCATATAGCTGTACATAGTGACATCTAATCCTGAGAAGTCTTACTGTACTGACCTGGATATTCACTCCAGGGACAGAATCATAATGTTGGTCGACATCAAGCTTCACAAGTCTCTGTGGAAGCGACTGTGATGATAAATGCCTGACAGCTGCGAAGCTTCCCCAGAGCACTCAATGTATTTGGCAGTTCTCCCGGTACGTGAGCGTGCTCAGCCTAAAAGGTTTACAGTCATGGTTGCACAACCAAGAAAAAACATTGATGCCTACACACACTTATGTTAAGCATCACTTGTGTTGTAAGGAGATTCTGACCCTGATGTTGCTTGGAAGGGTCAGTTTAAAAACTGGTGAACTGGTGTTTTTATTGCTGTACCATTGCTACACTGGCTTATTTTTACAGTGCTCAGTTTTAAAGTTGCACAATACCTGTGGAGCAATTTATGAGAAGATCTGTCAGACCAGCTTCCTCTCCCAGAAGGCTTTGTGACTCTGACAAATGTAACTGATTACAACTGACAACTTTTTGAATCCGTTTCCTCTGTCGACACTGTGTGAGGTTTTCATTTTTTTTTTTTATTATTATTTTTGCCGTTATTAAACTTCTGGTTTAGGCATGTAATATAGTATGTAAAATAAGAAGAGCCAGCAGAAGCAGAAATAGTGTCTGTCAAACTGACATTCGGCAAATCAGTTGGTTGGTTGGTTGTTGTTGTTGTTGTTGTTGTTAGTCCAGACTGAAATGTCTATCTAAACTATTGGATGGATTGACATAGGGCTGGGCGATATGGAGAAAATCAAATATCACGATATTTTTGACCAAATACCTCGATATCGATACCGCAACGATATTGTAGTGTTGACTATTGGTGCTTTCACAAAATATTTACACAATGAGATTTTTGATAAATAATCATCAGTAATGTGGATATAATGACTAAGTGGGTAAAGGCAAATAATACAACAGTTACAACAGTCTGGTAAGTTAAGAAAATGACATCACTTTACTGTAATGCAGCCTTTTAAGACAACACTTATGTCATATTACGATATTCAAAGTCTAAGATGATATCTAGTTTCACATTACGATATCGATATAATATCGATATATTGCCCAGCTCTAGATTTACATTACATTTACAGATAGACATTCATGGTCCCCAGAGGATGATTCCTATTGAGTTACTTTGGTGATCTTCTGAGTTTATGTCTAGACCCACCTTTCTTCTTGTGTCAAATATTTGGTAATATTCCCCTTTTTTTATAACCGCTAAGAGATCAGGTAGGGCACTTGTTCTTAACCACTTTGGCTTGTTACCCTTTAAAACGAAGCAATGTCTACTTCTAACCCATTTTCACAGGTTACATGATATGCCATTGAGATGCAGATTAATCATATAGTGATATTCCCTACTCAGATTGTCCATCCATCCATCTTCGTCCGCTTATCCGGTATCGGGTCGCGGGGGTAGCAGCTCCAGCAGGGGGCCCCAAACTTCCCTTTCCCGAGCCACATTAACCAGCTCCGACTGGGGGATCCTGAGGCGTTCCCAGGCCAGGTTAGAGATATAATCCCTCCACCTAGTCCTGGGTCTTCCCCGAGGCCTCCTCCCAGCTGGACGTGCCTGGAACACCTCCCTAGGGAGGCGCCCAGGGGGCATCCTTACCAGATGCCCGAACCACCTCAACTGGCTCCTTTCAATGCAAAGGAGCAGCGGCTCTACTCTGAGATCCTCACGGATGACTGAGCTTCTCACCCTATCTCTAAGGGAGACGCCAGCCACCCTCCTGAGGAAACCCATTTCGGCCGCTTGTACCCTGGATCTTGTTCTTTCGGTCATGACCCAGCCTTCATGACCATAGGTGAGGGTAGGAAGGAAAACTGACCGGTAGATTGAGAGCTTTGCCTTCTGGCTCAGCTCTCTTTTCGTCACAACGGTGCGATAAATTGAATGCAATACCGCACCCGCTGCGCCGATTCTCCGGCCAATCTCCCGCTCCATTGTCCCCTCACACGCGAACAAGACCCCAAGGTACTTGAACTCCTTCACTTGGGGTAAGGACTCATTCCCTACCTGGAGAAGGCACTCCATCGGTTTCCTGCTGAGAACCATGGCCTCCGATTTAGAGGTGCTGATCCTCATCCCAGCCGCTTCACACTCGGCTGCGAACCGATCCAGTGAGTGCTGAAGGTCACAGGCCGATGATGCCATCAGGACCACATCATCTGCAAAAAGCAGCGATGAGATCCCCAGCCCACCGAACTGCAACCCCCCTCCACCCCGACTACGCCTCGATATCCTGTCCATAAATACTACGAACAGAATTGGTGACAAAGCGCAGCCCTGGCGGAGGCCAACTTTCACTTGAAACGAGTCCGACTTACTGCCGAGAACCCGGACACAGTTCTCGCTTTGGTCGTACAGAGATTGGATGGCCCTGAGAAGGGACTCCCTCACCCCATACTCCCCCAGCACCTCCCACAGTATCTCCTGGGGTACCCGGTCATACGCCTTCTCCAGATCCACAAAGCACATGTAGACCGGTTGGGCATACTCCCAGGCTCCCTCCAGGATCCTTGCGAGAGTAAAGAGCTGGTCCGTTGTTCCACGACCAGGACGGAATCCGCATTGTTCCTCTTCAACCTGAGGTTCGACTATCGACCGAACCCTCCTTTCCAGCACCTTGGAGTAGACTTTACCGGGGAGGCTGAGAAGTGTGATACCCCTGTAATTGGCACACACCCTCTGGTCCCCCTTTTTGAAAAGGGGAACCACCACCCCGGTCTGCCACTCCTTAGGCACCGTCCCAGACTTCCACGCAATGTTGAAGAGGCGTGTCAACCAAGACAACCCCTCCACACCCAGAGCTTTAAGCATTTCCGGACGGATCTCATCAATCCCTGGAGCTTTGCCACTGTGGAGTTGTTTAACCACCTCAGCAACTTCCACCAGGGAAATTGACGACAATCCCCCATCATCCTCCAGCTCTGCCTCTACCATAGAGGGCGTATTAGTCGGATTTAGGAGTTCCTCAAAGTGCTCCTTCCACCGCCCTATTACCTCCTCAGTTGAGGTCAACAGCGTCCCATCCTTACTGTACACAGCTTGGATGGTTCCCCGCTTCCCCCTCCTGAGGTGGCGAACGGTTTTCCAGAAGCACCTTGGTGCCGACCGAAAGTCCTTCTCCGAACTTCTCCCACACCCGCTGCTTTGCCTCTTTCACGGCAGAGGCTGCAGCCCTTCGGGCCCTTCGGTACCTTGCAACTGCCTCCGGAGCCCTCCGGGATAACATATCCCGGAAAGACTCCTTCTTCAGTCGGACGGCTTCCCTGACCACCGGTGTCCACCACGGTGTTCGTGGGTTACCGCCCCTTGAGGCACCCAAGACCCTAAGACCACAGCTCTTCGCCGCAGCTTCAGCAATGGAAACTTTGAACATTGTCCACTCGGGTTCAATGCCCCCAGCCTCCACAGGGATGCACGAAAAGCTCCGCCGGAGGTGTGAGTTGAAAGTCTGTCGGACAGGGGCCTCCTCCAGACGTTCCCAATTTACCCGCACTACCCGTTTGGGCTTACCAGGTCTGTCCAGAGTCTTCCCCCACCCTCTGACCCAACTCACCACCAGATGGTGATCGGTTGACAGCTCCGCCCCTCTCTTCACCCGAGTGTCCAAAACATACGGCCTCAGATCAGATGAAACGATTATAAAATCGATCATTGACCTTTGGCCTAGGGTGCTCTGGTACCAGGTACACTTATGAGCATCCCTATGTTCGAACATGGTGTTCGTTATAGACAATCCATGACTAGCACAGAAGTCCAACAACAAACAACCACTCTGGTTTAGATCAGGGAGGCCGTTCCTCCCAATCACGCCTCTCCATGTGTCCCCATCATTGCCCACGTGCGCGTTGAAGTCCCCCAGCAGAACGATGGAGTCTCCCACTGGAGCCCCATACAGGACTCCATTCAAGGTCTCCAAGAAGGCCGAATACTCTGAACTCTTGTTTGGTGCATATGCACAAACAAGAGTCAGAGTTTTCCCCCCCACCAGCCGCAGGCGTAGGGAGGCGACCCTCTCGTCCACCGGGGTAAACTCCAACATAGCGGCGCTCAACCGGGGGCTTGTGAGTATCCCCACACCCGCCCGGCGCCTCACACCCTGGGCAACTCCGGAGAAGAAAAGAGTCCAACCCCTATCCAGGAGTACGGTTCCAGAACCGAGACTGTGCGTAGAGGTAAGCCCCACCAGATCTAACCGGTAGCGCTCCACCTCCCGCACCAGTTCCGGTTCCTTCCCCCACAGAGAGGTGACATTCCACGTCCCCAGAGCCAGCGTCTGCTGCCCGGGTCTGGTCCGTCGAGGCCCCTGACCTTCACTGCCACCCATGTGGTACTCAGATTGTTTAATTGTTAAATGAACAGTTTTTAGATTTAACAATAAAAAGCAACAATTTAAGAGGCATTAGAAAAAATAAATCTTGTGACTCCGAGATTTCTCTTTTGATCCTTATAGGGTTCCAACCCCCAGTTTGTGAACCATTAGGTAGAGACTTATATCATGTGTGAGTGTGAAGCCTAAAAATACTTTAAGGAAAAGTAATGATGACCTCCATAACCCAGCTGTAATGCAGCAGTATAAGTGTGTGGGTCTCTCTGCTGTGTTTGACTAGAAGTTGACAGAGTTGTACTAATCCTCTGGCTGCCATCTGTTGTTTGACCTCCTCCTTATCGACACACAACCAACCTCCACTGTGTGTGTGTGTGTGTGTGTGTGTGTGTGTGTGTGTGTGTGTGTGTGTGTGTGTGTGTAATAATGCGGTGTGTTTGTTTGTGTGTGCAGACCATGACTGTCAGTCAGCCATCATGGACCAGACGAGGGAGGGTGGGGGGGTGTCATTAGCAAAGGCCCAGTATAGGCCTTCTTTAGGGTTAATAGGGTCGTGCTCCTGCCAAATGTGCACATGTGGGACTTATTTTGGTCCAGACGTTAGCCTGGCAGAGGGGGACGGCTAGTTTTGGGGTTCACTTGCTAAGTGGGCATCCATCATGATCATATTTCAGAAAGCTTGCATTCATTGATTCATAGTTTCGTTGATTCTAGTATCCAAGCCATTACAACTCAGAAAGCTGATTGAAATTCAACCCATGAATCTGAAAAACCAGTATGAAAGAATAATGAACAATTGGCATTGAGTGATGAATTGCTCCTCAGGGCTTCACTCAAGTTTATTGAATTAAAATGCATCAAACTCCTCTTTCATTTAGCCTATTGGCTTTGTTTGCTTTTCATATGTCGATTTAGCCTTATAAAACTTTTGTGTCCCATTGACTTCCATTCAACGAAGTTCTAACACATCTGTCTGTGTAGATTGTATTGTCTCTTTGCTGATGCTTGAAACTACCACCGACAGGCAAGTAGCTTAGCTTAGCATAAAGACTTAAAACTGTACACAGTGTCAGACTTTGAATACCCCCGTGGCAAGCCAACCAGCTGTTGTGGCGGTTTACAGCACAAACATGAGAGCTGCATCAATCTTCTCCTCTAATTCTTAGCAAGTGAATAAGAGCATATTCTAAAAGGGGTCATGAAATGGTCATGAAATGGTTTGAGTATGGAAATGATGTGAATCATATGCTATGGCCTTGAATTTCAGTGGATCTCAACCAAGTTAAAAATCTATAGATTTTGGAGCAACATGTTAGACAGTGTTAGAGAGCACTGTCTAACACTATCATCAAACACCAAATGATAGGAAAAGGGTGTTCATCCCTGGCAAGGATCTTTGAAGCTGTTGTTGGTGGCCCAAAATGTTAATCCTTACGTGTCATCTTTTGTGTGTGGATATATATAATTAAGCTTAGCGTTAGTTCATGCAGGACACGGAAGTCATACGCCCACTGATTGATAACATGATTGCACCTTAAAACTTATCCTACTTACACATCACATCTCAGAGCTCAATGTGAAAAAAGGTTGATAATTCATTCACTTTCAGTAGTTTTGTTCTTTACTTAACAGACACTGAATCACACAAACCCCTCTGGCCAGTGGGCACACAACTTGAAACCTTTTGAAAGCACTTCTGTGTTCTTGCTTTCAATATGATCTTGACTTTAAGCAGTTTGCCCAGATCCTGTTTGGAGTTAATAATCACAGCGAGCACAGTGCTGTGAGTGGGCAAGCTAACCTAACAAGCTAACCTGACTCTTGAGAGTCCAGAGCTGATAAAGTTTTTATACAGTGCCTTGCGAAAGTATTCGGCCCCCTTGAACTTTTCGACCTTTTGCCACATTTCAGGCTTCAAACATAAAGATATAAAACTGTAATTTTTTGTGAAGAATCAACAACAAGTGGGACACAATCATGAAGTGGAACGAAATTTATTGGATATTTCAAACTTTTTTAACAGATAAAAAACTGAAAAATTGGGCGTGCAAAATTATTCAGCCCCCTTACTTTCAGTGCAGCAAACTCTCTCCAGAAGTTCAGTGAGGATCTCTGAATGATCCAATGTTGACCTAAATGACTAATGATGAAAAATAGAATCCACCTGTGTGTAATCAAGTCTCCGTATAAATGCACCTGCTCTGTGATAGTCTCAGAGGTCCGTTTAAAGAGCAGAGAGCATCATGAAGAACAAGGAACACACCAGGCAGGTCCGAGATACTGTTGTGGAGAAGTTTAAAGCCGGATTTGGATACAAAAAGATTTCCCAAGCTTTAAACATCCCAAGGAGCACTGTGCAAGCGATAATATTGAATGGAAGGAGTATCAGACCACTGCAAATCTACGAAGACCTGGCCGTCCCTCTAAACTTTCAGCTCATACAAGGAGAAGACTGATCAGAGATGCAGCCAAGAGGCCCATGATCACTCTGGATGAACTGCAGAGATCTACAGCTGAGGTGGGAGACTCTGTCCATAAGACAACAATCAGTCGTATACTGCACAAATCTGGCCTTTATGGAAGAGTGGCAAGAAGAAAGCCATTTCTTAAAGATATCCATAAAAAGTGTTGTTTAAAGTTTGCCACAAGCCACCTGGGAGACACACCAAACATGTGGAAGAAGGTGCTCTGGTCAGATGAAACCAAACTCGAACTTTTTGGCAACAATGCAAAACGTTATGTTTGGCATAAAAGCAACACAGCTCATCACCCTGAACACACCATCCCCACTGTCAAACATGGTGGTGGTGGCAGCAGCATCATGGTTTGGGCCTGCTTTTCTTCAGCAGGGACAGGGAAGATGGTTAAAATTGATGGGAAGATGGATGGAGCCAAATACAGGACCATTCTGGAAGAAAACCTGATGGAGTCTGCAAAAGACCTGAGACTGGGACGGAGATTTGTCTTCCAACAAGACAATGATCCAAAACATAAAGCAACATCTACAATGGAATGGTTCACAAATAAACATATCCAGGTGTTAGAATGGCCAAGTCAAAGTCCAGACCTGAATCCAATCGAGAATCTGTGGAAAGAACTGAAAACTGCTGTTCACAAACGCTCTCCATCCAACCTCACTGAGCTCGAGCTGTTTTGCAAGGAGGAATGGGCAAAAATTTCAGTCTCTCGATGTGCAAAACTGATAGAGACATACCCCAAGCGACTTACAGCTGTAATCGCAGCAAAAGGTGGCGCTACAAAGTATTAACTTAAGGGGGCTGAATAATTTTGCACGCCCAATTTTTCAGTTTTTTATCTGTTAAAACAGTTTGAAATATCCAATAAATTTCGTTCCACTTCATGATTGTGTCCCACTTGTTGTTGATTCTTCACAAAAAATAACAGTTTTATATCTTTATGTTTGAAGCCTGAAATGTGTCAAAAGGTCGAAAAGTTCAAGGGGGCCGAATACTTTCTCAAGACACTGTATGTCAAAAGCTAAACTTTGTCTAGCTGCTTTGCTCTGGGAAGCAAACTCTGAATAGCAAACTCAGATTTAGATGTATATTTTTAAAAATCACGCATGGAAATTTACATTAAAAAACTGTTGCATCGAGATGCATCGATGATGGGTTTAGAATCGAATCATTGGTCTCTGAATCCGAATCGAATTGTGAGGTGCGAATCGATTCCCACCCCTAGTAGTTTCATGGTCAGTGTGAAAAGCCTTTAAAAAGCCTAAAAAGAAAACTTAAAGTGCTCAGCCTTTATGAAGATTGAGGTCAACAGTCGTAATGAGACATGTTTGTTCGTCGTCATGCTGAAAAATGTGATTTATTTAGTTCAAGCTGGTGTATTTTACACCCACTCTGCTGCTGTTGTTCTCTCTTTTTCCACTGTTGCATCATGGCAGCTTATTCTTTAACTATTCTCAGCGATATTTCTGACTGTCTTTGAGGCATGAGTCATCCCATTTCACTGCAATTTTGTCCTGAAATAGGTTTGAATTGCGAAAGCATCAATTTATTCCGAGTATTTTTTTTTTTTTTTTTTTTTAGCTCCTTAATGGAAAAAGGTTGAAGCAGAGTTGTGGTAGTGCGGAGGCAGGCATAATATGAGGTCCTGTCATGAGCTGCTGTGTGGGATGGGTACTGTTTGCTGTTGACAGCTTCTCTTTCACAAGTTCTTGTATTTAGTTCCTCTGAAGAAATGTTTGAATATACTTTGTCAATGACAGGACACAGCTGGTATAAAACTCTAAAATACATGTAGAAGAAGATGGCTTAAAAACACTATTTCAAAGACAGAAGTAAAAGTAAAGACGTGCTCCTATCCATTTTCGAAACACTACACAGAACATCCGCCCTTGACACAATAGCACTACTATCCTGGCGGGTATGGACAGTTTCTCTCTGCATTGTTCAAATCCCACAGCGGGAGAAACATCCAAGGCCAGTCATGCTCACCACACCAGACTTCTCAGTGATTTGTGTGATGTCTAATTTGTTCTCCATATGGTACACACACATGCACAGACACATAGATACATATTGGCTAATATGCCATACACACTGACTCACACATACACGCAACCCCTCCCAACCTTTTATATATATTTCTTCTTCTAAGCTGCAAATATAAACTGGAGCTGCCTGTTACAGTGCAGTTTCTAAAGAAAGGTGCAGGTTGGCTATCCCCATCAACTAGCATTAACCTGCTAGATTGGATTTAATGAGCCCCATGGGATTCACCTGCCATACGGGCCTGTCTGTAACTGCACAGCGTACAGTTTCCTGGTTAAAGACAGGGAAAACAAGACATGGTTTCTGTGAATGCCTGCTCTCTTCCAAAACCATACTGTTCCTTGGCTTCATTAGAGCGTCACCTCTGATTAAACCACCTCAGAGGAGCGCTGGTTTGTCTGACCAGAGCACCTCACAGGGGTGGGGCTTTGATGTAGAGGAAATGAGGCTTGACTGTGAGACGCCAGGGAGGAGAGGTCACATCATCACTGGATGAGCTTGAGAAGATGCAGAGGCAGGGCGTTTCAGCATGTTAAAACTCTTGAGAGTTGCTACTTTCCACAAGAAAGGAGAGGGAGCGAGTGGGAAAGAGATGTTGAGAAAAAGTGTGTCTGTGTGTGAGGGTATCTGTTGAGTTTCCAGGTGGTGTACAAAGATGGCGACCTGTTGCATCACTACCAGAAGGAATGATTATTTTTCCACAGAGCAACGCTTTGAAGTTCCTATTTTTCTCTCTTCATCCCTCCTTTTTTCTTGATCTCCCATTTTCACTTTCACATTGATTTACATCTTCCTACCTTTGTAGTGCAAAAGGCAACCTCACTTTAATTTCAGCTAATGAGTGCTGAATTTTAAAAAAGGCATATTTTTTGGGATGAGGCAACCTTTTTCAGGTGAAAATTTGCAATGCATGTATGTGGTGTGCGTAGTATCATCTGGAAAAATAGGGCAGCAAGAAGTGTTTAGAAGATTATCTTTGGTTTGAAGAAGCTTTTTTTCCTACAATAACAGCAAGAGCTGGTAAAAATCCTACCAATTAGAAAGTTATTGTAGTTTTGACTTTACAACGAGTAAATGATCAAAGGCCTTTCGTGTAGGCCTATCACTTTTTGTCATTTTTTTATGAAGCGGCATAAACTGTAAGTAAAGAGTAAGGAATCAGGACAGCAGAGACTTGGAAATGGTAATTTAGGGAAAAAGTGAGAGTGTGATACTACCTGAACTAAACAAGAGTCGATGAAAGTCGATAGTAAACATCATATAGACAAATTCATCTATTGATCGATGGTAGCTAATGGCAAGTGCCCACTACAGGATTGTAGCCCTATTTCAGCTCGCCAACAGTTTTTGGAGCTCCTTGACAAAAGCCCCAGATCGGAGGCAAATAGGCGTTGGCTTGGGGCATGCTTGACCGTTCATAAACATGAGACGAGAGACTTGCTGGTGCCTCGCAGACACATGCAGCAGCTGTCAGGGACTCTGCGGGAAGCTCCAGCCAATCAGAGCGCAATACATGGGCTGAGGGGGAACCAGGGTGGAGGGTTCGCCTGTAACTTTACTGTATGTGTTGCATTTGCAACACGGACCGAAGTTGTTGTTGCACATAGAGAAAGCAGCCTATAAATAGTAAAGACATGTGGAAACAAGCTATATCGTGAACATGTGTGCCAACCACAACACCCCCTAGAAGCACTCTTCTGTCCTTCTTTGTTTGTATTGCTGCAAATCAGCCACCAACACCTTGGAGCACTTATTTCTGCTGGACATTGAAAATCCTGTCTCGCATATGGTATTATGTAATATCATGTCCCGTGTCACTTCTCACGTGCATTTTTGTGACAAAGTGTAGTTTAGAGACTAGACTCTGGGATTCCTTTTGGTGAAAGATCTAGTAGTGTGTGTGAGCCCCTGTCATCAGTCAGGTAGTGTGAAAAGAAGAAAACAACAAAAACTAAGTTGTGTATTGTGAATAGTACAGCGGATTAGCGACTTTGAAAGTCTTGTAGTGGGAACGTAGCTTCAGTGTGACGTCACTTTAATTTTTACTGAATTCCTTTTTTATTTAGCTTAGTTTGTCCCATTAAGAATAAAAGATCTCTTTTACAAGGGAGACCTGGCCAAGAATATCAACAACACACAGTTTTAACAATTAACATGCAATTACATAGATTTGAGTAACATTAAGAATGATCAGATAAAACATTTACACACAAACGTTAATGTTTTATCATGTCAAAATGCCATGAAAAGGGCTTATATCAAACCTTTGCTGGTTTCAGCTTCTCAAATAAGAATATTTGTCTGCTTTCCTTAATTTCGTAACATTGTAAATTGAATAGCTTTGTTTTTTAAATTGATCGATAAATTGAAATAAAATTAGTAGATTAATCGACAACAAAAATACTCATTTGCAGGCCTAATAATTGCTGCACTCCTCTCATCTTTGTTCTAATATGCAGCTTCTCATGAGATCTAATCAAGCATCCAATTTCTACCAGTGCCTCAAATCAAGTAATTAATTTAGGCTTCACTACTTTTCACAGAAAAAAAACAACAATTCATCTCATTTGCCGCTTTATTTTTTGCTCCAGATAAGGGAACTCTTCTTTAGGTTTATAGTGCTTCAGACTGAAGACCATAGTTCATTCCACTGCTCATGCAGGCTTTCAGTGGCCTGTTACAGCTCTCATTTCATTTTTCTAACTGTCCCCGGTGTATTCTATTACATATAATATAACAAATACTGGTCAAGGCATTGATGGCATTTCCATCAGCAGAATTTCATATGTTCCATTGTTTTGAGGTTTCCTAGTCTTTCTTGTTTATTAAACTACACCGTCCAATATGCAGCTGACACAAAACAGTGTGCAGCATGGCAGCATTCCAAATTACTGGTGGGTCTTTCTGGCCATTTGTATTTTCCCTGTGTCCGCGCTCGGCTGGGGCCGGGGCTGCTAGTTGACAGCAGATGATCCCTTCTTTTAATGAGATTTTTTTTCCCCCCCTCTCTGTCTTACTTCATGGCGCCACAAGGGAATCATCTTAGGCAGATAGAAGCCCTGAACCATGAACAAACAAAAAAACTGGACACAGATAGGACACCAGCATGGAGACAGACAGGGAGGGAGGAAGAGAGAACAGGAGGGTGGGATGAAACGAGGGATGGAGGCGACGTGGCAACAGAAAAGGATAATTTATAGTCATTGTCATCCGCTGACAGATGCCTAACTCTCAGTCTCCTGTCAGTCATAGTCCTGATCTATATTTCAGATATGAATCGACATGAGGTGATACAGTTTGTTGTGGTTGCTGACCCATCAATCTAAGCTACAACTTGCTCTTCATGGGTGTGGATGTCACATTTAGTGACTCTATTTTTCATGATATTCCAGTATACAGAAGTTTGCAATTGAGTCCACAAAAATGGCTCATGAGTATGCATAATTTATGCATAGCACTTGTAATTATCTTTGTATGTCATATACAGTACATTTCAGCCCCCTGGGTTGTCAAGGTGATGTTCAGAATTCATCTAAATTGATTTAGAGCTAGATCTTAGATTTATAACACTTGTCACGCTCCATCCGTCCACCCATCCATTATTCATTCATCATATCCAGGTTCTTCTACAGCTTACTAGGACCTAGTGTACTAGTACTTGGACCATATTTACACCAATCCAAAGATCCATCCTTTATTTCTACTTGCTGATCAGGTTAATGAAGGGCTTACAGCCAATGACAGCATGCATTAGGGAGAGGAGTAGGCAGACCGACAAGAGCAGACAACACATTCACACTTATGGGCAAAGTTAGAATCATATTCGCTGAACCTGCTTGTTTTTCGACAGTACTAAGGAGAGAAAATCCAGGCTGGATATGACCCATGCCTTTAGTGTGGGAGACCCGGGTTCGATTCCCACTGCGATACATCAACCAATGTGTCCCTGAGCAAGACACTTAACCCCTAGTTGCTCCAGAGGCGTGTGACCTCTGACATATATAGCAACTGTAAGTTGCTTTGGATAAAAGCGTCAGCTAAATGACATGTAATGTAATGTAAAATGATCCTGTGGGTCGTATTTCCTGCCACTGCTAGGGGCGTTCATTTATGAAACACTCCTATGGGTCGTATTGGAGGGAAGGAGTAAACAACCTATATCGTCGTATGGTTTGGAGGATGTGTTGCTTTTAACTGTGGGAGGAAACGGGAGCACATCTACATAGCTGGTATACACACTAAAGTTTCATTCAACTTTACATTGCCAAAGTGGAAGATTGGTTGTCTTATTTGCCCCACATCCTTGGGTTATTATGTTATTCTATTTTATTCTATATCATTTTGGATGCTGGTACTCAAGTGTCCTTTTCAGCCGAGCTAGAGCCCTTTCTCTAGGGATGGCAATATCGGTTCGTCAGTCGGTTCGTCTGTCGTCTGCCAAGTTTGTCCAGACTGTAATATCTCAACAAATATTAGATGGATTGCAACACAATTTTGTACAGACATTCATGTTCCCCAGACAATATACCTTAATGACTAGTGATCGCCAGACTTTTGATTTATCATCTGGTCAAGTATTAAATCCGTCCATTACTTTGTTTATGACCAAATACCTGCAAAACTGTCAACGCTTCAATTGAACTCAAATGTTACCATGCTAACATGTTAAACTAAGATGGTGAATATGGTTAACATTACCATCAGCTTTAACCAAACACTTTATCACTAATATTGCTAGCATGTACCTTTGACTACTTCTTAAGCATACTTACATATAATGCTCTGATCTTCAGAGCTTCTTAGGTTTATTTACAGCTGGATTCTTACATTTTCCACTCAGTGTGGAAGAGATCTAATTAGAATCTAATTACCCAGAATGCATGTTAACACCAGATGTATTGGGGTCATTTATCTGTCCATTAATCTAGCTATCTATCTAACCACCATCTAGCCATACAGCCAGCCAACCCCCCTCCCTACATTGTAACTGATGACTTCTTCTCAGCACCAATAAATCATAATGAGCACATCTGACAACCTTTATGGTGCCTTTTAGCCAGAAAGCAAAAGCAAAATGGGTCTCTCAATGGAAAAGTGAGTAAATTCACCGCAAATTACCTTCTTTATTGTTTGCCAGAGAAAGTCTGGAGACAGTGGGGGTGATGAAGAGAGGTGGTAGTGGTGTGCATAGTCAGGGGGGTAATGAGAAGATGATATACAAGTAGTAGAGAGGTTGCATAACGGTGTGGTAACCACCACATCCTCACCATTGTTACAATCTTACTGTGTGTTTGTGTTTGTTCTAGCATTGTAGCATGTGGGGTCTGACGTTGAGCCTGCTGCCTTTCAAAAACGTCCCTCCCTGATCATTCCTTTGTTCCTTCTCCTTTCCTCCCCTACTCCCTCCGTTTCTCTCTCGTAGCCTGGCTTCCTCAGAGAGAGCTTGATATATGACATCTGTTTGACTGGAATTGGATTGTGGACATCCCTAGTGGCACATGGAAATGCATCTCTGGTATTTTCTCCATGCGTTGTGCATCTGGTTTGAGGGATGGGACTGTAGAGAGGGAAAAAGGAGGAGGTTTGGATTGAAAAAGAACTAACTTAAAATCACTCATGAAAGAGGACTCACTTATTCACCTCTGAAATGTCTCCCTGAACTATCAGCAATCCCAGACAGGGACAGAAGGAGAGAACAGAGAGACGGAGGAAGCCAGAGAAATATGGAAACGCACAGTGTGAGAAAATCACTCAATGAGAAATAGAGGAAAAGAGAGGCTATAAAGAGAGAGGAAGGCCAACATCAAGCCTCGTTAAACTGACAGGCTGCTGCCAGAAAGCTTATTGCCTTGTTTCCATCTGAGTGATAGACCATAGACCAGACTTAAACTCTTGTCTTCCTCCAGTATCCACTTTGACTCTGTTTCCTGTTTTAAATGTACATTCACTGATAAAGTAGAGGAATTAGGCACTTCAGCAGCTTTCTGTTAAAGCCACTAAAGAGAAGGGATTTCCTTTGTCACGGTAAAGTTATTGACCCCCTTTTACCTGCTGTCTTCTGTTGAATGTTAAGTCAGAATACAGAGGATGTTCAGACCATGTGCTTTGAAAGCCTTGGTGGGACAAGTGGCTTGGCTTCCTCACAGAGAGGCTGATATACAACATCTGGTTAACTGGAACTGGATTGTGCACATAAGGGGAATTTATGGAAGAAGAACATTAGCTACTGCTAGGGGAATTTGACATTTTCTCTGTTTTTCTGTGTAGTAATGTGCTTCACCTCCCCCTACTGAAAGATCATTCCATTTTATAACAACTTGGGCCCTGTTTTTTGTAGTTTCAGCCATAATCCTCTGTCAGTTATGATAACAATGTCAGCACTTAAGTAATTGTTCAGATCTAGCAACACAGTGACATTGCTACAATGAAGTCCAACAAGAAACATGAGCAGTCAGATTATCACACAAATTGTTAACAAGCTAACCGTTTAGCCAGATGATCTAAACCAGGTAATAATCCCACAATGCACTTGAAAACTGTGTGTGTGCAGTGTGTGGTTAGGTAAAAGTTGAACCAGCATGCATATCCGTGAAGTGTCAGTAATAATTTTATTGTTTGCCTCACGCTTCTATATAAGTTTAGCTAACATGACCCAAATTGTAATAGACCAGAACTTTTTGTTGACAAGACTAAAAGATTCCAACCGCGCTAGGCTGTACTTCGGTGCAGTGCTTTGAGCTAAATGCTTAAGTCAGCGTGCTAACATGCTCACACTGACAATGCTTATAGTCTGAAGCAGATGGAATTGTCATTAGTTTTGCAGGTATTTGGTTATAAACCAACCGATAGTTGCTGAGCTATTTCAGTCTGGAGCAAAGTGCTGGTGAAGCAACAATCACTGCTCCACAACAGCAATCACTGACCATTTCCCACTGAATAGAGTTCCATATGATGGTCCTGTTAACACATCTTGTACACCGCATGTAAAGTCTCCTCTGGATTAAAATATAAGGATCATTTCAAAATGGTCATCCATCTATTGGTTCTGATGAATGGCTGAGAGGCAAACGTTGAGTCTGGACAACTGGTATTTGTGTGCAGACATACTGTGTTTAAACTATGGAGTGATGTGTAGTGGGTGCTATCTCATTTTCCATTTCATTTCCCCAACTTAAATACCTCCCAACCCCCCAATGCTCATCCTTAAACTGTCTGCATTATGCATGGACTAGAAAGTGTATCATATGAAATATGCATGAGCCCTTGTGCTTTGACTCCCCTTCCCATCCCCTCATTCCTTCCCCCCAAAGGAAGGAATCGTTTTGTGTTGTCTGATTGTGTTAGGGGCTATGATCAATGAAGTGTGTGTGTGTGTGTGTGTGTGTGTGTGTGTGTGTGTGTGTGTGTGTGTGTGTGTGTGTGTGTGTGTGTGTGTGTGTGTGTGTGTGTGTGCGATATTTTCTTAAAATGGCAGCGGAAATTTAAAAAAAAGACAGGTGTGCAGAGTTGATCATGGTGGTGAAGAGAAATACAGGATGAAAGAGTGGAAAGAAAATAGATCTGGACTCAAAGGTCAATGTAGGATTGAAAGGACGAAGAACTGAAGAGCAAAGACTGAAGTCAGAAGAAAGAAAGAAAGAAAGAAAGAGAAAGAAAGAAGGGCGACAGATCATCAAACAGAAGGAGACTCTTCTGGGGACTGTCAATAGAGCAATATCCACTGATTGATTGTGTCACTGTGTCACACAGTGCTGATCCCTTGAGACCTTGTGTGTGTTTCTGTGTGTGGAGGGAAGGGGTGGGGAGCTCAGGGCCTCAGCTGTTGTCAGAACATGGGGCCACGCGCCAGTTTTGGAAGCACTCCAGAAATCCCATATTGTGAAGCCACAATCACCACAAAGGGAGCGCCTCCATTTTGTGGGAATTTTTTGCTCCTCCACCCTGTTCTCAATTTACAATTGTATTTGTTTGGGCGCACGAGAGAGCGAAGCAATGGCTTTATAATGAGACTGGAGAGCAAAGCATGTGTTGTGTGTGTGTGTGTGTGTGTGTGTGTGTGTGTGTGTGTGTGTGTATAGTGAGAGGTTTAGTTTTGGAGTGTTATGCTTGGAACTGGTTATTGAGGGAGGTTTCCTCCAGTTTTTCCCACTCCAAGTTGTGAGGACTCGCCATTAGGATTTGCATGACATGAGGCTTTTAGCCACAGTTCATCAATGTGGCTGCGGTGATAAACAAAGGCAGCATCTCACCCATACAGACCCACAGATGTACACACACACACACACACACACACACACACACACACACACACACACACACACACACACACAACCTGACACAGATGACACAAACCTTTTATGGAGACTTTTGGAAAATCAATTTGTAGTTAGATCATGAATTACAGCTTGAGCGAGAGATGCTTACGTCACTCAGGCATTATTCAGAAAGTGGTAACTCTCTTTGTGCATCACCATGACACGTGCACATATATACACAAACACAAATATGACCCCACACACAGATAATCCAAACAGTTTAGGATTCACTCAGGTCATGGCCTAATCAGACGTGTGTGTGTGTGTGTGTGTGTGTGTGTGTGTGTGTGTGTGTGTGTGTGTGTGTGTGTGTGTGTGTGTGTGTGTGTGTGTGATTTCACGTTACCTTCTTTGACTGTGATGAGATGGTGTGTTTGAAAATCTATGGCAGATGGACTGTCTCCAATCACAGCCAGTGGTTTGATTACTCAGCTAAGTGTGTGTGCACGTATGTGAGAGTGTGTGTGTGGATATGGTTGTTTTTAGGACTCCCACTGAGGAGTTGTCCTCAATGGTTGATGATGCAATGACCCTTACTGGAATCTGATTCACCAGGAAATTGCCTATTTAGACATTTAGCAGACTGTCTTCTTAAAAAAAAAAAAAAAATTCTAGCTCAAGGACCTTTTTTACAGCACATTTGGCTATAAAAGGACAGATTTGGCTGTTTGGATTAGTTCAAACTCCTCGTTCTGTAGCCATTGGCTAGTTTGCTTCCTTACTTGTATATTACTTTACTCTTACCTAAATATTTCAGAATAAATTTACATTATTCAAACTGTACTTGACATAAAAAATATTGTAAAACAGAGATTATGTTTTTTTTTTTTTATAAGCTCTGCAAGACTTTAAATATCCTATATTAACCAAATGAAATAAGGAGTTCAATTAGCTGGGCCCCCTGTATCCGATTGAAAATTGACCTCTGTTATATAAATAAGGACTAAGAGTGGCCCAAGAATCGACCCCTGGGGAACACCATATTGTAATAGTGCTTTGTGAGAATGGGACCCAGTAGTGGAGGTGGTGGAAACATGGGAGAAGCTATTGATAGGGTTTGATAATTTGCCAGAAGCATAACACTTGGTTTTTGAGGTACTGATCTTAAAATGATAACTCACTAGGTTCCAAATATCATCTTTGGTGATCTTTGCTGCTGTGCTTTTGTTTTGCACTACCCAGTGAGCCAAGTATCATGGCCAAGTATCCTTGTCTGTCAGAGGAGTGACCCAGAGAAGCAGTAACTGTATTAAAACTTGTAGATTGAGTGTTTTAATCTTAGTCAGCAGAAGTTTACATTTATTCACATAAAACTGTTACCGATAATAACTTAGATTTATTTTATTCTCTTCCTTTTCCTTTAAATAGTATACATGTACTTCTTTATTCCCCCCTACACCTCCTGGAAAGTGTTGTATGAAATAACATGTCACGCTGAAATCTATTCTCACTATGTCCTCATTATAATGTCTACTGAGCTCTTTATATTCACCTCTTACACCCTTTATCCCTCATTTTCAATTTAAAAACAAAGTGATTGCAGCAAGTCTTTATCATTGAGAAAACGGCTGGTGTTTGCTTTATTTAATGTGCTGTCCTACTGTTTGGTTTGACTGACAGCTCTGACCGTCACTGTGCACAGGTTATTAGCTGGTGTGTACTCTGGTGGAGCTTGACCGGACAGTTAATAATGACACAGTGACTAACTGGGGAGACTATGAAAGTGTGTGTGTGTCCACTCTTCCCCAGAGATTTAGGATCTATTGAGGGAATGAGAAGGGAGTATAGATTGAAAGATGGGATGGAAAGAGAAAAACGGGATTGAAAAATACAGAGGAAACAAGACCCCTTATGAAATTAATAGCTTGATCTTCCACTGCCTTGAACTCATTCCCCTGTGTGTGTGTGTGTGTGTGTGTGTGTGTGTGTGTGTGTGTGTGTGTGTGTGTGTGTGTGTGTGTGTGTGTGTGTGTGTGTGTGTGTGTGTGTGTGTGTGTGTGTGTGTGTGTGTGTGTGTGTGTGTGTGTGTGTGTGGGGCGATGCCTCTTCACTGTAAGCAGGAATTTTCATGGGCTTTACTTGTGCAAGTGAAACAGCTGGGCATTGTGAAATCCAAGTCTTCCTCTAAGTAGGATTGTCCTTGCAGAGCTCACTGAGGACGTTATTTACTCCTGTATGACTACATGCGTTTACACACACACACACACACACACACTGTGTGCGACGAGTTAAATGGTGATTGGCTGTTGAGTTATTGTCAAAGTGGCAGAAAACATCTTTTTTTGCCTGTGCTTCCCTCCTTCCTTCCTTTCTTTTTGAATCCTCATTTTACATTCCTCTTCTTGGCCCATCAGAAACCGCTGTGAAAATTGTTCTGGCTAATAAAGGCCAATCACGGCTTCTCAGTTAGTTGGGGTGTGATGCCTCAGACATTTTTTTTTTCACATAGAAAAGTACCCTGCCTCAAATATCCCCTCAAAGTTTTCAGTGTTGTTGGTCCCTTTGTTTGTTTGTTTGTTTGTATGTATGTGTGTGTGCGTCTCTCTCCACAGGGCTACCCATATGCAATGGATACCTCAGGTTCTGCCAACAGGCGAACTGCCATGCCAGAGAGAAGAGAAGACTGGGTGGAAACTCTCTCTTCTCACCCCACTCTATTTCAGTCTCTTGACTCCTCTCCTGGCCACACTCCATTTATTCTGCCCTCTCCCTCCTCATCCCTCTTTGTTTTTATTCTCCTTCAAACAAAAGCACAACTATTTCAATCTCTTTCTTTTCTTCTTCTCTTCGCTTTTTCATGTCCCTTTGTCTTTCGCTGTCTTTCCATATCGTTCTTGGCTGAAGCTCAGCTCGTGGTTTTTTGCCTCACCGCTCCTCATCACCACACTGTCTGAGAGAGAAATGCAACCAAGCCAACAAGCTGAGGGAACTAACAGCCAGAAACCATGAGATGATGAGTTCACTGCTGAGCTGTGTGGACATCCCAGGTCACAAGACAAATTCCAGGCCTGTTTGTGGCTACATGTGATAAGTGTGGCCTTACAGAGTGTTTATGACATGCACATTGATTTCATAGAGATTCAGAGAGATATCCTTACTGCAAGTTTGTCTTTGTTTTCATCTTTGAGAATCCAATTCTGTCCATTTCAGAGAAAGGAGTGTTTCTCTTGCAACATAGGCCATCATTTTTATGCTGATCAGTCCTTATTCAGTATGTAATTAGCCAAAGCCCAGTTTCAACATGACACATTTGACTGAAATAGCTGCAGCTGTCTTTGTGCGTCAGCTACTTACTTTCTGTAGCCTGCTCATTCTTTGGCACTCTGTAAGACTGATTCGTTTTGTACCTCTTTTACTCTTTTTTTCTACATTTGCATAGGTTCCATCTAATTAATGTTCTGAACACCATCTGGCTGTTCAGAGAAAACTAGTTTCTACTAGGGGTGTCACGATACCAAAAATTCAGTAGTCGGTGCCAATACCAGTAAAATAACACGATTCTCGATGACAATTTCAGTGCCACACGTTCGTCAATTTAAAAGATAATTTTTCAACCGAAGAAAGTCTGTTATCCATAGGTTTGTCATATGACCACTTAGTTTTGTGTGAAACCGCTCAGTGAACAACATTTCTCGTCTCACACAACTTACGTCACCTAGCTTGATGCTATTTATTTCGAAAGATGGGTCCCATGGACCGGAAGTAGAAGGGCGTGACTTTGGCTCTCTATGTCATGTGTAGATCCACTTGTTTGTGACCTCCTACTTCTGAATGTAAGTATCGATTGGAACATTCTGAAGCGTATACTGCCCCCATCAGTTCCAGAAGAGGCGCTGGACAGTGCTTCAAAAAAATGGGCATCGTCTGTATTTTGTCATCTTAGAATCGAAAGGTATCACAAGTATCGGTTCTCGTGGCATCCCTAGTTTCTACTGTGTGGAGACATAGTAATGACAGTTGCACTGTCTTTTACGTCTCTCTGGGGTATGCAGCACATTACGTCGTCTTAGTTTTGTCTGATTCTTGACAAATCCTTATGAATTGGTATGCATACAATAACTCAACAATAATTTAGATTGTATTAGCTTTTGGAGTAACTTGCTATACAAATTAGCATATTAACAAGAGAAAACACATTTTCTTGATAGTACTATAACTTCTTTAAATGCATTCTTTAAGCTTATTTACAAATTGAGCAAACACGAAACAGCATTTAGAGTCATGTTTGTGTCTATCTGATCAATATAAATCTGTTCTTCTTAGCTCTGTTTTGGTCTGTGCCAACACCTGAGGGACATATCTGGCTCTTTAGCTGCTAAATATATGCTATATGCAGACAGGCATTGTTACATATACAGATTTCCTCACTTATAACTTAATAATTATTATAGACCTAATTAGGAATAAAGGATTTAGGAATATGTTGGATCATGTAGTGACAGCACTGTGTCATTGTGTGATATACACTTGCATAAATACATATGTATGCAAACATAAAAATTGGTATTTGTATACAGAATTTTCTGTCTGCTACTGTGCTTTAGGGCTCCTCCGTGACACAATCATCTTGTATTCTTTGAGTTTTTTTGGCTGCCTCAGCTTTGATCTCTGAATGCCTCTGGCCCTCTCTTCCCTCTCTGTGGGACCGTGGGATTGATTGATAACTTCATTTGTTCCTGAAGGGAAGAGGGAGATGAGTACATGACTTATCCTCTCTGTGTAGGGATGGAGGGGGCGTTTTTTTTTCATTCTGGACGCACCACGCACATTTTCTTTTTAACGGTGACAAATGATCTCATTTTTTGAAAAGCGTTAGGTCGGTCATTAGGAAAGTGAGGTGTGGGGGCTTTTTTGTCGCAAGAGAGCTCTTGCATGCAGTCAGGTGGTGCCTGGTAATTTTCGCCATTTTCTTCAATTTTGCCTGGCAAAGCAAGATTCAAGATTCCTGTAACTGATTTAATCTACATAAATGTCGTGAGACGTGTGTCTTAAAGGCTGGTGACTGGCATTGTGTAAGCATCTTTTTTTGTTTTTCCTTGTGTCTTTGTCTTGCTTTATTGTGTGTGTGTGTGTGTGTGTGTGTGTGTGTGTGTGTGTGTGTGTGTGTGTGTGTGTGTGTGTGTGTGTGTGTGTGTGTGTGTGTGCGTGTGTGTGTGTTTTGTCTGTCCTTGGGAAATGTCATAGTTAAATATGTGAATACCTGCATATTCTCAGCAGAGACAACACAAGTCTTTGTTGTCAGGTGTGGACAGGAGCCACCTCTCTTGGCTGCTGTGCTGCTTGTTCTCCAGAAATCCGTAAAGATTTACAGCTGTGGGTCTGGCTAGCCCACACTCTCGAGAACAGTAGGTGCATAGTGTAAGCACCACAGAAGAAGTGATGACATTCTGCCCGCATCACATTCGCTGTCGGTGCCAGAAACCTCAACCTCAGACTGTGCAGAGATAGATCACTCTTTCCTGTGTTCCCTCTCTCCCTCACCATTTCTCTTCCTGTATTTATTTGACATATGACTGGCAGGCAGGGATTGGGGGGTAAAAACCTCCCCTCAGAGTCGGCCATTTTGGGCTATGGTTAGTTTAGGATTTGGCACCCAGAGACCTATTACAAGGTCACAGTCAACTTGGGCTGATTTAAGTTATCCGCCGCTTACTGAATGTACATTAGTCCAACTTTTTCAGAAGAGGGCTTTTGGAAAGTGCTCCAGCAGATGTTTCCATAGACAGTTGCCCCTTTGAAATCAAAGGAGGGAAAGTAGACTGATTGACTGCCGAAGAGGGAATCTACTCTACTCTAGTACTTTCTGTAAACGTAAAGGTCAGTCACTGTACAGCTTAAGACACCTATTTTGCATTTAAATTTAATTCACTGAAACACCGTTTTTGCTCATGCTTAAAGTATAACATGCATGCCTTCAGACTCAAACACTGAGCTGCTGTGTGGAAAAGACAGGACAGACACACACACACACACACACACACACACACACACACACACACACACACACACACACACACACACAACATCAATCATCATCATCACCATCCTCATCACTGTTTCACACAGTACAACTTATTCTATAGTCTGCTGACTTGATACATTCATGTGCTACCACATGAATCAGAGACTTGAATAATTTAGCCAGAGTAATTGTGTAGCTTCTTAATGCAATACGATATCGACATTATTGTCATTATTATTATTATTGACTGTTTCTCCATATTTAGGTGGAGAATTCAGTTCTGGAAATTCATTTGAGAAGATGTGAATATTTTTTTTAAATGGCCACATGGGGATTCCTGATTTGACGAAAATGACGAAAAGTAAAAAAAAATAATAATTACCATCACAATATCCTAAAGCCAAAGGTGAGCTCAAAGATGGTCAGTTTACCATAATAACAAGAGCAAATTCTCACATACCAGAGAGTTTCTAATTAAATCTTAAACGATTAATTGATTATCGAAATAGTTGCTGATTATTTTTCTGTTGGTCAACTATTGGTTAATCGATGAATCCTAGCAGCTCTAATCAAATTGATGCACATTTGATTTTCCCTCCCCTCTCTCTTTCTCCCAATCTGAGAGAGATGAAAACAGCATTTTTCAATAAGGGTGAGCCACTGAAAGTGTTTGCTTCAGGCTGCCGCACTGCTGCTGCTCTCTGCGCCGCCCCCCCCCCCCCCCCCCCTGAGATTCTCCTATCGTTTAGTGTGTTTCTCCCCCCCACCTCCTTCCCAACAAAGCCAGGGGGGAAGCAGAAAGCGGTGAGTAACATTTAAACATTTTCATCCATATCATTCAGCTGCTGATTTGTTCGTGCCCGCTTCTGAGGCAACTGATTGGTGGAGAAGAGATGTCTTTGGCAGGGAGTCAAAACTTTTCCCCTGAGTGGTGTAAATTATGCAGTTTGACACCCTCATTCTGGGTAGCAAATCCCCTTAGTGATTAGTTTTCTTAAGAACACTGTTGACGTATCTTGACGAATAAGACATTATGGAATGTTTTAATTCAGAGGGCATGCATACCGCAACAATTTAGGCAATCTATGACTGGTCTGGCTGTATCTGTGCTTTCTCAAGTGTGACTGTAATTTTAAGGGACTGTGCCTGCACGTCGGTGTGCAAATCCGTCTCTTGAGATTTTTACAGTGAATTACGACTGACTAGCAGTAACAACTGAGTAAAAGCGTCACTTGAATCTTGTCTTTCCGTTCTCTAGGGTGCTGCTTTGTTGGGTGGCCAATGCAGTTGTCAGGAGTGGGTGGCGTTATCTATAGACAAGAGGGAAGAAGATGGAAGTGAGAATATGTGTGTCAGGGGAGAATGAAGGGGGAGAGAAATGAATAAAAGGTGTAGTGACGGATTGAGTTAGAGGGAGCAAAAAGCAAGTGAACAACAGAAGAAAGACGAGGAAAAGGCAGTTGAGAGGCAGTGTCTTGTTATCTCAGCTGTTGATTTAAGTGGGCTGACAGCACAAAAATCTCCCAGCATCTCACAGCTGTGCGACATGCCTTCCCCTTTTTATTTTTAACCCTGGACACTTATATTAGTCTTCCAGGTCCAGGCAGTGTGCAGACTATTGTCTCCTAAACTCTGTATGTGTGCTTCCATGTGTTTGGGTTTGCATGTGCCGGGGGGGGGGGGGGGTCCTTTATGTGACTGTATCAGCGCATGCCTATATATGTCAGTGCCATGAGTTTCACTGCCAGACAAATCCAGGGCTCCTTTCCCTAAAGCCTCCGGTGTGTGTTCTGCCTCAAATCATGTCATATGTGACAAGTTTAAGAACAGTTTACATGTGTGAGATCCAGCACCGGCTCAACAGTCTTTATTGACCGTGTGAGTGTGTCCGTAAATTGCCAGAGTGCATTCCACACAGACATGCTGCCAGCTCTGTTGATGGCACCCTTGTGTGAGTGCCTGGTAAAAGACTAACAAGGGGAGGAAAAAAAGAGGCTTGGATTAAGAGCACAGCAAGTGCAGCTTCCTGAGCCCCATGGAGCTCGTGGTGTCTCTGCACCTGGGCGGCGAGCACACACCCGCAGCAACTACACCGACAAAAAAATGCCCTCTGCGTTGACTGATTTAAACGTGTTGCTAGGGAACGTCTTGTGTATTTTTGTGTGCGTCTGTGTGTATCATCGGTGGAATTACTAGATTAAATGGATTTGTTGACAGTTGTGGAAAGACCTGCCCTCTCATCCTATTACCACTTCCTTCCAGACCTCAAGAAAAACACCCCTCACTTCAAAGTTTCTCCAGAGTAAAGAAAGATTTAAAATCTGCGGAGTCACACTAAATCTCACTAAAGCAGGAGGAAGACGGACGTTTCGGTGTCGGGGAGGGAGAGGAATGGAAAACAGAGGGATGAATGAATTGGCTTCTGCAAGTGGATCTTTAGTTGCTCCTCAGGCGGTGAGAGTGGCAATTGATTTGGTAAGCGAGCGGTCGCCTCACCCACCCCCATCCCCCCATCCTTCCTCCTGCTGCCAGACCTACCGCCTGCATTTGTGTGCTGTCAACCAATCGATGTCAAGGAGCTGGCTCACAGCGGTGTATCAACTTAGAGCTGCATTGATCAGTTCCATTGATTTCAATCCTAATTAGGTTTCATCATCTGAATCTCTAAAAAGGGCTGCAATTGTGCCACTCATTTACTTTTTGTTTGCTGTAGCTCCATAAAAAGACGGTCTTTTCTTTGTTTGTTTTTATCATTATACCATTATTTTTTTTTATTTTTGTGACATAATTTATTTAATCATACCTCCTCTTTTTTAATCAGTATCAAATGTATTAAATGACAGCATCCAGGATCTGTTATTGTGAAGATTCAACTCTATCTTATCTTCATGTTTTAGCTGTGAATTTACACCTCCCACAATATTCTTCACATATTCAGAATGAGACATCATCTCCTGGCAATGTTGCATAGTTCCAGCCTGGATGCAAGGGCCATTTTAAATAACAAGAAAAAAACTCTACACTGTAAGAAAAAAATCTGTAGAAAAATGGATAATGCCCTGGCAGAAAATTACCAGTACCTTTTTCGTTAAGGTTACGGACATTTCTGTTACCCCAAAAATGGAAAATTCTGTAGATTTACAGTGTATCCTCTGTACCTTTTTAACAGACATTTCTGTTAAACCAAAAAAATCTAAATACGGAAAAACATCTGTGAAAAATCATTACAGAAAATTCCTTCATATTAACACAGTATATTAGCCATATTTACAGTCATGCTAGTGGCTCTGTCAAGCTGTACTTAGTGATAGTGATGTAGTGTATTTAGTGATAAAAAAAAAAGTAATGGACAGATTTAAAATTGGATCTGATGATTACACCTGATGAAAGAACATTTTTGTAAAAAATGTTATACCAATTCATCCGAAGGTTATGAAGACATTTTGCTCAAAATCACAAATGTCAACCTCAGTGTGACACTTGAGGAAAAGTCAAGGGATCACTGCAGTCAGTAGGATACATTGTTAATCATGAATGTCTGTGCAAAATGATAGCCAGTAGATATTTCACAGGATGAGTGAAAACGTTGTCCTGCTGGTGGAGCTACAGGAAAAGTTCAGAACCACTAATAGCAGCAGGATTCATTCCTTGGGACCACAAAATGTCCGTACACAATTTCATGGCAATCCCATCGAATAGTTGAGATATTTTAGTCTGGACCAAAGTAGTGGTCCAACCAAACGACCAACCAACATTGCCATCCGAATAGCATTGCTAGCTAGCATGGTTAGAAATTGAATTTCAATTGTCAAACATTGTCAAACATTTTGGCTATAATGTGACCACAGTCAAGATTTTATTCATTGCGAGATTACACAGACATTTAAAGACAGCTTTGGAGAGAAGAGACAGAAAGCATGAGTCCCCTTGCATAGTTTGTCTTCTTCTCTTTCTCGTCTTCTCGTCTTTTCCATCTATTGATCGTTGGACAGTACAGAATCTGTACTTCATCCCTATCCAGTGCCAGACAATATCAGTCTTGGGACATTTCTAAGCTCTCAGGCTGGCCGTCTGAGGGATCAGACAGGATGAAACTTGAATGAAATAACAGACTACCTGGGTAATTGGGTTGTGTCACAATTATGACTGATTTCGTGTGTGTGTGTGTGTGTGTGTGTGTGTGTGTGTGTGTGTGTGTGTGTGTGTGTGTGTGTGTGTGTGTGTGTGTGTGTGTGTGTGTGTGTGTGTGTGTGTGTGTGTGTGTGTGTGTGTGTGTGTGTGTGTGTGTGGGGGGGGTCAACGAAAACAAAAGCTCTTTTCAGCCACACTGACATCTGAAGGTTATTTTAAATTTAAAAAAAGAAAATATCAGCACTTGTCTAATTTGAATTAAACAACAGTTTGCAATTATAGTATAGTGGAATTTTTTATCAGATGGCCTGTTCTCAAATGTGTCAGAACACACACACACACACACACACACACACACACACACACACACACACACACACACACATTCAGACAACAGACAACCTCTGGAGACAACCAGAGGCTAAAAGTGCAGCCAGAAAAAGTAGGCTGCCACTCAACTCTGCCAGGCTGGGCCAGTGATAAGGTCGACCTCGGGGAGATGTCTGCACTCAGGACCTGTCTGTCAAGCACAAGAGCCTGCTTCCCTCCCCTCTTCACAAGAGAGTGATGGGAGTGATTAGGGAGGAGGAGTGTGAGAGAGAGATGGAGAGGCAGGGAGACAGATATAGAGTGGCTTGGGAATAAGAGGATTGAGGAAAATGAATAAAGAGAAAGGAAGTGGATGAGGGTCAGAGAAAGAAAAAATGGATCAGGACGGAATCCATGAAACCATAAAAGATTGGTAAAATGAGGAAGAAGTGAAAGAAGAGAAGGGGGGTCTACAAAGAATGTGACCCTCTTGCTGTGGAGCCAAACCACCCGTCTTAACAACACTTCTTACTGTAGCAGCATGTCGAAATGATCTCAGTTAAGCTAGCCAGAACAGCGCTCTCCATTTACTTCCATCTTAACCACAACTTCACCTCCTGTTCTCTTATTTCTTGCTGTTTACTGTCTAAAACCTGATTAGGTTGCAAAGATTCAAGTCAATTACCATAAAAATCTCATGGAAATCAAGTCATTGTCATGATGAGACCCAGGCGTAACAATAGTGCTTTATTCAAGATTCACAATGGAAGACATTTTTTGGAAACAGAACCCTGATTCAAAAATGTAAAAAAAAAAAAAAAAAAAAAAAAGGCCTTTATAGCAGCAGTTTTTAAGTGATGTGTCGGTTCGACGTGGCTGGGTGAAGAGTTTCCTCGGTATCCTCTAGTTGAACTTTTTCTGTCTGAACTTTTCTGCTAACAGAGAAGGAAATTAGTTTTTGCTAATGCCTTTTTTTCAACAGCGGATGAACACGTCACTCTGAGTCATTTGTGTCCTTGATAACACATACACAAAAAGACAAATATGTTCAGACTCACTTCGTCTTTATTAATTTTTTTCTCGATTGCTTTTCTCTCCCACGTAGAGTCATCGGTAATCAAAGAGGCCCCAGATGTTGTTCTTCACCTATCTCCTTTCCCAATCTCTTGACATTGTTGTGAAAGTGGCCTGAGTAGCATTCATTTAGCTGAGGGCTGCCTCCGGTCCTTTAGCGTCCATTACACATGAAGAGATGGATTGGAGTTTCATGAGATGCGTAGCGGTCTTACATCTCTGGTGAGGGTTAATAAGGAAACAGAGAGACACAGCTGAGCCACAGCATTAGTAACGAGCTAACTTGATTTAGTTTCTCCTTTGTTCCTCACCTCCCTTGTTTTTCCGTCATGTTTGGTCAAGAACACAGAGCCCCGTAACAGCCTGACACACCACCTCTGTCTGTGGAAAAAGTTTCACGGTGGAAAGTATGGCAGTGGAAATTCTTTGTTTTTGATCCATCTGCTGCATGTGCCACACAAAACAGAGCTATTTTTGGTTTCGCTGCAGAAGTGCCAGCTCTCACACAGTCCGTGAAAGTGGGAGATAATTATGAACTGTTCAACTGACATGCGTCTGACCTGGACAGTGTGGTATAGCATGGCCATTATTCAGGATGTGTGAGTGCAGCCTCTCCGCATTGAGCCTCAGCCAGTGAGCTCAGGGTCATGTGTTAATGTTTCAGTGTCATATGTCTTCTGCTCGGGTCACCCTAAGCTAGTCCCAAAGGTATGACTGCTATGTGGGATAAGCATAGAGAGTGGAAAAGGCTGGAGAGGAGAGCTTTGTTGACTATATAACTGTCCACTTGATCAGTGTCATAGATGGTGAGAGCAAGATAGGTCGAGACACGTCAGTTAATCTTCCCAAAGGGCGTTGCTTTGGCTGCCTTTGGCTGCCTTTGAATATTTTAGATTTCTAACAACAATTGTTATGAATATATCGAAATGGCTAAATATGTCCTTATGACCAGAAAACCAAGCAATTTACATGACAATGGCACTATTTACGGTCATGAAGTGGGCATGTAAGCTGCCATTGCTGGTTAGCTGCTGTTTTTGCCTGGGAACTTTTCTTCTGTCTCTATGGTGACGTGCAGAGAATTCAGACTTGTTTCTTCTCTCCTTTTATCCTTGTTTATAATGCCAAGTTGCCATAAATACACAACTTCAGGGAGCACTTATGGTAATACACCCATTTTGTGGGGCAACAAAAGCTTTAATTAGGCTGAATGCCAACCATATGGGACAGCAGGTAGGCTCCCCACACGTGTGGTCCAAACACACACACACACACGCACAGTACAGATTCAGAGAGTTAGGAAAAGTACTGTAAAGAGCCAGGCACTAGATTGAAGGCTGACGGCTCCTCTTTATGGTTTGAATCCCATGGAAAAGATTGAAGCCTCGCCAGGTGTTGATAATATATGAAAGGCAAACAACTACCTCTCAAAGGAATAGGTCAACATTTTGGGAAGTGCGCTCATGTGCTTTCTTTCAAAGAGTCAGATGGAGCTACAGTCAGGAGCCCATTAACTTACCTTATCCTGGCTGGAAGCAGCTGGGAAACGGCTTGTCTGGCGCTGTGCAAAGTTCACAAATCTGCCTACCAGCACCAATCAACACGTTGCGTCGCATTTGTTTAATCCATACACAAACAGAAATGTAAAAACAGCTATGTGTGGTGTCAGAGGAAGTGGTGTAACTAATTCTTGATGAACACATTATCCTTCTGTGCAGTGTTTTTTCCCACATGAGTCTGGAAGTTGGTGTGACCAGTTGCCACCTGCCAAGAAATAGTTACAGCACGTAACATCCACATACAGCAGGCTGTAGCTTAAAGTAGAACAAATGGTTGGCAGTATGAGACAATTAATACACAAAGTTAAGCTAATTAGTATTATAAACATTGTTTAACAAGCTATCATTTTCATCTTTGTAGTTTTTGTTGTTGTGGTTGCCATGGATACATCGCAAGCTGTGGCGGCAAGTACAAAAAAGTTCAACCATCATTAATAGCAAATACCCCTGCACAAAAACCGCTTGCTGTCTGAAAGTACCTTACAGGGGCTGGTAGCTGCATATTTTAACTCTGGCTAGCTGAGAGGGCAGTGGACGCCACAACTTAGCTAATTTAGCAGACTGGGCCGTAGTTATAGGAGGAGGAGGAGGAGCAGGAACAGTAACAGGAATGAAAAATGAGCCCAGTTTATGGGAAGAAGGAGAGAAAAGGGAGTAAGGAAGTTAATGAAAGCCTGGGAGGGTGGGTCAAGACAGAGGGGCACGGAGGATTAGGGAGAGTTAATTAAAAAAGAGAGGGGGTATAGGGTGAAGCTTAGAAAAGGTAAGTAAAGTGAGAGTGGGGAAACGATGGAGCGAGGCATATAAGCAGCAGAGCGAGGTGTACGTATCTGACCAGAGGATAAAAGAGTAATAAGCACAGAGGAACAGAGTGAGGGAGATGAGGTGAAAGAGGTAGAGGAGATGCTGAGCGAGGGACTTGTGCAGCTGTAAGTAGAGAGGAGCGAGGGACGAGCTTAAAGGGAGATGGGAGGGAGAGGAGGAAGAGGGGGGCTGAGAGTGGTGCCAAGCTGTCCCAGGGGTGATGAATGAGGCCATAATGAAGTATCTGTGCTCCTATGCTGCTGCCTCTGGCTGGAGAATAACCGCAGCCTTGGCATGGCCGCCAGACCCGCTCAATCATGCCACAGAGAGCACAAACACACACACACACACACACACACACACACACACACACACACACACACACACACACAAACACAACAGAGTTTGTGACAAGCTCCTGCATTGCCTACATTGACTCTTTACTACATTCAGCATTTATATAGACTGTCTATTCATGGATATTGTGTTATTACTGATCTACATTGCTAACTAGACCATAACTTGCACTAACTGTATATTGACTGTTCACTACATTTCAGCATTTATATAGACTGTCTATTCCTATATATTGCGTTATAACTGATCTACATCACTAACTAGACCACAATTTGCACTTACTTTTTTTTACTCTTTTCTACATCTCAGCAGTGATATAGACTGTCTATTCATGTATATTGTGTTATTACCATATCACTTTCGCATATCCGTTGACTTACTTACACCTCACTTTGCGCCGGCTTTGTAATGCCTACTTAATCTGCACTTTATGTAGCCTATTGTATTCTGTATTTTTGTATTTTATTGAATGTGAAACTGTATGTTGTCTTGCACGCTTAGGAACTTATGACAGATGATCTGTCTATTCCTACCATCCACCATATACCCATCACATACTCTCACACACTCACACACACACACACACACACACACACACACACACACACTAAAACACATTTTTACCTTTGTTCTGTTTCTGTCTCTCCACCCAGATCCGGGGTGGCAGGAGTGTGGGTTTTGTAAAACAACGTATTGTTCAGCATGACAGGCTGGTAATGCACAAAAAAACTAGAAGTTTCTCCAAAGACACACACACACACACACACACACACACATACACACACAGCAAGTGATAGAAATCAAGACAAATGTTAAATTCCTCCTCTGCAGTAAACAAGCTGTGCTGTCCTGTGGTTTTCGCCGCTGTCACCAGTACACCGAAACGTCAGCCTGCCAGTTTGTCACTGGCGCACAAACAGTACATGTTCAGTGTGCAGAGAAAAACAATGGCAGTAAATGTGTCTCCACCCCTGCGTGTGCGTACGTGTGGAGGCCGAACCACTGTGATACAGCCCAACTAAAAAATCTGAAGACAGTACTATTGTCAGTCAGTGAGGATCCAAGAGATGAGAGCAACGAATGTCGAAACGATATGAGTAGCATCTTATATTACACACCGATATTTTTCAGTTGAAACAAACAGCAACAGTCAACCATCATTGAACTGTGTCACTTTGTTTGTTCTGGGTTGCAGTGATGCAACCAATGAGAGCCAAAAAAACAGGATTGTTTATTTTTTATTCACAGCGTTCTGACTTGCGTTTCAGCCACAAATCTCTGCATGTGGATTAATGTCAATAAGTATACATGAACTTCTCTGTCTCTGCTTGCGGTTGCCTGTCTCCTTGATTATTATCTAATATGTAGACAGTTGAAACCTCTCATTCAACCCTGAAATGGTACTATGACACACCCTTCTCTTCAGAAAACTGGTTGATGCAATGTGGTGTTCTTCATCCGTGAATTACAAAGAATCTCTTCTACTGTAAAGGATCAGTTTATATATCACTTTGTCCAATGGATGTATGCACTATGTGCACATGTGCGTGATTGTTAATGAATTCAGATGCTATTTTGTGCAAACCTGAAAGTCATGTGAATTGGTATCTGCGGTGAAAAGTGGATTTCTGCTCCCTTTCATTGGTGGTGTTGTAGAGGGGAAGCTTTGAATTAGGAGGGAACAGCACTGGATGTACAGTATAGCCTGAACTCTGCTGACAGGCAGTTTTTAACAGATCCCTCCCAAACGACTGGAGCTGGGAGAGAGAAGGAGAACTGTTGTGGAAAGTAGGACAGCGACGATGGATCTTTCCCTTACTCCCTTCTCTTTGTATGACTGTCCACAGTAATCTCTCTGGGTTCTCAATCTCTCTCTCAACTCGACTCGGCCGCGGTGCCCGGTCATCCTTTTTCCATTGCAGATTTAGTACCACCTCATGCGTGAGGCGAGCTTGGCTGTTCGTCATAGCGGCACCGCAGTAAACTGCCGTGACCTAACGCAACACACACACACAGAACGTTGAAGGTGTGTTGTTGTTGTTGTTGCCACAGTCAGAAGACACATTTTGTTTCAAATGAAGCTGGAGGCAGCAAAAAAACCCAAAGCTGGCTAAACTATTTAAAAATGGCAGGTTTGTTCAGGACACCCCCGTCTGTCGCTTCACATCACCTTTTGGTATCGGCTCAGCTCGCTTGGAACCTCGACAGAGGTGGTACTAAAAAAAATTACCTGTTAGCAGGTACCAGGGACTTTTTTTCGTAATGGAAAACCAAAAAAGGCGAGTAGAGTCGAGGCGAGTCGAGCAGGTACCATGTAATGGAAAAACGCCAATACATAGTGTCTCCCCCACAGTCAGGCTGGTTCCCACATAACCAGTTGGAGCAGGTTTCAGAGCATACCACCCACTGGCACTTCATCTGGCCGCCTGCCCCACCATGGCAACCTGGCAAGGTATAAGCTGCTTGTCTATATGCCTGGCTGGGTCTATATACAGTACATTATTCAGGAGTAGGATCAGTGGAAGGTTTCATATAATAAGTGTGTAATGAGCTATAGACTAGGTCTGATAAAAGAAAATTCTCATATTTAAATATCATGGCTTATTGTCCTCATGTCTAAAATAAAGTGTGTGTGGATTCTCAGAAATGATCCAACTTCCACATATCAATCAGCGTGAAGCTTGGTTGTGCGCATTTGCGTTGGCTTTTTGCAGAAAAGTGATTTTGTGTTGGGTGGTCAAGTCAATTTGAGTTATATAGCCCAATATCACAAATTTGCCTCAGGGTGCTTTACAATCTGTATTGCATACGACACCCACCTGTCCTTTGTCCTACTTTGACGCTTACTTCGGATAAGGAAAAACTTCCCTAAAAAAGCCTTTTAACTGGGAAAAATAGAAGAAACCAAATGAAGAGCAACTTAGGACAGACAGACCACTTAGGAGACAGGAAGTGTGTACCGTTTCATACCATTGGTGTAGAGTGTAATGGGCTAGCTTTAATTGTAGAGAATCTTTGGCTCCCCTAGATAGTTAGCTGGTGGCTAACTTTGCCTCCTGTCTGGAGCTGGGCAGGTTTATCATGTTCAGGGTGGTGGAGGTCAGTGTGTGTGTGTACTTTGGCTCAGTTTCATACAGACGAACAGCCTGTCGATTGGTCCTTTTCCAAACAGGTCATCTTTCCAGCAAACCAGCCTACATGCTCTCTGTAACTTGTTTCTACTCCACTGCTGCAAGCTGTTCTTTTCCCTGCCACAAATCCTCATCTTCAGGATGTCTTTCCTTCTTTCTTTCTGCAGTCTTGCCATCTTTCTTTCTTCCTCTCTGTAATTTGGCCAGTAATGGTTTAGAAATTGATTCCCGGCAGTCTGTGATCCGTGTCTCCTCCTGCCAAATCTATACAGAAAGGAATGCCGCAAAGCAAACACACACGCATAAACATAGCATGTGCTGTTGTCACAGTGAATTGTTGAGGTTTTTTATTGTTTCTCTTTTACAAGGAGAGTATGCATGTTGGGTTGTGTTTGATTTGTAAAGCAAAAGGAGGGAGTGAGAGATCAACATCAGCAGTGATCAAATACAAAGGAATGTGGAGCAGAAGAATGGGGTGAAGAGAGGAGATGATTAAGTTTGGTGGAAGGAAGATGAGGAGAGACTGACAGAGATGGAGAAAAATGCTTTCCGGTGCAGCTGTAGAAAGACTTGTGTGAAACCTTTTTAAAAAGTAATTGCCTCTGTAGCCTTCTGTGACATTACAGAGAATTAAGGCTCAAAATTGCTTTTTTAATACACTTATTATACCGCCATATTGACAGAATTTGGCCACCAGTCTAGAGTAATTAGCTAGATTAGTAACATACTAATGCAACACGATCACACCCTCTCCATTTCCTTTTTCAGATTCTGTCACTCAGAATTCCCAGTCAGGCTCCCAAATGACAAAATCTGAGCAATCAGTCTGGAAACCTGCTTAATAATAAGTGAATAGTGCGGCCACTGTTGTTTTGGAGGACAGACTTTTTACTATTTGTATGTGTGTGCATGTAACCCCAGTGGAGCATGTAACACTAATGAGCGGGCCGGAGACAGCCCTTATCACCAGCTTTCCAGTCCTGGGCAGACCTTAATTTGCTCATAAATGCTTAGCGCAGACTTCTCTGGGGCACTGCAGGGCTGAGCAAAGTTACAGACACAAACACACAAGCACACAATGGACATACAAATGCTTATACAGACACAAAGGTGCACACAAAACCGTACTGACATTTGACGGCAGTGTGTAGACTGGAGGGTAATATTTGGATGACTCAAACCAAACCAAATGGATGTGTGATGTGTGTGTTAGTGTTTGAGTGTGTATGTGGAGGGTCTTTGTGTTTGCCATGTGGTGGTATTGTTTTTGTGTGTTTAAATATATGAATAAATTACTAAACTAATTAATGAATGTCTTCCATGTATGTAGGCTAGAAAAATGTTGCAGGTTGTGTGTGTATGTGTGTGTGTGTGTGTGTGTGTGTGTGTGTGTGTGTGTGTGTGTGTGTGTGTGTGTGTGTGTGTGTGTGTGTGTGTGTGTGTGTGTGTGTGTGTGTGTGTGTGTGGCACTTTTAGTCGGTGACCTGTAGCCCTCAGCGTTGAATCATAAGCCCCATTATTACATTTCAAATGACTCTCTGGAAAAACAGTGCTTTTTAGACCACCCCTGAATGTTCCCACAGTCTCTAACCCAAAACTGCAGATAAGAGAGCCCCAGTCCTTGCTTTGGAAGGCTTTTATCTTCATACGCCCACTACTGTGTGACAAAACTTTTAAATAAAAATCTAAATGTTGCTTTTCTATGGGCTCTCTTTCCCCTTCCTTGTGTTTCAGTCTGCATTTTGTTACGGTTGGAAAGTGCTTTATATTTGTACCTCTGTCCCTTACACACACACACACAGACACACACACACACACACACACACACACACACACACACACACACACACACACACACACACACACACACACACAAACAAACAAAGACACACGCACAAGTGCTGGTGACATCGAGGTGTAAAAGCAGCCACTGCCTTTAACCACCAGCCCCCACCGAGAAGTCAAAAAGGCCCCCACTGTTTGCTTCAGGTCAATGTTAGTTAGTGGAGAAAGTTGGTTTTCCCCTCCTCCTCTGCCACCCCCCATCCATCCATCTATGCATCCATCCACCCATCCAAGCCTGTGCGGGTGCCTGTTCCCAACCAAGAGGAGATCATAGCCATGAAAAATACACACTGCCAGAAACTCAACGGTGTCTGTCTGCCTCTGCATAGTAAAACAGCACATAAAGTCAGAGGGGTTTTGGGGGGGATGGGTGGGTCCTTTGAAGTTGGACAATGACCTCCAACTTGTTGCTTTCTGACAACCCCCCTTCCTCTATATTCATACACACACTTCTGCTACATCCCACTGCCGCAAAACACTCCAGAAGGAAACACTTCCTGGATGCACTTTGTGTGTGTGTGTGTGTGTGTGTGTGTGTGTGTGTGTGTGTGTGTGTGTGTGTGTGTGTGTGTGTGTGTGTGTGTGTGTGTGTGTGTGTGTGTGTGTGTGTGTGTGTGTGTGTGTGTGTGTGTGTGTGTGTGTGTGTGTGTGTGTGTGTGTGAGAGTGAGTGAGAAAAAGATGAATATGTGTATGTGGCTATGAGAAATGGTCATTGTGTTAAACTTGTTTTTATTTTGCAGCCTCTTGGTCTACAAGACGTTGTTACTGCGGGTGATAGGGCATCATGGAGATATTTGTTGGAGATTTCGTTTTTTGGTCATTAAAATGATCCCTCCTGGCCCGACTCTGATGTAATCGGAGTAGACCGCACCCCCCACACAGCGCCGCATGTGGCTAAAGACCTCCATCTACAAGCATACAGAGCTAATAGGAAGCAGATTTTGGCTGTTAATTAATCTGTTTAATGCAGTTAGATGCTCTGGTATCTGGCACACCAAGTTTTTCCCCTCCTCCACACACACAAAGATATTATTATGTGTACTCAGAGTTTCCTTGTTCCTCATTGAATCTGTCATTGAAAGAACATTGCAGTTGGCTGCACGGCTCTAGCAGAGAAAATCAATGTTGTAAGGAACAAACACTGGTTAACCCCCCTGCGAGACTCCCACAGAACACAGCTTTGATGCTAGGGTATGAGTTGATGTATTGGAAGTAGGCTACACTTGTCACTTCTCTCATTGGAGCCGCTGGAGTGTTTTGTGACAGAAAAGCTTCCTCCATTTGTCAGCGATTATGTTTTCTCCCTTCGTCTTTCTCTATCTCTACATGTTGTTTATCAGTCTGTGTGTGTGTTTATGTGTGCTGCTCTGTGGCAGGCTGGTGGTCTTGGGTAATGAAGACGCTGAGATGGTGCCACAGGGATGTGAATTTGTGCTTCTCAGTCATGTCGTTCATTTATCTCAACTGTGCTCGCTATCTGTCTCTCCCCTTGCAATTATCACAAAGCCCCTCACAATCACAGAAAGGCTGTTTCTCTCACGTGCACTTGCAAGCACAAACATGGCATATATCTCCCCTTCAAGCATCCTTTTTACCTTAAATCATATCAGATAGCCTCACACTTCAAAGTCAAAAACAAAAAGCAGAACCCACTTTATAGCCAGCCGATACCCTGCTGTGACAAACGCATCATTCACTGCTGCTTGTTGAAGCACTGTCCTTCAGTGCCACCATTTTGCATCCTTCATATTAAAAGTACATTAATCAAAGCATGCCATATTTTGCTTATATATCTTCCAATGCCAGATTTTATGTCTGCCTAGATATGACACATTAGCGGCCACCTGCTTCCCAGCTTAATTGCTCACAATCTGTGCGGTGACAAAGTCCAATTCTGGTCGCTGCATCTTATTGAAACAAAAGAATATTTTTAGAATGACAAAGTAATCCTGGCCTTTAGCCTGCTGCTCTGAACAGTTTGTTTGCATGTTGTTCTTTTTAACCCACCTCAGATAAGGGGAGCATGGCAACATGCCAGTACAGTGCAGTTCAGATACTGTATGTGCTTATTGGTAGTCAAATGCACTGCAGCACAGTTCCACTTTAAAGTGCCCTGCTGACAGATGGGACTTGATATGACTTGCTTAACAAACAATTTACTCACCTCTGCATTTTTGTAATATTCCTCTTTGGGGTGGCACATTCTTTCATACTTTTGTTGCAATATCCCTGTCACCACTATACAGATCACCTTAGGCTGCTTCATACTTCCTTATACCGATATTTGCAGGTATATGCAGGTTTTTTATTTTTATTTAATATCCCAGTCTGTCAGTGCTGTTGGTGTTTTCAAACGCACACCTTTGGACTGTAAAAGAAGATGGCATGATTTAAAGCAGAGGACACCCCTTATACATGTGTTTACCACCAACTCTCTGAAGATGCTAATAATTTCACTGTAACTGTGTGGCTGTTAGAGCTGATCTTTGTGAATTGTCCTGTTTTTGCAGTGAGGCTCATCTGCTTATGTCCCAATTTAAATATGTGCAAATAGCACAGGCGCACCAACATGCTATTTGCTTGGCAACGCAGTTAGGGGTGCATTTCACCATTTGCTGACGGTGCTATGATAATGACAGTTTCTTTTTGTCTTATTATAGGTTTAATGGCCGCAAAAGCCACACAATTGATGATTTGATGCTTAACTATTTAGTCCAATGGTGACATAAATACACAGTGACGAGCCCTGTCTGTCACTGTCATGATATTGTCTTTTTACGGTAGCTTTGCTTTAGTCATACAGAACCAGGTAACCTTGTGAATCACTTGAACACACAGACACAATCAGCAATGATCAGAGCCAACATCTGATTTTAAGATGCAGGTTTTTATTACAGATATGATGGACTCTTTATCATCATTTCATGTTTGAGTGCGTCATATGAAGATATTGCTCGCTGATGTCTTTCATTACAACAGATGCATTACATCAGGTGCTGGCATTTGCATTGTGACAAAGTGGCTGGAGGTGAAAGAGCTCAAGGACAGAACCTGTGATATCTCAGCTTGATGAATATGACAGAGCTGCATTCATTTAGCTCTGGTTCTACATCAATGGCTGCCAGCTACTTTTTATTCTCCTCTACCCTGACTCAGCCTAAATTAATCAAAATCCTTGAAAAATAAAGGATAAGGGGCTATCTTTAATCTGAATCATTTGAATGAATAGCTTATATTTATTTAGGACTGTTTCAAATTTTCATCCAATTCCTGTTCCTATATGGGAGGGTTAGGGGTACATACACACACAGACAAATACATACACACACTGAAATACACACACCCGTTCTCTGGTTGTGTGTCTGACCTCTGAGGTTTGGCTGAACAGTAGACCATGGTGGAGCTCTAAGTGGGTGCAGGCAGACCAGATGTGGCTGTCTAACCCCACAGACCTAACAAGTGGCTGCTTGGCCAGTAGCCTTACCACCGCTCGGCTGCTTTGCATTCTGCCTAAAAAGCAAGTGGATACGGGAGCGAGCCGCCAGTAGGGTGCTGACTCCAAACAGAGGCTGACTGAGGTATGCTATGAGGTTTAGACGAGGCCTGGGCAGGCCATCTTAAAGCTTCATGTTAAATAGGTTTATTAAAGCCGTGCTCTTATGTCTTTGTTAGTTTGTGTGCTGCCTATTAGGAGTTAATGTGGCTTTGGGTCAGTGGTAGACTGACAGTCTTCATAAATTCATACTGTTTTGCTCATTATTAACAGTATACAGTTGTAATGTACTCAGTAATGTTTTGCAGGGAAATTATAGCTATTTTCCCCCAGCAGAGACTGGTAACGTAATGAATTACTGATGCAGTTTCAGTCTCTCACTGAATTCTGGGTTGACATGTTATCACCCCCTAGCTTTTTTTTTGTCCAATCAATGTACTCCTAGTTTTTCTTACTTTTAGCTACTATAGATGGGGGAAAAAAATAAAAAAAACAATCTCCTATTGAAAGTATTCCCACTACTTGGCATTTATTCACAGAGAAAAACAGAACATAAATTTTGCATGGTCTCTGTGATTATTCATGCAGCAGCGCAGCAAAAGGGAAGTTATCCTAAGATTTACATGTACGAGTCGATACAGTCTCCAATTTTGATGGTTTAATGGAAATATCACATTACTCTAGTATTAGAGCTCCACTGGTAATTGAATAAGTAAAGGATTGTTTAAAAAAATAAATAAATAAATAAATAATGTATAATAGTATTTATTCAGTTGAAGGAAAAGTTCAACATTTTGGGAAATGCGGTTATTTGTTTTCTTGCCGATAATTAGGTCTGTCTGTTAAATATGAAACTAGATCCAGGAGATACTTAGCTTAGCTTAGCTTAGCATAATCATTTGAAGCAGCCTGGCTCTTTCCAGGAAGGCCAAGAAATAGTCCAGCATGAAACACGTCGGTTTCTCCAAACAAGATGCAACATGCTAATTATTATGTGTTTTTTTTTTTTTTTTTACTTTGGATAGAGCTAAATCTAGCTGTTTAAAAGATAAGCTAACCTCCTGGTGGTAGCTTCATATTTACTGTACAGACATGAGAGCGGTATCGATCTTTTCATCTAACATTTGTCAAGAAAGTGAATAGGCATATTTTCCTGAATGTCAGACTATTCCTTTAAGGCTCTCAAAGAACATTACTTAAACCTTGTGTTGACTTCTGGTCACATTGGCCCGTTTTAAATTTTTGTTTTATATCAGAAAATATTGGACGTAGAAATAAGCGCTGAAAACGTGTAGAAGAAAAGTTTTAAAATTTAAAACGTTGGAAAAAGCAAAAACAAATTGTGAAAAAAGGCGTCACAAATGTCAGAAAAAAAGTGTTTTTTTCAAGGTTGAAACAAAGACAATACAAGGGTTAATAACCATCTAGTTAATAACCATCTTTCAGCATATATCTCTAGTTGAAGGTCATTACGGTGCCAAGTTGATGATCAGAGTTTGTAGGCTAACACAGGATCTTAAAAGTTTACCTAGCATGCCGACCGTGAGGGTGACAAATTCCACCCCTCTGCTCTAAAACAGTCATTTGCAGCTGAGAATTATGGGAGTGTAAAGAGCTGCATTGGATTTGTTTTTTGTTTGTTTTTTTGCTTCGTGGTTTTGTAGTCTTTCAGTTCTCTCCACTTCTATCTGACGCGCTCTACTCCTTCTCTAACCCCTGTGTCTTTATCCAGCTTCTCTGTCTCCCCTCCCCCTTCACCCCTCAATCACTCTGTGTCAGCTCCTCTCCGAAAAACTTAGTTTACCATGCTGAGGTCACAACAGCCCAAACCATGAAAAACAGGAATAAACTCCCATCAACAGATTACAGACTCGAGCATGGCTTCGTTTCCAGAAATATGTAATACATTGCACATGGGTACTAAATGTGTCCCACATGTGAATGGTTCATGAGTTGTTCAGGCTGTGCTGTCTGCACCCCAAGATCTGTGCTATGTCATCAAAAAATTGTGCTCCTCATATCCACTTCCCAACATGGGAGACGTTTTTATGACCTATTGTTAAAGTCGACACAACTATCTATTCATTTTCCAATTTAGATGTGGTAAAGCTTGTGCTTATTCTCGCTTAACCTGCTGACTCATCCAGAGCACTGATCATATATTGTTTGAGAAAATGAAAGTCTGTCCCAAAAGGATCTGTTTAAAATTTCAGTTGATTTTTATTGGTAATCAATAGAGTGCACGATGCATGGCGAAGCAGCACTCTGATCTGTTGGTAAGATATGTGGCCTTTGGCGGATCAGATGGATAAACAGGGTCAGCCACAGCAGTTAAATGCAAAATAGCCCATGATCAATAGAGATCAGAGCCAGGTTGTCTCTGTCACTGTGTGAAAGGGTCGGCTTTGAGGCTGGAAGCCCGCTATTGGTCATATTGATTGAGGACTCAGGGGGAGTAAGGCCTGGACACTAGAAAGTGACAGAGTGACGATCTGCGTGTAGAGACTACTCACACAACTAGTTTGTGAACTACTTTGCTGACGAACTACCCGCTAACTCACTCGTCAGCCAGGAACATGACCAGGCTGTGTCCAAAATCACTCCATATTTACTATAGTGTGCTATATTTACTGTCTGCCATTTTATTTTATTTACCGAAGTGCAAATATAATTAATTTATACACATCTAAAAATCTACACGTGAATTTTGATATATGTACATGGACATTCACATGTCTAATTACTATACAAAAGTGACTTTGATGAGAGTAACTCACGGCCACAGGCAATTAATGGGACTACAGTAAGTGTCTTGAAATTCTGCTTGTTTATTGAATGATACTATCGCAGCAGCCTTGTGTCAGATTCCCTACTGGTCTGATCCATCATGCACTCTAAACCGTATCCTGCACACATACCACTGGGCGGTTTACTTACAATGGGAGGTGAACCAACAATTAGACAAATCCATAGGTCAAATCCAGAGAATGCGTGAATGTATTCGCATGTAGCTTGGCTGCAGATGGATGGGCTTGGTCATGCCGTGTGCTCTCCCTCCCTGTTGTGTTTTTTTTTTTCTTCCTCATTGTTTCTCTCTCAAGCTTTGTCTCACAAGCCTTCCTGGTTTTTAAATTCCCTTTAATGTTTCCCTCTCTCACTCGGTCCAACACCCATTGATGTTGCTTTTATGATCTGTTTTTATGATCTCTCTATTTTGCTCTCTCTTTCTGTCTTTCTCTCTCAGCGAACCTCTTGGTGTACTGCAGGGAAGGAATAGCAGACTAAGTGCGATTCATTCTGACGCCAGCATCAGTCTTGTGGCTGGCACAGACTTGGCATGCAGATACACACAGACACACACACAGAGCAGCCTTTCCTGTCCTGAGTTTACTCTACTTGCTGGTATGCTGCCCCAGATACCAGAGAGGAGCCAGAGCAGGCACCATACGTACTTGAGCTGCAGTGCTGTGATGTGATTAGACATGGAGTATATCGACAGCGCCTTTTCACAGATTAGTATGTAACTCTGTTGTGCTACCCATAGCTGATGGGTTTGCATGAATTTTAGAGAAAACGGTAGCTTTTAAAGACACAGATATGATTGTTTGCATGGTTTTGTGTGTGAACGAATGTGTCGTACATGTGTTTTTTGGCACACACATGCCCAGAGCGTGAGTGTGAAGCATCATGCGTTTGCACTGTCTCTCTGTATGTATCTGTCTTGCCAAAACATGTGTTTATGTGAAGACGTGGAGTCCAGCAACCGAGGCGAGAAGAATGATACACAGTGATTAGCTGTTCCACGCTTCAGCAGTCCCAAGTTTTTTTTCTTCTTTTTATCCATAAAATATCTTCAAGTCAGTGAGCATGTGTGAATATTCTTTAGGGAACTAATGCTGATGATCACTTATTTGTCATCCTTTCAACTCAAACCAGACTTTGGCTGCTACTTCTCCTGTGGTCTTCTACATGTTCGTGCCTCACGCACGTTGGAATCTGATGAAAAGAAGTGATGTTATATCATCTTTCTTGTCAGTTTGATAGTTTAATCATGAGAGTGAATGGCGTCTTTATTGCCAGTGTGCTGCTAATTCAGAGCCACCCACACATAAATGGAGCTGAAAGAGCAACTGCTAGTCTTTTTTAAAAGAATAGCAGAAAGGTAGATAAGTCTTTCAATACATTCAAATGGATTTAGATAAGCCTAGCTCTCTGTGTACACGTTTGTGTATATTTTAATGTGTTCTTATTTCATGTATATATGTGTGTGTTTCCTTACTGTGTGTCAATGTTCTCGTGTCTGAATACTTGGCAGCCTTTCATTTTCCTCGTTGCTCCTCCAGTCAGTCTGCGTCTTTTAAACAGTGGCTTCATTGATGCTCCGGTCTTCTTATCCTTTACTCTTGCCTTGGACAGTTTTAACCGATCCCACACTCACCTTACTGTTCTCCATTTTGTGTGTGTGTGTGTGTGTGTCACCTTACATACATACACAATTGCATGCATTCTTGCTCACATATGTGTGTGCATGCTACAGTGCAGACGTGTCTGTATGTTTTCTGTACGATTGTGTGTTTGAGCATATGTGAATGTGTGAGAACCAGGCTGTGATGTCATATGTGGGTCAGCAGAAGGACTTTATTGTGTCTGGAGCTCCACGGGGGTGTAAGAGGTCTGTTTTTGGCCTCCTTGTGTCCAATTGGTTTAGCACAGAGGCCCGTCTGTGGCCTGAAGAACCTGAGGAGCGCCAGGAGCCCGCGGGGCGAATAAATACGCTGTGAAAAGCGTGTTAAGAGAGGTGTGAAAGAAATCCGAGGGCGAGACGTTGGGTTTTGTGTGGAACAGTTCCCTCCCCCTCGCCTGCACAGTACACACGCTCTCTCTTTCTTTCTCTGTCACCCACACACGCTTACACTTTTCCTTTCACACACACCTCACATGGAGGTTCACAGTTCAAATAAACAGTGGCTCAAGCAGCGGGGCTGGGTCTGGTGTAAACAACAGCGGGCCGGGGTGATTTAGTTTCTCTCAGGGCACTGCTCTCTCTCACTGCTTCCTAATGGGCCATGCTTTAAATGGGGAACGTAGGGGAGAAGCAGTAAGTGGGAAATAAAGTGGGTGAAGAAACAGCTACAGTCACTTTGATGTGACTGTCTTGTGAAGAAGATTGGTCAGACCTGGTATTCCTAACAAGCCTACAGTACATTTTAAAAGGCGCGAGAAGTGATTGTTTGAAAGCCTGTCTTTGCTTGGAAATGTGCTAACTCTGAAAGTTTGACCTTGGTCTGATAAAAGTTGTTTAATGGGATTTGTGTGTGTGTGGATCGCTCAATGTGACTCATTCCTCCTTCCGTGCCTTCTCCACAGCCTTGTCTGTCCTTGTGTGCATGTGTGTTTGCTGCCTACTGTGTCCCCTCTCGGCAGCGATCAGTCAATAAAGACCCGGGTTGACTGTCTCTATCGGCCCATGATGAAACACACCTCCAGTATGTCACGTCCTGGAAATGGCAATCCATAATCTCCGCAGGCCTTCAAGATCCTGTAGGGAGTGGTGTCTGTGTGTGTGATCTGCTTATCATCCATCCCCTCCTTGTTAGGGTAAACAGTGTAACAAGATGAAATAAGGGGGAAATTAAATTGCGTAAAGCTGACTGAGAGGAATCATTTCAAAATGAAACACTGCTACTTCACCAATGATACCTTTGAAGAATCTCTGTGGGCTTTCAATATACAGTATGTTCTCTGTGGTTTTACTAGTCTATTAGCTTAAGTGACTCAGGTTTTTTGCTTAGTCTGAATCCGATTTGAGTTTAGTCTCTTAATTCCTTCTGTCAGATTCATCTGTTTATTATCCAGACTACCACGTGACCTCATCTAGAGATTCTCTTTCTTTCTCATACAACTCATTTACATCGTTTCTCCAATGGCCTACTCTATATGAACACAATCGCCCCATGAGATCCATAGCTATTGAACCGCTCCGAGCTGGATTATTGGGGTGAGAAGGTGCAAATTGAACTAGAGGAAGGAAAGGCTGCTCCCTCCAACCTTCCCATTGAGTATATTTGGATGTTTCTGTCTATGTAAGTGAAACTTTCTGCTGTGATGCCACCTGTGAGGACACGAAAGCTACAGCAAAGCTGCATTTTAATGAAAAACTAAAGAAAGGCACCGAAAACCTACTTTCTCACTCAGCTTATTACTGAAAGCAACGTATATGACCATGAATCTACATGAACAGAATGTAAAAGTTTAACAAAATGTTGTCGTTTTTTCCATATGAGATATCTGTTTTCTTTTTTTTTCTGTGCTCTTCTCACTGATTTGAATTGGTCGGGGCTCAGTTGGGAAAACGTGATGTCACGTACTTTCTTGTCAGAACAACATTTCAAACTTTAACTGTGATTGTTGCTTATTTACTGAATATTGAATAGATTATTAGAGTAGAGTATAGAGAGTTAGGGCTGACCCAAATGCTTTGAAGCGTCGACCGTTGCCATGGTAACCGTTGCCAAATCAGTATTCTTAGAGCTGTTTGTTGTGTGTGTGCCAGGGGGTGCATTCGTAGGTTCGGCGCTGTTGTGTGTGCGGCAACTGTAACGGAACATGTCACTTTGTTTTGTTTCTTTCCTGCTCATTAAGTTCCAAAAAATATTTAGGCTCCGCTACCGTCTTAAAGTCCGTGCTCTGACACCGGCTTTGTTTCACTGCAGCGCGGGCAGTAGCCTACATTCAGATAAACGCGCCCCTCCATGCTGCCAGCGTCAGTAGCTCCTTGTTCACCTGCCGGCAAAACTTCGCCCGATGACTTTAAGTGTGATCAGATTTTTTTTGAACCATCACAACATAACAGGTGTTTAAACAAAATGCATACATTACATTTTTATATTTTCCAATGTTTTTACAGGCCCTGTTTCCTGTGTACCCTGGGTATGCCTGTGCCTGTGGCCCTAGATGTGTGTGTGTGTGTGTGTGTGTGTGTGTGTGTGTGTGTGTGTGTGTGTGTGTGTGTGTGTGTGTGTGTGTGTGTGTGTGTGTGTGTGTGTGTGTGTGTGTGTGTGTGTGTGTGTGTGTGTGTGTGTGTGTGTGTGTGTGTGTGTGTGTGGTAATATGAAGCAAAATCAATTTTTTTTATTTGCTAATTCAGTGATTGAACCTTTGGGTATCCTCATACTTGACTTCATTCATTATCATCATTACTCATGTTCAACTATTTATGTTGCTATTAATTATTTTACCCAAAGCTACACACAAAAAAACAGACTGGTTTTGTGATGGGAAACTCAGACGTCCAGTTTGTGTTGTTGAAAGTCTTTTTTCCATCCAGTTGAATTGTGTTGATAGCAAATTGCAAACCAAACGTATGGTGTAGTTTTACATAAGCACAGCGCCCTGCTCATGTACATTTTTGTAGTTCCAGAGTGGATCGAAAGCCCACTGTCTAAACTCTGTTTGATGGACTGATCCTGTCTGTCGCTGCTCTACCCACAAGTCCTCCAAAGCTAAATATTTAAACGTGACATAGCTGACTGTTGGAGTTTATTTAACTAAAAGTTTGAGTTTAAACCATTACAGGAGAGCTCTGGAGAAAGTTCAAACATCCCCCCTTGGCATAGAATATTTTTTGCAGATGCAGACTATGTTTACATCGCTAGGGCAAACACTTTTCAGTATTCCTCACCTTCTATTTCACTATTCAATCCCATGTTTCTCTGCTTTTCCTTTTATCAAATGTTATCTCTAGATTTGAATTTTATGGAAGTACCATAAACCTACTGAGCATATGGCCTGCTCCAGAGCCTAACCAGCCAAATACACATTCAACATGTGTTTCTTTTGTTGCACTTTCTCACCCTAACTGGATATATGGGTTTTACCTGGCTTCTTTACAAAGAACAGTGTGTACAAACTCTCAAACTCCAAATAAAGGCTTTTGTGTTGGCTTGCCTTCTGAAAATAAGCAGTAAGATCATATATCAAGACTGCAGCTGCCACACCCACAATTGTGGTCCAGCTAATAAGTATGCACATTGTCATTATTAATGATGGAACATCTGGTAGGTCAGCCACCGGTGAGGGCTGCAAGATGATTTGTTACAGAGAGAGCACCAGAAATAAAAGTCAGAAGAGGTTTAGTTGATGGAGCGATGTAGTGAATGAAACAAAAGCCCACACTGAGAGAGGGAGAAATAGTGTGTGTGTGTGTGTGTGTGTGTGTGTGTGTGTGTGTGTGTGTGTGTGTGTGTGTGTGTGTGTGTGTGTGTGTGTGTGTGTGTGTGTGTGTGTGTGTGTGTGTGTGTGTGAGAGATAGAGAGTGTCAGAAAATCAGTATCAACTCCCACACCACTCATCTGGGTCATGATGACAAGGTGGAGAAGTGGAATATCAGTGGAGGCTGAATGAGAGAGTTGAGTCAGAGAAATGTGCTGCAGGGTGCTGAATGTGGGAGGTTCGGAGGTGGGTGGTTCATTCATGGAGCCACAAGATCATTCTGCATCAGAACTACCGCTTAATGTGTTGCTGTGAGAGAAATGAGAGATTTTTGTGCATTACTTCACAATTATTATTTTTTAAAGGCGGTTGGGTTGAGCACTCAGAAAGCTAGAGCTCCTCTCCCAAGTGTCTCTATATTTCTAAGGTACGAAAACATGAACATTAATAATGTCCCAACTAGGCATGGGCCGGTATACGATTCTGACGGTATGATAACCTTCAGCAAAAATATCACGGTATTTTTTTTAAAATATCTGGGTAAAAAAAAAAGCTTTTTCCCATTAAACACAATGTTTTTTATTTTTAAACACACTGCACTCAGGGAGACGGATTACTAAACTGCATTTTCTGTCCTTGACCGCTCATAAAAAAAACTTATATTTTAGGAATGGTATGACAGAAAATGTTAGTGGTTTTGAAACCTTGACTTTTTCAAACCACAGTATACCTTGAAACCGGTAACTGGCCCATGCCTAGTCTAAACTTATTTTTCACTTTCTCTTCTTTGCCATTCCTCATATCCCACTGCGTCCACTACAGTATTTCTTTACTTCCTACAACTGTTCCTCCCTCTTTTTCTTTTTTTTCAAACCAGCGCATGACCTAGTTATGTTTTGAATCAGAATCCACATGTACAGTCGGGCTGAGAAAAGCTCATTGACAAACTGCCGTTGTTGGGCACAGCGCGCTGGAAATTGAACTGCGTTGCCCTGGAGAGTACTGTCTACTGTGGAGATGGATGGTCTAATGGATAGACGAAGGTGGAGGGCTTGGAGTGTGTTTTTCCTCTGTGTTGAAGAGCCCTTGTGAAAGTGGGCCAGGAGGGGCAAAAACATAGCTTCAGTCCCCAGGAGGAGTCACTCCACAAAGTCACCTCCTTGCCCTGGGCCTTCAAGCGTGAAACTTGTCCATACTCTTTCTTTCTTTCCCCTTTCTCTCTCTTTTTCTTTCTCGTTGTCTGTCTCTATTTTCCCCTCTGTGGCTTAATGGCTTACCCAGGCCTCTGCATGAGCAAGATCGCTGCAGCAAGAGCTGAGTTTGTGTGCTAACGAATCCCCAAGCTAATTAGAATTTCAGCCAAGCTGGCTACTCTCCTCATTTCCTTGCCATTTCCCTCCCTTTGGACAAATACAATTTCACCCCTCAACCCGCGCAGAATTAATCCAGTTAATGTTCAACATGGGGTGAATAATGGCCACTTATCTGCTGGGAACATGGGTACAGAGAGGCTCTTGGGTGTAGGACCCATAGTGAGACCCCAGTCTTGTGTCACACTAAATCTGCTTTCTGGGCAGAGTAGTTGGGCCGCAGTACTGCTAGTTCATGGTAGAGGGGAGGTCAGGGTGGCTTCAGAATGACACTGCTCTCACTGAATGGGTTAGGAAAACCAGTGAACCTTTTATACTAAAGCCATTTCCTCTTCTTTGTGACTGGATGCGAGTGTTCACATGAGTCATTGCACCCTTAATGTAGCGGAAGGACCTTTATCCAACAGCAGGTAAGCAAACATACTCACCAGGATTATCAGCACTGGTTGTCAACAACTTCCACATCATCTCCAATGTGCCATGCACTGAGTTTAACACCCCGGTTGCTTGATTTGTTGGTCTTTGTCCTAGCACAGAATCCAGCAATTAAAGATTAACCCATTCTGCTCCAGGTTTTCTTTGGTTATGCTTGAAACATGTTGGCTTAAACAAAGACCACATCTAAAGGCCAAAGTGTCCATAGCCGTTCCGGACGGCCACTCTCAATGGCGGGGGAAAAGTCCTGCCGTCATGGAGACAGGTGAGACCTGATTAACCATTCCTATTATATGACAGAAATAGTTGTGTGAAGAATGGGGAAAAAAAATTGAGCCTGAGAGAAACGTTCATGCTTTCTTACTCACCTCTATACACTACCGACCAATCGCTTTTTGAAATGGGCGAGCTTTCAGTAAAGGAAGTTACAGAAACTGTTCTATACAGCCACCTGATTCCAAAGCCGAAAAGGTGTACGAGAGATGGGTTCAGGCGCTGTTAAGGCATATTTATAGATGTAAATTGGGTTTGGGTAAAGGGTTTACAATGTAGCTGCATGGCGGCTACATGAGTAGGCTCAGTGGTATCTACAGCAGGACTTTCGTTAACGCCTGGTGACGTTTCTACAAGCAATTTACTTTTAGGCATGCTGGCACCTTAATACTCCCTGTTGTCTTTATAGAAGTTATTCTTCAACTTGTTAACAATATCATTTGCAGTTCTGGAGACCTAATCTTGACCCATCTGTACACATTTTACTTTACAATATAGTTTTGATTTCTTTGCGATCCCTGAACTCTAATTGCAGTTTTACAATTAATTTGGGTCACTTTTTCTCCAGTCAAACCTCCAAAATCCCCTTGCTGCTCCCTATACTTCTCATTGCAGATCAGGTCTGGTTGCTAAGGAATAATATAAATATGAAGTGATAATATTACCCTGCCCTCAAAATCATGTTTGCCTCAGTTGGTTTAAGGGGCTGCAACACAGTTCAGTGGCCAGTTGGGGATCAGATTCAGAGTAGTTAGAAATTAGCTTAAGAAACCTGCAGCAGTGCGATAGAAAAGCTATATGGGAGAGAAAGCTGGTTCTCTCCCTCCCTCCCAACATGTCTGAGCTATCAGCTGTTGGGGTGAGTCCCAGCTGCCTCGTGTGTTGACTCTCGAGTGATAGCCATCAGCATTTGCCACATGAAAGGAGAGGAGACTGGTGTTCCTAAAAAAGCAGATGAGAAATAAAGATTAGGACGCTATGTTGGGATGTTGGCAACATTTCAAATCGAGATAAAGGCATTGATTTATCAGGAGTGTTTTTTGACCATATCATGCAGTATATAAATCAGTTCACTTCCCTCGTAAGAATAATGTTCTTGTAGGATAAGATCCTTTGAGGCAGTACAACTTTCTTGCATACTTCAGATAGGGCTCCTGGCTCCCAGGCGAACATATATTTACAATATCTCTTATCCTGTGCTTTGATAGAGACAAAAACCTCAATATGCTTATGCGTGCTTAGGAAGGGAGTAAACCTGGCTCTGTGTCTAAAATTACCAAGCAGAGTCTCTCGGTGCATGCCAGGGGTCTATGCATGCAATGCTATCTGTGGTATGTCCCCCAAGCTGGCCTCTACTGCTTTTATTCAGTCCTCTCGTGGCATTTAAAACAGCTCACTGCAGGTCAAGGAACACTTTATTGGGGAAAAGGGAATGACTTATTGGGGTAAATGGCTGGCCCCAAACCAGTTGACCCATTCTGTGGTTGCTCCGAGCAGAGGACACTGTCACTTAGAGCTTCTCATAAAATATTGTGGATAGGCTATAAGTACAGCCTGAGCTGTAATTGATATTCTTGTGTTTGTAAAGGGGCCGCGATTATATGTTCTTATATATGAGACCTAGTCAAGGCGGGAGCCGTCGCGCCACGTGTGAGAGGAGAATCCAGGGCAGAAAGACGGCTTTCACTAAAAAAGAAAAGCAGAGCTTTAGTCTGACTCCAGGGGAGCCAGGGGAACAGTTCCTGAAAGGAGAAAAGAGACTGCAGCACTGTCCTTAAAAACTGAGGAGGTTGTTCAGATCTGCTGGCTGTTTTCAGCAGCTACAGCAAAATTTTTCCTTGTGCAGCTTTGCATACGTTATTTCAAAGTAAGCTTTTTATATTCCTTGACACATTTAGTTTTTACTTGTGTTTGGCCAACAGGCAGCAGTGGGGCACTTTGGGAAAAATATACACAAATCTTGATTTAATTACTCTCTAACCCATTTCCATCCATCTTCCAAGATGCCTTCTGAAATCTTCCACAAATCTGTTCAGCTTTGATTGCCAGAAAACTTTTGGCCATTTTTCCTTGTTCTTGACACATTTTGTCTTACACAAATATGCAAATGAGGAGCAGCAGTGGGACGTGGTTTAACACACATTGTAGGAACAAGAGAAGAGAAATAGCAGAGATTGTCATGTGAGTGTTTGAGAGATTAAGGAACCAAAATAGCTGAGATGGTGGCAATCTGCTGGGGAACTATTGTGCTGTGTATGTTGTTGCTAACTGACTCCACATGCTCAATCAGTCCCTGATTTAATTTCCTTTTGTATTTTGGTCAGTTGTATTTCGATAAATATCAATGTGGGAAGCAAACTTTATTTATAAAGCACTTTTCAAATCAGAAGTTACAAAATGATTTATATGTAACACTAGAGACTAGAGCATTGTCTACTTGTAATAACATAAAATACCAAATATGTATAGATGGACGTTAATGAATCTTTGGTAAAAAAAAAACAACTAAAAAACAGACCCAATAGGTGCAATGCAGGGGGAAAGATAGGCTACTTTTATGATCCTGCTAAATTGTCTTTACATTTTTTTTATTCAAAGGTTTTTCATTGGTCTGTTAGGCCTTTTGTCCTTCATCCAGCTAATGTCCGCTTCTTATGTTAAACAGCACTGTGTTGTTTACAGGGGCTCACCTCCCCATTTCCCCATGCAGGTCAGCGCCCTGCAGCTCCTCTCTCCCCTCCCTCCCTCCCTCGCTCTCTTCCTCTCTTTCTCTCTCTTCTTGTCCCGGGCCAGTTGATTCAGGGAAGTGGTTTAATTCACATGCAAATCCCACCAGAACACCAGTCATTCACACTGCTAATTACGCCAGTGTTGAGACGCTGACTTGCTGACATCACACCGAGATATTAGCATGCAGGGAGGAGGGAGGAGGGTGTGTGTGTGTGTGTGTGTGTGTGTGTGTGTGTGTGTGTGTGTGTGTCAAGTTACCCCAAAGGGGGCCCATAAGACAGGAAGTAAGCGACGTTACCTTGAAACAAAAACTTAATATAAGGACAGAAATTAATAGAAGCCAACCGTTGTCTGGAAGGTCGGAAAATCCGATCTTCATGTAGCCTAGGCTTATAAAGAATGTTTCTAGGCTTTCATGATTAAGTAGGATATTCAATGAAGAAGTAATTTAATAAAAAAAAAATAAAAGCTTATTACTACCTGTGGATTTCTCAATAATTAGGCCTACGTGTAAAAGTTAGGGGTGCACCGAATCCAGGATTCGGCTTTGAATTTGGCCGAATATTGGGCTTTTTGACAGGGTTCAGTTTCCGCCGAGAAATTTTTTTCTGCCGAACACTACGCTTGCACTACGCGCGCTACGCTGGTCGATATAATGACGCCGCCGTTGATTACGGTAAGGTGTTTACGTAGGTGGACCGTTCAATGCAGTAGGTTGTGAGAAAGTGAAAATGGAACTCATGAGCAGAAAAAGTGTCGTTTGGCAGTACTTTCAGTCAAAAGAAGGCCATTCAAGTCGAGCTACATGTTCAATTTGCAGTGTTTACTTCATTAATGTGTTTTCTGTGTTAATGGACTGAGGATGGCAGTAGGATTCGGTATTCGGTTTCGGATTTGGCAGAATCTTAACCAGTGGATTCGGTATTCGGCCGAACCCCAAAAATCTGGATTCAGTGCATCCCTAGTTTAATTACAAAATAGGCCTACATAAGTAAAATCTTAACTTAAGGTCTACCTAGCTTTTCCAGAGCATTCAATCTCCATCTTCATCTTAGTTATCACTGAGCTATTTCCCTTTGTAACACTCTCCTTTTGCATTCTGTCTTTTAAGTTGGTAAAAGAAAAACCCGACTTTTTCCCAAATATTATATATGATTGAAGTTACATAACATACATACAACATGAATTGCCTACATATGTACCTATGTGTTGCCATGTGTATTGTTCTATACATGTACGGGGATAGAACAATCAAAATCACAAAGGGTACATGTATTAGATTAAATTATAAACCAAAACGTGTCCCAAAACTTTTGACAACGGTGCTTTTATTTTGAAAGTGCAAACCGGAAGCGATCGTGTAATAAATACGCTCTTGACGCCGGTTAAAGATTAAAGCGCTGCTATTCAGCGGGTCTGTCAGCGGCGAGTGGAGCAGCTCCAGCGCTCAGTGCTTATAACTCCGCACGGATCTTCATTTAGAGCCGTCAGCAGTAACCCTGCTTCCAAGAGAGATTTCTGTCTTATTCATTTGGATTTTCAAATATTTCGTTGGAATCTGCGCTCTCGTTTGGATCTGTAAATGGGGTTCTGGTTTTACGCACTTTAAGTTGGCTCTCCGTCTGCGCTTTTCTCCTCATTTGCTGAACTCCTGAATGTGTTTGCGGAGAGCAGAGGGTTGACAAAAGGTTTTTAAACGGAGGGGGTACATGTAGCAGAGGGGTGCAGACACCACACAGCGGGTGAGAGTGGGGTGTTTGCGTGGCAAAGCTGTGGCGTTGGAGTTGTATGACAAATTCTGCAATGAGAAAGACTCATTTTAAAACCCGCACCACCACAACCAGCACCGACGTCAGGGCTATGGCTGACATCCGTCGCAGTTTGTAAGAAGGTGAGCAGCTGATTATTGATCGTGTTTATGTTGTGTTTGGAGCCGTTTAATAGCGCGACGGACGACTCGTTGGGAGTTTTGAAAGCTTAATGGAAAAGACAATTGAGTCACATGTGTTTAAATGTATGACATCGAATTTGTTTCTGACTAAGCTTTTTGCTCTCTCTTTGAAATATGTGCGTAAAGTAGTCACAGCACTAAAAGAAAAAAAAATCCATGGGCTTTGAAAATAAGTTTTCGCCTTTTTCTTCTTTGTCACTTTGCTCAACGCCGGGTGTTATTTGGATGCAGAGTTGTCGGACTCGCTTTCACCGTTTAAATATCCCCCACCCCACCCCCTGTGGCGCAATGGTCAAGCTACTGTGCGCTTTCCAGCCAGAAAGTCTTTGTTGTGCAGAGTCAGACTCTGTGCCATATGGATTATATATTGCTTAGTAAATTAACTGATAAATAAACAGGCCTCTATCAAATATGTAATTCCCTCCTCCAGATCAACTTGCTTCATGATGTTTCTCCAGTCAAGTCTTATTATTTTGTCATTGTCATAGTTAAAATACTCTAATCATTTCCTGGAGTTTGCTGCAAACTGCACCGGAAACAAGTTGCATAATCGTTTTTAACACATTACGAGACTGCAGGCTAATTGAGCCATTTAGATGGCTACTTTTTGGCCGTGTAAAGGGTCACTGGATTAGCACATGAATAGACTGACGGGGAGATAATGAATAATGTGGCTTCAGCAGCTGGCTGCAGTATCATTGGGCTCCTCGGGTCTGAGAGCAGCCCACACATTAACTGAACTGACAGGAGCCTAAACGCCAGATCAACATTATTTCTGACATCCGCAACTGCTTTTTATTTATTTATTTATTTTTTGGTGGGGGGGGAGAATCACCGCATTGGTTGGTGCTCTTTTTCCCCACTGACAAGAAAGAAAAGTCAACATAATATCCCAATAAAATTCCTAGGAGGATGGCAGATTTCCTGGCAATGTGTTACCAGTGTTTGAGTATGGTCTGAAGTCTGTACTGAGATTGTCTTGGAAGCCCGTCCCTTCCTTGATAAAGTAGAGTCACTTTATGGAACAAGTCAACAGTGAATGAATAAGTTATGTGGTCCAGTCTCAATTATAGTATGTCTGTACCATTCACTTCTTAAAGCTGAGTGAGAGAATATAGAAGAAAAAGCCCAGTCTATTACAGATCTACAATTTAAAAAATACTGTGACCGTTGAGCTCTGATGTTGTTGTCCTCGTAGTGCATGTGTTTTGTGTGTATTACATATCTCCAGTTACTGTAGGTTACATTATACAGTTGAAAGTCTCACCCAAATTCGTCATTAGGTTGTGTTCTGCTAGCTTTTGGCTCTCAATAATTTTGGCATTTAAATATTTCTTCATAACTCTTTCTGAAAACCTGAAACATTGATACTAAACATGTTAAATAGCTATTTGCCTTACTGGACAACACAAATAATTTCAACCAAGATGAGACAGTCATTATTTCGCACGAGTCTTAGGTTCACTATTACAGGGGTGCTCCAGCGGTTTTTGTACTGTGCTTTCATAAAGTTGGGGGGGTCCATTGATTGAAATTGAAGCAGCAGAGGTCAAGATATCCCAACTTTTTAAGTTGATGATTAGACCCTCCACTGCCTCGTAAATGCCCACTTTTCTTGAACCCCATACCTCTAGTTTGTAACGCGGGATTTCTGTTGAAAAATGTAACTTTCTGGCCCAATTCTAGTAATATGCACAATTGGAGTGTCTCATGGGAGCGTTTATTGTTGAATGCTAATGAAATAGTCACATTTAGATAAAAAATGCAAAGATGCCTATGTTGCTGTCCATTACACTAGAGGAAACTCATCAACAGGTTGAGGCTAGTGGTCTAACGGCTAGTTGAAAAGAGAGCATGACTTTGGCTCTTTATAATTTGTTATGACAGGTGGATGCAGGCCTAATCTCTGTCCTTGGTAACACACGCTGCATCTGGGTCCTACTAATTAGCCACTAATGGAAAACGTCTTGGTCGAGCCTGATTCTTGTCAGGGACACCTCCAGTCATGTCCAACTGTGATTGGCTCCTAAGCTCTGATGTCAACATGCAGCCCGGTGTATATAAAAATACCTTGTTTGTATAATGGTAATTTGAGCAAGCGGGGCTAATCGTTGAATCCTGAAAATTCTGTTTCAAAACACTGGACAACAGAAATGTTGTAATCACCAAACAAAAGGCAGTTAAAGAGAAAAGAGTCTGTCCTCCCCCCCCCCCCCCCCCCCCCCCCCCCCCCACACACACACACACACACACACACACACACACACACACACACACACACACACACTTTCAGAGAAAACAAAAGCAGAGGCAGGAAAATAGAAGACCATGCTTGGCTGCAGTGTGCCCCCAGCTGTTCTCTCCTCTGAGCTCTCCTCTCTTGTCATCTAACCTCAGTTTTTGCGCAGAGCTGCCATTTAAAAATGGGATTTTAATCTGGCCATCTAGAGTGATGCCATGGAAAAGCTGCAGCGGTTTTGGGAGCTGCTCAGGAATGAGAGTGGAATGAGACTTCAGCTTCAAATCCTCCAAGGCTACTCGCTCCCCTGGCTTTTGGATACAGTTGAATCAGATGGTTTTCTAAGCTTGGGTTGAAAAGCGTCTCCTAAGGAATTATAGTTACAACCCTAGCCCTATATTTTTTTTTTTTTTTTTTTTTTTTGCCTTGCAAAGATAATTTTGAGTCAACTTTTGCTTTGCTGTGAAGCACATTTACTAAGATGGTAGATTTTTATCCCAGAGACAACAACATGGCTATTTTGGACCAAACTGGAGACCATGCTTGCTGAAGATCTTGCAGCAGTGATCTAACGCAATTGAACCAAGTCTTATGTAACTTTTAGAGGTGCCTAGCAGACTAGTTACATATTAAAACCACCCGTTACCTGGGTTACAGGGCTAATGTAGAGGAGCAAGACAATGATAATTAACCCAAAACGGTGAATCATTCTCTACTGACATGGTCACAGGGATTATTGTCCAAAAACAATACCCCCCGGGTCTTGAATAAACCCCACACTCCACCTGACCAATGATACATCAGCATTTACATCTCCCAGGGGATGAAAGCCCAGTCGTGTTTGAATAAAGAACAAGCCTTTTAACTTCCCTTCTCTTTACCTCTCAGTCATTTATGAGGCAACAGCGATGCACTTGACTTGTATTACCAAAGACCCCAAATCTCTCCTAATTGAAATCACGTAGATTACAAGGGGAAGCTCGGGGATTAGGTTTCAGTGGAGGGGAAATCCCAGGCATGTGCATGAAGCGTGTTGTAAATCATGAGGATAGAAGGGGATGGAAGGAGCAACAGGCCCCTGTAGGCCTACAGTATCTCTGCCAGCGCTGATGTGGGTGATCAGATATTTTCGAGTTCAGTCACTTGAGGAAGGTCATCATCACACATCTGGACTGAGAGAGTGGGGTCGGATAGGTGTGTTTCTCCAACGGTTACAAGCTTCTCTGCCTCCAAATTGAACTCCACAGAGACCATAGGCGGAGAGTGGGGCAGGGAAGTTGTAATGTGTCCTCTCGGAAGGAATGCGGTGTGAAATGCTTTCCTTCAGCTCTGGCTATTTGTATACTCTTATCGCCAAGAGTCCCTCCTCACCCCAAGGCAGAAATAACTGCTAACCACCTGGCAGCGTGTCATAAGACTGGAAAGGGTGTCCATACGTGCTTAATGCTGTTTGTCTTCCCTTATGGTGTCTTTGTCTTACACTCATCATCCTCGCTGCGAGTGTGTGTTCTTGGAGACGCACACATGTCTGTGTGTCAGCCAGTTAACCCGCCTTAAATTAGTAATGATGGTGAAGGTGCTGGGCTGTAATGAGGCACGCTGCGTCGCCCCTGGCTATAGCTACATGCCGCTGGGACGTGGATTTTCTAAAGAGTCGGCCTGCTTGACAACTGCTTGATGACTTTGTCTGCCTGAGCTGCATCGCTGCTCTGTTTATCATAACATTAATATTAATGCTGATGATATCTGGCCACTTCATGTGTAATATTTATAGAGTTAGTTTGTGAAGCTTGTGACTTGCTCACTGCAGAAATTGCAGGGTTCTGCCTATCTGCTTAGGGCGGTGTTGAAAGCTGGAGCTGACAGTTATAGGCTGTTAGGCTCCTCACAGATGGCAATGAATCTCAAGAGGTGATGGAGAATTCTTCAAACGTTAAACCTGTATATTTGTATGTTTTCTTTCTAAGGAATACATGTCATATGTTGTGGGATGTTTTACTTGGAGAGCTACAAGTCTTTCCAGTGTCCATTCTATCAACAAAATCCATCAGTGCTAAGCCAAGTAGACTGAAGTGCTTTGTTAACCAAGACTCAACCCTTGGACAAGAAGTGCCCCTTTTGAACGACAGACAAGGTGAGACTTGGCCAGCTCTCCACATGGCGCTGTCTGCACTACAAGCACTTTATACTACCACATCCTCAGCCGACCAAGCTGTCAGTCTGTCAAACGGTGTCCCGATTGTCCTTAAGCTCTTCCGTAGGGCAGGCAGTCAGTCAGTCAGTCATCCATCTGGGAAAGTAATGGGATTGTCTCCCTGGTTTGGCCACCTAAGGGGGAGAAAGGTTTAGTGGGATGCAACCTTCTGGCCACCCAGAGTTTACATCTCCATTCAGAGGCTTAGAGCTTTCAAGGACACAGGAATCCGCGCGTATGCAGTGTCTTCTGCCTTTGGATCCAAGTACAGACCTGGTGAAGGTGGCCTATATTTTTATTTTTAATCCATGCTCTCAGGTATTTAACCCACATCCTCTTCTGCTTTTTGGGAGATGTTGTACACGCTCTGTCATTTTCAAGTTTTCGAATCATTTCTGTCTCTTAATCCCAATATTTTGTAAGACAACACTTCAGAATAGTAGTCTGTGCGTGCGCACGTACAGTGCTGCTTTCCGTCACTGTCATTGGCTGTATTCTGCTAATATCCATAGTATGTTAGTGATTATATCCTTTTTCTTGGCACCCGAGAGGATTGTTGAGTGTTGTATTTGTGGAACCCACATTTTACTGTGAGTTGCAGTGGGAAGCCTTGACCTTTTTAAACTGTGTGGTGTTCACTTCCTTTACGAGGAGAGGGTCTGCAAACAGACGCCATATGGGTTTGAGCAAAAATCGAGCGATTCACAGAATTTTTGAGGGGGCTTTACTATGGCTACAGACGAGTAGGTTGGGTGACAGATTTTTTTTTAACAGGTAGTCGTCTGAGGTTACCTTTTGAAAAAAGCAATTTAGGTTATTTTTATTTTTTGGTGATTGATGGCAGGCTTCAGAGGCCCAAACAGCAACTGCAGTATGACGTCTTGTTTCTGTTGAAACTCTACCTCCCCAAATGTATTTCTGTTTACACTGTGATTTATTAAACTGAGGGGTTGTTTTTAACCCTACTGGTGGTGTATTCTGGGGAATAAAGAGTTAAAATGTACAAAAGTTATTTGCAAAGCACAAATCACACTATTCAACAGTGTAATTTAGGAGGCCAAATAACTTTTGCCTTCATTTATTCCATTAAATCTTTCATTATTGTTGAACCAAAGTTTAGTCTTCATACGACATTGGCTTAACAGATGCTCTTTGTCTGTTTTTGTCCGTCTTGTAGGAAGATCTGTGTGCACTGTAAGTGTCGCCGTGAGGAGCATGCTGTAACAGCCATGCCTGTAGAGATGGAGAAGACGGTCACCAAGCTGATGTACGACTTCCAGAGGAACTCCACCTCTGACGACGACTCGGGCTGTGCCCTGGAGGAGTACGCCTGGGTCCCACCAGGACTCAAACCTGAACAGGTATTAAGAACTTCTTACACTCATCTGAGCCACATTAAATTCACACTGGACGGCACCACTGAGGTCTAATTGCGCAGTTGTCCTGTTTTCTAAAGATTGTTGTCCAGCAGCTGGTGTTAACAACAGACTAGTATGTCAGAAATGGATCAAAAGACAATGACAGTCCTGGGATCACATTACAATTACACTCATCAAAAATCTCTGATTTCATTATATGTACACATTACAGTAAGAGTTCAAATGTATAGATGAGACATGTTTGGTGTATCAAACATTTGAGTGTGAATAAAATGACAGAGTGACACAGAGGGGGGGAAGGATTTCAGTAATATGCACAGAAAGATTACAAGTTTATACATCTACATACCAGTAGTGTAAACCTAATGAAAGTTTGTGTTGCACCTCATGCCAGTATTTTATAATTATTCAGTTAGAGCCCCACCTCATATGATAGCTCACCAATTATGCTGACTGCTCCTTCTTCAGGCTAATGGATAACAAGGATTATGTGGCGCCAGCAGTCAGTCAAATTAATCTCCAATTCATTTTGCCTGCAAACATGTTGACAGTAGGTTTCATCGCTCTCACGGCAACAAAGCTAAGCCTGAGTAATTCACAAACTCATTAAAGGTCCCATGCATGTTGAAGAAAATCCTATTTTAAAGTGCTCAATTGAACCATAGGTGTTCACATGTGGGAGGGTTTCCAGTTTTATAGGACAATAGAAGCGTTTGTGGAAGCTGGTTTCATGTTGTTGATGAGCTGGAAGCAATGAACAGGCCAATACAATGTTATTACGGCCCCTAGTTTTCACTACCGAGGACTGAGTGCAGCTATTTTTCATCCCCCTCAAGGGTCACGCGTCTCACCCTGAAGTCAATTAGGTTCATGTCTAGTGGCGGTATGACCTCAGGAATAGTCAGACCATAATGGAAACTGGACTGTGCAGTATTGCATCAGCACAACACTATAAACAATCTTGAAATGAACTAGCTATTTTTGTATTTTGTGGAAAATATTGTGACAATTAAGAGCACTTCTAACAGCCAAGAAGAAGAGTGTCCTTAGCCATAGCAATTTACATTTTCCCAACCTTACGTCAAAGGCATTCAAGCTGCGGAAACTTGTTGTTTCACCTCCTACAGAGGAGCGGAAGTATGCCTGATGTGGGGCTTTTCAACACCCAGCCTTCCTCTGCAATAGGTAAAGACAGAGTGAGAATAGAAGGTGATGGTAAACACAAAGCTAATCTCCAGGATCTAAACGGTGGGTTTAGGTTTCCCCGTAGGGAGCCGGGGCTGTGATAAGTCTGCTATTCAGCCAGCAGTGGTGTAAATTCACCACTCTGTAACGAGAGATTTCAGACCAGGACAGCGGCATTCAGTCAGCTATATCTGAGGATTATGAGGGATAACTCAGCACCTAGTTAGGACTGTTAAACTTGTGTGTGTGTGTGTGTGTGTGTGTGTGTGTGTGTGTGTGTGTGTGTGTGTGTGTGTGTGTGTGTGTGTGTGTGTGTGTGTGTGTGTGTGTGCATTTTTGTCAACAATCGCTGGAAAACAGACCTTTATCACCAAACTCAGTCATTACTGAGTGTGTCGGAGATGTTATTGAACTGCAGTGTTAAGGAGGGCCTGCCAACATTCTCTCTCCCACTTCTTCTTTTGCTCTCCTCTCTCCATCCTTCTCAAATAAAATTATTGACTGTTGCCAAGTTACAGTTTGCCAAGGCCAAGAATGTTGCTCACCATTGCCCTGTCTTTTTTTTTTTTTTTTTTTTTTTAATGTAGCAAGAGCTGCACTCTAATGTGCAAACGCTATTCAGCATGTACCAGGATCAGATTTTAATTTGCATTCAAACATGAAGTCTGCTTTTTCAGACTGCTCCCATGTGGGATATTTGAATAGAAATTCAGTTCAAGGTTTTTCATGCAATCCAGGTTCTGATGTGGATTAACTTTCAGACAACAAAGAGCCCATCTGAAAGGTACCTGAGGCTAGTTTGACCTGTTCCAAATGGACCTGACTGATTCCCATCCGAGTTCAAGGACCATGCCAAATGTCAGCCCATTACCTGATTACAGCCAGCAGCTGTGAATGGGAGATAAATGATATACACACAACTCCCTGTTCAGATCGGATCATGGTTTTGAGTCACAGATTGTATACATTTTCAGATTAGCACAAAAAAGGGGGAATTTAAATGATTTATTAAAAATGTAATAACACAAACTTCCCCCAGTAATTTGTGGTTAAACGACAAAAGTTGACAAATGTTGCCTGTATCTTTTCACGGCAACCCTTCATAGAGATTTATCAGCTTACTTTAAGTAACGGCGACAGTAAAAATGCATTTCACACACACTATTATTATGGTTAAACTTTGCAATTGATCCGCGGTTCACATGCATTCCGAACCGTGACTGTTGATCCGTACGGACCACGGATCAACTATGGTCTGTTACACCACAAATAGATATTCATGGTCCACAGAGGATGAAAGCCTCTAACTTGGGTGATCCTCTGACCTATCCTCTAGTGCCACAATGAGGATGTTTATTGCTAATCAGCAAATGTTACCATGCTAATACACCAAACTAAGAGCCCATTCAGACCAGAAAAAGCTATCCGGCGATTCGCCACAGGGTTGTGCGGTGGTGGCAGTGTCACTTGTAAATGGCCCATTTGTGTGACATCCCATTATGGTTTTTTTTAACCCCCTAATGTAGCACCTGTAGACTTTATATTTCATAATTATTGTTTTCCGTCAGATCGTTTATAGATCTCATCATTTCAGACCGCACTATCATGAACAAACGTGTAACAGCTGACTATTACAAAAGTGCTTGTGTTTTGTTTTTTACCCTCGAGGGTGCTTTCCAATACCCATACTACCATACTATTTAGTATGCCAGAAACCGATTTAGTATGTCCCAATACATAGTATGTCAAATGCAGTATGCCCACAATTCCAGGATGTCCTACTGCATTCGGTCACATTTTGCAGTATGCAAGCCAGCATGCTTTTTTGGCTATTCTGACCCACAATCCTCTGCACAGCGTAAGATATATCCCATTGACTGAGCCGCAGAGAGAGCACAGACAGATGACAGCCTGACTGCCTGCTTATTGACGGTTATGAGCAAGAGGGTCAAAGGCACAGTCTTATGACAAAGTAGTGTGTCCCAATTGTATGCACACTGTACCTTGTAAGGGCAGATGCAGTACGTACTAAAATGAAATAGGAAAAAGTATGTGATTTGGAACATAGCACAAGATGGTGACAATGGTAAACATTGTACCTGCTAAACATCAGCACAATATCATTTAACTGAGCACCACTGTCCCTATACACCCTCACAGAGCTGCTAGCATTGCTGTAGACTCTTAGTATATTGAGTATAGGTTATATTTCATGCGTAATTAACCCATCTCAGGCCTTTTGAACTTTCAAACTCATTAAATTTGCTCCCACAACTGTGCTGCTGACTACAGTGTTGAGCTGTGGGCACTTGCACATTTCAGCAAAGACATTAGAAGAGAAAGACAGCGAATGAAAACGCAGTCATTAAATCTGCTCACTTCACTATGAAAGCACTATCTTTCCCACCATGTTTGGCTGTAACTACCAGTGTTTTCTTAACAATATAATATCTTGTGTGTCCACTAACCACTGTGAAGTGGCTTGTTAAGAAAATGTCAGGACTGGTGCCTAGTGGTGTCTTTTCCTCTAGCTGTCTGGCCATTAACAGCAATAGAAACCAGCTGTGTGAAGCGTGCGCTCTTGTCAATCAGATGTGAAGTCCTACCATTTGCTTTAGCTTTTTAAAACACTCCTTTCAGTACAGTTTGAAATTCTGCCCTGTCTTTAGTTCGGTCTGCTTTCGATTACCGTTATTATCACAAGCTGCTCCTCCAACTGTGTCCATTATGTGTATCTAAGTGTGCGTGTGTATCTGTCTTTAGATCTTTTCCTCGAGGCAACAATCCTTTCACCTCTAGATTGTAACCCTGTTGTTGTTGTTGTTGTTGTTGGAAGCATGTTTCATAATTTATCATTAGCAGTATGTGTGTGTGTGTGTGCATCTGGAAGCATAGGCGCTTTGTCCACAGTCAGTCTTTCATGGACCATCCTGAGATCCGCCTGGCGTCCAGATCCATGTTGCTGGACATGGATCCGGCGTCCCTCGCCAACACCGTTGGAAGCCAACAAAAGCAGAGCAGAAGGAAATGGGTTACACTTACAACAAGACGTTCCTGCTGTAAATTCATCCAAACAACAAACATGCATTTAGACTGTGGCACTACAGCATCGGGAGAAGAAAACGTAAAAATATGAGAGTTTTTAAAAGCAATATATTTTAATTTTGTTCTCTACGTACCGATGTGTGTCTGCGTTATTCAAGTTAATCTGTTTAGTGTTTTGAGTGACTGTGTTATTGCCAAGGACAAAGCTAATGGCTTCTAGGCAGTAGATCCATTGGAAGACAGATAAGGCATTAAGATTGGCGTGACCTAGTCAGCAGGTATCGATCATGTTGTTTCTCTTTACATTCAAAGTCTTCATTGTGTGTTCTTCTGTATTGTTTTTGTTTCTTACATTTGATCAAACATTATCTTGATTCTTCTTCTACTTTCACTCTCTTCATCCATCTGTAATTTCATCATGTCTTTATTTTCCTCTCCACACCTCTCCTACTCCTCTTTCTTGAGCCTCTGTCCTCGAATCTCCCTTTAAAACCCTGTGGCTTTCGTGGTTTGCACCCCCCTCAAATCACATTCATATATGACTGCCCTGACCTCTGTTATACCCCGGCCCCCTGTTACAGTGTCATAAAAAAGACTGCAATAAATAAAACGGAGATGACACTTATTGTCTGCAGCTATAATGTAAAGATTGACCAAAGCAATTTGGAATGGCCAGATAAGCATTAATCCCGCTGTCACACACATTGTTATGCACACACACACTGCTACATGCATTTGTGTAATCACGTGTGTACGTGAGTGTGTGTGCACATTTGACAGGTCAGCGATACATTCCCATGTCAATGTGCAAAGATGGAGAGGTGCGGTTCCATTAAGTCTCCGCGGGTGGGCCATAAATCAAAGTGATTTTCTGTGTGTGGTGGTCACTCCCGGTTGTAGAGCCTGTTAATTTAGTCTCCTCACAGTTTTTTAGTTTTTTTTTTTTTTTTTAGTGCTGAAATGATAAATAGACATATAATAATTTAACCGTTTTGTGTAATTTGTCATGTACAGATGTGTAGGTTCCAGCTTCTCTAAAGGAAGATTTGTAGCTTTTCTTTGTCTTATTATAAACTGTATCTGACCATTTAGCTGTTTTACTATTGTACAGACAAAGTAAGCAATTGGAAAAGTGAGAGTATGGGAGCTCTCTTTCCTTATTTTGTGACATTTCATAGACAAAATATGAAATCAATTAACCAGAAATAGTAATTGAGGGTTAGGGTTAGTTAATTTGATAATTAAAATGATCAGTGTATTTTGGGTTTGTCAGCTACTTGACATGTTACAGATATGTTGTTGTTGTTCTTTATCATCACGCACATCCTCTTTCTGTCTCTGTCTCGTGCTCAGGTTCACCAGTACTACAGCTCCCTGCCCGAGGACAAGGTGCCCTATGTGAACAGCCCAGGAGAGAAATACCGAATCAAACAGCTGCTCCAGCAGCTCCCGCCCCACGACAATGAGGTGAGAGTCCAAACTAACCCCCTCCCCACCCCCTTCCATCCATCCATATATCTATCCCCTCCTTCAGGGCAGTACAGAGATAAAAGGGATGAGACAGAAAACAGGAAATAAGAGTCTGTCGTGTGTGTGTGTGTGTGTGTGTGTGTGTGTGTGTGTGTGTGTGTGTGTGTGTGTGTTCCTTTTATTGATTTAAAGAAACGGAGGCAACCACCTACCAACTCTATGCGTCTGCGTTACTTATCCCACTTTTCAAATGTGTGTGTCTAGGTACGTTACTGTAACGGTTTGGACGACGAGGAGAAGCGAGAACTAAAGCTCTTCAGTAACCAGCGAAAACGGGAGAACCTGGGCCGCGGCAACGTCCGGCCGTTCCCCGTGACGATGACGGGGGCAATCTGCGAACAGGTATGGTACAGAAATATCCAAAACATACATTTTTGTGTCGTTTCCCCAGCAGTCAAGAGATATGACAAGATGATCAAAATTTAATTTCTGCGTTGCGTGACAAGAGCAAATTAAGCGCATTGAGGTCAAAGGTGCGTCATGAGGCCGATGGAATGAAAGCATTAAATAGTGTGACAGATATATTGAACAGCCCGCTGGCATTTCAGGTCTTTGTAATGATGTACGAGAGGTGCTTGATGTTGACAGGGCAGAGACGTACAGTCGCCCGCTTTTATCACAACGTTGTGGCCTTGTCAGTCTCACCTCCAAAGTGTTGTTCTTAAGAAGATCTTAAAGTGTTGCATGTGTGTGTTTTGTCTCATTCTCCCCGCTGCCATAGCAGCTGTCTACCAATTACAGTTTTTGTTTGTCTTAAAATGTAGCTTCGCATAATACCTCGGAGAACTAAGTTACAGTTAAAACTGCTCTAAATCCCTCTGAAAACATTTCATAGTATTACCCAGTGTCCCATCAAATATTTAATGTATTGTCTACATTTATTCTTCAGTGGGCTACAGAGTGCAATGGAGTGTTCTTTTAACAACAAACAGCGCACTTCAGCAGCTGCTAGCCATTTGGTACTGTGTGTACAACGGGCTCAAGCAAAACGGAGCTACTCTCTGTTGTGTTGGTGCCTCGGGTGTATAGCTGCTTTAAAGCTTGTGTTTCTCATTCACTCAGCAGACACACACACGCATACATGAGGGAGCAGATTGTTGGGAGAGTGTGTATTGATTTAATTCCCTGCCCCCATTTGGCCTCCTTGCAGCAGTAGCCTATGTGCCAGTTAGATAACCTGATTGTAACTCTTGCTCCGTCTCCATCTTCCAACCCCTCTAAATCTACTTTGCCTACCCGACCTTACCCTGCGCACTCCCTCTCGTTTTATCTTTCCAGCTTCTTTACCTTTACACCTCCACGCCAGTCTTGCTCTCCTTTTTATCCTCTCATATATCCCTCAAATTGTATTTCTCCCCTATTGCCACACCAATGTCTTCCAGCAGCATTTTAACTTCCTCTCTTTGTCTGTGTGCTTGTCCTCTCCGGTCACACATGTAAACACACCCTCGTGCTCTCAAGTTTTCATCCCAAATTGTGTTAAACACCAAGATGCAACCAATCTGTATCAGCACCAATACTGACCTTTTATTAAAGATCCCATGAAATGGGCTCTTGAACTTCTTGGAAAACTGGACATCTTCAGTGGGGATCTGCTGTAGTGCTGAAACCATTAATTGATCCATTTGTCATTTAAACATTCCCATGTTCCAGCTTTGCATTTGTAAAGATGTGCTGCTTTTCTTTGTCTTATGTGATAGTGAATGGAATATCTTTGGGGGTTTGGACTGTTGGATAAAACAAGCAATATATAAAACAAGCAATATGACATTGCTATTGAAACAATAGGAAATTGTGTTTTTTTTTTTTTTAAGGGTTCCTTAGACATTTGACCATGTTGAGCCCATCATCTCTGGACGAGTTGGCTGACTTCATAATGAATAAATTATATATATATATATATATATATATATATATATATATATATATATATATATATATATATATATATATATATATATATATATATATATAAAAAAAAATTTGGGGGTTTGTAACTCAAATATTTCTGAATCGTTTTACAGCCTTTTTCTTTTACAATGAAAAGTCACTCTGGACACTTGTCCATTACCATAGATTACTTAGTTGTCCCTCCAGGAATTCGCAATGTTGCGATGGCAACAATTCACGCAAATTCAACCAATCACTGTGAATTTGGTGTGGCTCGCAATTTTGACCAATAACCGGAGTTTCCCGTGGCTTCAACCAATCACAGCAGTCCCACGTGCCAGACTTTGTATCAGTATGTGACGCTGAGAGCCACTGACCAAGCGGGAGTGAGAACGGATTGACGTAACGCACGCACGTTGCCAAATTAATTTCCTTTTTTCTGATATGAAGACAAGACGTGTGTGACTCTAACATCTCACATTTACCAACAAAAAGTACAGCGAAAGACCGTGCAAAACATTTCAGACCATTCTGTCAACCTGTATACATTTTAACGTCAATGTAAGCTGTAACAATTTCTCACTCTAAAGTCGCTGAAAGCTGCTGCTGTTTCAATCCTGTCGGCTCTCTGCAGCGGGCGGGGCTAGCGCTCAGTTCCCCCTGCGACTTACACGCGCGCACACACACACAAACCCACACGGTGGATGCAGGAAAAACCGGAGATGAGATGTACAGGATGACCTAAATTGAGGACAGTTATGCTCGTTATTGTAAGTGCAATCATAAGTTAAAGTCCAATAAGTACTTTATCAAACCGTATGGATGTGTGTCACAGGCCAAGATAGGAAATTAACTAACAGTGTAAAGATCAACAAGCTACTGACACATATGTTCAAATTTGATTCATTCAATAAATTATTATTTTTTTTGTCTTAAATACGCCAGCCATTTTCATATTTTTTTTGGTTAGGAAAACTCAGCCCAAAGTAGTTTTATTCTCCCCAAATAAGTTTCCTTTTTATTTTTAAAGAACTATACAAAAAAAAATTGCAACTTTTTTTTTGCAACTTTCACTGTCTCACAGCTTCATTGCAACAAAAATACAAAAGACATTGCAACTTTTATCGCAATGTTTTACAAACGCTCCTGCAAAATCAGGCATTTTGGGCCGCAACAATCTGAAAAAAAGGCCTTGAAATCCTGGAGGGGCCTGACTTAGGTTCTCAGTCACTGTCATAAGGAAATGTTAATAACAAAGAATAGAAATTCCATTTTTCTTTTACATTTAGGGCCCTATTTTAACGATCTAAGCGCACGGCGTGAAGCACATGGCGCAGGTGCATTTAGGGCGTGTCCAAATCCACTTTTGCTAGTTTGACGGCGGAAAAAAGGGTTAGTGCGCCAGGCGCATGGTTCAAAAGGGTTGTACTTAATGTCTTCATTAATTTATAGGTATGTTTTGGGCCTAACATGCAATAAACCAATCGGTGTCATCTTCCATTCCCTTTTAAAAGCCAGGCGCGTTTGTACCTTGACGCACTGCTATTATGATGGCGGATTTGCACCATATTTTTAATCATGTGTGTGTGTCAAGCATAGTGTGCGCGCGCTGTGCATTAGGCTAGGCGCATTTTACTAATTTGCTGTTAAAATAACAATGAAATGCTGCGTTATTGACTTTAGACCGGGTTTTTGTTGGTCAGTGGTCACTTCCCGCTGCCTCAAGATAGCAATATGCCAAAAATTCACCTGAACACACCTCCCTGTAAGACCAGCAAGCCCATGGGTGCAGGTGCATTTGCTAGTTAAACGACGTGGGCGCAGGACGGAGAAATTGACAACTGCGTCGGTCTTAAACTAGCAACGACACCTGCGTCGGGCTTTGCGCTGCGCCGGGTGCAAGATAGGGCCCTAACAGTGTAATAGGCAGACAGGAAACCTAGGGAGCATGAGAAGTCCACCACTTGGCCACTGGGTGCTCGGGTGTACAAAACGACAAAAACTTTTGTTTTTTTGCACAATTATAGAACTTCATCTCTGTATCGGTCACTACATTGAGTTTAGGTATTGGAATTGGTACTGGAGAAAAAAAGCTGATCTAAGTAGTGACGAGTACCGACAAAAGCTGCGTGGCTGCAACCATTTACTCAAAAACTCTCTTCTTCCTATTCCTCCACCTCTTTTTAGTGCGGAGGCCAGATAAATGGCGGAGACATTGCTGTATTTGCATCACGGGCAGGTCACAGCGTGTGTTGGCATCCAGCCTGCTTCGTGTGCAGCATGTGCAACGAGCTTCTGGTGGACCTCATCTACTTCTACCAGGACGGGAAGATCTACTGCGGCCGGCACCACGCCGAGAGGCTGAAGCCGCGCTGCACCGCCTGCGATGAGGTAGACACCGTTTACATGCAAACGCGCACACATGCCTGCACATGGACGATCATGTGTTCAGACACACATATCACTTACTTGAACATACTGTGTCTGTACTGTGGGACTGTGTCGGTAGAGTTTTTTTATTAAATGTTTACAGGCACAAATTGTTCAAAAATGCATGACTATAACGTCAAACTGCTGTCGTATGATGCTCACAGGCTTCCATAAACACTGTCACAGTTTAACACATGCAAGGGTTTTTCTGGTCTAATGGGGTCGGCTCTCAATATCCTGATCTCCCAACCATTAGCACTGAGTTACACTCTCTGCAAATGGGGACAAGTACATAAAAAGCACCCCAGTGTTTTAACAGCAGCGTAATTAAAAGTAAATGCACCATCTAGATTTCACCAAGTCCCCACACACATTAGCCTCCTACACAAGTCAGTGACAAAGAGGAGGATCTAAGATTACTAAGCTCCAGAGGAGTAAACTGTGCGTATGGAGGTGCAGAAAGGACGAGCCGAGCCTTTGTCCTGTCATTCAGCGGGCAGTAATAACCCAACTGAGGTTCTACCTCTGAGGACCTGTGATAAACGATACTCTTTCTTATCTGTCCTTTCTTAGATCATCCTTGCAGATGAGTGCACTGAGGCAGAGGGGCGTCACTGGCATATGAAGCACTTCTGCTGTTTCGAGTGCGATACTGTGCTGGGGGGCCAGCGCTACATCATGAAGGAGGGGCGGCCCTACTGCTGCTCCTGCTTCGAGTCCCTCTACGCCGAGTACTGCGACGCCTGCGGTGAACATATTGGTATGCTGCCGGCATCTATCACTTTTAATATGAAACTGCATTAATTTCCAATAGATCAAAAGGGACACTTACAGAAACAAAAATATGCTAAATACATGGGGGAAAAAGTGAAAGGTTATTGGGTTGCAGTTTTTCTTTAAGGAGGATGCAAGAGAGACCTCATTTTTTTGCATAGAGTAACGCAGAGGGGAAAAGAGCTACAGTAGGAAGATGTGGCCTGGTTTTTAACAGTTAGTCATTGAATGATGTCATGGTCAGGCATTTTAGGCATGGGGACATAACAGAGGAACACAGAGAAACGTATATATCATTATGCAGTATTAAACCAACTTGGGGCGTAGGCATGACTGTCAAATGACTTTTCAACCTCTGGATCTGTTTTTATCACAGACGCATGCACCAAGCGTCAGTTAAATACAAATTTAGACATCTCGCAACCTGCGGTGTTAGAGGCAAACCCACTGAGAGGAGAAACTGGGGTATTTTTCAGCGGGAAACCTTTATATTAGTACGTCTTGGCCCCATGCCACCTCCTTTTAAAACTCTGTGGGGGTGTGTGGGTCCAGACAGGATGCCCAGGTGTGATTTTGGCACATACCTCTCAACAAATCTACTCTGTAATTATTTGTTAGACAGGATATAGAAAAGTATTTGGCTAAAAAGCACAACTGATTATAAATTGAAACCACCAGAAAACAAGCTTGAACCAGATGGCAGCCATTAGCAAATAGCTGGTTTTCCTTCCCCCTGCAACAACTGCAATTCTACTCAAAATGCTATGTGTTTATATAATGCTGGGAAAGCACCAATAATGAGTTTGCCCCAGGTGCAGTTACGTTACAGCCTCCAGTTTTTTTTTTTTTTTTTTCCATTTTCTCACTCAACAAGCAACTTGTAATATATTTTCACATAAAATGGCATTTTAAATAAACGATTTTTCATTTCAGCTCTTTGATAAAGACATGGTGCTTTGTATTTAATTGTGCATCCATAATCTTATTTTTATATAAATCCATGTGTATCTTTTCTGCAGGCATAGACCAAGGCCAGATGACGTATGATGGGCAGCACTGGCACGCCACAGAGGGCTGCTTTTGCTGCGCCCGCTGTAAACGCTCTCTGCTGGGTCGGCCTTTCCTGCCCAAGCAGGGCCAAATCTTCTGCTCGCGCTCCTGCAGCCTGGGGGAGGAGCCCAATGGCTCTGACTCCTCTGATTCGGCCTTCCAAAGCGCTCGCTCCACCAGAGAGTCCAGACGCAGCTCCAAGGCAGGGAAGAGTGGAGGAGGAGGGGGTGGAGTTCAGACTGAAAGATTTTCAGGGGAGGTGGACCCACTTTCTTTACAAATGGATCTTCTGAGTCTATCCAGCCAAACACCCAGTTTGACACGCGAGCCACCTACCTGGCAGAGCCAAGAGCAAGCAGGTGATGGCTATAATTATGAATCCCAATCAGATCCAACTGCCAACCCCACCCCTCTCCAGCTTCTTAGCCAGTGCAATGTCAGGACGGCCTATAACCCCACCTGCTCTGGACAGAATCATCAACAGCAAGATCACAGGATCAAGGAGAACGGAGGTTTAAAGAGACCACCCATCTCAGCCATGAAGGGCCACTCTATGAATGAGATGTGGTCCCAACAGCCAGCTCCGGAGGAGTACTATCCACCCAAACTGCGGACCCAAAAGAGCTTCACAGAGGTGTCCCATTGTTCTCAGTACCACAACGGCTTCTCCTCTGACAAGCGCTCCATCAGTTTGCACGGCTTTCAGAGGGACAGGGACAGAGAGGCGGGGCCTCCAGTAGCAAGAAGCAGGAACCCCATCAATGCACTTAACTTCACAGAGCAACTGACTCCTCTGGAGCAGACCCCAAGAGGATCCATGGAGTCCCTGGCCCTGTCCAATGCAACAGGTGAATATGATAGTGTTGCTGGTTTGGCACCATGTTAGCACGACCAAGGGAAGTTGTGTGTTTTTGTTATACAATAGTGCTTGTATTGTTAGAAGTATACATCACAACTTGTGTTTACTTGGCTTTACTTTACGTAGTGTAAAATTCAGTTTGACAAAAGTACTACTTCAATTTAATGGGATGACATTGAATAAACCGCAAAGATGACACCAAATTCAATTATTTTTTATTTTTTTTCCCTACAGGCAACTCAGCAGATGGAGGAGGAAAGCGTCAGGAGCACCTTTCTCGTTTCTCGATGCCGGACCTGAGCAAAGACTCTGGAATGAACGTGTCAGAGAAAAGTAACATGGGCACCCTCAACTCCTCAGTGCAGTTTCGTAGCTCGGAGTCTATTCACAGCCTCACCGCCAGTCAGCCCTACATGGAAATGGATCCTCACAGGTCCTCCCAGTACCAGGTGCAGTACTGTGACCCCCCTGGCATGGGTGTGGGTATGGGTATGACTCATTTACCGCCTGGCTTCACATTCCAAGAAGAGGATAGGGTAAGTTTGGTGAGCAGCGCCAACGCTGCCCGCCTGCCACCCATTAGTGAGCGTAGGGTGGGTGGAGGCGGAGGTGGAAGGGGAGCCAGTATCCGGATAGATGCTCCGGAGGAGACTCCTCAGAGGCGCCGGCACCACCACCACCGCTCCCGTAGGTCCCGCCGGTCTCGTTCAGAAAATGCTCTCAACTTGGTAGCAGAGCGAAGAGTCAGACCTCAAGAAAGATCCCAGCTGCGTGTCTGTGAGGATTACGACCGTTTCCCGCCGCCAAGGAGCGCCAGGGACCAGTTCAGAGTAGGAGGAGGAGGGGGAAGATACCAGCCCCAACCCTTCAGGCCATGTCCCAGAACCACTTCAGACCTGACTCTTCAGAACCCTGGGGCCAGCCGGCGCACTGGCTTGAACCAATACTCTTGGGATGATTACGATGACGATGGCTGGTGCTCCACCTGCTCTTCATCCTCCGAATCAGAGGATGAAGGTTACTTCTTGGGTGAGCCAATCCCCAGACCCATCCAGCTGCGCTACCTCAGCAACCAGGAGCTCGTCCATAAGTACAACAACACAGGGATCGGAGGACCCAACCGCAGTGGGCAGTTACACACCCGCAAACGCAGAAAAAGCAAGAACTGCATTATCTCCTAACATCCTGTCATCTGGTAAAGGAAATGACTTTTCCCAGCTTGTGTACACTAACATCTTCCATATGGAATGTAAAAATAAATAAAACTCACAGTCCATTTATTCAGTGTTGTTGAGTGTTGAATATGATGTAATTGAACGTCAGTGATGAATTACAGTCGGTAAACAGTGAAAAGCAGCAGTGCTCGCATGTTTGTTCATGTTAATGTTTCGGAATATCTCCTGAGTATTAAGGCTAACAGTTATATGTGCAGTTCTATCAAGTCACAACATTTTTAAAAGCTGATGTGCAATTTTTTTATTTTAATTTTTTTTATCATAACTTCATTTCCACGCAGCAAACAAGTGTGCGAGGTAGTCGGTTTGGTACAGTTTAGCTTTTTCATGCAATGTGATTTAGATATAGAATATACTGTACTATTGTATTTTAGTTCATAGTATGTACATAGATAAATGAATTAATAATTTCACTTAAATTAAGTAAGTCCATGTAAATATGGTTGTAAATGAGGCCTCACATATTTTTATATTTTGTATGGATAGAATCATTTATGTATTAAATATCTATAATGTAGAGATAGAAAATGACAAACACAACTTATGCATGTTTTATGTGGCTGCATTTGGAATAAAGGAGAACTTCACTGAGTGTTTTGATTGGCAGCTGGTGTTTCTCTCCAGAGAATGACAACTTGTGTCTGGTAATCGCAAGAGTGCATAACAGTCACCTTCTCCATCTGTTAATGCATGAATGAATGACAATGTGGTGTGGTGGTTGATTAGGAGAGTCACCCTCCACTAGGTTGTTATACTTCCACGGTAATGGGTGCCGTCACATTTGAATACACAGAGCTTCATTGTCCTAGAAACTGATGCCCCTGAAGTTCTGGTTTATTGCATCAGCCTATACACGTTGGAAACTGCTGACAAAGGTCTAGGGAATTAGTTATTGAAACCTGGTGATGCTTTGTGTAAGTATGTAAGGCATGCTAACGGCATGGCTCGAGGGATGGCAGTGCCGGTCTGTGGGTCCCAGCTGAAAAATCTCAACTATTGGATGGACATTCATGATTCCCACAGGATGAATTGTAATAACTTTGGTGATCCTCTTCCTTTTTAATGTAGCGTCATCATTGTGTTAAATTTCTTATTTGTCCAATACTTTTGGGTAATGATCAAATCCCTTCAAAACTAATGATATTCCCATGTGCCTCAGATTTACTTTTAATGTTAGCTGGCAAATGCTGGCATGCTAACATGCTAAAATGAAATGTTGAACATCGTAAACGTTATACCTGCTAATCATCAGCATGTTAGCATTGCAATTGTGAGCATGCCATTACATTACAGGGCAGCTGGATTCTTGCGATATTACAAGATCATGCAAGAATCGCAGGATCGCATATAAGGGTTAAGCATGCCATGCTAGCATTAACAGTTTGCTCAAGTCACTGCTGTTCCCAATTACAGCCTCAGTTATTAACTAGCGGGGTTGCAGCCTCACAGTCTTGTCTACTTGTAAGAAACGAGTCAAATTCTTAACAAGCCAACCTCTCCTGTTTAAATATTGACATATACAGTATAGCAGGGTGTATCTGTATGAGTTAAGCAGTGTCATACCGTAAATTGGATTGCCTCTGACGTCCATGTGGTCCAGGGATTACTGCCGCTAGCCCCCATAATCCACACACACAAATAGAGGGTTTTCACGACGCGTCATTAGACGCGTGTTCAGACCCGAAGTCGCCATGTTGGAAGTACTCCGCATCACAACAAAGCACAGGCACTGAAGTAAATCCAGAACGGTGTCAAGGAAAATGGTTAATTATTGCCGTGTTTTAGGTTGTACCAATAGGTCAGACCGAGAAAAACATTTGGAATATTATCGACTTCCCAAAGTTATTAAAAACCAGGGAGAGGAATGCCAGAAGTTATCAAAGGAAAGGAGGCACTTGTGGTTGGCAAAGCTCAACCAGGATCTACGAGGGAAAAATCTGTCTTGTTCGGTCTTTGAAATGAAAATAAACGATTGAGAATCACTTGGCTACACCTTGGGTATCGCAATGTTATCATACAGTTAAGGTTAGGTTGATTAAAGACGTTATTGCATTACTTACTTTGGCCTTCACAACACATTGGTTGTTAATGACTTGGTACTGCGTCTCCCTCACCCATCCACACACCATCTGGTTATAAGCCTCCAAACTTTTGTAGGATTTAAGGTCTTCCGCTGTGTATGGGCTCGGCGAAAAAAACAGGTAGTTGACTATACAGGTATATGCAACTGAAGGAAGAATCACCGGGTCGCCATGGATCCAAGAAGAGGGAGCCAACTTCTGCACCGCCAGTAAACTGTAATTTTTCAAAATATTGCGCCTTTTTTGTGGTCCAAGTCCTTCCATGCCTTTGCATCTTGGACACGTTTTGATGAGCTTTTCTTTTGTTTAGACATAAAGTATTAAAGTATCCAAAGTACACAATACTCCATTACTCCATTCAGTTGTTTACACCGAGTGCCTCCAACATGGCCGCGCATCCAGGTTACCGCCCAGAATGTGACGTCGGTGAAAACCCTCTATATATGTTTGGAAAAAGGTGTGTGAACGCTAACCTCATGATTAGAGATGTTCAAGCACTAATGCTGTTGACATGATTGGCACATTAATGCGTTTACTTCACCTAACCTCAACTTCCAGGGCGTGTGCTCCAGTTTTCATGTTTACTCTGGGACAATCGGATAACTCCCAGATGGGGAGGAAAAGAGTCCTCATTTAGTCAGCCATGATACGACTTAACCAGCTGCACAAACATGTGAGATTACATTATGTCTGCTGATGGCCTGGTCTGAAAACGTGGAGTTTCCCCTGCTTTTAGCAAGTCTTCAACTACAGCTGCAGACTGTTACTCACATCAGCTACGAGTTTGGATGAGTATTGCAGCAATCAGTGTCTCTAAGTGTAATGAGACATACAATAAAACACACGCAAACTTCTTTCTTTAGTATTATGGATATTATTGTCAAACGAGCTTTCCTTACATCATTATCTTAACCCCTTTTAGTCTGTTTCTTCATTACTCCCTTGCCAGGCCTTTACCCAAGCGTGGGGTGTCTCCATGTGTTTAATTAAAAGCAAATGAAGGCCGTACGGTGAGGGGTGCCACAGATTGCAGCCATATGCTTCCCGGGCCGTGCCATATTCAAGGTAGCGGATGGTGGGGAGATAATCCTTGAGTTGCTTGGATGCTTCCAGTTGTGATAGTCGTATTGTCGACCATGCTGTGACTGCCAGTAAATTAGATCCATGAGTGGTTAGGTGCCTTCAGGATTAATTCAATGCACAAAGAATTTCCAGTCTGGTGATATTGTTGAAGTTGTCTTCAGGAAGAGAAGGTTTTATTGTTTTCTGATCGTGTGGCTGTCAATGATACAATGCTGTTTTTCTGTCCAATCCCAAAGGAATAAGATATGTGGTTCTCTCCAACATGACATAATCGACAATTTGATAAGTGTGACACCTAGTCTGACTCAATGAAATTGTAAAACGCTATCGATATTATCAGTTTGAAGTCCTTTAGCTGAACAACATTTTCCAGAGCCTGTTTTATATTAATCATCAAGTACGATGATCATGTTTAGAAAATGGCACTAGCACTCAGGATATTTAACATCTTGGACTACATATTGTGGAATGAGTTCAAATATCAGCCTTATTCCAGCTATTGCTTTCTCCACTCTTAATTCTTCTTTTTACAACATTCCAGTCAAAACCTATTTACAGTGGACAATTGCGTAATAAAAGGTTAATATAAACTTTTTTATTAAACATAAGGGGGGCTGTCTACATTTCTAAACCTGTGCATTCAAATCACAGGTGTTTATTACACATAAAGTAACTACTGAGATTACCACTGGAGCTTAACAGCAGGAGCTCTTCCTAATCAGAGAATGAATGCAATGTTTTGAAGAGAATAAAGTGTTGCATGGAAACACAGTTCGGTGTTATTTACTGCAGGTTCATTTTAATTTGGTTTTTGATTATTTTTATTTTCAGTTGGAAAAGCAGCTGTCTGTTCAGACTGAAACAATAATTCAGGATCCTCTCAAATAAAACTAAGGTGATTCTCATTAGTGTTTAAGGTGCAAATTGGCTGCAGTCTCATAACTTGTATGATAACAAAGTTCTCATGTGGCCATACTGCTGAGGAAGCTTGTTATTGTCTAGTTTTCTCCTCTCGCACTAATCGTCCATTAATTCACATTGACTGCACTCTGGTTTATTAATGAAAGGATGGCTGTCTGTTCTCCAGACAACGCCTACTCTGTCAGGCCTTAACTCTGAGGTATGCGTCTGCACTGGATACACAACAACCAAATCAGGTGATGAAGTGAAAAGGTCCTCCTTAAGATTCAGACAAAACGGACATTTCCAAAGTAATGAGACACAATTTCACTGAAGACATGAAAAAAATTTAAAGCATATCCTTGATATTTTTGAAGCTGTGTGGCCTGTATCATATAGATTGTGTATTAAGATCTAATAGTACAAACATAAATAATCATTATTATTAATAGAACAAGAAAAACCTGCATTAATTCATAAACATACTAAGTGGGCTACTCGTGTGTCGTACCCATGTATTAAAATTCACTTCAGTTGGAACATACCAGTTCAATTAACAGCCACACATTAGGTGCCTGTATGCGTGTGTATTTAAAGGCCCAGATGCACAGCTGTCATGAGTTGAAGCCATTTGAGTTGTTTTTTGGGATACTCTAAAAGCCATAATTACCGGTCTTTAAGAGCAGATCGGCTGCAAATTACAGCTGCGCTCTGAGCAAACTAAAATAGCCTGATTCAATTATTTACAAATGAAGAATGCCAATGGTGTGTTATTGCACACACACACACACACACACACACACACACACACACACACACACACACACACACACACACACACACACACACACACACACTGGGCTGGGCTAGTGAAAAGGACACGCGTGACAGGACTGACTAAGGCCTTACCAGCAGTCTCCCCTCCTTCAGCCTCATCATGTGTGTTCAATTACTGTGTGAAGAATGCACCAGAACAATGTCAACAGATACACAAACAGATATCACAAGCATACTAAAATCTGACATTTAAATACATGAGCCAGACTGGGACAAAAATCCTTTTTTCAAGGGTACTTGAATTTTCAAATTCATTATCAGTGTTTAGGAGGCCTTTTCTCTTCCCTAGGGTGAGAAATCCCCATATAGCAACAATATTTCAAGATACGTCCGGGAGGCTCACTCCTCCTCCACTCCTTAACTTCCTACTTTCTTACTGCAAAATTTAAGAAATGATTATAAATATAAATATTATTATAAAATTATAAAACACATTTAAACCCAACATGTAATCCTCTCTGAAAGATTTCTTGCTTTGTACATTCAACCAGCCACCAATTGTGAAAGGATAGGGAATAACAGTTAAGTAGTATAACAGTTAAGTAGTAAAGCACAGTATTACACTTGTAGACCTTAACTAAACCCGCTAATCTCAAAATGCATTCTCACCCACTTAAGCATGACCTTTGCCCTTCAACTGTGACCGCTCAACACTTTGTATACCACTCAGCTTCAATTCTCAAACTAATCCCTGATAAAAATAGACTTGACTTTAACATTTTAAATACTGTATACATACAGGAATCACGAAACACACTCAGTACCATTAATTAGAGCTTATAATAAGTCTCGATGGGAGCCCTCATTGGGCATGATTGTTATCTTTCAGCCACACTGAGAGAAAATAACAATTCATTTCCAGTGTTTGCTCAGTCTGACACGTGGCACGGTGAAAGGCTGCCAGGTTTGGGTTAATCCGCAGCACCAACGGCCCAAAGGGCACCTCGCCATAATGAAGAATGGCATGCTGGGTACCTCGATTTTGCACTGCCAGAGGGATCTGTCTGGTTCATGATATCAGCCCGCTTCACCCCTCCTCTCTGTGACTCATTAACAAGCTCAGGTCCCAGGAGGGGACCCATCTGTGTGCCACCTGTACCAAATCACCACCGATAGCAACATTTAATGCAGGACACCATTCACATTTGTTCCAATGTTTCCCTCATGCATTCCCCCCCCCCCCCCCCCCCCCCCCCCCCCCCCCCTGCCCCTCCCCCTTTCTCTCTGTCCGTCTGTTTTGCAGAGATGATGGATGGACCGATTAGTGCTTCAGCTGTAAATGAGGCAGAGAAGGTCTGTGATGTTGACTTCACAGTGACACATTTTTCCAAGACTATCCAAGACCTACAAATTACACTGTTAGCTATATAAAGGCAAATGGGACTTTTTGTCAAATAACATTTGCAGTTGTAGCTGTAATAGATTACAAGTGTCTGTCAGCATCTCCAGCAGGTGTAATGGTTATTTTGTGAAAGTTTATTCAATATTTTAGGATGATCAGATCCTCAGTGGCTTTGAAAAAAAGGTGTTAAAGTTTAAAACTTCAATTTTTTGTCTCAGCAATAGTCATTAAAGATATTTGCCTTCTACCCTATATAGTAGTTTTCAGAGTCTAGGGGTCACCTTTAAACAGATTGTGGTTGGGTATTTGTCCAAATTTAGTCTATATCCTCGACGTTCCACTTCCGGGATTGTTCCGGTGCCACAGGAAATTCAGCGAGATGCGTGTATTTTCGCCAATGTCCGTTTCCTTTGTGTTGGATTTTTAAACTCCGGTGGATTTATGAGGACTAGGGTTAACTGCTCCTCAGATCTCTGCAGGGTAAATTGAGAAAACTAGTTAGACTATATGTCCAATCTGAGTTTTATCTCACACGACAAAAACAACTTTTGAACGTACACATGCAACCAAAACAAGTTCCTTCCCGAGGCTATTTTGCAGCGGCTCCGTGCAGAGCTTAGCACCGCCCATGCCGATTGTGATTGGTTTAAAGAAATGCAAATAAACCACAGCATGTTTTTCACCTATCCCGGAATGCTGTGTGGACTAGCCAGACCCTCCTCCGCAGCGTGTGGAGGACGGTCTGGCAATGCGAGAATAGTCACAATTCAACTATTTGAAGAACAAGATAAAGAGACCACCCATGATGTTTATTTTTAACTAACTCAGAAGAGAAAAGAGAGAACCAAATTAAACCAACGTGAACAATAGGGTAGTGAACAAAAAACAAATGTAACCAAACCCAAACAAATAGTGGAGGCCAATGTAGAGAGAAAAGCCCCTTTCAGACAAGATGGTTGTCATTGGCAGGGACACAAACTGATATCGTCCTTTACTGACTTGCATCCCTGTGACCTACTAATTCCCCTGACATGTGCTGTTCATCCTCTTCCACAAAGTAGATAATCTTCAGACACAATGGACAATTTAATCAGGTGTATTTTTTTGGGCATACAGTGCAGGAACTGGCATTGTTTCCTTTAATAATCATATTCACACAGCTTACACAGTGCAGCATGTGTAGGCCTATTCACTGGAGAAATCAGCACAGTTATTGCATGTCCAGAAATCATCCAAGTAGACCGATTTACAAACTTGAGACTTATGAAACAGTGACTCATTGAATCTGTAATACACCCAAAATGTGTTCACTCTTCTCTGATTTGCAGCGCTGCTAGTGAGCTCAGTGTTGCCAGGTGCAGAGACAGAAGAACAATGGCCCTCATTTCACCTTTTCTTTGCTATGCATGCGTTCAACACTGGAGGAGGCTATGTTTTTCTTTCGGAGTCTCAGTGAAAGATATAAAAGAGCCAAAGATACCATTAGGCTTTAGGTCTAAGATTGGTGCTTTAAAGTATGACCCAGAGCAGAGTCTTCTGATGTTAGCCGTTTTCCTCATTAGATACAACATTTAAAATAATATAAAGTTAATATAAAGAGGTGTTGAGTGTCTTTTGCAAACATGGACTCAAATTTACTGCTCTTGAACTCTGCTAATTCATATGTGTGCAAAAGCACAATTCCCCTATATAATGGCTAAAAGAGGAAATGTCAGAGTTGAATCAGATTGCTTAATTAATAATAATAAATACATAAAGGAGGTTATCAAATTGAAAAGCACTAGACGAATTCTGTCACAATGTGATGGAAAGACAGCAAAGTTAATATTCTGTAACTGAAGTAGGCTACAAAATGAAAGGACTAACAGTTAGTGGAATTATTTACTTGGACTTCTGTGAGCTTCGTTCACCACCGGCTATAAATAACATAAAAGCAACTAAGACATTTGTGAGTTTAAATGAATTTGGCCTGGTTGCTATGGGTTACAGTTATTGTTTTGTGTTAGTGTGGCTGTGCATGTGAAGGCTTCATCTCAGCAGAAGATTAACATCGCCATCTGTTGATGTAACGGAGCAATAACAGGTGTAAATTAAAGCCGCTGAGACTCAGACACACAAGGTAACACTATACTTTGCTGAATTGTTTTTTCAGTGTGTTTCTCAAAAATGGTAATTACACATCCATGTGATTGTCTTAGACATGCTTTAAATTGGACCAACATCCATTTTTAATTCTCTGCTTATCATTTTGCCATCATTTTTGTATTTTGCAACCAATAAAAACACAAATTGGATACAGGGACTAGCCAGGTCTGAAAGAGTAAACTGCTCACAAGGGTTTCTCCAATTAATCCTCCAGTTAATCCTCCTCCAGTGTTAACAAGGCACAGCAGGACATCAGTACAGGATGATCAGCCAAGCCAAGACACTGTCAATCACAGCTCCCATCCTTAAAGTGCTGAACTGTGGACCGGGTGTTTGGCAGCTAATGAAGCCCTTGTGGCTGCTAGCATATATGTGTGTGTGTGTGTGTGTGTGTGTGTGTGTGTGTGTGTGTGTGTGTGTGTGTGTGTGTGTGTGTGTGTGTGTGTGTGTGTGTGTGTGTGTGTGTGTGTGTATGTGTTCTCGTTTAACTGTATTCGTGGGGTCCAAAAACCGGGAGTCCAGTATACTTGTGGGGTCCCGACAGCTTTGTGGGGCCAAAATTAAAGGTCTGTTTGAGGGTTAAGACTTGGTTTTAGGATTAGGGTTAGAATTAGGTTATGGTTAGGGTGAGGGTAAGGGTTAAGGTTAGGCATTTAGTGGTGATGGTTAAGGTTAGGGTAAGGGGCTAGGGAATGCATTATGTCAATGACGGGTCCCCACAAAGATACGCACTATGTGTGTGTGTGTGTGTGTGTGTGTGTGTGTGTGTGTGTGTGTGTGTGTGTGTGTGTGTGTGTGTCATAATATCCTGGGAGCTATCAAATAGCCAACTGGGTTAGAGGAGGACTCACAGGCCAGGACAGATGAATTCACAGAAAAAGAAGAAAGACTAATGACTGGATAGAAAAATGTCCAGAGGAAGAAACTGTCCAGTAGCAAATTCTGCTTCTAGTGTTCTGTAGAAAATGCTGACACAGTGTGGTGCATTCACATAATGTATACTTAAGCAAGCAACATGGAACACAATACCTGATGTCCTTAAAAGAGGAAAAAGAGCAACAACATGTAAAATACTTCCAAGTCAGATTAGTCAATTTAACAGTTAGGTAGTGCCAAACAAACACTGTCTACTTTAAAGTAAGACCTAAACTCTTGCAAGGATAAATATCACATTCTTCCTCTTACAAATGAAAAGTTGAATTCATAACCAATAAAATGTACAGTTGCCTAATTTAAAGGTGCCTTAGGTAGGATTGTGAAGATCCAGGACTTTGCCAAAACATGTGAACATCGACAACTTCTCAGTCCCTCTCCGCTTACCGCTTAAGCCCAAAACGTCCTCCCCCCACAAGGGAGAATGAATGTGTGTGCATGAGCAGTGATTGACACGCAGTTAGACACACCCCCTGGCCCTGATTGGTGCATTTGAACAGGGAGTTGTGGATTTTTGCAAATCGCACTACAGGCTGTAGGTGATGCCAGAGGAGCCAGATCTTTTTTTTTTTAATTACCTGCTTCATATAGTTCTACTCGAACAAAAGGTCAGTTTCAGCAAATATGACAGAAAGTTAGTTTTATAAGGCTTACCTACTGCACCTTTAATACAATAGTATGACCACTTCTTATGCTTAGCTTAGCTTAATTACTGTATACCCCCACTTGTGCTGCTGTTACAATACAAATGATAAACAGTAGGCCTAAATAGTTTAGCATTATCCTATAACTGTCACGTGTAGCTGCAGTAGCCCCTGTTGACCAAAAGTTGCATCGTCTCACTTTAAGAATATGGTATGAGAGTAAAAGAAACCAGTTCAGTGGGATTGTGATGGTGATTTACATCAAGGTTGCCAACCTGATTTCTTAGCGCTCAATCAGAAAAGAATGGGGTTTTACAATGTTGTGGGACTTTGTGGGAGAGTTTCCATTAATTACATTCCCTGCAGTGGTCAAACAACAGACAGTAGAACCCCAAAGGGAACAGTAAATGATTTATTACTGGAGAGCAGGAAAGAAGAAAACTGCTGACCTCTTAGTGACAAACATATTGCAGCTGCAGGTGCAGTTTTATCAGGTGTGGGTGCTCTACGCGACAGCACAGTTGCAGTGATCTAGAGCTAGTTTCTCTCTTTTTTGCAAGTTTAAATAAGAATTATAGAAATATCAATAAGATTGAGTGAAAACACAGAAATATTTAAAAAGATTTACTTTTTCCATCAGTACTGTTACAATTGTATGATGAGCCACAGACAGTGAGTATACCCAAACTGTCAAAATGGACAATGACAGGGAATAAAACATCATTTTTCATTATTGCTTACATGTTTGTCTCTGTAATTTAGCTCCAGTGTTCTTCCATTGTACCAGTTTTCCCCTGTATAATATACAGTGTTTATTGACAGATGTTTTTGCAATTGATACGTCACAAAGCATATATTGTCCTTAAGGTCACACAGGGTTTGAAACAACAGTCTATATCTGGACTGCATCATAACTTGGTCTCTACTCTCTTTTCCTCTAAGAAGGATTTCCCACAGACAGTGATGGCTTTAAACTCCTCTGAGATCTCTAGCAGGGTTTTCCCTTTAGTCTCAGGCAGGAGGAAGAAGGTGTAAAGACTAGCCAGCAGGCTAATACAGGCGAACAGCACAAAGGAGTATGACTCATTCTGGAAGAGAGAAGAAACACAGTGTAAAGCATCAGAATGAGCTTCATGTTTGTTTTTTTAAATATTTTTTGGGGGCATGTCAGCCTTTAATGGAAAGGACAGCCAGATATGAAAGGGGAGAGAGAGGGGGAAGACATGCAGGAAAATCTGCATCGAGGTATACACCTCTATGTATGTGCGCCTGCTCTACCAACTGAGCTAACCCGGCCACAGAATGAGCTTCATGTTTTAATGTGCTGAGATGTTTTGTCTGTCGGTACAATATGACACATAAGTTTTCAAGTCTACTACACACTAAAATATATTCTGTCACTGCTCTTAATTATAATAAATGAAAAGTGTTGTACAACAAAATGTCAAAATATATCACAACATATAATCCATATTGCCAATGAATAAATCCTGTTAACCTTTAAAAGATAATATCTGCAGTTGCTTTTACAGTGTAAGCTATTCTGTGTTGCTAATGTTCATGTTTGTTGTACTCACAATAAGGAATGGAAAGACTAGGCCCACCACAGCGTAAAACAACCAGCGCTGGGTCCCAATGAGGACAAACGCTGCAGGTCGATTGGACTGGATGAAGATCTCACTGTAGACAGTTTGTGTGGCTCCCCCTGGGTGAACCAGAGAGCCGATACAGGTGATTCAGTTTGTTATCTGTGCATGCAAACATATTTTTTTTATGTGAGCCAAATTGCTGTAAGACACAAACCAGGTCCTCCGCTAAAGAAGATGATGGAGAGGATGATCAAACTAGCTGAAATGTATGGAACCCAATAGCTGGAATCCTGCATGAAAACAATGTTGTATAATGTGAATATTAATACATTCTGCTACAGAAAAAGAGCAATTTAGAGCAATATTTAATTGCTCTCTTTGCACACAGCAGCAATCAAAGCTAATGCACGTAGTTAATTTTTTTTTTCCCCACAGCTCGCATTTCATAAAAACATTTTGTATGGAAAAGGGTCTGTTTCAACTTAGTTTGCAGTATATTGTCACTTTTACTTAAATGGAATTTAAAAATAAAAACATTTTCCACTTACCCTTTGTGGGGTTAAGGCATGTAAATAGTTTTACCTACAGAACTTTTGAGGCATCTGAGATTTAAAAATAAAATAGGAGGTAAACTGGAATTTAATTTGTAGTAATTATAGGGACTATTTGTTTGGTAGAAAGTAGTTCCAGTGAAAACACAGTAAAGTCTGTGGTGTCCTGCGTCTATTATTTAGAACCAGGACATAGATGCTGGGAGATCTTTTGCCGTTTAATTTATTAAATGTATTTTCAATGCCACACACACACACACACACACACACACACACACACACACACACACACACACACACACACACACACACACACACACACACACACACATCTCAAAACCTGCAAATCTGCATGTCTTGACACTACTTAGGGTAAGAACATGTTATAATTTGGGAAAAATTACCCTTTAAAGTACGTTGCAAAGCTTCTAACTAATACTGTTACAGTATTCAAAAGGTTAACAGCTGTACCTTCAGGTTGAGCGTGACAGTGACCAACACCCAGCAAGCAGACATGAAACCATAACCCCCCCAGATCAACGGCCTCCTCCCTGTGTGCTCAATCAGCAGTCCCTGAGAGGGGGAAAGGTAAAACAAAATAATAGAAATATGTCAATAATTGTTATCTTGGGAAAAATGCGCCTATCTGTCAAAAGATACAACATTTTTGGGGGTTTGCACAATTGTTAGTTATCCCAGCTGACCCCCCCCCCCAATCATCGATGTGCCTTAGAGCATTTGCTCTGCTGCTCCATGCTAACACTCCCCAACAGAGCTCTTTATTATTTATTTTTCGCACACAAAAGATAAAAACAAACATTTACATTAATACTTTTATACATATTAAATAAATACAATATAATTAATAATTCCACATTATCAATACAATTTAGTTCTACTGATGCCTTTAAATTTCCTTCTCAAACGTTTGACACAAGTTACTAATGGACACGTTGCACCAGTGTCCGTACTTAGGTAAACAGAACATTAATCAACAAAGCTCATATTATGCTCCTTTTCAGGTTCATAATTGTATTTAGAGGTTATATCAGAAAAGGTTTACATGGTTTGATTTTCAAAAAACATATTTTTGTTGTACTGCACATTGCTGCAGCTCCTCTTTTCACCCTGTGTGTTGAGCTCTCTGTTTTAGCTATAAGTGAGGCATCTCACTTCTGTTCCATCTTTGTTGGGAGTCGCACATGCGCAGTACCTAGGTAAGGACTACTAGCCAGTCAGAAGCAGAATAGGGCGGGCCCTGACAAGCAAGCTATAGTGTGATCCAAAACTAAACCCGCTTCAGCCGGTAACCCATGGCTTCGGCTCAACCGTTCATGAGTCTGAGCATGAAACACAGGCAGAACAACCCGACAAGCTTTGCAACCTAGAATGGAGCAAGACATTTCAGAGTGGTAAGGTATTTCAATGTTAACAAATTAGTATTTCATACGTAACATTTAAATTCTGCACTGTTTCCTGGACATGGCAATATGACTATCTGAACTCTTCGGGCCCTCACTCTAACTAGCATGGTTTGAGGGAATGCTACATGTTTTACAAGGTGACGCAAAATGACACGCATTTGTCACGGAAGTAAAGGCTACAATAGAGCTGTTTGGAGCAGTTCATGAACAGTGTTTTCTGTGGGAGATGGTAACTCCTTTTGGGGTGGACTTTGGGCCTTTTCACTTTGTTAACTTATTACATGCACAAATAAAGATATAATACAATAAAGGAAAGGGAAAAAGCATAATATGAGCACTTTAAGATGATTTATTTTTAACTAATTGCTAATTTTACTCCCTTTTTAAAACTGAACTCACTTGTAATCTGTGTTAAATGCAGTGGTAATATGTTTCAATTTGACTTCGCCCTACACATTACAGTTTTCTTTATGGCATTAGTTTTATGTAAAGGTAGTGTGAAGCGTCCCATAAATGCATGTCTAGTGTTGTGATATAGTGCCTGCCATGTGTGTGTGTTAACTGTGAGTATAGGTTCCCTACAGACAGATTTTTCTCATATACTGGTAATATTACAAGTGTTACAGTAAATAAATACAGTATGTGAATTAAAATGGCATACTACTACTACTACATGCACATGTGCTGAGCCAAATGTTTGTCTGTTTACACTTTGCTCTTAAAGCCAAGACCAGTGATTTGTAAACATCCTGTATGTCAATCATTTAAATACAGTTCAGTCAGCCACATCACATAGAATGGATAATTTTGTGAATGACGAATATTTGTGATGATTATGTTAATGTTTGCAATTTACGCTCTGACCTCATCTCTTTCCATGAGAAAATAATACTAAAAATAATATTTATATAGCACTTTTCTGGCAAAGTGCTTTCCATATTAAAATATTTACTAAATCAAATTAAAGAATCAGGCTATGCAGCATTTGCCAAATGGTCAAGACTAATTATCTGGTGGGAAGAGTAAGACATACAGGAACCCGGTAGTAGTGGCAGCGGCCGTTCAAACCAGTGCTAGCAGTGGCTGAACTCAACATCCAAACAGTTTCACACAGATTCTCAATGACAGCTCAGGAAGTAAAGTAGGAAAAAAAAGAGTAAACTTTCTGTGCGAAATCAAGAGTGTGGAAAAAGAAGTGGAAAGAAAGAGCTCAGGTGACTGATGGAGTTACTCACACAGGAGATGTAGGTGATGATTTCAGCTATTCCAAGACCAAGAGTAACATAGCGAATCTCGTCTCTCGGTACACCTGCCTCCAGGAAGATGTCAAAAGAGAAGGTACTGATCTGGGAAAGAGTGAACGGTTTACTAGATGTTGAGAGGCTATAGTCTTCATTGTTTGACGCTTAAATTAGCATGGAATACGGTATTTAAGTTCCATCCTCACCGCAGTTATGCCCGACAGCTGGTTGCTGCAGTAGATGATGGACATGGTGAGAAGCTGCCATCGGACAGTCCTGTCCCTCAGCAGCTGCAAAGGGCTTTTTGGCGGGGCTGCCTCAATGGCTGCCTGCTCAGCCAACATCTCGTCCATCTCCTGTTTATAGTCACCTTGGCCCCAAAGACTCTGGAGAGCTGGGATAAGAAAGACCAGAGATGCAGACACAAACAACTGAGAAATGTGCTGATATGCTCACATTCAAGACAATACACAATACATATATTATGTGTTTGTAATGCAGAATGATATCAAATATTAATGTATTTCAGAAGAAAACAGCCAAAGGCTCTATGATCTAAAATGCGTTGGTAAACCACAACCTATAGTACATTGTCACATGTGTGCCACAATTTAACATTTTGAAAACTTGATATCAATTTCATTGTCCCTCAGATGTCTTTAAAAAACAACCAAGCTCTTACTTAATTACAGCGGGGAATATAAGTATTGAACACGTCAACATTTTTCTCAGTAAATATATTTCTGATGGGGCTATCGGCATGACATTTTCACCAGATGTCAGTAACAACGCAAGTAATCCACACATACAAAGATATCAAAACAAATAAGTCTATAAATTAAGTTGTGTGTAATAAAGTGAAATGACACAGGGAAAAAGTATTGAACGCACTTGCTGAAATGCATTTCATACTTAGTAGAAAAGCCTTTGACAGCTTCAAGACGCCTCCTGTATGAAGAAACTAGTAGCACACATTGCTCAGCTGTGATTTTTGCCCACTCTTTCACACAAACTGTCTTCAAATCTTGAAGGTTCCGGGGGCATCTTCTATGAACTCTGATCTTCAGTTTTTTCCAGAGATTTTCAATTGTATTCAAGTCGGGTGATTGACTGGGCCATTCTTACAGCTTGATTTTCCTTTCTCTGAAACCAATTGAGAGTTTCCTTGGCTGTGTGTTTGGGATCATTGTCTTGCTAAAATGTCCACCCTCGTTTCATCTTCAGCATCCTGGTGGATGGCAGCAGATTCTTATCAAGAATGTCACGGTACATTTCTCCATTCATCCTTCCTTCAATTATATGAAGTCTGCCAGTGCCAGATGCTGAAAAACAGCCCCACACCATGATGCTCCCACCTACAAACTTCACTGTTGGTATGGTGTTTTTAGGGTGATGTGCAGTGCCATTTCTCCTCCAAAAATGGTGTATGCTATGACAGCCAAAGAGTTCAATTTTGGTCTCATCTGACCAGATTATATTCTCCCAGTATGTCATTGGCTTGTCCAGATGTTGTGCGGCAAACTTTAAGCAAGCTTCCACATGCCTTTTCTTGAGCAGTGGTGTGTTGCGTGGTGTGTGTGCATAGAGGTCATGGCGGTTGAGTGCATTACTAATTGTTTTCTTTGAAACAACTGTACCTGCTTCCTGCAGGTCTTTCTGAAGATCTCCGCGAGTGATCCTTGGTTTTTCGACAACTCTTCTAAGTATTCTATGGACTCCTCTGTCAGAAATCTTTCGAGGAGCGCCTGGTCATGCCCGGTTAATAGTGAAATGATGTTCTTTCCACTATCGGATAATGGCCCCAACAGCTCTCACTGGAACTTTCAGAAGTTTAGATATTCGTCTGTAACAAATGCCATCCGTATGTTTTTCTACAATAAGCTTGCGACAGTCTTGGGACAGCTCTTTGCTTTTACCCATCATGAAATGCTTCTTGAGTGACACCTTGGTAATGAGAAACCTTTTTATTGTTGACTAATCCAGCTGATATTAATTTGCACTAATAGGGAGCAGGATTGCGTCGTAAATACTGACAGATTTCAGCTGGTTTATTGGCTTCCCATGCCTTTTTACACCCTTTTTCTTCATGTGTTCAATATTTATTCCCATTATCATTCTACTTTATTACACATAACTGTTTTCATGGACATACATGTTTTGATTTTTTTGATTGAAGTTTTGTTTTTGTATGTGTGGATTATTTGGGTTGTTACTGACATCTGGTGACAATTTCATTCCAATAGCCCCATCGTAAATATATTTACTGGGAAAAATGTTGACACGTTCAATACTTAATTTCCCCGCTGTAAATGTGTTTTTGTGGCCAATTAGCTCATCTTCAGATAATTCTTGGGAAATAGCAGTTGTTTTATTGTGTGTTTAATACTCAAACCGTCAAAGGTTGTTATGGTCAGGTACTGCATGCATATGGGGAAATATACCAACCTTTTTTGCAAGCCTTATCATCACCTTTCTCTATGAATAAGTATCTAGGAGCCTCAGGGAGAAAAGGCAACACAATAACCTGAACCACTGAAAAAAATGCAGGGACACAGAGTACGATGTTCCACAGCTCTTCGCGACCAAGTATCTCACTGAAAGAACAAAAGGAAGTGTTGTGTTCCAGCTTAGTTTAAATGGTTTTTCTTGTAGACAATTGCATCTTTATTTACACTTCCTAATATTGTGTTGCAGCTCTTTTTGCACAATGGTCAAAGCGTGAAAAAGCTTCTCTAACTTCTCTGTCTCTCTTTATCTAAATCTCTTCTTTTTTTATATAAAAATGAATAGGAGACTATAGCTTTTTCATGGATTCTCCTCATTATGTGTCACTAATATGTTGTACATTCAGTGTCCATTAAGGTCTCTTATCCTCTAAAACAATCAAAACTACAGTTGCCCTACCATACGTATTGACAATAAGTGCATACCTCAGTCCAAAAATCTGTCCAAACAGTTTACCAAGTGACACAAAGGTTGCTGAGGTCAGAGTCACAGTCCCTCTTATCGTTCTGGGTGAAATCTCTCCCAGGTACATTAAATGGATGCTGCCTCCCAAACCTGCAGGTCACGAGAGGATGTTAATCTGGCAGGTACAAACATAATGTGTTGTGTAGAATGTGTCCTGGTGGCTTACCTGCCGAGAAGCCATACAGGATCCTTGCCACGATAATCATTTCATATGATTTGGCACCTTTACTTGTCAGCATGATCCCTGCTGCAACAATGGCAATAAAGCTGTTGCAGATCATCGCCTTTTTTCTGATAAAGAAACACATCACTTTAAGTATTTTTAGGCTACAGGACTGAATCCTTAGGTCTCTCTTATACTCACCTTCCTAGCATGCCGGAGATCAATTTGACACTGAGAGCACCAAAGAGTCCCCCGGCAGCATACATGGAAACAATAAGGGACCAGATCATCGTGATCGTCTGAGGAGGTGGAGTCTCTTCATATCTGTCGTACCAGCTGCTGTTGATGAAACGCTTAATGTACTGCAGTGAAAGTTAGGAACAAAAAAGGACATTTCAGTCAGGACCACTTTGTCAATAAATACATGGAAAGCCTTAAGCAGGGAGAGCAGCAGTGGCAGGGTCCCCTTAGGGTACAGAACAGAGCAGCATCAATGACAACAGACATGACATTGACAACATGAATATAAATTTAAAAGGAGGGGCTGGGGTGTAGGTGGGTTGCAAGCGCTGGCAGAGATGCAGCGAGGTAGGCTGGGAAAAGCAGTTTAAATAGAGTGCTCTATTTGGGAAATCCAATCATATGCTTTAGGAGGGAATCAGCTGAGCCACCAGCTGGTGTGCTGGCTTAGGGACTGTCAGCTATGAGCTGAGATAATAGCCAAGCTTGACTCCGTGACCTGCCAGAACTTACGCTATGCTCCATTTTGGAGCTTGAACTCAATGAGGAATTGAAAAGGAAAAAAAATGCTCCTTTCACTTTTCACATTTAAACACATACTCTCTCAGCATCTGGCAGTAATTGGAGGTGAACATTTGGTGTGGGGGTTTGAAGAGAGAGAGAGCGTGAATGAAGCAACAAACAACGGGATGAAAAGAAATGCTGCAAGGGCTGTATCTCACCGGTGAGGGAGAACTCAATCCAGTACTGTGGTAGCCAGTTTGAAAGCTGCCTCCAATTCCCAAAATAATGATGAGGAACAGAGCATTACCACGGGTCTACAAAGCAGAGGGAATCAGTAGTGATTAGACACAGGTCTGACAGAAGTCATTTTAACCTCTTTGATTCGTATACTGTAACTGTATGGTCTTCTTTTCGTGTAACTTCAGAGAGTAGACTCTTTTCAAGTTGTGCAAAAGGCAGTGGTGTAAGAAGTATTCTTGTACATACGGTACTTTACTTAAATAAAAGTACCAATACCACACTGTGAAAATACTCCACTACAAGTACAAATCCTGTATTCAAGCTATTATATATGATGTTTTTGGTTTATTATTATTGCCATCGGCATTTTACTGCTGTGGATTTTTAAAGTTGTGCTACATATATAGCTCAGAAAAACAGCCCTGTTTTCAGCTTTGTGACAATGTATTTTCCAGCTGATTCAAGAGGATTTTTAAATACAATTACACCTACATACAATTAATCCTTTGGTTTATCAGATACATTAAAAACATTGTTTCTTTTCACTGGACAGAAAGGGTATGAAAAATTGTAATCTGAGAAGTAAGTGCTAACTAAAGCCCCCAGACAAATGTGGTGGAATAATTTGCCTCTGAGATGTAGTGGAGTAGAAGTATAGACCATTTCTTTCTCTGCAAATTAAAAACATAAGGTATTATAAGATATGTCCTACTCCCTCCCACCATATTTCACCCCAAACAGTGCCTTGGTCTTATATGTAGAAATGCAATCTGAAAAGCATAGAGAATACACAAAAAGAATCCTCTGAAATGAGGACCACTCCATGTGTAACTCCATGACCTGATCATCAACAATTTCAAATAACAACTGCTTACATGATCTCAATTAAAAACAAACAAAAGGGATTGGATATTTAGAAACAATTGGTTTCAGTTCGTCATTTTATATGATTAGTAAATTTCATAAAGCCTAACCTATATCATTGTAGGCTACATTTAAAGTCAAAATGGCCTTTTTTCTCACACTTGCTGAAACGTAAAGGTCCCATGGAATGGAAATTTCACTTTATGAGATTTTTTAACATTAATATGAGTTCCCCCAGCCTGCCATCATTCAGCCACAGTTCTGATAGTCCCCCAGTTGCTAGAAATGGAGATAGGTGTAAACCGAGCCCTGGGTATCCTGCTCTGCCTTTGAGAAAATGAAAGCTCAGATGGGCCGATCTGGAATTTCCTCCTTATGAGGTCATCAGGAGGAAAGTTACTTCCCCTTTCTCTGCTTTGCCCGCCCAGAGAATTTGGCCCACCCATGAGAGAGAGGCATCATGGCTTGCAAACAAGCCCCTCTCTCCTCCTCAATAGCATTTAAAGCTACAGACACAGAAATGGCACATCCTAAGTAAAGCTCATTGTGGCACTGGCTCTAGTGGCTGTAATTCTGCACCAAGGCTGAATTTTGGGAAAGAGACTTCAGATACAGTATTAGGGGATACGGAGCCCCCCTGGTCCCACTTTGTCAAAAAAATTAATCATAACTATCTCATGGCCTCAAGATACTATCTCGTGGCCTCAAGATAGTATCTCATGGCCTCAAGATACTATCTCGTGGCCTCAAGATAGTAACTCGTGGCCTCAAGATAGTAACTCGTGGCCTCAAGATACTATCTCGTGGCCTCAAGATACTATCTCGTGGCCTCACGATAGTAACTCGTGGCCTCAAGATAGTAACTCGTGGCCTCAACATACTATCTTGTGGCCTCAAGATACTATTTCGTGGCCTCAAGATACTATCTCGTGGCCTCAAGATAGTAACTCGTGGCCTCAAGATACTATCTTGTGGCCTCAAGATAGTAACTCGTGGCCTCAAGATAGTAACTCGTGGCCTCAAGATACTATCTCGTGGCCTCAAGATAGTAACTTGTGGCATCAAGAGAGTAACTCGTGGCCTCAAGATACTATCTTGTGGCCTCAAGATACTATCTCGTGTCCTCAAGATAGTAACTCGTGACCTCAAGATAGTAACTTGTGGCCTCAAGATACTATCTTGTGTCCTCAAGATAGTAACTCGTGACCTCAAGACAGTAACTTGTGGCCTCAAGATACTATCTCGTGGCCTCAAGATAGTAAAGTGTCTGACACATGGACCCTTTGTCATTAAACTGGACCCTGTAGTGTAGTGCAATACTTCACATTCTGTGCAATATTCTCTGTTTTAATATTCAGTGTGCAGTTCTGCTTCTATTTATTTACTAGTACTGTTCATCACAATTCTGTTAATACAGTAATGTAAATCTTGTAGGCTGCATATTAGAGGGCTGCATTGGGATTGAGTCCCGCCGGGTCCCAACGCAAATCTCGCGGGAGCGGGTGGTTTTAACTTTGCTGGCGGGTAAAAAAAACACTGCGGGATCAGGATGTAGCCTGGAATCCCCCAACGCCAGCAGAAACCATAGATATACAGTGAGGAAAATAAGTATTTGAACACCCTGCTATTTTGCAAGTTCTCCCACTTGGAAATCATGGAGGGGTCTGAAATTGTCATCGTAGGTGCATGTCCACTGTGAGAGACATAATCTAAAAACAAAAATCCAGAAATCACAATGTATGATTTTTTAACTATTTATTTGTATGATACAGCTGCAAATAAGTATTTGAACACCTGTCTATCAGCTAGAATTCTGACCCTCAAAGACCTGTTAGTCTGCCTTTAAAATGTCCACCTCCACTCCATTTATTATCCTAAATTAGATGCACCTGTTTGAGGTCGTTAGCTGCATAAAGACACCTGTCCACCCCATACAATCAGTAAGAGTCCAACTACTAACATGGCCAAGACCAAAGAGCTGTCCAAAGACACTAGAGACAAAATTGTACACCTCCACAAGGCTGGAAAGGGCTACGGGGATATTGCCAAGCAGCTTTGTGAAAAAAGGTCCACTGTTGGAGCAATCATTAGAAAATGGAAGAAGCTAAACATGACTGTCAATCTCCCTCTGACTGGGGCTCCATGCAAGATCTCACCTCGTGGGGTCTCAATGATCCTAAGAAAGGTGAGAAATCAGCCCAGGACTACACGGGAGGAGCTGGTCAATGACCTGAAAAGAGCTGGGACCACCGTTTCCAAGGTTACTGTTGGTAATACACTAAGACGTCATGGTTTGAAATCATGAATGGCACAAAAGGTTCCCCTGCTTAAACCAGCACATGTCAAGGCCCGTCTTAAGTTTGCTAATGACCATTTGGATGATCCAGAGGAGTCATGGGAGAAAGTCATGTGGTCAGATGAGACCAAAATAGAACTTTTTGGTCATAATTCCACTAACTGTGTTTGGAGGAAGAAGAATGATGAGTACCATCCCAAGAACACCATCCCTACTGTGAAGCATGGGGGTGGTAGCATCGTGCTTTGGGGGTGTTTTTCTGCACATGGGACAGGGCGACTGCACTGTATTAAGGAGAGGATGACCGGGGCCATGTATTGCGAGATTTTGGGGAACATCCTCCTTCCCTCAGTTAGAGCATTCAAGATGGGTCTTCCAACATGACAATGACCCGAAGCACACAGCCAGGATAACCAAGGAGTGGCTCTGTAAGAAGCATATCAAGGTTCTGGCGTGGCCTAGCCAGTCTCCAGACCTAAACCCAATAGAGAATCTTTGGAGGGAGCTCAAACTCCGTGTTTCTCAGCGACAGCCCAGAAACCTGACTGATCTAGAGAAGATCTGTGTGGAGGAGTGGGCCAAACTCCCTCCTGCAGTGTGTGCAAACCTGGTGAAAAACTACAGGAAACGTTTGACCTCTGTAATTGCAAACAAAGGCTACTGTACCAAATATTAACATTGATTTTCTCAGGTGTTCAAATACTTATTTGCAGCTGTATCATACAAATAAATAGTTAAAAAATCATACATTGTGATTTCTGGATATTTTTTTTTAGATTGTCTCTCACAGTGGACATGCACCTACGGTGACCATTTCAGACCCCTCCATGATTTCCAAGTGGGAGAAACTGCAAAATAGCAGGGTGTTCAAATACTTATTTTCCTCACTGTACATATATACTGACTGAGTATATACTGTACAGCCCATCTATGAGCAGACACCAGCGTGTCTGAGCCTCCCAGGACGGGGGAGCTCCGAGCCAAGGCTCCGTCCACCGTCCGCCCGCTCCCTCATCCTCGGCTCCTTCCTCCCCCTCTCTCCCTCTCCTCTCTCCCTCATCCTCTGCTCCTTCCTCCCCGTCTAACTGCAGCAAGCAGCCAAGCACCTGCCTTCTTTGCCTGCATCTTCTCCTTATTAAACTATAAAATTACGTGTTTTCTCATGCGGGACGGGAGAAGACACAACATCAATGCATCTCTATTGAGTTTTGCGGGTCCAGGCGGGAGTGGACGGTAATGGTCAGAAATTCGCCGGGAGCGGGCGGGAGCGGGATGAAGAAAACAGTCCCGCGCAGGGCTCTACTGCATATCCATAGTCCTTTATAATTCTTCTTCATATTTTATAGCCTATATTTATACTTTTTACATGTATATAGGCTACTCGTAAAAAGCTGCTCCATTGTGCATTCTCCTTATATAGGCTGCACTTATCTTGAGGTCACGAGATAGTATCTTGAGGTCACGAGTTACTATCTTGAGGTCACGAGTTACTATCTTGAGGTCACGAGTTACTATCTTGAGGTCACGAGATAGTATCTTGAGGTCACGAGTTACTATCTTGAGGTCACGAGTTACTATCTTGAGGTCACGAGTTACTATCTTGAGGTCACGAGATACTATCTTGAGGTCACGAGATAGTTATAATTCATTTTTTTGACAAAGTGGGACCAGGGGGGCTCCGTAAGGGGACCACTAAGGTCTATATAAAAGCATCCAAAGAGCAGCATGTCATAGGACCTTTAAACTGTCACTCTTAAAGGGGTAAGTGTTACCAGATTAAAATCGTCTTACCCCATTTCTATATTTTTGTATTGAATGACGAGCTTAAAGAATAATTCAGAAAATTGACAAAATCAGCTAAAACTGTAAAACACAACCTGCTTTCTTCCATTTTCCCGTTAATATAAGATAACGTTTATGAAAGCGTTTAGCACAAACATATTTTATCACTGCTTAAACTGTTCTGTGAACATTTGTTTATACATGGCCTATATAAAATCATACACAAATTCAGTAGAATTCAGTAAAAGCCTACCAGTTGTTGTAGCAAAGTTTCCATTCTGTCTTCACTGGCAGGGACCTTGAAGTACATAGAGTATGTCCAGACTACATGGACTTTGTTAAGTATTTCAGGCTGGTTATCATTAACTTTTATTACTAGAAATAAAGTAACCAGCAATCCACCACACAACCTTGACAGTGACTTCCTCTGTGTGAGTCACTCATCTGCCCTGTGGAGTGGACAGATGTTACTGTGCAGGACAATTGATCTGATCTGCCTTTGTCTTGGTTACAGACTACTACTGTATATTGTGTTAATGCAGGGGTGCAAACCATGTAAACTCAGTCTGTCAAAGACTGAAATCAATCTTAATAGTGTTAATTCATATGATGTAACTGAAGGATTTCATAGATTTCATCATCAGAATTTGTAGGTTTGTATGATGTAAAATGACAAAGGATCATACCAGTGCTTTGGCAAATTTCAGACCCTTTAAGCTCCGATAAATAAGAAGGTGACAACCCATTTAAAATCTTAAAAACAAGCAATACAATTTTAAAATCAATCCTGAAACAGACAGGAAGCCAGTGGAGCATGGCCAGAACTGGTGTAATGTGGGCACGCTTTTTGGTCCCGGTTAAAAGTCGAGCTGCTGTGTTCTGGACTAACTGTAACCGACGAAGGGATGACTGATCCAATCCAAATATAAAGAGTTACAGTAGTCTAACTGAGACGAAATAAATGCATGTATAACTCTTTCAAAGTCTTAGGTAGGGCTTGACCTTAGCCAAAAGTCTCAGCTGGAAGAAACTGGTTTTAACAACATAACTAATCTGTTTGTCAAATTTAAAAGCGCTGTCAAAAATCACACCCAGAGTCTTGGTAAAAGGACGAATATGGGAACTTAAAGTACCAAGAGCATCTACACAGGCACTAAAATGTGCAGCACGACCAAACACAGCAATTTCAGACTTATTGTCATTGAGAGATAGAAAATTCTGATCCAACCATATTTTGAGATCTCTTAAGCAGTTAAGCAAAGACTGAAGTGTATCCTTATCATTGTTTTTTTTTACAGGCAAATAGATTTGTACATCGTCTGCAAAACAATGGAACGAAATGTTATGTGTTTTTAAAATGGACCCCAAGGGCAACATGTACAGAGAAAAGAGCATGGGTCCCAAAATGGAACCTTGGGGGACCCCATAAGAAAGAGGGGCAGCAGATGAAGAGCATTTACCAAGGTGGACAGCAAAACTCTTATCTGTCAAGTAAGATTCAAACCATTTGAGGGCTATGCCCGTAATGCCAACACTTTGTTTGAGTCAGGATAAAAGGATAGAGTGGTTGACAATGTCAAAGGCAGCAGTCAAATCTAAAAGCACTAAAACAGGTTTCCTGAGTAAACCGCTAAGATAAGAGAGTCGTTAAAAACTCTTAGAAGGGCACTTTCAGTACTGTGGCAGGGCTTAAATTAGACTGAAACTTTTCATAAATACTAAAATTATCTAAAAATGATTGAACTTGATTAAAAACAACGCTCTCCAAGACTTTTGATAGAAAGAGAAGTTTAGAAATAGGTCTAAATGAGAGAACTGAAGGATCCAGATTCTTCTTTTTTAAAAGTGGTTGCACAACAGCATGTTTAAAAGCAGCCAGAACACACCCTGAGCTGCGAGATGTATTAACCAAGGATAAAATACTCGACCCAACAGTGTTAATAACCTCTTTGAGTAAGCATGCAGGGATACTGTAGTAGGCAGTTTGCAGGAAGAAGCTGCTTAACTATGTCAGAGAGAAGGTGGAATGACAGCTGGAGGAACAGAGGGGTGAAAAACTCAGACCAGCAATTTTATCAATGAAGTGTTTCAGGAAGTTTTCACACAACAATGTGGATGACACACCATATCACAAGTGTTGATACTAGAGTTAAGCACGTTAAAAAGAACCTGAGACCTCTGGGTGTTACTAGCAACCAGGTGAGATAAAAAATGTGTTTTAGCAGATTTAACTGCTCCCTGGTATTTATGTAATGTGTCCTGTAAAATTGGCACTTGGACTTTATCCTTTTTCCGCTTTCTCTCAGCTTTTCTGCAGGCACGTCTGAGAGAGCGGTAGTATCATTCAGCCACGGTTCTGAAAGTGCTTTAGTGCATTTCTTTCTCAGTGGAGCAACAGAGTCCAATATCTCAGTACAAGTACAGTCAAAGAGGTTGGTGAGTTCCTCAACATTAAGATTACAATCTTCGACATTGTACAACACTGAGATTTTAAAAGCAGCAGAAAACTGTGAGGCAGTTAAAGGGTTAATTGCACGCAAACAGCGTGCAGGAGCAACAGTAGAGACGTCTGAGCAGGGGACAACCACAGTAAATAAGATGGGCAGATGATCTGATATCTGAAATTTGGTTCCACTTTATGATTGTGTCCCACAAGGAGCACTGTGCAAGCGATAATATTGAAATGTAAGGAGTATCAGACCACTGCAAATCTACGAAGACCCGGCCGTCCCTCTAAACTTTCCGCTCATACAAGGAGAAGACTGATCAGAGATGCAGCCAAGAGGCCCATGATCACTCTGGATGAACTGCGGAGATCTACAGCTGAGGTGGGAGACTCTGTCCATAGGACAACAATCAGTCGTATACTGCACAAATCTGGCCTTTATGGAAGAGTGGCAAGAAGAAAGCCATTTCTTAAAGATATCCATAAAAAGTGTCGTTTAAAGTTTGCCACAAGCCACCTGGAAGACACACCAAACATGTGGAAGAAGGTGCTCTGGTCAGATGAAACCAAAATCGAACTTTTTGGCAACAATGCAAAACGTTATGTTTGGCTTAAAAGCAACACAGCTCATCACCCTGAACACACCATCCCCACTGTCAAACATGGTGGTGGCAGCATCATGGTTTGGGCCTGCTTTTCTTCAGCAGGGACAGGGAAGATGGTTAAAATTGATGGGAAGATGGATGGAGCCAAATACAGGACCATTCTGGAAGAAAACCTGATGGAGTCTGCAAAAGACCTGAGACTGGGACGGAGATTTGTCATCCAACAAGACAATGATCCAAAACATAAAGCAAAATCTACAATGGAATGGTTCACAAATAAACATATCCAGGTGTAAGAATGGCCAAGTCAAAGTCCAGACCTGAATCCAATCGAGAATCTGTGGAAAGAACTGAAAACTGCTGTTCACAAACGCTCTCCATCCAACCTCACTGAGCTCGAGATGTTTTGCAAGGAGGAATGGGCAAAAATGTCAGTCTCTCGATGTGCAAAACTGATAGAGACATACCCCAAGCGACTTACAGCTGTAATCGCAGCAAAAGGTGGCGCTACAAAGTATTAACTTAAGGGGGCTGAATAATTTTGCACGCCCAATTTTTCAGTTTTTTATCTGTTAAAACAGTTTGAAATATCCAATAAATTTCGTTCCACTCCATGACTGTGTCCCACTTGTTGTTGATTCTTCACAAAAAATTACAGTTTTATATCTTTATGTTTGAAACCTGAAATGTGGCAAAAGGTCGAAAAGTTCAAGGGGGCCGAATACTTTCGCAAGGCACTGTACATACATGCATACATATATACATACATACATACAGTACATACATTACATAGCGCTACATTACGTTACATACTGTATACAATTAGTGTGCAGTATTAAATCTGGACACGGGTGTTGTTCCCGCTCATGTCCGGCAGAGGGCAGTGAATGATAACTTGGTTGTTAAATGTCAGGCTGTTCTCCGCTCTTGTGTCCTCTCGCTGACTGACGCTCCGGCGGAAACAACACCGTCCAGTGTTTTCCGTAGTCATCGTTGACTAACGCTAGCTGGTAACGGCGAGTAACAGTTAGTGAACTCTGTCTGCACAAAGAAAGCCTTCAGTTTGTGATTTTGTTTCTATTTTTTGGAACTAAAAATGCCGTTAGAAAACCTGGAGGAAGAGGGTCTGCCCAAGAACCCTGATCTGAGGATAGCACAGCTCAAATTCCTGCTCACAATGGACGGTCACCGACAGGATGCTAAAGTGAAGACTGAGCTCATGGACGCGATCAAAGCTAACAGTGAGTTAGCATATCACTGCACTATAGCCTGGTCATTATAAACAGGGTGCTGACATTAATGTAGCTACACACATACGTTTAGTATTGGGTGCACACATGTCTCGTAATTGTTGATAATTAAAAAAAAAAGTATTCCAATTAAACAAACGAAATTAGCACGCTAGCTAACGCTATTAGCAAACGTCAGCTAACGTTAGCCAGCAAGCAATCTGACGAATGGTTTTGTTAAACTCTGCGTAACATTGCAGTACTGTACTGTTTCATTTATGATATTTTTCAAGTTCTGCATTAGTTATCATTAATAACAATAACTTCATTTAAGATAGCTGGCACCTTTTACAGAACAAATTCACAAAGTGTTTCACAAGAGTAAAATTGTTTAAAAAAAAAAAAAAAAAAAAAGAGAAAAATGAAATAAAACTGTTAAATAAAAAACAATGTATATGGACTTTAATTGGAACGTAACAGGGACCGAAATAAAAGAGGCTGCGTAACGTTAATATTTGAATTAAATCTGTTAATTAAAAAAACTTAAAAACCTCAGTGGTTAGTTTATGAGACGCACAACTTGTTGGTTTTTCAACTGAGGACTGTCATAGTTCACAGAGTAAACTATCGCTCTGCTTCAGATATGGCACCGTATTACGAGGGTCTGTGTAAGGATCTGAAGTGGCAGCTGGACGGTGACCTGCTGAGTAAAATGAAGAAGGCCAACGAGGAGGAGCTGAAGCGCCTGGATGATGTGCTGGAGGATGCAGAGAAGAGCCTGGGAGAGAGCGAGATACGAGACGCCATGATGGCCAAAGCTGAATACCTCATCAGAATTGGAGACAAGGTAACTCCTTAATAAAGTTGACCTTAACCTCATCAGTTAGCACATGGAACTTGTATGAGTATGTTTTTTTTTTTGTTTTTTTTGGCATGTCCTCTTATATTATATTAGCACTTGTGCTTTTTGACATTTGATTGTGATTTTGACATTTCATTTCATTCCCTGCACTGTTTTTCATACGTGTACTGCTGCTGTGACATGCGACTTTCCCCTCAGGGTTTAAATATATACATACATATTGATAGGAGTAATACACAGTGCTCATTCTATATGGTGTCATTTCTTTATATCTGTTGTGTCGGAAATCCTCAGCACCATACCACCATAATAGTTCTTACTTCGGTAATGAGGATCCTAAATAAATAAATAAATACTAAGAATAATTATGAATTGTCATTCGCTGTGCATGCATGCTAAGCCCGTAACCAAGAAGTCCTAAAGTCCGACTAAAGTATGTTATTTATCTGAGGACTATGCTGTTTTCCTTTTCCTTTCAACATGATTTAGCTTCCTTTCATTTCCTTCTCATCAGTAAGAGTTTGAGTGTCATTACAGCTTGTAGTAGATTACAACCTTTTCCATTGCGACTATTGCAGACAGGTACATTGTAGTGATAGTGCTGAAAAGATGCATCATTCAGCACAGGACAGAATTTGCAACACTAAACATTACTGGTACCCAATGGAGGTCGATTTCATACACTTTCCAGAGTGCACACTTGTTTAATGTTGGTATTTGTGCCAGTTAATATCACAGACAATCATGCTAAGTATATGTATATTTTTCAAGGGACATAATCACTCACTGATGTTTTATCTATACAACACTGTTATGTATCAGAGCCAAAATCCTAATGACTACCAAAGCACTCTCCAGCATGTTTGCCTGTCGTTGACTTTTGGTCAGTTTCTCATTATCTATGCAAATTTCCTGACCCGGCATTACGAGAGCAAAGTGGTTGGCAGTTTCCCTCTGAAATAGTAGAGCCGTAACTACAGGTATTATGAGTTTATTTTATTTAAAAAAAAAAAAAAAAAAAAAAAAAAAATGTTAGAGGCCCCTTACATGACATGCTCACAGTTAGTTGTTTTATGTACACACATTTGAAAAGTAGCAGATTCATTGGCAATGTCTGCCTTTTGTCTTGTGCGTCCACAGGAGGGCGCCCTAACAGCCTTCAGGAAGACCTATGACAAGACAGTGGCTCTGGGTCACAGACTAGATATTGTCTTCTACCTGCTGAGGATCGGACTCTTCTACATGGATAGCGACCTCATCACACGCAACTCCGAGAAAGCCAAGAGGTAACGGCTCCGATATCTTTGTTCTCAAACATCTCCAACAACCGTCTCTGTAACCTCTCCAGTACTCATCTCTCAATGCACCTCTTGTCTCCGCAGCCTCATTGAGGAGGGAGGAGACTGGGACAGGAGGAATCGTCTGAAGGTCTACCAGGGCCTGTACTGTGTGGCCATCAGGGACTTCAAGCAAGCCGCCGAGCTCTTCCTCGACACAGTCTCCACCTTTACCTCTTACGAGCTCATGGACTACAAGACCTTCGTCACCTACACGGTCTACGTGTGCATGATTGCCCTCAAAAGGCCTGACCTCCGTGAAAAGGTAGGAGACTGCGAGTGTGTACTCACAAAGGGACTATTGAGGAAGTTAGTGTGCGTCTTTGTATTTGTGAATTGTCTTAGTGCAAGTAGTGAAAAAGGTGGTGAATTTGACGAATTGCTTTATACAATATGTATGCTGGCTTTGTGAAATCCCTTCCATCAGGTTACAGTGCTAGCACTACACATTCTCCGACGCCTGACAGTATGATTGCAATGAAATGTGTTCCTCTTTAGGTAATAAAGGGAGCTGAGATCTTGGAGGTGCTGCACAGTCTCCCTCCAATTCGCCAGTATCTTTTCTCCCTCTACGAGTGCCGTTACTCGGTCTTCTTCCAGTCGCTGGGTGAGGAAGCCTTTTCTTTTGTTGGCCTAGAAAACAAACACTTTGTCTGGTCACTTGTAAAGTGTCATTTTACCGTTATTCACTACAAACCTCGTAAAGCTCTTTGCAGTTTCTTGTTAAATATACTCAAATAGTTCATTTATTTAAAGGTCCCATGGCATGAAAATTTCACTTTATGAGGTTTTTTAACATTAATATGCGTTCCCCCAGCCTGCCTATGGTCCCCCATTGGCTAGAAATGGCGATAGGTGTAAACCGAGCCCTGGGTATCCTGCTCTGCCTTAGAGAAAATGAAAGCTCAGATGGGCCGATCTGGAATCTCCTCCTTATGAGCTCATAAGGAGCAAGGTTACCTCCCCTTTCTCTGCTTTGCCTGCCCAGAGAATTTGGCCCACCCATGAGAGAGAGGCATTATGGCTTTCAAACGAGCAAAGTGGCAGTTGGTCAAGGCCACACCCCCACTCTCTCCTCCTCAATAGCTACAGACACATAAATGACACATACTAAGGAAAGTATGTGGGACTGGCTCTAGTGGCTGTAATTCTGCACCAAGGCTGAATTTCGGGAAAGAGACTTCAGATATAGTATTAGGGGACCACTAAGGCCTATATAAAAGCATCGAAAGAGCACCATGTCATGGGACCTTTAACAAGTTAGGATTTTTCGTCACTGGCATTATATGTTGTTGTATTTCTCCTGCTCCGCCACCTCGTGAAACTTGTGTTCTTTGCGCTACAGCCACGGTGGAGCAGGAGATGAAGAAGGACTGGCTTTTTGCGCCACACTACCGCTACTATGTGAGGGAGATGAGGATCCAGGCCTACAGCCAGCTGCTAGAGTCCTACCGCTCCCTCACCCTGGGCTACATGGCTGAGGCCTTTGGTGTCAGCACAGAGTTCATCGACCAGTAAGTGCCTGTACACGATATCCATACGCCACATCCTCTGGAGACATTCTAAGAATTAAAATTTGTACACCGGTTGAGTCTCAGTGGCACTGCAGATATCCTAGCTGTAGTTGATTATTTTAGAGCAGGATGGTGTTGGAGGGCATGTACATACTGCCAGATAAGCACAAGATACATTTTCAGATGGATCAGCATTTCCAAGCATTAGGGTGCAAACTCAGATTTGGAGTTATTGGCCAAATTCTATGGAGGGACTTGAGTCAAAACAACACAGATGCTCAATAAATGGGAACCAATGACCTGTTCCCAGAAGGCTTTATTTGTGCATTGATTCCCCATGCATTAGTGTTTTTATAAAGGCTTCCTGGGAACACTTACGGAATATTTAATTCGGGACATTTCCAGTCGTAATGCTAAGCTAACCCGCCGCTGACTGTACCGTAGCTCCATATATACCGTACAGACATGAGTAGTATTGATCTTCTCATCTAAGTCTTGGCACAAACGTGAATAAGTGCATTTCCCAAAATATTTAACTATTCCTTTTATTGTAGGTTTTTCATACCATGGGTTCAGCTTTATGTTTTAAGGAAGCATCATGTATCACTGATTTTTGATCTGGCTAACTGAATTAAATCTTTTCTCAGGGAACTGTCCCGATTCATAGCTGCTGGACGTCTCCACTGTAAAATTGATAAAGTGAATGAGATTGTGGAAACCAACAGGTAATGTTACTATTCTTCCATCCTCAGTACATCCAGAAATAACTCGGTAACCAAAGGCAGAACTCTAACTCTCATCCTGTTATTCTCTCCAGACCCGATAGCAAAAACTGGCAGTACCAAGAAACCATCAAGAAGGGCGACTTGCTGCTGAACAGAGTCCAGAAGTTGTCGAGAGTTATCAACATGTAACCATGGTGGCCATATTTTTATGCAAGGACGACTTGCATTAGTCTTCATATACCGGAACCAATAGTTTGTCTGACAAAGTGACTCTTATATTGTGTATATAATAAAAATTTGTTTAACTGTTGGCATTTCTCTAGGCTGTTTTTCTTTTATTTAAGGAAAGAGGCAGAGACATCATTTCATATAAATAGCAGTATAAATTATTTTATTTACAGAAACTTGTTACAAAACAAATATACTATACAATCTTTTTTCTTTAAATATTAATTCTAACCTATGTTTTGTTCATGAATTACATAGCAGCCAAATACATAAGTCCAGCTGAAAATGATTTTGATAATGTATACAAAAAAAAAAAATCTACACGCTTTTACATATTATGAATGGTGGATTTATTTGTCCTCCCAAACATGAACTGTATTCTCTCTCTCACGTTCACATTCCAAGTCTATGATGCTAATAAAAAAAAAAATCTTCGCAATGTTTCCATCTACTGGAAACGACGTAAAGATGTCAGTGGAGTTTGAGGGTAAACAAAAACACTCGATTGAAGGTTTTTACATAAAAATCCCAGTAAACCAGAAGGGGGCTTAAGCCACACGCTGAGGATAACGAAATATCGATGTCTTGTCTGGAAAACTTGGATAAACTCTGCCCGCCCCCCAAAATAAAAACGAACACTAAAGTATTTCATACTGCGCAGCTGACCAGCTCAGGTTTCACCATATTTAGGGTTCGTAGGCAAGACTTAAAAGCAAACTCCTAAACACTTTGAACATTCAAGTAAGGTAACTCAACGCAAAGAACACTGTCCTCAAACAGTCAGGGTGACACAAATTCAGGCACTTTTTTAATTTAATATTTCTTTTAAAAGCTGATTCAAATTACTTGTTTGGCAACGATGATGCAAGCAGTTGGACTGTTTGATGTGTTCCTCTTCCTTGCAATGATTGCTTAAGTCCCTTCAGCCTTTATAAAAGAACGCAGGTGTTTCGATCATGAAATGTGTTTTAAGGTCTACAAAAGTGTACGACTAAAGAGTCCATGGAAACTGGATAGACAACGGGCACAGCTTCAAGCCTGCGGGACAGTTTTCAAAATCACAGGCTAATTGGGTCATAGAGTAACCGTTTTGTTGTTGATTCATAGGCAACGTAAAATGTCTTGTAAAAGCACATGTGATTGAGACCTTGAAAAGTGAATAAAGATATCCTCCGTCATACAGACACATGCTACAGTGGCAACGCTTCACCTTTGTTTCTTAAAAGGATCTCAGTACACGATTCATGAGATGCTTCAGCTTCTACATATAGGCGTATTGCATTATATAGACCTGGCAGTGAACCACTTCAAATAATCAAGTTCTCTGACTTCATCTTTACTAAATAAATAATGACTTTTCTTTTCTTTTTTATTGTACCAAAAATTCAGCGTGTACAAAAAAAGCCTGTGCAAAAATACATATTTAACTATGTACAATTTAACAAAATATGTATTCTCAAATAGGGATACTTCAATACTTGTTTGATACATAGGCTACAAGAAATGAAAGCTCAATTAAGATTCTTAAAAAAAAAAAAGAAGAAATGGTCTCCTCTACTTTTCCACACTGACATCAGTGGAGGTTCAATAAATCAACAGGTGTTTCCAAAAGTTTAAGTATGTCCCGTGAAGCCATCGCCATGAATCTCGCACCATAAAACCCACTCTAAATAGGCAAACATCCTGACGAGATGGGCAAGTATTGCCGGATTTAAGACTCCATTTTGACAAAAGGAATAGAGTATAATGCCTGGTTATCCATTCTACTGTGATAAATCTCTTCTCAACACGGACCAACATGGTGTTCCGGTGGGGCATTGAAACCGTAACATCCAGAGTTTTGGTAGTGGTTACACAAGGAGGGACGATCAAACCCACAGAAGACAGGTGACGTGCATAAAGTTTGCTCCAGTTAAGATGTACCGTACCTGATTCCCTAGGTAGGAAAAATAAACATTTCAATTCACATCTGCCCACAACAGCTGTGGATCTTGCACAGCTGGGTAAAAAGTAGGTAAAGTGTAGCAATAACAATACAGTTTGCACAGATTTTCTTTATATCCACACAGGAAATACACCATCACCGCTTCATGAGCATAACTGAAAAGGTGTTTCAGTTTTTTTTTTTAAAAGAAAGGAGAAGTAGTTGGCAAAGCTGATAGCAGCTTTTGGCTAGCTCTGTGGACTGCTAAGCGGTGCCTGTGGAGAAAGTAGTTATTTAGTGCTGTTCACAGTTGGGGGGGGGGGGGGGTAGGTCTACTGTGGCGATCATTTTGCACAATGAACAGATTTAGAAAATTGACAGGTGTCCTCAAGACCAAGTTATCTCTCTGACAAAGGATTCAATCGAATGGGCACATCAGGCGATCTTTTCACATTTGAAAGCACAACTGTCTTCACCGTGTCTACAAAGACTCTTGGTAGCTCAATGTAAAAAGCTCATAAGAAATCATAAAAAGGTAACACTTGCATAATTATTCTGGGTAATAAAAGAATTGACCAGATCGTCCCTATGGGCTCCTCTCAGGCTACTGTGGGTAACCAGAGGTTACACAAACGTGTCGCCAGAGAGTCAGACTAACGAAAAAGTGAAACAACAAGGTGATTGTGTGTTGTTTAAGGTGTTGCAAGTAACAGTTAGCTGCTTCTCCTGCTCTCCTTCCAAGGCTTCTGAGATCAGGCGCTGGGGGTGTAATAAAGTTGGAAATTCCAGTAGTCCAGCAGAATCTGACATGAGAAAAATACTCGTACACGCACTCACATTCACACACTCATTCTTTAACAAACAGAAGAGATCGGCTTGTTGTCTCCCCAGTTGCTCAGCGTCATGTCGGCTTGTTGCGGCAGCCCTTAACCTGAACCCAATGAGCTTTGAACCACAGCTCAAGAGACCCATGGCTGTTGCTATTGTTCCTACTACTTCAAGACAGGAAGACCTCTCAGAATACTGGGACGACACTTGTGTAGGGGGTCCTTGGCTCGCTCCTAAAACGAACTGGCACTCCACGCTATACGTACAATGCCATTGCACCACCCTTTGCCCCAACACACACACATGGCTTTGGGAGAAATAGTAAGGACCACATTGACTTCACTGGGCAGTCCAGATCATCTCCACCCTGAGGATTGTGGGAAGCTAAGAGTAAAGTGGGTTTGATTTTAGAAGGCCTCGTGCAGTCCAGAGCAGTGTGCGGACTGCTCCGGACTACTTCCCCATCCGCATGCTGGTTCCATACACAGAGGCCGGACACCGCTGTCAGGGACGAGCCTTTGGCTGGGGGGAAAAAAGAGGGAGAAAAATGGTAAGTAATCAGTCTGTATACTAGTTCCCTACTAAAACATTAAAGTGCTCATATTATTGCTCATTTTCAGGTTCATGATTGTATTTAGAGGTTATATCAGAATAGGTTTACATGGTTTAATTTTCAAAGACCACCATATTTTTTTTGTTGTACTGCACATTGCTGCAGCTCCTCTTTTCACCCTGTGTGTTGAGCTCTCTGTTTTAGCTACAGAGTGAGGCATCTCACTTCTGTTCCATCTTTGTTGAGAGTCGCACATGCGCAGTAGCTAGGTAAGGACTACTAGCCAGTCAGAAGCAGAGTATGAGGGCGTGCCACTCTAGCAGCTAGGCGAGCATTATAACGTGTGTTACAAAGTGACGCACGTTCATCACGGAAGTAAAGGCTGGACTACAATAGAGCTGTTTGGAGCAGTTGGTGAACATAGTTTTCTGTTGGAGATGGTAAGTCCCTTTGGGCTGGACTTTGGGCTTTTTCACTTTATAAACCTATAATGTGCACAAAAAGATATATAACACAATAAAGGAAAGGGGAAGAGCCAAAAAGCATAATCTGAGCACTTTAACTGCTTTAAAGTAACACATTCCAGGGAAGATTAGCGCCGCCTGCTGTTATGGAAACATATTACGTCTCGTCGCTTTGGTGTGTTCCGAGGCACTTTTTTGACCAACTCGGGGAGACTGATCAGTCCAACTGCCTTTTCTGCCAAAGGTTGGCTGTCTGGTTGGTCTGTAACGGCCTTAACTGATACGACTGACAGATCATCGTTTCCAAAGGTCTCAGTTTCTGCCCGTCCAGACTACAATGCAACCCCGGAGTTTTCAAACTTAAACGGGGTCAGCAGTGCTTCCAAATGTCTCAGTTTTAGGGGCTCGAAAATGCGGGCGTAGTTTGGACGTGAGGCATAAACGTAGCAAAAGATATGCGTTTAACAAAAATGTATTAGTGTGGATGTAGCCTTAGAATACGGAAGCAATCTTGGTTTTTCAGAGACCGATGAAAGAAATGCTGAATGAGAGATTGCGTTGAGCTACAGGATGGGACTTCATGACTTTGGCTCTCCGTATCCCCTTATTCATGATGTGGGGATGCAAAGGGGAAATACACTGGGCAGCTAAGTTAACAGTTGTCCCAGCAAAACACAGCTGCAAAGTTGTGTCTTTAGGTTACACGCCAATTAGAAGTTTTTCTCAACTCCCTACCTGCATACAATACACTCACACACTCCACCTTTGAAATAAAAAAGCATCCCGATTGGTAAAGTACAAAACCCACCTGATGTAAATGGGAGTTGTTGGGTAGCCCTGGCGTCCCTGGAATGCTCCGCCCATGCTTCCCGTGGATGTTGTTAATGGCAGGTGACTTGGCCACTTTGGGTCTACCTGGTCCAGGTCCCCCTCCACCTCCTCCACTATTAATGCCGCTGGAGGCCGGAGAGTTTTTGCGCTTCTTGCCCTCCAGGCGGCCATCTGCAGAGTGGTGGCTGAAGTTTGTATGGTGGTCAGATGCGAAAGAGGACTGGTGGTGGACAAAGGGTCCCAGGGAGAGGGTAGAGTCACTGCTGTTCATCACCACACTCATGCGCTTGATGGATTCCGCAGGGCTGCCCGAGGGAGGACCTCTTCCAGGCGGCCCTGAGGAGCCGCCTGCTGAACCTCCAGAAGGCTCCACCTTGAGGCTGAGTGAGTTGGTCCGCACAGTTGGGCCACAGTTAAGACCCACACTGTGAACGCCGCTGTGGGAGGAAGATAATGACGATGAGGATGAAGGACCTAATGAGCCGTGGTGGTAGGTGCTCCCTGAGCTGCCGACATTTGCACAGTTCTTCTTGAAAGAGGAGGAGGAGGACGAGTAGTTGGCATTAGAAGAGGATGATTCAGAGGGGCCATGGGACGAAGATAGAATTGAGCTGTTCTTTCTCTTCTTCCCAGAGCTGAAGCTAGTGTTGCTACTGTTACTGTTGGCTCCACTGCTGCCCCCACCAATGGAGTTTGGGATGACGGGTGTGGAGGAGCCAGAGGAGATCTCCTTGGGCCTGAAGGATGACGACGACTTGGTAGTGCTGCTGCTGGAAGAACGGGACTTAAGCGCCCGGCCTGAGGCTAGGGAAGGAGCTGAAGAAGATGAGGATGAGTGGGCTGAAGGCATCTGCGGCGACGAAGACACTTGTCGGGCCTGCGTAATGCCGTAGGCCGGGTGCTCAGCCCCGCCCTGTGGGGCGCTGCGGGCATTTAAGGTGGTCCCATAGGAGAGCACTGACTTGCCCTCGTAGGATTGGCTATAAGGAGTCTGGGGCAAGGTGGAAGGGGGGCCCAGGAAGCCTGAAGAGGGAGTGCTACCGTGATAATTTGTGCTTGTCCTATGAGTAGGTGCAACGGAGGAGGAGTTCTCTAAGGCCAAGGGGATTTTCCTGCAACAAGGAATGATATAATTCTTTAGCTTTGACTTTTAACAAGTCAAGAATGGTGGCCATGAAAGACAAGGAGGCTAATTATTATGTCCTATGTATTATGTCCTTTGGTCATAATGAAATTTGAGCTGGACAGACTTACTTCCACATCTGAGAGTTGACATGCTTGTCCATCATTGTGGTGAGGGCACATCGCACTCTGTCCCATCGCCGATCAAAGGAGTAACAGCCTCTCCCAAACAGTCGACTTCCCAATGTACAGAACTGGGAACAAAGAGGGGGTATCAATTTTCAGTAAATCAGTATACTAAATAGTACTTACCATTTCTGTGAAATCTGAAACAAATAAGTGATTATCTTTTGAAAATCTAAAATCCTTTTGTAGTTTAACTACTGTAACAAAAAGGAACAGTAGTCTGTGGCTAATCAGAGACCAGTGATGGTAGGGGTGCACTTACAGCTGCCGGTCGAGGGTGATAACCTGAATAGTGACAGTCCAGTTTGTCAGCGCTGTCCTCCCGCTCCTCGTTCTCTCCCTCGTCACTGGAGGGTCGAGAAAACCCATCGGGGGTAGTTTGGGCATGGTGTGGTGACTCGTGGACTACTGCGGGGTCTCCGGGGGTACCCCCTCCGTGACCGCTGTTTAGTCTGATGGACAGATAGTACGGCTGATAATTTATACCTTAATCATAAAAACTGTTTTCAGAGAAGCATACGAAAAAAAACTCACCTCTCCTCTCAAGATAAAGGCTAGTTTGTCAGGTGTCACATACGTACATACATACATACATAAAACGAAATAACAGATCTGGAGCAAGTCGTACCGTGGAAGACCAGGGCTGTGAAATTTGGGCTTGCTGAGAGGCAAAGGCTTAGTGGCGTCTGGGGCGGGGCCGTTGCCATGAGCGACCTGGTGGGCGTCATGGCCAGTGGCAAGGTGGGAGGAGGGGTCCCTGAGAGAGGGGTTTTGCTGGGAATGGGGTTGGTGGAGATCTCTGTCCTTGTCCCGCTCCCTTGCTTTGTTCTTGTGCTCCGCCAGCAATGTGTCAAAGCGCTTCCTCCGCCCTGGCACCGCCCTCCGCTGGCTTAAGGAATGTGTCTGGCGGGATATTAGAAAGGTCAAAGGTCAGAATTATTGTTTGGGAGGTGGGTCTGCTTGGGTTTCAGTCTAATAATGGGGCTTTTTTTATACTCCGATTTGTACATGACTTATACAGTTCTGAAAAGCTTCAGATGATATGGCACACGTGATTTGTTTTAAATGATATACAATTTAGCCTGAATGCACAGCACAAAGCATAAAGACTGGTTACCTTGCAAGTTAGGGATCTTGTGCACGGTTTCCGAGCGGTTATATCCACAACGCCACAGTGGATATCTGCATTGAACTCACGCTCTTGAAGGCACAAGAGAGGAGTGAGGTGAGGGAGAAGAAAATTGTTACTTACATACATTGTGACAGATCACCTGCTCTGGTAACTTGCTTAACTGCAAGTTGTGTCATGTAACTTTTAAACTGATGTATGTGACAGTGTGAAGAGTTGTTGATTACGGCAGATATATATATATATATATATATATATATATATATATATATATATATATATATATATATATATATATATATATATATATATATATATATATATATATATATATATATATATATATCTCTATGTTGTATGAGACAGTATACTGTACATCATAGTCTGAACTGAATTCATGAATCAGACCTGACAGTACAACATATTGACAGCACCAACCCCTCCAACAAGACCCCTCCAACTGACCTGTCACTTTCTTGTTAATGTGGCGTCTGCTACTGGCACTGCTGCTGCTGTCCTGCTTCTTGTCTGACAGGACTGAGAGGTGGCCCTTGCCGTTGGGAATCTGACCCGGGGCCAGTAATGGAGGCTTTGGTATGGAGGGACAGTTAAGGCCTGGTTTAAGGGCTGATGATGAGGAGGTGGTGATGGTGGTAGTGTTGGAGCTCACAGTGATGCTAGAGGAGGATGTAGAGGAGGGTGAGGTGGTGGCAGGGGCAGATGGGGCCTGCACCAGCTTAACTGACGAGTCCACCCTGAGATGCATCTTCTCCACCTTGACAGCCGGGGTGAGGCTGGAAGAGAAGGTTACAGAGATGAAGAGGGCAGCAAGGAGGAAGCTGAGAGTTAGAAACACGGAGCCAGTGAGAAACACATGGTAAGAGACAGATGTGCACGTATGGAGGGGGCTGGGAGGACAAAACATAAATCTATGATCCATCATTTATCAGACTCATCAGCAAACTAAAAATAAAAAATAAAAACAAGTCTCAAAATATATTTTTCTCTGGCAGATCCTGAACACAGATCCTGGTCGAAATAGAGATTTTAATAATAATGACACTAGGCATGGGCTGGTTACCGGTTTCAAGGTATACTGCGGTTTGAAAAAGTCAAGGTTTAAAAACCAATAAAATTCTGTCATACCATTCCTAAGGTATAAGATGTTTTCTATGAGTGGTCAAGGACAGAAACGGCAGTTTAGTAATCCGTCTCCCTGCCAGCGTGCAGTGTGTTTAAAAAATACAATACATTGTGTTCAATGGAGAGAAAAAAAAAATCTTTTTACCCAGACATTTAAAAAAAAACAAAAAAAAAAAACACTTTAAAGTTGTAATTGCATTACCGTGAAACCGTGAGATTTTTGCTGAAGGTTATCATACCGTCAGAATCGTATACCGGCCCATTCCTAAATGACACCACACTGCACTAACAAGTGTAGTGAAGCGGCTCTGTGGTAAAGGTTAACGGTGCTCGGTTAGCACAATGACATCATGTTAGAAAGCACAGTTGAAACGATTTGTTATAAACTAAGTAACACTAGTGTTAGCCACAATGCTAATGGCATCGATAACTAAGCCAAACGGTGCTGTCACTACTATTTTAGTGATTTAAAAGCAACCTGTTTCTTGCAGATTGTCACATTACTGAGAATACAGCTGATAGAAGGTAATATATGAAGTCAAAGCTAACTCTTAATAGCTGTAGGGCAGCTAACATTAACAGCTGTCTCCACGAAGCTCCCAGCTATAAGCACTGATAACTCGGGACGCAGTTAGGAAACCAGAATGAGCTAACTATTGATAATATAAGCATTTTGGCTCAGTGGATGTTGATTTTAAAGTCATGTTAAAACTATTTCCCATCCTTCTTCCGATTTCCAGCCGCAGCCTGTCACCCCCCCCCTGTACTAACGTTACTCTGTACGTAGCATTAGCTCACAATGCCTTGTGTTCCTCACTCCCGTAACTTCATCAGACATGAGAAGAGGGAGATTAGCTAACGTTAGCCAACCTATTTATAAAAAATTAAAATAAAATCACATTTGAATAGTAATTTCAGCATTCGAATAGTATTGATTTTTTTACTATTCAAATTATATTCGACTTTCAGAATTCGTTCCAACAGCCCTAGTACATTGAAGCTGTTTTTGCTTGCTGTAATTGCTCTTCCTGTTCATATACTGGCCATTAAAAGATCCCTCCCTAATAGAGCTCCCACAACCCTAACAGATACTTCTTGAATGAGCTGATCACATCATGTCAATCTACAGTTAAACAACACAATAATTTAAGTTTACCAATAGTTTTGAGGCCTCGAATAGGGGGCAAAAGAACTTGGGACTTGGACATCCCTACTTTGATCATTTTTGTACTGAAGATCTGCCATTGAGTTGGTCTTTTATAAACAGTAAAATGGTACAGTCCCCTTCCTTATTTAAACTATAAAAATGATAGAGTGGTATTTCTTTCTCCAGAAAGCTATCTTTGGCCAAATGTAAATGTACAGACAGCAGAGAGCATATTAACCAGGCAACAGCTAACATTTCATTTTTGTTACTTGGCTAAAACAACAAATTAACGTCAATTAACTACAGCCGAGTACATTTGGAGGCAGCAGTTGTATTACAGCCAGTGAAATCAACATATCTGGCTCAAAACTTTAAATCGCTATTTCGATATCAAAATGATTAATTGTTCAGCACTAGTCCTGGTGTATATCAACAAATTGCACAACCCTGAAAACACACTATACTGCAAATGTTACACAGTGAAACTTACATCTTGTCCAGCTGGGGCGTCCTGAAGGGTGCAAAGGGGGTTCTTCGCTGAATGCCTGGCTTCTCTTTGGCTGTTTTGAGGAGTTTAGGATTGGAGGTGGAGGACACTGAAGAGGATAAGCTGGATCCAGTGGTGGAGGGTCGGCTAAGAATGCCCCCACTCGCCACTCCGGCTACAGAGCCCGAGCCCAGCCCAGGCCCAAGTCCGCTGCTCCGATTCCTGCCCGACACAGGGAAGGGAGAGGTGGAGGCTGGCTTGTTGGCCGCACTGTGTCTTCTCTCTGGAGCGACAATATAAACCAGGCTGGCATTAAAACATAATAGTTAACTCCATAAGATGATGAGAATGACGCATCACAAAGCTGCACTATGGGCCCATTTCCACCTGGTATTAAAATATGTCCTGAGTGATCCAATCACAAGTGGACAGCTCTAAGTATGTGTGTTCACACCTGGTAGTAGAATGTGTCTCCAAATGAGTGACCACCTGTTATCGAATCTCACTTTCCCGCTCTAAATGCAAAAAACACGCACTTGTTTCCATTTGCATATGGGCTGGATGTGTGCGAGCGAAGAAATCTGCGATGACTAGTGAAAAAGCACTGGCCACAGTCTGTCTTTGTGCTCAAGGACGGAATTTTTCTGTGCCATGGCGTTAGGTCTACATTTTATGAACCTTAAAATAAGAATGTCTACCACAGGTAGCTTCTAACTGAATCTGTGGTTTTAAGTTTAATTGGGATTGTGAGTCGTGGTAAGTTACTGCTGAAGAAGGCCCAATATTTCCTGAGTTTGCTGCTTCATAATAAAACCTTTTAAATAACATAACTTTTATTGTGGAAATATTGTAAATGTAACCATTCCAATATCTTACAGCCGCTACTTTGACCACTAACTGTAAGTACACAACGCTGCTGACTTGAGTCTAAAGATACCGGAAGTCATTAATTTTCAATGGAAGCTGGCTTCTCTCAGCTGCAAGGAGCGGCAAATCTGTCGGCGTCGCGTTTTGAGCGACCAGAGCGTCAATCAGAAAGCTGAAAGTAGGTCAACTTTATGGTAATGAGCTATGGCGCAGTTCAGCGGCAAGCAGCTGCAAATGCCAGCAACCAATCGGAATATAGACGTCCTTTGCGCTGGCTGATTAGAGAGAAACATACGATGTAAACTTTCGTTCCTACAAAAACATTAGTTCCGAGAGAATGGAGGAAGAGTTCATCATCGCCGTTGCTGGGTTCCCTATCATTTATGATATGACGTTGTTTGCGTATAGGGACCAGTTAACGTTACCTGCCGGTCACATCGTCTCTAAACAGTCCGCTCACAGTGAAGTCCTGCACGGATCAACAGCTGGCGGCTGCTCACTCTGCCTGCATGCTGCTGCGGTTCAGCGGCTAACGAGCGAGTTAACTGCTAACAGACACCGCTGTGACCAACAACCAATACAAATTCTGTCATTATATATGTAATTTATAAAAGGTTTCTAGTGTCAATGTATTGCTGCTTGTGCTTTTTCCATTATCGAACATAGAATGCTGCTACGTCAGAGCGGCCAAAGCGTCAAACAGCTTCCCCGTACTTTTTGACAAGCGTCCTTGACCGGGCAGCCAGAGCTTCTTTGCAGCTCAAGTCGGCGGCGGTGTGTACGTACAGTCAGGCTCCCAGGCTTCTAAATAGCAACAGCAGACCTTACGACGCAAGAACAGGAATTTCTGTAGTAATATCCTGCATATTTGTGAATTGGGGGGCATTTTATGAAAGAAAAAAATAGGGTAATTGTATTAGGGCTGCAGCTATCGATTCTTTTTGTAATCGATTAATCTAGCACTTAATCGATTGATTAATAGGATATTTTTTTTAATTTAAATTTTTGAATTTTTTTTACGTTTTTAAACAACCAAAACAAGACCTATATGTAAATATTAGTTATACTTAACCTATTTTCATTTATATATTTGATTATAATGTCACACAGCTCTGTTACACTTATGCTATTAGATCGTTGACCAGCTGTTTCTCCGTGGAGAGGGAGAGCGAGAGCCAACAATCAGCTGTTTTTCTGAAGGGATAGTCAGTAGCAGAAACACCGTCCGTCAGCGGTACAACGTTAGTAACATTGATTTAACGAAGCTTCGAAGCAAGTCATTTTGCATCGAGGATTTTTTGTAATCGAATTATTCGAGGAATCGTTTCAGCCCTAAATTGTATACAAGGTGGGGCACAGAGCTTCTGACAGCCGGGGATATGAGAGCAGGCAGCTCCGGAACAAAAACACAGACACATCCCCGTCAATATAATAACAACAACAACATCAAAACCACGCAATTCACTCTCAGTGGTTTCTATGATAATCATAAATACTTAGAATGAGTATGTAGTTCAGCTTACAGTTAGGTAGGCGCCCCTAATGTGGCCCAGGACACATTCAAATATGGTCTGAGTGATCGGATCTCAATGAGCCCTGGGTGCATTCACACCTGTACTTAGAGATGTCCACTTGTGAATGGCTCACGGATAGATTTTAATACCAGGTGGAAATGGGCCCTTTAACAGACTAATGTATATGGGTAAATGTGGCAATAATTAGGCCGTAAGTCAGGAGAAAAGGAAATACACATGGGGACATAGAAATCTGACAGTAGTGAGCAGGTTACCTCGACAATAAATAAGCAGTATTTGTGATTCATGCCAACTCAGCCTGAAACAGAAGCAGCCAATATGTCTAAGAACAGCTACTGTGCAAACTGATAAAAGGCAGTATGACAGCAGAAAAGGTTAGGATGATATGGAGATGTAAATAGAAAGACAGAAATAGAAGAAAGAATTGTGCTTGCATCCAAAACTAAGTATCTTTTCCTCTGAAAAGAAATTCAAACGTTGGTCTCTTGCATGTGCACCCACAATCATCATAGATGGGTTTTGGTTTTCAAAAGGAAGCTCTTGCTATTTTTAGTAACAGCATACAACAATGAAATAGCACTCTCAAAATAATTTCATTGACATTACGGATAAAGTTCCACAACCAAGACACATTTTGTCTAGAGTCTACTAACTGCCACGGCAAAAACAACCGTTTTTATAAATTTTATTTAGAAGATACTGCAACTTGCACCAAAGTCTTAAATGTTGGCCAGGCAGCGGCTCCCTAACATATATATTGCGCCCCCTGGGGTCATACAGACAGACACTACTGCTACTCTGACCATATGTGCGGGAGGGGGGAGAGGGAGGGAGGGAGAGCGAGAGAGAGAGAGATGTTCGCTGATGAGCTCAGAAGAAACAGGCTTGTCAACACTGACACATGAGCAAAACTGCAAACAATGGAAAAAAAAAACCAACCTAACAGCAAACATACAGCAATGTATGTATGAATGTAAGAGAATACAGCTTCAGGAGCACGTACAGGTTTTCACAGAAAGAGTGTCTGCAGTTAGCTAACGTGGTGAGCTGTGGGCCTTGTTAGCCAACCTTTTACTGGGCTAACTCCTTGGTCTAGCAGGGCACCGGGCTGTAGGCCAAAGCTAAGTCTCAGCAGGTGATCTGCAAACAAGCTTGTTGCTGCAAAAACAATAGATGGGATGCTAACACACATGCACGCACAGAGCTGCCACTCCCTATTTCGCTCAGTCCCCAACACACACACACACACACACACACACACACACACACACACACACACACACACACACACACACACACACACACACACACACACACACACACACACACACACACACACACACACACACACACACACACACACACACACACACACACACTTTAGCCTTCTTCCAATTTCCTTTTTTCAAAAGGGGAAAACATGCTTTTAAGAGTGCCTTCTTCTCACTTAAGGGGCCTCTCTCTATACACCCACTCACAACACACTCCGTGTATCTTCCCTCACTCTACTTAGCAGCCTTTGTTTCGATTCCTCCTGCCCTCCCTCCTTCCCCTGCTGTCTTGTCCTGTCCTGGTCACAATCAACAGCACACACTGCACACAAACTCACACTAGGAAACCTCAGCGTGACACTCAGTGCTCTGTCCACAAAGCACTAACATTGAGAAAAGAGAGCCAACACCAGCGGCAGAATAAAAGAGTAGTCAAGAAAAACGTGGGTGGGGTGGGGACAGCAGACACAAGATATAGGAGGCCTTGATATCCTCTTTTACACTGTCAAACAGCTGGCTCAGTGCTAAGGGGAATCCCTGACTGTGGGAATGAGAGAAAAACCTTAACGTACAAGTGTGATGGCCTTGTGGCCGGGTTAGCTCAGTTGGAAGAGCAGACGCACATACATAGAGGTTTACTCCTCGATGCAGCGGCCGCAGGTTCGACTCCGACCTGTGGCCCTTTGCTGCATGTCATTCCATTCTTTCATGTCTTCATATGTGCTGTGAAATTAAAGGCATACTATGCAACTTTTCCCTCTTTGGTCCCTCTACAGGTTGCCTTTAAAGGCCTAAAATGCCCACAAAAATAATCCTTCAGGGGCGGCCTCTAGCTCACCCAGTAAGAGCGTGCACCCCATGTTGGCAGAGTCCTGCAGCGGCGCAGGTTCGAATCTGACCTGCTGCCCTTTGCTGTGTGTCGTCTCCCATCTCTCTCCCCCTTTCCTGTCTATCCACTGTCACTGTACAATAAAAAGGGAAAAGCCCCAAAAAGTAAAAAATAATCTTTTCAATCAATCAAGCAAGTCGCTGCATGGCCTGGCCTCTGTAAACTATTTGTATTACAATAATAGCCCTGTTCATCTAGTCAAAATAACAAATACACTATGATTAGTTTACTTGCTATCCAAGCTCAAGCTGCATGATCCAAAACTGTGCTAAAATCATATTGAGACCATCTCAATGGTGCTGAGATCAGTGCCCTTGCTACCATGTTAACGCCACGTGAGGTCTCCCAATAATGACACCAGAGGGAACAAGACAGGAGGAAAATCCCAGCAAGAGCACTCCCACTCTGAATGACCACGTTTAGAAGCATAGCCACAGAATTTCACTTAGATTTAGACTGTTCTCGTGTGGAGGTGAAAGGATTAGTCAATCGACAGAAAATGAATCACCAACTATTCTAATAATCGTTTCAGTAATATATCAAACAAAATAATGCCAAACATTTTCTCGATAGGATTGGTATTTTATATTGTGGTACATGGGAAATCTTTGGGCTCTGGATAGAAGAAAAAAAACATCTGCTGACCTCACATTTCCTCACATTGTCTGGATTAAGGATTCATCGAAAAGATAACCATCCGATTAATCAATAATGCTAATTATTATTAGATGCAGCTCTATTGCGGTGCTTGCAAATCCTACTTGAATGGAAATCTAGGGAGGCACAATTAACTGCTCATGCAGCAATTGGTATTATTTGATTTACACAATGATTCGGTAGCATACAGGTGATTAATACTTTTAGATTATTAGAGCTGTATCAGTCTATCAGATTTTAGATCACATTATGCACAGTCTGCATTCACAATACCACCTTGTTAAAAGATGTACGGCAGCCACCTGCTGTGATGTTGTCAGCCCTGTTTTACTTCCTTGGCAGTATAATGCCCTCTGATGTTTGTCTACTCATCATTCAACTCACCTGTGATAATCCTAAATAATAGTCTGGCCTAGACATGTTTGTATCAGTCTATACTGTTTAGCAGTGTCGGAGGAGCCCTCTCTTTGAATATTGTTGACACAGTAGCAAGGCAAGTTCCTCTAGGATGTGCCCATCTCCCTCTTGTGGCTGACCTTGACAACTGTAATTGCTGACATACACATTTAGGACAAAAAAAAAATACCCAAATTATAAGAAGAGAATGCTATCAAATGTGTGATTCAGATGCTGCGAGGGAGCGTGTAGTGATGGGACAAAAACTGGTGCTAATAACGATTGAAGATTTCTCACATGAGCAGACTTTAACAATGCCTGTCCTCTTATATTGACTGGATTGAGGACTATTCTACATTATTACTTCAAACAACCAGCCCTACATCACAGGGCATGGTAGGCGTCACTCTAACAAACAGCCTTCCTTATCATTTCAAGCAAATGAGTTTGAAGTGAACAGCTTATTTATTTTAGTGACTGTGGCCTGCCGTGCACTCTGTCAAGTTCAAAGACATCCACAGTGATGCGGTCACTCTATTCACAGATCTATAATTCATCCATTTACTTAAGCACTGGAGCTTAACTATTAAGCAGTGACAATCCACCCACTGAAATGCTCACACACATCCCCAAAGTCTTACCAGAACCAGAAATCTGATCTGAGATGCAAGTGTTAAAAAAAAAAAAATTTTAAAAGTACATTGCCCGAGAGAGCCACATCAAATATTAACAGGGGAATTGTAAACACACACACAAGTGAGACAGTGAGTGAGTTAAATAAATAAATAAATCAAAATCTGTGGTGTCCCATCTTGGGTTACTGTGTGGAGAAGGAAAGTGGTGGGGAATACAAAAGGGCAGAGGGAGAAGTGATGCAACAAGAGTGTGTTAATGTGTGAAATATCACTACCAGCCTTGAGGTGGTATCTGGTTACTTCCTTCTTCATTGATCTACTGCCTCTACTGTCTATGTTCACTCCCCCTTCTTGTGTGGGGTTATCTATAAAATTCAGAAACTCCTAAAAGCTAACTCTGCATGGTGTTGACATCAGAGATGACTCTGAATATATGCATATTCATGTGTGTGTGCACGTGCATGACACTTACCGTAGTGTGCTTGGAAGGCTTGGGGCTTGACTACCTGGCCGCAGTGGCTGCACATCACCAGGTAGAAGTCGTCCTGTGCAGGACACTGGCCAAATATGGGCATGTCTGTTCACAGGGGAGGAATCAACCAGACAGGGCACAAGTCAAGGAGAGGCAAACAAAACAGACCTACGTTCACCTGGTGCTCCAGTTGGCAGCAGACTCTGACTCTACATTGAAACAGCCATCATTTGTTGTCATAACACTGTAATAGCTCATGATAGGGTAACCCCAGTTTGATCGCATAATCTTTGTTGCTTAAAATCAAGAAGGAAAATTGGTCACATTCTGGCTAATTTGGGTTACACACACACACACACACACACACACACACACACACACACACACACACACACACACAAACAAACTCTCAACAACTCCTAACAGTGCATCTGTCTGGATTAACTGAAATGAAGAGGAAAATGGAAGAAATGGCTGATTTCAGGATGTAAAGAATGGAATTTTCCTGTAGTGCCACTAAGGCAGTGCCACTTTCAGGCACACGGTCATAAAAAAGCCCAAGAACTATAAGTTCCGAGGTACACAAATGGCATGGCTGCAGCATCTCTATCCACCAAAGTGTATGAACCAAGTCTCACGCTTCACAAGACACTCTAAGGCAAATCAGAGGGAAGTACCGCTCCTCACCAGAATGTGATCAAAATTTACCCTGGCGCACAGAACCAAAAACCATCTAATTAAGGAGGCTAATTAAGAGACTGCCTGGGGCGTTATGATGAGATGAGCAGAAGACAAGACAAGAGGAGAGAAGTGGAGCCCCTCGTCAATATGTACTCCACCAGGGTCGTCAAGGGCTCTCGAAACATCTTTGGACGATTCTGGAAGGGATGAGGGCCATTAAGCAAAAGCCATGTAAAAGGGCCTACCTGGCGAGATTCCCTCTCAGGGAGATCAGCAGCAGTCTTGTGTGGATGAATTGACAAGCCTGATGCTACATAATGTGTGTCAATTGTCTGAAGCCACTCTGCTAAGTGTCTCCTTTAACAGTGAAAGACTTATTTTCACAGTGGCTGACGTCTGCCAAGGAAAGAAAGGCAAATGTCTTCACTTAATGGACAAAGGCATGTAAATTATATAAAAAAAAAACTTTAGTAGGGAAGCACGCCACTGACGTGTCTGAATACTATGCAGAGAGAACACGTGCAGAAATGTGATGTGGAGGGCAGTACTCACACTAGATGTTCGATACCAGTATCGGTTCCGATACTGCCTAAAACGCTGGTATCGGTAAGTACTGGAGTTTATGCACTGATCTGATACCACGTCATAAAGCCCCTAAAGAAAATCTACGTTAAAGTAGTTTATTTATGTTCTTTTTCCGTTATAACTCAAACTGGATAATAAAAGAACGTTCTGGGGCGTTCATAGTTTGTTCATGTTTCACAAAGTTTAATCTGAGCCAGACTGACAACGACGATAGAAATCATATCACATCCATACAGGGATAGTGGTATACAGTTGTTAAAACATAATAAAATATATCACACACACTGGTATCAGATCAGAACTTGGGATCGGCCGATCCCCAAGTTCAGGTATTTGAATCGGTAAGCAAAAAATGGTATCGGACCATCTCTAACTCACACACTGGTCACCCAATGCGCACGCGTAAGCCATTACAGCAGTAGTTAGAAGCTGGCTGAGTTCTGGGTAACTTTTCAGTTTTCATTCAACTCTATGAGTTATTCTCCTGTACTACTAGCAAATTAAAGTTGTAATAACAGAGCACACATATTTGCTAAATCAATAACTTCCCATTTGCAGTATTCTCCATTAAAACTCCACCTTCTCTCAGATCCTTTACTAAAACAGGCCAAGAGCTGTGGAGTCCAACAGGCCAACCGCATTTCCTCGATGGATCAATAGCGAGGTCAAACGAAAACTCATTCCCAAACTGCTGCGGTTGTTCACTTGGAGCGTTTTTCAAAACGGATTGCTCAACTATAAAAAAGGAGCCTGGCTAGATCGCCTCCTCACTCTGCATTCAACGCACTGGCACCGACTGAACTGTACCGCTGAAATAGCCTGACTTGAAAAGTGGTCCAATGCCACTGTGTCTAACCAATTCTCAATCTCCATTTTCTTCTTGTGCAAGGAGGAGACGAAAAAGGATAGAGAGAGAAAGGAATTCACCGTGGAGGAGAAAGAGGAGACAGAATGACCAAGCGAAGCCAAGAAAGGAGCGTGGAGGGGGAAAAAAAACACAGAGAAAAAGAGAGCAGAGAATCAGGCCGAGGCGTCAGCAAGACAAAGCGAGAGTGAGCAGAGAACCTGCGCTGGAGGAGGAGAAAGGGAGCCTGTGAGCACGAGACAGAGTAAGAGAATGAAGAGTCCAGTTAATCTCAGCATCCTCATCCATGGCAGTGATGAATGATCTACGTGGAACAGTAGCAGCTCTGGCTGCCTCTGAGCAGAACACAAGCTGGCTGAATCTGACCTGTGGCTGACACTGGCACTACATTTCCCAGCTTCCCTGACTGTGACAGTGCCACTGAAAAATGTACAAAAGGCAAGGCAGATGACGAGTGGATTTATCATTATTTGCCATACATTTTTACAATGTGCTCATCACCTGTGTGTATTAGAATGTGCGTTAGAATGTCGGTTACACCACAGGAGGAATCTGGTGGTGAGTCATGGCGGAGAGGTAGTCATGCACTTGTAATACCCCTACTAGACACACACACAAAATAACATTCTATGAACACATACTTCTGCTGCGAGCAGCATGTGTTGATCAGCCCAATGACACAAACAACCAACACTGACAGACGCTGCTGCATGATCAAGTGGCCAAACCATTCAGTCTCTCTGCCTTCCTGTGAAAATGCTTTTTCTGACCTGGAGATACAACCATCTTATCCACTTATAAGTAGCGTTTCTTTAGCACAAAGCACACAACATCTGTTTAGGTGAGCCACCATCTCAGTGTCTGCAGTGCAATGTATTTCACACTATTTTAAATATTATGTATGAAATATGAAAGCTCTATTTTTGTTGTTATTGGGAACGTCTCTGACATGCTGTTGACATTGTGCAATGTTCTTAGGGTATGCACACAGACCACATTGTTGACCAATGCAAATGCAACATTAGATAAGTGCCCTGTCAAGTAGCCTGCAATTGACTCTTTTCTTTTCAGCAACACGATAACAAAATAAAAAAAAAAAAAAGACTAAATCTGGACACAATGATGACATAAGTGTGGGCCAAAATCCTGCGACCAAAGGGAAATGTGCCATCTTTTCTGACAGTCATTCCTCATTGACATATAACTTCAGACAGAAACAGAAACATTCCAACACATGTGTGCCTCCAAAATGTGTTCTATATTACAAATCACCAAAGCCTGAAAACTGTCAAATTCAGTGACAATAATTCACACCACAGTGATCCCTTTGCTGTTGGCTGTAGAATTAAATTGAGTGTCAGAAGATGATCCTTGAGGTTTTTGCATAATTATCGCCATGTTTCTCTGTCAAATTAGCCTCTTTCCGACCAAGTAGTTACAGGAACGTAGTTATAGGAACAGTCCACTTCTAAACAGTTCTACTAACTACTCTCCCCCCAAAACCGGTTTTTCCATTTGCATTCGCACTGGCCAAGTGGACATAGGAACTGACCTTTTGTTATTATAAACACAGCCATCTAACCACCACATGCAGGAAAGGGAAAAAGAAAAGACTCTGCCCTGAAGTAGGAGCTGAAAGAGTTACAGGAACTCTGGCCAGAGGAACTTAATAATCCCCAAATTGGTCCAGTCGGAACAGGAGAAAAAAAAAAGGGTTCTAGGAATGTTATGTTCTAGGAACTGCAAAAATCCCTCCAGTCGGAAAGCAGCTATTATATACATTTTCAGAACAGAAAACAACAGGGGACATTTATTTTCACTTTACACTTAGTTCAAAGAAAAGGACAAATGTAAACGTTGGTGTCCTAGTAGTTGCGATGACCATCCCATACCTGTCATTAAACTTCATTAAAGCTTTAGTGCGTAACTTTTTGGTAATAATGAACGTCACATTCAAGCCCTTGCCAAATGAGTTGATACAAAGCTAACTAAGACTATCAGCTCCACACAACTCTCTCTGTATTTCTCAGCATGGTTGTGTTTAGAAATTGGTGTCGTCGTCCTGCGACTTTCGTGTGCAGAAACTCGAGTGAAGATAATGACCTCTTCTGAAGAGTCCATCATGTTTTTGTTATTTTTTTAAATCCTCCGTTGCTCCTTGGCTACTAGCAACTGTGTGGAGGAGGGGTGGGGGTGAAGCGCCATCACGGAAGGCTTGTGTCATGCGGATGCACTGACAGAATTGTTGTCATTACTTACAATTCATTACGGGGGAAGACAGAAACTACGCACTAAAGCTTTAAGCTAAGCTTAAAACTATAATCACTGTAACACACAAATTTGCTCATTATTATTTCATTAAATTCTGAGTTAAATTAACAGGTTTTCAACTCACCCTGTCAACTTGCTTATTCTGATGTCTTAGTGATTTTCTTACTGGAAAATGGTGCATGATTGTTGATTTATAAGTAAACAAGATGCCAGTTTATTGTTATACCAATTTACCTTTTTTAGTGAGGTCCATTCTAAATCCAGGCCTGCCAGCAGTGCAAATGAGTTAATGCTAAACAAGGTGTTTGTTTAGCTCAAACTGCCCTGAGATGATGCGCATTTCTGACATTGTGGGTTTTATTACCTAGCCTATGTCAAATGATGTCCTTTCTTTTATTCTGCCACCAATGACTGAATCTTCCCCGTTATTGCCTGTTAGACAAACCTACAATATGTTTCAGCTTCAGAGAGAAATCCTGCCATAGCCTGAGATCACAGTTACTAGCAGAATCATAATCAAGATCCTATTTTTGTTATTAATCGTGATGGCAGACTTATAAAGTTTACATTTATCAGGCCTGAATCATTTACATGACATGCTGGTTAGTGAGCACGTGCTTCAAAATACATTAAAAGTTATCCTAAATTTTGCATTTATTTCCATTTGATCACGATATTTGTCAAAATATGGGGTGACAAAAACATTACTGTTGGTTATTTTGTGTTGAAGTAGCTGGTGAAATAGGAGCAAGCCATATCGTAACTGCATACCATTTAAATAAAACTATGACTAAGAGAGGGCTTTTAACCAAAAGTCCCAATCGCTGTTTCAACAGTGACATTTCCATTTGGGGTTCTTGTATTGAAAAACCATACACGTTTCTACTAATTAACTTTCTAAATGTTCAAAACCTTAAAATTCTTAAAGCAACAAACCTTGTTGTTTTAAGAGACACGTGAAATATGGTGGATGGTTGCATATGTAAAATAGCAGAAATATGGATAATGAACAATAAAGTCCATTAAGTGCATTCCCCAAACAGAAAATTGCACTGTTTTTACTATGTTTGGGCCTATACCCAAGTACAGCGAGTCTAAGTTGTTAACAGTTAAGTTATTTTAGGGGCAGATGTAAATGTCAACTGCCACTGGAATAACAGACACATGTTTCACTTATTGTATCCGGTTGGTTGTCCAGTCAATCCATTACGGGCATGATATACAGTAGGTTTACACGTTGGCCAAACGACGCGTGTAAAGTGTTTGAATCAATGCGTTATGTGTGTATGCGTGCAAACCTCCAGAACCAAAATACACCTTTGGCCCAAGAGAAGACACAAACACTCACCTTCTCTGCACAAACGCATGGCTTCTCGATTTTTCCCGAAGTCTTTTAAACTTTCCTCCGATTCAGCACCTGAAAATGAGGCAATCCGACACATAGACAAATAAATAGTTGCACTTGCTTGCCTGCTCGTGCTGTTGCTACCAGTAGCGTTTCTTCATATTCCACCAAAAACTGCATGCAATCGGCCAAAAAACGGACAGGACTGGCAACTGTCGCGCTCTACCTCGCTCCCTCGCGCACATTCGGGACGCTGGGGAACTCACCGTCGTTGCCGTGGAGTTTGGCGGCGTCGACCCAGTTGCTCCAAGGCTGTCCCAGCATTATTTCTGGACTAGGCAAGGATCTCCGCTCCGCAACAGTCGCCATTGCTGTGGAGCCTTCTCTCCGCTGGATCTGCTGCTGCTTCAGCTGCTGCCTGGCCGCTCGGCGCTGCTCCCCCCTGACGTCATCCTCGGCCCTTTCCGACATTCTTTCCGCTACAATGTAACAACACGAGAGTCAGCATTGGTCGTGTTCGGGATAGGAGGACTTTTTCACTGATTGACACGGGCAATCGCGTGTTGTTTCACCGCACCCGCCCCTCAAAAAAAAAAAAAACAACAACTGTGTGTGGTCACTTGATAAGCAACAAGTACAAAGCTTATACAAAATATACTGAATTGTCTGGCAGTTCATCTGAGGGGTTATGGGTCCCTGGCTAGTTAGCTTTCTGTATAGCTAGCTCTGGTACAGAGCTTGAACTGTGCATGGTCCCTGACAAATATAAAATAAATAAAAAAATAAAAACTATATATTATAGGCTACATGCCATGCTCAACAACTTGGCTTCGTGGTTAATGTTAAACCTTGACTATTTAAGTATTACAGTACTCATATTATGCTCATTTTCAGGTTCATAATTGTATTTAGAGGTTATATCAGAAAAGGTTTACATGGTTTAATTTTCAAAAAACATATTTTTGTTGTACTGCACATTGCTGCAGCTCCTCTTTTCACCCTGTGTGTTGAGCTCTCTGTTTTAGCTACAGAGTGAGACATCTCGAGTGAGACAAGGCGAGCATTATAACGTGTTACAAAGGGATGCACGTTTGTCACGGAAGTAAAGGCTGGACTACAATAGAGCTGTTTGGAGCAGGTGGTGAACAGAGTTTTCTGTTGGAGATGGTAAGTGCCTTTGAGGTGGACTTTGGGCTTTTTTACTTTGTAAACCTATAACGTGCACAAAAAAAGATATATAACAATAAAGGAAAGGGGAAAAGCCAAAAAGCATAATATGAGCACTTTAAATATGACATACACATGCATACGCTCTGGTTCACTCTGGTTACACAGCAATATCTAGTAGTTATATATACACTAAATTAGAGCTATAACAGACTTTTCAGAAGTGTAAAGACAGACTTATCCACATCCAAGTTGTCTTTACTTTCACTTTAAAAATGAAATGTTTGTGATCTACCCCAATGATGCAGATATTCAACTGACAAAAGCTGGCAAGCAAGAAAACAAGAAATGGAGGCTCTTGAAGATGTCTTGCCACAGACAACATTTAGTATAGAGACTGCTGATTCTTGTGAAGACACAAAGTAAGAAACAAAGTAATACACTCACTGACTTGACTTAAAAAAGGCACAAACATGTCTTGTCTTCATCTTACGTCCACCTATTTTATATGAATGATGTAGTGGTTGATTATGTAACCATTCATCTTTTCTATCTCAAATCAAAAATTCTTAATACAGAGCCATGTGTAAGTTTGACATAAAAACAAGGCCAGTTCAAACAGCCTTCAACCCTGTTTTTTCTGATATCAAATAAAAAAAAAATCCTCCTACTAAATGGCAGAAAAGATAAATGTATTCCCATGTGGCGTACCTGAAGAGCCTTAAGCAAAAATGACCATGGTCGTCTGTTGCTAATTTCAAGTGTATAGTTCAAAACTTGGCTTAGTCTTAAGACAAACACTAAATATACAGAAATACAAATTAATAAGTTTGTCCTGAAGCTGCTGACAGTGTCTTACAGGTTTTATTTACTTTAGTCTTTATTTATTGCACATGCATATGCCTTAGTCACAAATTGATCCATTGTATCAAAGTGTTCCAAAAGATATGAACACTCCAGAGTCCACTTTTGACTTAGACATATGTACCTTATGAGGTTGTTGCATTTCAGAATGCAGCTTTTCTAATGTAAACTGGCTACTTTAAGAACTGTTGAAATGGTCAAACTGTAGAAAAACTTGGATTTAGCGTGTGACATCTGACTTTGACATTATTCATAGGTTTCTGGAAGGGCCAACAAATCTAAAACTGGCACACAGGGTTAAACCTGAGTAGAATACAGTATATTACATTAATGTTACCTGGTTGTTCAATACAATTTCACTGTACTTCTTTAATATTTATATGGATACCTACAACAACTGGGTGAGCAGGCATAACAAGTATGATGCTACAGTAGATGTTGTTGCTGTAGTTTGAGGGTGACACCACGTGAAAATAGATTTCAACTTTTAGTGCCTTGTTCTTTTGAAAAATACTATACAAATAAAATTTGCATAACGTTCAGCAAACAGTGTGTCAGCACATAATACTCTACATATCAATAAGTAGATTTCCCCCGCTGCGTTGTATTTATCAGATGAATGTGCCTGCCCTCCCTCCAGTGCCTGGAGCTCCTCATTCAGCCACCGGCAAAAAGTTAGCCGGATGCTGGCGGTGCTTAGGTCACAGAGAGGACCACACTCCAACTTTTTAAAACATACCCTTTGCACTCCATCAAAAATCCTCCCGCTCCCCTCACATGCTCTGACGCAGATCAATATTCCTACAAACTCGGCCTCTTAATGACAACACAGGAATAAAGATACACATTTCGACTAGCCTATATAGGCTATAAAGCATAGACTACTACAGGAATAAATGCATTTGAAACGTTTATTTAGGAACTATTTTATAACAACTGAGATTTAATTACCCCTAGCCCTAATTACCAGTCCATTAATTGCCTACACTAGCAAAACATTTAAGACATATTGATGCCTTGGGGCGCCCTGGTAGCTCACCTGGTTGAGCGTGTGCCCCATGTGCCAAGGCTCAGTCCTTACTGCAGCGGCCGCGGGTTTGATTCCAACCTGCGGCCGGGTTACAATTCAAAGCAAAAAGAGCCCAAAAAATTATCCTAAAAAACAAATATATATTGATGCCTTAATACTAGTCCATTTTGACTAGTAGCAGTGACTTTGTCAGAAGTTTTTTTTTTTCCTCACACAAGGCATGTTTGTGAGATCTTCTGATAATATACTATTAATAACAAAATAAAGACCCCTGTCAAATATTAGGCAGTCCAATACAAAAGTCTGTAATTGCATTATGTCTTTGTGTAGTGCTAGATGTTTGCTGAGTTGGTGTTGTTGTATTGGGTTAAATATATTTAAAAAAGGTATCTGTAATATTTATAGTAGAGATGTTCCGATACTGCCTAAAACGCTGGTATCGGGAAGTACTGGAGTTTATGCACCAATCCGATACCACATCATAAAGCCCTAAAGAAAATCTACGTTAAAGTAGTTTATTTATGTTCTTTTTCCGTTATAACTGACTGTCAAACTGGATAATAGAAGAAAGTTCTGGGGCATTCATTGTTTGTGTTTGTTCATGTTTCACAAAGAGTTTAACCTGAGCCAGACAGACAACAAAGATAGAAATCATATCACATCCATACAGGGATAGTGGTATACAGTTGTTAAAACATAATAAAATATATCACACACTGGTATCGGATCGGTACTCGGTATCAGCCGATACGCAAGTTCAGGTATCAGAATCGGTATCGGGAAGAAAAAAATGGTATAGTCTAAAAAACAGGTTGAATAAACAAACACTGTACCTCACCTTCAATATATGCCACCCAATACAGCACCAGCAGAAACTATAGCCTCAATAAGCAACACACTATTGCTGTAGCCGCAACAAAAACAGAATAAATATTTTACCATCTGTGACAATAAATTACAGGCATCTCTATGTTGTCCACATCAGGTACACAAATTCTCATAATTTTCTAGTGAGAAATGAATTTTTGACAGTAGTTTAAAATGCAGCATTTTAATGTAATCCTGCCCCTTGTCTACTAGATGTTGTGAGGCCACTTGTCTCATCACCCAGATCATAGCTCGCTGAGATCAAGGTTCTGAGTTCAAGCCCCTGGTGTTGCAAGATGATCATACAATTCTTGAGTCAACCCAGGCTGACTCAATAATATAAATGACATATGGCATATATATGTTTTCTAGACAAAGAACACACATTTTAAGAATTTACTAGTGATTCATTGATTTTTGACAGTATTTTAAAATCCTGCATTTACATTGCAATTTCATTAACCCGGATTGACTTAATAAAATAAATTACAGACCTTACTAGACAAAGTACACAAATTCTCAGAAATTTTATGATTAATGAATTTCTGAGTCCTGCATCAGCTCTTGCCTTCAGACCGAAACGTTGTGAGTTCAAGACCCCCGTGTTACATATTATACATAATCAGTCATTGTGCTTTGGACACCTTCCCTGCATGTTTTAGATGTTTATCAGCATCAACACACCTGTCTGAAATGATCAGCTCATTAATTTGTCTCATAGCTTAACATGCCACTGTGTACTCTGGCATTATGCTTTGGGGATTGGGTTTGGGGACACACGGTTTCTTAGAGGAGCTGTAGCTCACACTTAAACATTAGGCCTGTTTCTTGGGCCTACTCAACAGATAAGCAGGAATGTCTCTGTTTGGCACTTCTGCTGACAGAATCTTAGTTTATTTGCCATTTTTCTCCTCTTCTCTATCTACCGCCTTTTTCTTTTCCTGCTCAAAATGCTCAGCCCCGACCATCACTAAAATGAAAAATAAACTAAAAGCAGCTAAAATTTTACTTTTGGTTTCTTATATCCAGAAACAAACGTTGTGTATGTTTAAATTAGCCTGAAGAAAATAAAAAGTAAGTGGGCCCTCTGGAAAACAATTACTATTGTTATTTGCTATACTGAACTCCAATATGTTTTAACCCTTGTGTTGACTTCGGGTCACATTGGCCCGTTTTAAATTTTTGTTTTATATCAGAAAATATTGGACGTAGAAATAAGCGCTGAAAATGTGTAGAAGAAAAATTTATAAATTTAAAATGTTGGAAAAAGCAAAAACAAATTGTGAAAAAAGGCATCACAAATGTCAGAAAAAAAAGTTTTTTTCAAGGTTGAAACGAAGACAACACAAGGGTTAAGTAAGCGACAACTGTAGACATCCGTAAGCTATACAACTACTTGTGATTATTGTCCAGCTATAGAAAACAGTTATTGTCAATATAATGTAGAATAATGAGTACCTGTGAGATCTTACCTTGGCAAAATAAGAAAAAAGTAAGTTATTTTAACTCAATCAGACGATCCTCATCAGTTTTGGTGATTGTTGGCCGCCACACACACAGGAGAGGAAGTCTGGAGACACACACACACACACACAGACAAGAATGTAGAGAAGATGAGTCAGTATCAGGTTCTTTGTTCTGCTGTTTCTTGATATGAAATTATAGGAAATATAACACTGGGACTTGTTGTGGACTTCTTCAATATGCTCTAATCCAATCCATGTTACGCCATCCCTAACCACCCTCTCCTTAAACACTGAGATTGTATCATTTTCTGATTGTTTTAGTTGTCTTAACTGATGCAAGACACATTGTAAAATATTCAAAGAGGTAGCAAATGCAAAACCATAACAAACACAAAACCATACAATTTCAACAGTTGTGTAGCCTATACATTGCAACACTTACTTTAGATTTGTTTAAATTTGCATAATACCCCAAAGGTTGTTTGTCAAAGGTTTCGCTGTTACTATTAAATATTTTTGCTGTAGCATATTAAAGTGCAGGACCAAATCAACTTATACTTTCAAACTCGGCTTCATTTCTTAACTTAGTGAATAGTTTTTACTTGTGAACAGACATTTTTCCATAATCAGTGTTAATTAACAGTCAATAATTTTGAAATATGCTACAAGGACTAGAAATTCCTTTGTATGATAGTGCTCAGTTTAAACAGTGTATTAGTAAAATCATAGAAACAAAATGGGTAAATTGAACTAATTTTGCACAACCATAACATATGATCATATTATCCAGATACAATTCCACTGAGTCAACACAAGATCATACTGAAAAGTCACCCAGCCAGTTACACATTTCTACATACATGAACTATTACTGACATCAGAGTGAATGTATCAACAGACTTCTATATTACAATATAAACATGTCGATATGAATCGTGGTTTGGGCTCTACAAAGACAGTATATCAAAAGGCCATGATTGACAAAAGATATAATTATGTAATTTATTTAGAAACTAAGTACTTGTCATTGACAAGTAGGTTAGGTGCACAACTTGACAGAACTCTGTTAGCTAGCTGACATTAGCTAGCAGAGACCAACAAGAGCAAGCACTTTTACTGGCTAGCGTTGCTTCCCCCTCTACTACACACGTATTCACCTTTTTTTTAATGGAAAAGACAAAGTAAACGTTAATCGTAAATACGACATGTGAAAAGACACAATGTATATCAGGAGTTATGTCATGAAAACAGGCTCCATTTAGTGTGGGTCTGTGACTGGTGCAAACGTTACTAGAGAGCAGTGGTGGCTACATTAGCCTGCTAGTTGAAGCCTGTAGCCAGCCATGACTAGCGTTAGCGAGGAAGCTGGCAGGAGCTTGACCAGACAGCAGAAGTCATTAGCAGTCGTCACGGATCGACAACAAATTCACTCTTACCAAGCCTCTGAAGGCTGTAGGCGTAAACGTGACACCAAGCAGATATATATCAACTGGATGCACTGGGCGAAAGAGACAGAAGACGGTGGGAAAGAGCGAGTGCAGTGCTCAGCCTCTGTGGAGGTCTTCACCTGGTGCTTCCATGTCTGTTTACCAGACTGCATTCTGGGACAGAGACGTCACTGCGCCCGCACGTACGCTCACTCTGATAAGCCACAATGGTTAAAGCAGCTTCTCCATCAGTGTTTGGTCCGTTATCTTAAATGAAAAACAATGGCATAAAACTTGGGACATTTGTAATGAGCGCGGTATTAAAAAACAAGGTCAAGGAGGTGTCATATAAGTTACTACATAGTATTCATTCTGTGAAAGGTGTACTTGAAAATGTTTAATCAGAATCCCAATCAGAACAAGATCTATTGCCAAAGTAAGTTTTCACTTAGGAATTGAATTTGCCTTGGTGGGTTTGGTGCATACAATAAACCTATAAAAATGGAATAGACAATAAAACAATATATCAAAGTACTGCAACAATTAAGAACATACATATGGAATAGAAATATTAAAATAGAAATATGTAAAAGACACCATAACAAATATGTACAATATAACTGTTCGAATTGCTGTGGATTACAGGTGTGATTTTTGTGGGAAAAAAAGAAAGCATTTTCTCAGTGTATTTATTCCTGAACTCAAAATCTTTGACAGGGACACCAAGTTGTGATGTAACTGAACCTTCATGTTTTGTTTTATAATGGAGGAGCAGCTCACAACTGGAAAAATTAAAAGGAATTGTGGATAGTAGTAAAAGTGCCCCAGGAAACCTTCAGAAAACAAAATATAACTAATAATAGTACTAGTAAATGCTCTCATCATGGCCTTAGTGGTAGCTTAAGGTCAAGTGCTAATCCTAAGGCGAGGTAAAGCAGTGCTTAAAGCCTTCTCTTTCTACATATCTTGTCCTGTACTTCCTAAAGTGAAAGAGTATAGACTCACTTTAGCATTATCACAAATTCAGCCCCTTTTGCTGAATTTGTTCAACTAAAGGCCTCACTTTGACCCTCCAGTGTAGGCTACATTTTAGCATTTTAGTGTCAATGCAGATGCAGATCTTTTTTTTACTCGTCCTTTTGTTATGCAGCGCTGGGTTATTTTTTTCAGTCTGTAGTTATACTTTGAAATATAAGCTATCCCTGCGTTTGAACGGGAGACATTAATAAAATTATAGTATTTAGTCCATTTAATAAATGACTTGTTAATTATAAGGATTTATTTTTGAATAAAGCTTTTAAAAAAAACTTTCAATTCATACTGGCTCTCCTCTGTGGCCAATCATCGCCGTCTGCTTTGTTCACTTCCTGCTGTTCAATAAAGTTTATCTAGCTCGACACAGACATGGGAGCAGTTACAGATGGTAAGTAACGTTAACGTTTCAATTCATTTATTTCATCTCTCTGGCAAAAGACACAAGTAGAAATGTGTGCCGGAGCTCTTAAAGTATCCATATGTACCCAGGCATGCTGTCAAAAACGAATTAATGTTACACGTAGAAGCAGTTTTGCGTTCAAAACGGCTAATATGCAGTAGCCTTGTTAGCTAACGTTAGCTCACAGATAGCGCAACGGCTCTCGTTTTTTTAAGCAGTATCTGAAAGGTTGTTTGATTCCCGCTTTCGCCCCTATTCCAGATGAAGTTATTCGGAAACGTCTTCTTATTGACGGGGACGGAGCTGGAGATGACCGCCGAATCAACGTGCTGCTTAAGAGTGTCACCAAATGGTGCAACTCGACTGGGACCCCAGAGGAAGGGTACGTGAGCCCAACAGCCCCCAGCCTTTGTCACCAAGAATTTCTATAAAAGTGTGGTGAAGAACTTGCTTTGAGTCATTAACCGTTTTGTAATTCTGTCCAGGTTCACACAGTATCAAAGGATGATGGGCACACTGGCCCAGTGTGAATTCTCCATGGGGAAGACGTTGATGGTTTATGACATGAATCTGCGTGAAATGGAGAATTATGAGAAAATCTACACTAACATAGGTAGGGTATAGGGACTTTGCTGACACTGGCTCTGACTATTTATAACCCAGACCCCCTTTTATTTAATAACGCACACAAAGTGTTGACAACCTGTCATCTGTATATTCTTTTATAGTGGCTTGCATACGTTTACACACCCATGTGAAAGTTGACTAAAAAGAGGAATACCAAACATATTTTGGATATTGATCTTAATGCCTTAATTAAAAAAATTAGAAAAAATCCAACCTTTAAGGACACCAATTTTCTTTGTGAACGACATGTATCGTAAATAAATAAATGTTCTTCCTTAAAATACACCCCCTATATTAAATTCCCATAGAGGCAGGCAGACTTTTTTTTTTTTTTTAAAGGCCAGTTATTTCATGGATCCAGGATACTATGCATCCTGATAAAGTTCCCTTGGCCTTTGGAATTAAAATAGCCCTACATCATCACATACCCTTCACCATACCTACAGATTAGCATGGGGTACTTTCCATAAGATCATCTCTCAATGCAAATCAAACCAGCTATTAAGTTAACTGAAATAAATCATGCCAATCTCTTGGTGAAATTTGGTGTTTTTTAATTAAGGCATTAAGATCAATTTCCAAAATGTGTTTTTTATTCCTCTTTTTAGTCAACTTTAGCATTGGTGTGTAAACTTGTGCAAGCCACTGTATATAACAGAAATACTCATACTTTCTATGTGGTAACTAGCAGAACTGGGCCAACAGGGTCACCACAAAACAATGTCTGTGTTTGTGTCATAAAGGTGTTAACATTACCACCACCTTGTCTACGTTGCAGAACAAAGCATCACGTCTGCACACGAGAAAATAGCAGAATGCAAAAAAGAAATTCAGCGAGCAAAGAGAATACGGAAGAATCGACAAGGTAAGAATATTTTCAGTGCTCCAGATCGATTTAGGCAATTATTTACAAAAAAAGATGTAATACTTGTGGTGTTTTACATAGACTGAGACATACCTAAGGCAACAATGGAGTTGTAGTCTAACCATGTTCAAGTAAAACCAATACATTGAACAGTTACATAGTAACATAGTGCTGAAGCTGTTAGTAGATCAAATCAGCAAAACAATAATGCAAACTATTCTGACAATGGATTACTCTATTCTGTCATTTAGTAGCTTCTCCAATGTGAGGATTTGTTAATTATTTTTTTTTTAAATATATTATTGTAAACTAAATATATCTTTAGGTTTTGGACTGTTGGTCAGACTAAAGATGCAATCCTTTTGACTTGTGATTGGCATTTTTCGTTACTTTCTGACATTTTATTTTTTACTGTAAAATCGTCAGATTAATCAATACTGAAAAAGCTAAATTGTTCACAGGGGAAACTATATTTCTCTGAGGAGCTCAGCAATGTTTGTCTGGCAGGTTATTACTTTTATTATTACAACCGCAAACTAGGGCTGGGCGATATATCGATATTATATCGATATCGTGATATGAGACTAGATATCGTCTTAGATTTTGGATATCGTAATATCGTGATATGACATAAGTGTTGTCTTTTCCTGGTTTTAAAGGCTGCATTACAGTAAAGTGATGTACTTTTCTGAACTTACCAGACTGTTCTAGCTGTTCTATTATTTGCCTTTTCCCCACTTAGACATTACGTCCACATTACTGATGATTATTTATCTAAAATCTAAGTGTGAAGATATTTTGTTAAAGCACCAATAGTCAACCCTAGAATATCGCCGCAATATCGATATCGAGATATTTGGTCAAGAATATCGTGATATCTGATTTTCTCCATATCGCCCAGCCCTAGCGCAAACTCACAGATTGAGTTTAAACAAATGATGAATCATAAGGGTGATTTGTGTAATTTTATAAATCAAGCAGTAGACACATTATTTTACCAGCAGCCTTCAGACATCCAATTAGTTATTTTTTAGCAGTAATAACAGATGGATAGAGAATGCATTTCAAAATGGAAATGACAAATTTAAATGGTAGTCAATAGATTTCTGATTTGACAAAAGGTTAAAAAAAGAGATGTATCCGCATTTTTTTTTTTTTTCTTTTGCACTGAAGTCATCATTCATTTTAGAAAAATTGGTGCCAATATAAGGTTGTAAAAATAATGTATATACATATTTGTGGTTAGTTGGCTAGTTTGAATTTTTTTTTTTTGGCTTGGCTCACATTTTCTCTCTTTTTTTTCCTTTCAGAGTACGATGCTTTAGCTAAGGTTATCCAGCAGCACCCAGACCGTCATGAAACGCTAAAGTAAGTCAGCTTCTCATTTGTTTCATCCAGATATTGAGTTGTTCTACTTCATGCGTTAGAGCAGTTTTGGTTTGGATAATCCGATGATGTGCTTAATGTTGGTTTGGTCACTTACAGGCAGTTGGAGGCACTTGACAAAGAACTCCAGTTACTGTCTCGCACCAAGGAGAACGTAGATGCAAAGGTAAAGCAAAGTACATTCATCATCTCTTCTATTCGGAACTCTAATGTCTTCAATCATTAGCAATCTTGTATTTCAAATTGTTCTCTTCCTATTGTCCCACACAGTTGGAATTAAGAAAGAAGCAGTTCCATGTGCTACTCAGCACCATACAGGAACTACAGCAGACACTTGAGAGTGAGTAAACAAGGACATTTTGGGTGCCATACTTGCCATTGTTTGTGCTTTTCGATTTCCCTTTCACTCCCTCTGTTCTTTATTCTCAATAGCTGTTGTAAAAGTAAAGGTACCTATCATTTTTATCTTTCCTAGATGACGAGAAATCAGACAATGACGACATCAATCAAGAGAGCCCTGCAGAGAATGGGGAATGAATTTGAAGACGTGAAGTGAACCGCTTTTAAATGATTTTTGTTTTTGCTTAAAAATACTTTTTGTATGTATTTTTGAATAAATTTGACTTGTGCACGTCTTGTTCAATTTTTTTGACAAAATTCTCATAACTTATAATTCTGTTTGCAAGGATTTCATGATGGAAACGGACTATGCAAGAGAGATACATCAGACAGATATTAAATAACAGGAATAAAAGTTGAAGAGAAAAGCATTCATTAATGGTTATCAAGAAAAAAATGGATTCAGTCATGGAAGATGCTTGGTTGGACTATCGCTTATATGTATATTGTATCTGTAAAACCACAAGGGGGAGCTAAAGTACTTATGTTTATATTGATAGTATTTGTGAGTAGTCGAGCAAGCTCGATGTACGGTTTACCACATCCATCAAGAATCAAACGGATAGAAGACAGTCCTAGGCAGCTAAAATAAGAGTGGTTTAATGGATTTTTAGGAATTGGTTATTACTGTTATTTGTAGTGTAATATGAAGCTGCTGCACATCCTCTACTGCTATACTTTTCTGGAAGAAGACAGATCAGGATTGTAGTAATTGTCCTTTTGATCAATGTTTAATAGTAGTAGTCGTAGAATATCCATTTCCTTTAAAGTCAGTAATTGTTCATGTTGAGAATATGTAACTCTTAAATAAAAAACAAAAACTATTTATTTTAAGAGAAAAGATTGTCAGATTGAGTAGTCTTGCCCGTAAAAGCAAGTTGGAATAACCACATTAGACAAACAGTCAATTCAAGTCGAACCGTTGCTTAATTTTAAACAAATACATTTGAACATATACATAAAAAGTGATGCATTTGAATAATGTTTAATTCTGTAATTATACATTAAGAAACACAAACTGTTCTTGTTTAAACGGGTCCAGCCATCAGTAGGAAACAATAACAAAGCATCAAAGTATTGGCACAATGTCAATAATCTTTTCTGGGGATGATAAGTTATAATATTAATATATAATATTAAAACATTTATGTTTGGAGCTGTGTTGTCAGCTGTTGTTTGTTTACTTAAGTTGTGGTTGTCTTGTTGACAGTTGTTTTGTATTGCACTGATCAGGAGTAGCGCTCCTAATTGCCTTGTATTTACTACAATGACTATAAAATCTTTCTATTCTAGAAGTTCCCTGGAAGGAATTCAACTAGGGTGTGACCTATATAGTGTGCTCCTATGATCTGCTTTTGCCTTGTGAAATAACAGGGATAACTTCTTTTAATCGGAATACATATTACAGAACAATTAAAACGATCCCCCACAAACTGACCTGTTTTGACTTAGCTGTTACATCTAAAGCAAATGTGTCCATTTAACAATCGACACGTTAAAAAACATTTAGCATAGCAATCCTGCAACCACAATTGTAATGTATTTGCTAAACGAACAAGGTACAGTGAACTAATGCTGTTCGAGGCCTGGAAGGCCTCCTCTAGAACTCCACCAGGTATCTGCGGGCCTTCATGAGGCGGTTAAGGCGACTCTGCAAAGCAGCCCTCTGGCTACCGATGTCACAATCCTCCTTTAGCAAGAACTCCAAAATCTCTCTTTCCTGAAGCATCTGCAGCATCTCCCTCTGCAGCTGGACGGCAGACTCCTGCAACATCTGGTAGCGGATCACCAGCGGGATCTGGTCAGCCAGACGCTGGCCGGCAATCTGAAGAAGGAAAAAGAAAGTAAAGTTTGGGGAAAGGGAAGAATGAGGGTGTAAACCTTGCTGTAATTGTTTTTGTTTATGAATCATCCCTCTCCATTGAAACTTACTTTGTAGTATGATTTAAGGTGCAACATCAACTCCTGGAGCGTTGCATGATTATCCATACTGTGCACAATACTCCTTTCTTTATGATGTAATGGCATGCCATTCATGTTTTCCTCCTCATCCTCCTCTCTTTTCCTGTCACTCAAACTGCTGCTGTATGTCCTGTCCTGAGAGTAAACGATCAGCTCCATCTTGAACTGGGTTCTCAGCATGGCTTCAGCAGTGGACTCTTTTTGTTGCTTGATGGCTTCGATCTTTGCCTAGAAAATAAGATTCTGGTCAGTGTGAACACTGCGAAAAACATTATGCATTTTAAATTATGATAGTCTCATTAAAGATGGATACCTTGGCTGTTTTAATGAGGTTAGGAAATCCAATGAAGCTACTTATGGCCAGTTGTATGAACACCTTCCGAACAGTATCTGGAAGAAATGGAAATACAAGAAGATGAAGCAGCTTGATCTCAACCGTGCACTTCAATGGCTGTATGGTAAGGAAATAAAATTTGAGTAATAAAGTAAAACAAATACCTCCTATATCCTTGAGTTTCTTGACAGCGGGTTCTTCCAGCTGTCTGATCTGGTCCTTCACCATGATCTCAAAGGTCTTGTAGTTGATGAAGCCCGGCAGTTCTCTTCCACGGTAATTCTCTTCATATTCCTCCACCTCTCTCTCAATCCTCTTGCTAACTGCAACACACAAACGTAAAACAAAACGAGTCCTGCTGATGGACATCTGTAGACCAGATCAAAATGATACACTCACACTTTTCTCCGGAGTGGTCCAGGTGGGCTTTCCACTTCCCAAACTCTCTTCTGAGTGTAGAAAAGACATTGAGCCGGTCTCCACACTTGAGTTCCTCTCCTGTAGTCAGACTGATGGCATCCTGAGTGAATGCTGTCACTTTCTGCAGCACACACATGACAGCAGAAACAATTGTTTACAGGGGTTTTATGTTTATGTAATACCTTTTAAAATGCATACATGGTGAGCATTTTGTCTTTATAGCCAGATAAATGTTATGTAGCATGAGGAAGCTCACATCAATGAGGAACAAGAGTCTCTCAGCTGCATCCGTTGGGGGTCCAGTGCCGTATCTCTCCAGCTCTGCTTGAGTCTGTGCTAGTTTCTCCTCTATCTGCTCTTCCAGTCGAGGCAGAGATCTCTGTGAATTACACATGGGTAGAAACGTTTAACAACTAAAGTAAGCAAAGAAATGTATGGTAAACTCTTAATTTCAGGGAGTAAGAATTCACCTCAATGTGATGCACCAGCTCAAGTGTGAGTTTCTCAGCCAGTTTAGGAACAGTAGCGTGGCCGTCATTGTAGAGAGATCTACAGGAAGAATTAAAGGCTACTGAGTACATGTCATATAGAAAATCACAGCATTAATAATTTACCGTGAAAATGTTTATTACAATTACCTGAAAAAGAATAAACTTACTGAAAATGCACATGATCGTTGAAGAAGGCTTTCTCTCTTTCTATTGCTTCAGTCAGAGACACCTTGTCTGTTATGTCCTTCTGACCCCTGCACCGGACGATCATGTAGCCCTTCTTCAGGTGGATGACCTCATTATGGACAATATCAACCACTGTCTCTTCTGTGCCTTTGTCCACCAGGTCAGGCTTGGTCAAGATACCTGAGAGAGAGAAAGACAAACACATAGTGAACTATCTAATAGTTAAGTCATTTGTCCAAGTGGTCCTTTTCTAAAAGCAGCCCTATTTACCCAGAGTCCTCTCCCCATCAGGATCCACCTCCTGTGCCATCTTCAAAGCCTCTGTGGTTGCTATGTCCACGTTGCATGGAACAACAACCAAGCTGATGGTTTCTTGTCTTTTGATGAACTTCTGGATCAGTCTCTTTATCTGAAAGAAGAGATGGAGAGATGTCAGAGTGAGGGAGCTGTCCATGGAAAGGCACCCTGAGCAGATGGGGGTTCAGTACCTTGCTCAAGAGCACCTTGGCAGTGCCCAGGAGGTGAACTGGCACCTCTCCAGCTACCAGTCCACCACCATACTTTGGTCCGTATGGGGACCTGAACCAGCAACACTCCGATTCCCAACCCAACTCCCTACTGACTGAGCTACTGCCACCCCAAATCACTATTGTGCTTAAGTGTATAATTCATACCTGCAAACTGAGCTGAAAAAGGTGACACATCATTTCCCCTAAATAAGGCCCCGATAGCACCGGGTCTCGGACACCCCCCCCCCCCCCCCCCCCCCCCCCCCAAATAAAAACTCTCCGGATCTACACGATTCACGTGTATGACATTTTCCCATTCAAAACGGCGATTTTCACCGAAAAGCGACTAGTTTGAAGATATGATAATTAGTAAAAAAAATTACAGGACCAAAGTGTACAGCCTTGCTATAATCCATAAACCTCATTGTCAATTTTTATTTATTTATTTTTATCTTTGGAACAACTTTCTACCCAAGACACCGTCCTGATAAAAACTGCTGACAGTGGGCTTGGGGGACTGAACTAGCATACCTGGTCTCCAATGTTCTCTGGTTGTCCCTTTACAGCCACCCTGGCGATGCCGGGCAGGTCAATGAGCGTCAGGTCTGGAACATCAGGAGAGGCGATCTCCAGACTGATGAGGTCATCACTGATCCCAACCCCGACCCCGGCCATTTCATCCTGAGCTGGAGAGAGAAGACATGATGTAAAATGAGTACAAAAGGATGAAAGTGCTGATCACTAAAGCCTAAAAAAAATTCAGTAGCTCCATCAATACTTGGCTTTTGATGGTGAATTGTAATACTGTACCTTCTCTAATCTTTTTCTCCACATCTGCAGGGTCTTCTATCTCTTTCTCACAGTCCTGGTAGCTTATCTTTCCGTACCACTCCTCTCCTTCACGCCTTCGCTTCATCTTCAGTTCAAGAGGACATCTTGTCACAATGCCTGAATTAATGAAGAGTGAATTATGATGAGGGGAGAAAGTGAAATCCAGTGTGCATGTGAAAAGGAGTTGGCGCTCTTAGAAAATGCTTGATATCATCTTTATAAAGTTGGGTCAATCTTATTCATCTTCAAAACATGTTCCAGACATAAGAAATATGGTAGAGAAGTCAAACACCAATGTCATAATTGTCTTAGCAAAATCCATGACCCAAATGTAAACAGGGACATTTCTGTAGTGTGGCTTTATGTACACATGGTGAACACTATATCTGCTAAATAGTGTGAGCCATTGTGGGTATGTTAGCAACAGACAGGAATGGGGGGAGAGAGGGGATGACCCACAGCAAATGGTAGCGGGTTGGAATGAAACGCAGAGATCTTCAACATGGGGTCCCTGACCCCTAGGGGGTCCTCAGAGTTACTGCAGGTAGGCCAACAAATTATTAACTTTTTGAAAAAAAGTAATGTCTTTACACAAATCCAACATTTTATTAGCAAATATAAATCAAAAACCTTAACTGTTGGTAACTAAGGTAGCCATCCACAGATACAGTTAATCCTAAGGATTCACTGTGCCACATGTATGTTTAACATTAAATTAAAGATTTATAAAATCATGCCAACAATTATTATTTTTATAGCTAAGTATTCTATACACTAAAAAGGTATGTATTTAGGCTTTAGGCCGCTCACACGTTATTGTAGGTCCAGTTTAATATGCAACTTAATTTTATACTGTATGTAGTAGAGGGTCTCTGATCCATCCCTCTCAGTTAAAGGAACACGCCGACTTATTTGGACTTTAGCTTATTCACAGTATCCCCCCCACCGCCTGCTGTCTCCACAGGCACACTAATGTTTGGCTTGGTTATGTTATGTTATCCTAGGTTTGCCTTTTGCTGAGTTTACACTTTACAACACCAACACACACTCACTCATGCACACCCATACACCACTGCTTCCACTGACTTTTACATCTTATTCTGTATATTGTTAATTTGGTCTAATTTGGTTCCATTTGCTTTAATAAAGTATTGTGTTTGTCCACATTCAACATGGTCTCCCTCTTTGTTATGACGACCTGAGCCAGGTCATGACTACAGCATGTAGCCTACAAATAACCAGGTCACATGAGACACTCTCTCCACTCTCGCTGTAAAAATGGAGATGCGCAGCAGCGCGCCTTCCGTGGTCCATGCAGCTTCAGGTTTCTAATGGACGCGCTCTGCTGTGGAGATGCTGCGTCAGATATATCGTGTTTGTGCTCCGTGTATTTCTGCCGTAGTTCCGGTATACCACCTCCGATGTAGAGCAGCGTACAGCCACTTCCCTAAACTTTTGCTCATTTAGAGACCAGAGTCTCAAACGGGGCTCTGTGTCCGTCAGAAGGTCTGAAATCTACCATATCAGCAGTGCAATCACGTAATGCACAGAAAACTATGGTGCAGGTAGATTATTTTCTGAAATATAGTGACTTTATTCTTTTAATAGCCTATTATAACTTTATTTTTCTCAAAATATCACGACTCCTCCAAATCTCAGAGCAGATGGGATGAGTTATATTTTGAATGTGAACAAAGTTTTAAACATGAGCAGAAATCTTGCTCAAACACATCTGAAATATGACAGTCCAGGGGTTTATTAATTCATTTACATGAATAACTTACCACTTCCTCTTGGCAGAGCCACCCCTGACAGCGCCTCCAACACGGAGCTCTTCCCCGAGCTTTGGTCTCCAATCACGGCGATAGCGGGCAGCGCCAAGTCCTTCTCTACACCCAGAGAGCGAAGAGAGTCAATGAGGTCGATGCAGGGACGCACCTTCTCCTCATACTGTTGGTTCAGAGTGTTCATGCTGATGACTTCTTGTTATCTGGAAAGAAATTGTGTTGAAAATAGGAATACAACCGCAACAAAGTCCCATTCACTGAAACCGTGCCGAGCAGATGCTCGAATGCCGAAACTTAAGTGTGACGTGACGGATGCCAACTGCGGATAGGTTCAGGGATGCAGCGGTAAAAGGAAATGAAAGATAACTTAGGTTTCGTTTCCTTGGCTTTCTTTCTTACCTTTTTCCTTGACTTTCATAAGTTAGTCAGTACTACTAATGTAGGCAGATGAACTGTAATACCAATCCTTACTAAAAATGTCATGTTATTGTTTGATCAAAATATTCTACGATTTATATTTGATTTAAAAAATAAAATAACCTCCTTAGAACTGGAACTGGAGTCACTGACATCAGTTGCAGATAAGAGGAGCCTGAACAGACTGCTCTCTATAATGGACAATGACTGCCACCCCCTGCACACCACTTTCTCCAAGCAGAAGAGCATGTTCAGTGGTAGGCTCCTGTCTCTGTCTTGCAAAACAGACAGGCTGTGTAGGTCATTTGTCCCTAGGGCCATGGATCTCTTCAATGCTACACAGAACGGGAGGAGTGTGATTGTCTGAAGTGTTTAAGTCTGCTCTGCACACTGCCCTTTATACCATGCCTTCATCCGGGTGCCTTTATGCATACATATAAACTACCCTGGACTGGACTGATTGCCACTGTTGGCCACCCTTACATTAGCCACCTGCCCATTTGATTTTACTAGTTTGCCTGTATGGTCAATACACCACCCTGTTCTTTTTGCCTGTATGGACATTTTTCAACTTTAACGTAAAATTTTCGTCAAGTCTTTCATTAGTGTCTATGTATAGTTAAGTAATTATTATATTACATATGTGTATAAGCTATTGGACACCCTAATTTCCTTCAGGATTAATACAGTATCTCTATCTATCTATCTATCTATCTATCTATCTATCTATCTATCTATCTATCTATCTATCTTAGCTTGTTGAACAACTAAAGGTGTTCTTAATTTATAAAGAAACTATTTTTTACTGTAAAAATCTTTTAAGAAAATAAAATTTCTGTATTTCATTTAACCTTTCATAATGCTTTTATTTCTCAGCAGCCATATTCGCTTTCTGTTTTAATCTCCTCAAATAAAATCCACATTTTTTTTCAGATCATGTCTCTGCCCCTTCTGTGGTAATATAGGTTATTATTGGTATTACAGTTGTACATATCCTATTAGGCTATTACCCACAGTCTCCTACAGTGTCCCCTTGTCACATTCCGATGTTGCTGGTCAGTTTTCTGAAGTCTCTTGTCTATCTTATATCCTTTCTCTCTGCCACATTCACATGAAATCATAACGTGCTGAGTTTTTGAGAGTTATCTTAAAGCTAATTTTTTATCTTCAGTCTTAATGTGCTTTAGTGCATCACTTGTAGGGACTCCCACAGTTTAATTTAATTCTTTATTGATCCCCAATGGGGATTCCTTGTACAATAGATTCCACAACAAAGATGAAAGCTGCTTCACAAATATAACAATGGGCCACTGAAACCTCTACAGATGAACCTCCGGACCAGCTGTTGATGACTTGAGGAGACTTATCAAAGTTATTATTTTATTTTCAAGCATACTGAACCCTTAACTGAACACTGCCTCTCTAGTTTGAAATATTATTTGGGCATCTTGTGCCTTTATTAAATAGCGCTAGTAAGATGACAGGAAGGGAGAGAGAGATACAACAAAGGTAAAAGTGAAAACAACATAATATAACAGATGGCAATAATGTAGAAATAATGTCTGACTGTCCTAAGGTATTGTTACTTCATTGAGCAGATAAGCCGATTGCATACACACAAACAGGAATTTCACGGATATCTTTGTACGGCTGTGATTTTTTTGTTGTGCCTCTCTTGTTACCTGGCAGTATTTGTTGTATCCTACAAGTTGGCATGCTGCCCTCTTTTACACAGCTGCTGTAAAACCAGTCAAGCAGGTTTTAAGATTTCCGCCTCCCCGTTTATAATGGAGATGTGTTTACAATGATGAAAAAAATGTCCCAGTTACAGTTTTTACGGGAACTGATTTGTACCAAAGAAATATATAGTCTCTATGAAAGCTGTTGACAGCATCAAAATTAAGCTGGTGAACACTGGACCATCTAGCATAACAAGCCATTTACTAAGATTGGTGGAGATCAAAACAGAGCGAAAAGGAAAGGAAAACAGCATTTTGTCAAGTGGGCAGAAACACAACTGAATGCTAATGTTGCTTTATGTCTGCTGAATGTCTGCCAGTGGATAACATGTTAGCCAAAACAATTTTATAAGACATAATGTATCAGAGTGGTATGTTTTTCAGCTTGTGGTTCTTCTGCCCCATGGCCAAAGTCAATGACTGCAGCTTTAAATATGATCTGATACTGGTGGTCCCAGAGGAGTTGTTACGCCTGGGTGTCCCGGGCTACTAACAGCCCCGAATGCTTTATGAATAGCCCCGGATATCGCTCTCTCTCTCTCTCTCTCTCTCTCTCTCTCTCTCTCATTTTTTTACAAAACCAAGTATTATATAATTTTTAAAAAAAATCCCCAGAATGTCACATATAAATGAAGAAAAGAAGTATTTTCCAAGGAACTCACAGTTCTTATTTTTCTTTTGTAGAACTCATGGTAGAACTTAACTTTGTCCAGTTTATTTTTCCGAGCAAAACAAGGATACTTATTTTTTTTTTTTTAACAACAACCTGTTTCACAGCCTGAATATGAAAACTCTTTGCTTCTGGGGGAATTTCTGATTCTCAGAGTCGGCAAATCTGCCATATTCTGTTTTGAATGTCAGGTAATTGCAGTTTAAAAATCACTTTCCTGTGTTTTTGGTTTGGCGCACAACTAGGTGGGCCAAAATGTATTGTGAACCCAAATTTATATACGGGCCGGATCACAAACAAATTACCACTTGGGGAAGGTGGAGCCTTCGGGCCCCTTTGAGGGTCTAGAGCCAGGGGACCATCATTTTGTAATCATGCCTTAGTTCCAGCCTTAAGAACACAGTTTGCACACCATAAAAGTTTTTTTTTTCTCAAATCATTCCATCATTTATGCATGGCAACATATCCAAACTTCACACATATTCTTGCTGTGTGACAAGTGCTAACCACTGTGCCACCTGTGTATATTAAGCTCTGATGCATGGTCACATAATACATCACATTCCTGGATAATCATCTTTTTAATGAGGCAAAAGGGCAATTACAAAGTAGGCTTTTTTAGAAATTGGAACCTTTTGTTCCTGAACATAAACATGTATTTGTTATTGTCTGGCTCTGTGTCCAGAGGCCCTCTGACTTTTTGTTTTTCCGTTTTAGAGACACACATTAACATTTAACTGCCCGTGTACCATTTGCTGTAGGCAACATTGCTTTTTAAATAATATATTGTAGAGTGTTTTTATTTACTTTCATGATTAGAGAGGCTGCTGTCAGTATGCTAAATAAATGTTTCCATACATCCAGTGTGACATTTAAGCGGCAATACTAACTGTAGTTATAAACTGATGTTTGTCAATTGACAGAGGAAACAGAACTAAACCTTTAGCATCTGAAATAATCAAAGTGAAGCTGCTGTTTCTCGAGCGTCTCTCTGGGGCCCCCCTAAAAATGAAGCTGTCTGTCCGACAGCAGCTCTGCTATGTTCACATATTAGAGAATGTTAATAATATTTTCCTCATTGTATTATTTCACCCACCCGCTTTTAATCCAAATCTTTCTGTGGATGGGCCGGGTTATAACTATAAATATATTATCTCTGGTACAAATTCTGGAATTGGGAAAGGCCCCATGGTCTCTGATGTGGGCACCAGTACGGTTAATCCACGCGTACTCAAAAGGTGATATGAAATCACAATGGTCATTTTAATTTATGTCAACTGTAATAACACCAACAAATAACTGGAGGAAATAAGTGTTTGTCTTCTTTCGCTAGAGAACAAAAGTATATAATAAAGAATTATGACTGCATGTTTTGTTTTGCTATTTCTTCATCATTACATTCTTACATTACCAATAGGTCACTCAGGTCTTCTGACCAGGGATTACTAGTTGTCCCACACACTTGATTAAACACAAAAGGTGATCGTTCCATTAAAGTGGTGGCTCCGACTCTGTGGAACGCCCTTTCTATTCTTTTACGGTTTGTGATCTCTTTTGATGCTTTTAAAAAACGGCTTAAGACTAACTTGTTTAAACTGGCTTTTGGCTCAGGTTTGTAATTTTGTGTTTTTAAGTCTTTTTAATTTTTATTCCATTTGTTATTTTATCATTGTTATTTTACAATCGTATCATGTGAAACACTTTGTGACTGTCTGTGAAAGGTGCTATATCAAACAAACGTACTCTATACTTATCAAGACAGCTTGTTTAAATAGCATTTGCAACTCTGTCTTAATTTTTGGTGTCAACGTAATTGATTTGAAGCATCACAACAACAGAGAGAATGCTAGATAAATCTAACACAATCATAATGCACTCACTCTTAGACACCATGCTCCGATTGTCTAAATGTTGTTCAGGCCAAATCATGAAATGATGCATTAATAACTTCTGGTTTTCAGAGCATGTTCTAATATGACATGAGTTGTATAGAAAATGACGATTCTACACTTAATAACCAATGTGACAAATAATATACCTACTGCCCAACCATAAATGTATGTGACAAACTGAAAAACTAAATCATGCTGTTGGGCATGACCTCCTCTAGAACTCCACCAGGTATGTGCGGGCCTTCATGAGGTCTTTGAGGCAACTCTGTAAAGGCACCCTCTTCCTGCCAATGTCATAATCCTCACTCAGCAACAACTCCAAATTCGGTTTATCCTGAATTATCTGCAACATCTCACTCTGCAGCTGGATGGCAGACTCCTGCAAAATGTGGTAGCAGATCACCAGCGGGATCTGATGAGCCAGATGCTGGCTGACAATCTGAAGAAGGAAAAAGAAAGAAGTTGGACTGACAAGGCCAGTTATTAAAAACACATACCCTCTGTCTAAACCTTGCTGTCATTACGTTTGATCATGAATTATCCCTCTACATTAAAACTTACTTTGTAGTATGATTTAATATGCAACATCAGCTCCTGAAGTGTAGCATGATTATCCATGCTGTACACAATACTGCTTTCTTTATGAAAGTTTGTGCCTTTGAATTTGTCTTCCTTCTCTTCCGCCTCTCTCATTCGGTCACTCAAACTGCTGCAGCTGCTGTATGTCCTGTACTGAGAGGAAACAAGCAACTCCATCTTGAACTGGGTTCTCAGCATGGATTCAGCAATGGACTCTTTTTGTTGCATTATGGATTTGATCTTTGCCTAGAAAATAAGATTCTGGTCAGTCACTGCCAAATCAGAATGCAAATCAAATTGTGAGAGCCAAAAATACTGATGACAATCAAATCATTACAAAATCAATATCAAACTCATTAAAGAGTACTACCTCGGCTGTTTTAATGAGGTTAGGAAATCCAATGAAGCTACTGTGGGCCAGCTGTATGAACACCTTTCTAACAACATCTGGAGGAAATGGAAATACAAAAAGATGCAGCAGCTTGATCTCCACTGAGCACTTCAGCTGTATGGTAAGAAAATAAAACTTGATTGATAAATAAAAACATTTAAATGTATCATATATTGAATCATATACCTCCTATGTCCTTAAGTCTCAAGACAGCGGGTTCTTCCAGGTGTTTGATCCGTTCCTTGACCATGACCTCAAAGGTCTTGTAGTTGATGAAGCCCGGCAGTTCTCTTCCACGGTACTTCTCTTCATATTCCTCCACCTCTCTCTCAATTCTCTTGTTCACTGCAACACATAAACCTATATTTCAGAGTCCTGCTGATGGACATCTGTAGATCAGATCAAAATGATACACTCACAGTTTTTTCCTGAGTGGTCCAGGTGGGCATTCCACTTCTCAAACTCTCTTCTGAGCTGGTCTCCACACTTGAGTTCCTCTCCTGTAGTCAGACTGATGGCATCCTGAGTGAAGGCTGTCACTTTCTGCAGCACACACACAACATATATTAAATATAAACATTTAATATTCATACACGGTATTGAGCATGTGTCTTTGTAGGGAGGTAAATGTTAGGTAGAGTGAGGAAGCTCACATAAATAAGGAGGACACGTCTCTTAGTATCATCAGATGGGGGTCCAGTGCCGTATCTCTCCAGCTCTGCTTGAGTCTGTTCTAGCTTCTCCTCTATCTGCTCTTCCAGTTGAGGCAGAGATCTCTGCAAATCACACATGGGTCAAAAGTTGAAGGGCAGAAACATGGTCCATGCAAGTACACAAATGCCTGGCCCCTCTGGTACAGACACGGTCCTTGGTGAACATACTAAACGTGCGCTCTTACGCACCGGTGTAGGTAACAAACGTAAGTCTTCAAGAGGGCAATATAGAGCTAAGATAGAGCTAATCAGAGCGTTTCCATGACGCACAATTAATCGCAATATGAACTAGTGCAATATCCAAATCACAGGGGGGGGGGGGGGGGGGGGTGCAAAATTTGTGTCTAACCATTCTGAATGAAGTATTGTGGGGTTGCAGAGACGTCCCGGGCCTACAAATCCTATCCTACAGACTAAAGGAAAACATCTTTGTTTGGTACGGATTGTCGCAAAAATCACACTATAGTAGACTATAGTACATTTTTATTTGTGTTTCAATGAAAATGAGAATGATGATCCAAAAATTGAACATTCCCTACAATATCGTGAATCATATCACAATCACAACATCAGTCAAAATAATCGCAATTTGACATTTTCCTCATATTGTGCAGCCCTACACAGTAGTAAACAAACATGTTGTCTGTGGAGGAACGTGTGCTGCTGTGCTTTCTGCACGGATGGAAGAAAAAAAAAAGAAAACAGACGATGGGATATGTGTTGAATGAAGAGGTGACAAAGTGTCATAAATATGCTTTTGCATACAGACATGTTCAGATAGAGCTTCATCTAACTGGTCAGCCGTGGTATTTTGAGCAAAAGTGTACCCAAACATAAGTGGGCGGCTTTCTCTTGTCTCTATTTCATGCTATAGCGCGTCTAGCATGCACACTCAAAGTGCAGCTCGCACTTGCGTTGTGTTACGATTTTTAGGTAACACAGTCCAGAACGCGATGTTTGAAATCAGTTTTGCGTAGCTCTAATAGTGTCTGCATTTGCGTAATTGTTTCTGTTCTAACACCTAAAGTTCCATGACTAGCATATGCAGGACTGGACCCAAATGCAGACAATGCATGCAGAGTGGTATTAATGATGGGCAAAAATGAAAGAACAAATCTTTTTGAACGACTCTTTTTAGTGTCTGATATGTACTGTCCTGTCAAACCCATGGATGTGTGAAAAAAGCTGGATACAGCATTCGAGACAAAGCCCCATTCATTCATATGAAGCCAAAAATGTTGATGACCACCGCTGGCCGAGCCGGCTACTTCCGGTTTAGCACTCTGCTAATTTGAAGTGGATTAAAATAATTTAATCATGTGGCTCTTCTAGACTTTGCAAATGTTATCGGACCGAATGGATCAAATTCTGATAATGATAAGAGTCATTTCGCGGTGGATGTGACGCTCCAGAAAATGGCCAACAGCTGTGTTGTAGAGGCTGACATACTATAATGGACTGCGTCAAAGAGAAACCATGCCATATTTGCAAAAAGTATCAAATCTCTAACGGTTCAGTACATTTACAGGTATCAATTTGAAGTAACCAATTCTGTGAAAATAGTCGGTCTGCCCATCAATAAGTGGTTTTATTAATAATTTATTGTCAAAGCGAGGGTATTTATGCTTACAGGCAGCTGCAGGTAGGCAGGTACAGATACAGATTACAGGTAACAGAAGCTTGAAAGCAATAACACAAAGCAAGAAAGCGGCATTGCAACTTTGACAAACTGGTCAAAGTCCTGATAAAAAATAACTGCTATATGTACTACTGGGCTGATTAGGGGAAATGGGAAACAGGTGAGTGAGTGACTGAGTGAGTGAGTGGGTGAGTGAGTGAGTGAGTGGGAAGGTCAGCTCAGTGGTTCTAGAGGGAAAGGGGTTACAGCAGGCCAGATGAGGTAAAGTCGGAAGGCATATGGTAGTTGGATGAAGAATGATAACGCATGAGCATAGGGGAAGAGAGAGGTGGTTGAAGGAATGGACTAGATACATAATGTGACTAGTCATAATTTATACAGTGAATTTTTAGGATGAAGCAATATGACAAATTCACCTTAATGTGATGCACCAGCGTAAGTGTGAGTTTTTCTGCCAGTTTAGGAACAGTGGCATGGCCTTCATCATAGAGAGTCCTACAGCAAGAATAAAAAGTGACAGTACATGCTGCACAAGTTGTCAAACCCTATAATTTGTATAATTACTCAAAAAGAATAAACTTACTGGAAATGCACATGGTCGTTGAAGAAGGCTTTCTCTCTTTCTATTGTTTCAGTCAGAGACAGCTTGTCTGTGATGTCCTTCTGACCCCTGCACCGGACGATCATGTAGCCCTTCTTCAGGGGGATGACCTCATTATGGACAGTTTTAACCACAGTCTCTTCTGTGCCTTTGTCCACCAGGTCAGGCTTGGTCAAGATAACTAAAAGAGAGAGAGAGAGAGAGAGAGAGAGAGAGAGAGATACCTAAGAACTGAGTAACCTAGGGGGTGGCGCGTTTTCAAAATTAGCTATGTAAGAGCCAATAACACACACACACACACACACACACACACACACACACACACACACACACACACACACACACACACACACACACACACACACACACACACACACACACACACACACACACACACACACACAAATATTTGATGGAAATAAATGAAACCAATGATTTCAACTGCAAATCCGACTTGGACTTTCATTGAACAAAAAAGGTAAAATGTCTGTCAATTATTCTACCATTGGTACAGCACCTCATGGGCTTAATGCTTGGGCTTAGCCTCTACAAGCCCTATTTACCCAGAGTCCTCTCCCCATCAGGATCCACCTCCTGTGCCATCTTCAAAGCCTCTGTGGTTGCTATGTCCACATTGCATGGAACAACCACCAAGCTGATGGTTTCTTGTCTTTTGATGAACTTCTGGATCAGTCGCTTTATCTGAAAGAATTTATTCATATCATACATCAAGTTATAAGCTGTACAACTACCAAATCACTATTGTGCCCAAGTCAGTTCTTATCACATAATGAGGGAATATTACACAACTAAAAGTCTATAGCTTTGCTAGCGGCCCCTATATGGCTGTTCAAATGTCAATATGGGAAGTCATTAATGAGATGTTGTGTAGGGGTAGGTGAAATAGGGCCCTGGTCCTTCCTTTTTTTGGTAGATTTCTATACTGGTTAAAATACTGGATAATCCACAGACCTCACTGTCAATATTTTTTCTTGGAACAACTTTCTTCCAAAGACAATGTCCATATGAAAACTGCTCACCGTGTGTCTGGGAACACTGAACAAGCACACCTGGGGGCCCAGTTACAGGTTTATTCCTTGAAGCAGAGGCTCATGGTCCGAGCTCGATCTGCGGCAATTTCATAAACGCTGCCTTTAAAAAAACACAAACATACCTGGTCTCCAATGTTCTCTGGTTGTCCCTTTACAGCCACCCTGGCGATGCCAGGCAGGTCAATGAGCGTCAGGTCTGGAACATCAGGAGAGCAGATCTCCAGACTGATGAGGTCATCACTGATCCCCACCCCGACCCCGGCCATTTTATTTTGAGCTGGAGAGAAAAGACATGATTTTTAATGATTACAGGATGGAAGTGCTGATCACTAAAACCTAAAAAAAATCAGTAGCTCCAATACTTGCCTTTTGATGGTGAAATTTAAGAATGTTGAATACTGTACCTTCTCTGATCTTTTTCTCCACATCTGCGGGGTCTTCTATCTCTTCCTCACAGTCCTGGTAGCTTATCTTTCCGTACCAATTCTTTCTATATTGCATCTTTTTGTCTCTCTTTCTCTTCATCTTCAGTTCGAGAGGACATCTTGTCACAATGCCTGAATTAATGAAGAGTGAATTATGATGAGGGGAAAAAGTGAAATCCAGTGTGCTTGTTGAAATTATGAAAAGCAGTTGGCGCTCTTAGAAAACACTTGAGACCATCTTTATAAAGTGGGATCAATATTCTTCATCTTCAAAACATGTACCAGGCAAAATAAATATGGTAAAGAAGTCAAACACCAATGTCAACTTTTTCTTGGCAAAATCCATGACCCAAATGTAAACAGGGACATTTCTGTAGTGTGGCTTATGTACACATGGTGAACACTATACCTGCTAAACAGCTTGGAATACTGCCCTCATTTACACAACTGCTGTAAAACCAGCCATGCAGGTTTAAAGATTTCCGCCTCCCAGTTGATAATGGAGTCATGGTTTTTAGCTTGTGGTTCTTCTGCTCCATGGCCAAAAATCAGACTGCAGCTTTAAATATTATCTGATACTGTGGTGGTCTCACTTTCTTAATTCGACCAATGGCACTTATGAACCTTAATTATCCCATTAGGCCTACTTGTGTAACATTAGGAAACACACGTATAATATTTTAATTTTGTCAATGATACCATCATTATCATAATTATGGATGAATGGGTAGATTTTTTTGTCCCAGTGACTGTAACTTACCACTTCCTCTTGGCAGAGCCACCCCTGACAGCGCCTCCAACACGGAGCTCTTCCCCGAGCTTTGGTCTCCAATCACGGCGATAGCGGGCAGCGCCAAGTCCTTCTCTACACCCAGAGAGCGAAGAGAGTCAATGAGGTCGATGCAGGGACGCACCTTCTCCTCATACTGTTGGTTCAGAGTGTTCATGCTGTTATCTGGAAAGAAACTGTGTTTAAAAAAGGAATAAAAACGATAGAAAAAAAAAGTCCTGTTCACTGAAATTAGTTTTGCCTGTGCTGAGCTACAGATGCTCGGATGCCAAAAGTGTGACGTGACAGATGCCAACTGCGGATAGGTTCAGCAATGCAACCCTAAAAGGAAATTCAAAAATTAGATTTATTTTCCATGACTTTCTTTTTTGCTGTTGCTGTCACATAGGGACAAACACTAACGGAGCGGATACCGAACGTAGTCTATATAGTCATCTTCCGAGGAAAAACATATCAACATAACCTCTTTTATTTGATTTTATGCTACGACATGAATGGGAGGAGGAAAGTTGATTAGCAGTAGGCAGGGCTGGACTGGGGTACAAAAAAAAAATCAGCGCTGGACTTTTGAGACCCAGACCAGCCCACCAAAATCGGCCGGACACCAACCATCTTCTCACTCCTTTTCAACACATGTAAATTACATACCAACAGGATTCAACATTGGTAGAATGGTAGATTTGCTTGACTCATCAACCAAATTTTTTTTTTAACATTCACTAGTCATTTGGATGGTGGACGAAAAGTTATTTTTGAACCCTGCATACCAGCCCCTAATACTCTCAATTAGATGAGTGGTAAGTAAGATAGTATGATAATATAGTATGTTACAGTTTTTCTCAATTGCTCAAACACAATTTTTGAAAATTGCTCAATTTTCTGAAACATTAAACACAAAACCTCATCTTCAAACACTATTTACAAAAGCTCTGACTCCTCTTGCAAAATGAAACTTTCGCCTCAAAACAGTTTTACCTGTGTTCAAAATCAAACACTGCTCTCAAATCATAAACAAAGTGATCAACATGATATACACTATCAAGCAGTCAGTAAACAATACACCAACAAATAGAAAACGCATAATTCAAAACATATAGTTATCAGGGAGAAGTACATTTTTAATCTCAAAACAAATTTCATATTTTTCCATCATTGTCTTTAGATGAATGAAAACATGTTCCATCATAGTAGCTCAAAATTGATCAGAAATTACTACTCTGCTTTGCTCTTTGCAATTTTTGTTGTCCTTCCTCCTCCTTGTACCCCTATTTTTACAGTACTGTACCCTGTCTCTGTGATACTGTAATTCTTGTTCTTTGTTGATATGAACCTGCAACCAGTCAAAATCTATTGAGCAGTCAGTACTGCTACAGTAACAAATGGAAAGCACCATTCAGGGCCATACAATATGTTCATTGTACAGTATACAGCCTACAATGCACTGTACTACAGTATACAATACTAAAAGGGACAAAAATCAAAGGAGTAAACACGTGATCAATGTGCTTCTTCTTGTCTTTGGGCTGGGTCAGGCCAGAGCACTTCGTCGACATTACAAGCAATATTGTCCCTCCTGAGGCAACGGGGGAAGAAGCCTCTTGTGTGCCGTATCCAGCCCTGACACCTCGCATATGCACTCGTCCTTGTCTCACATTGTTTCTTCTATCCATTCTCAGACTTTCTCCTTCCCACCTTCAACAACCTGTTTGCTCTCTGAACTGGCTTATATCGGTTGTTTCACATCATTTGAAACAAGTGAAATCAATTTTGAGTGGTTGTGTTCAATCAGTGACATGTGTTCTCTATTTATTTGATTGTTTACCAGTATGGATGACATGTGCATTAGAGTGCAGAATGTGTTTTGAGAATGAAAATGTGTTTAGAGTTTTGCTGAAAAGTCTAAGTGAGATCTGCAAATTGTGTTTTACCATGTGAAATGGTTTAAGGTATTGACAACAGACTGCACAATTAGCTAAATGAGTTCAGGCAACTGAGAATTTTGTTCAACCAATGGGTTTTAGTGTTTTAGCAATTAAATGGGCCGATGAAAAAGTTTTCGACCAGAGTGCAGCCCATTCAGCCCACACAACTAGACCGGCCCGCCTGGAAATCTCCCAGTACTCCCGATGGCCATTAAATGCCTGCAGTAGGCCTAGCAGGTGGCCAGGTATGATTGTGCTGCTCATGTCCACCTTATATCCTTTCTTTCTTCATTAATTCATTAAATTACCACAAACTAAAACTAATTTACCACATGGTAAACCTGGAGCCTACAGGCCTCTTTGAGGATCTGGGGCACCAGTACTTTGCTCAGTTGGCAATTAACCCTTGACTCCAGCCTCAATAACACAGTTTGCACACACTACACATGTTGTTTAAAATCATTCCATCATTTATGCATGAGAACATATCTAAACTCCATATACCTTCTTGCTGTGTGACAAGTGCTAATCATTGTATCACCTAGGGGTGGGGGAAAAAAAATCAATAGTATTGTGATATTTTTCGTGGCAAGACTGTATCGATACACGGATGCCAAGTATTGCTTTTTTATTAAATAAATTGCACAAGAGCATTTAACTTTTTGGTACAAGAATAATAAAATCAATTTCTGTTTCAGTCCAATAGATGGACTCATTGAAGTGAGATGTAGCTACAAAGTTTTCCTTTGGGGACATTTAAAGTTAGAAAATTGCAATATATCGCCGAATATCACAATATGTTTAAAATCACAATAATATCGTATTGTGACAGAAGTATCGTGATAATATCATACCTTGGGGCTTCAGGTTATTTCCACCCCTAGTGCCACCTGTGTATATTAAGCTCTGATGCAGAATGGTCATATTATGCATCACATTCTTGGATAATACCTTTTTAATGAGGCATAATGGCAAGCACAGGTGATCAACAAGTATCATTTTGCAACTTTGCAACTATCATTGCAAAATAAAGTCTATGAGCTCATCTTTCAGAAACTAACCAAAAATGTGCCAATAAAACAATCATCCCTGCAGCAATGGCTGCTCTCATTTCAGTGAAAACTGTGTAAGCTGCTGGTTGTCACATGTCCACATCAGCAGCAACCCCCGACTTGTGGGGACTCCCACAATTTCTTTTTACAGTACAGTCCTCAAAAAAAGATGAAAGTTGCTTCACAAATATAACAATGGGCCACTGAAACTTCTGCAGATGAACCTCAGGACCAGCTGTTGAAACTCAAAACAATAAACAAGACCCGACTTCCTATCCATCCATCCATCCATCTTTGTCCGCTTATCCGGTATGGGGTCACGGGGGTAGCAGCTCCAGCAGGGGACCCCAAACTTCCCTTTCCCGAGCCACATTAACCAGCGCCGACTGGGGGATCCCGAGGTATTCCCAGGCCAGATTGGAGATATAATCCCTCCACCTAGTCCTGGGTCTTCCCCGAGGCCTCCTCCCAGCTGGACGTGCCTGGAACACCTCCCTAGGGAGGCACCCAGGGGGCATCCTAACCAGATGCCCGAACCACCTCAACTGGCTCCTTTCGCGGTGAAGGAGCAGCGGCTCTAATCCGAGCTCCTCATGGATGACTGAGCTTCTCACCCTATCTCTAAGGGAGACGCCAGCCACCCTCCTGAGGAAACCCATTTTGGCCGCTTGTACCCTGGATCTTGTTCTTTCGGTCATGACCCAGCCTTCATTACCATAGGTGAGGGTAGGAATGAAAACTGACCGGTAGATTGAGAGCTTTGCCTTCTGGCTCACCTCTCTTTTCATCACAACGGTGCGATAAATTGAATGTAATACCGCACCCGCTGCGCCGATTCTCCGACCAATCTCCCGCTCCATTCTCCCCTCACTTGCGAACAAGACCCCAAGGTACTTGAACTCCTTCACTTGAAGGACTCATTCCCTACCTGGAGAAGGCACTCCATCGGTTTCCTGCTGAGAACCATGGTCTCAGATTTAGAGGTGCTGATCCTCACCCCAGCCGCTTCACACTCGGCTGCGAACCGATCCAGTGAGTGCTGAAGGTCACAGGCCGATGATGCCATCAGGACCACATCATCTGCAAAAAGCAGCGATGAGATCCCCAGCCCACCGAACTGCAACCCCTCTCAACCCCCGACTACGCCTCGATATCCTGTCCATAAATACTACAAACAGGATTGGTGACAAAGCGCAGCCCTGGCGGAGGCCAACCCTCACCTGAAACGAGTCTGACTTACTGCCGAGAACACGGACACAGCTCTCGCTTTGGTCGTACAGAGATTGGATGGCCCTGAGAAGGGACCCCCTCACCTCATACTCCCGCAGAACCTCCCACAATATCTCCCGGGGGACGCCTTCTCCAGATCCACAAAGCACATGTAGACCGGTTGGGCATACTCCCAGGCTCCCGCCAGGATTCTTGCGAGAGTAAAGCTCTGGTCCGTTGTTCGGACCTTGTCTGTTGACTATGTGGACGGAATACACATTGTTCCTCTTCAACCCGAGGTTCGACTATCCAAATCCTCCTTTCCAGAACCTTGGAGTATACTTTACCGGGAAGGCTGAGAAGTGTGATGCCCCTGTAATTGGCACACACCCTCTGGTCCCCCTTTTAAAACAGGGGAACCACCACCCCGGTCTGCCACTCCTTAGGCACCGTCCCAGAAGAGGCGTGTCAACCAAGACAGCCCCTCCACACCCAGAGCTTTAAGCATTTCTGGACGGATCTCATCAATCCCTGGGGCTTTGCCACTGTGGAGTTGTTTAACTACCTCAGCGACTTCCACCAGGGAATCCCCCATCATCCTCCAGCTCTGCCTCTACCATAGAGGGCGTATTAGTCGGATTTAGGAGTTTCTCAAAGTGCTCCATCCACTGCCCTATTACCTCCTCAGTTGAGGTCAACAGCATCCCATCCTTACTGTACACAGCTTGGATGGTTCCCCACTTCCCCCTCCTGAGGTGGCAAACGGTTTTCTAAAAGCACCTTGGTGCCGACCGAAAGTCCTTCGCCATGTCTTCTCCGAACTTTTCCCACACCCGCTGCTTTGCCTCTTTCACGGCACAGGCTGCAGCCCTTCAGGCCCTTTGGTACCTTGCAACTGCCTGCGGAGTCCTCCGGGATAACATATCCCGGAGGACTCCTTTTTCTGGATGACCTGCGGGATCTGGTCAGCCAGACGCTGGCCGGCAATCTGAAGAAGGAAAAAGATAGAAGCTTGACAGAGGATAGCAGTTATTGAAAAATCATGGACACCTTATTGTCAAAGTTCGTTTTTCCAGAAATGATCCCCTAAATTGAAACGTACTTTGTAATAGGACTTCAGATGCAACTTCAGCTGCTGCAACGTGGCATGATGATCCATGTCGTGTATACCGCTTCCATCTGATGAAATGCTACTAAAGTCAACACCCTCTTCCTCATCCTCTCTCTTCCCATCACTCAAACTGCTGCTGTAGGTTCTGTCCTGTGTGTAAATGATAAGCTCCACCTTAAACTGGGTTCTCACCATGGATTCAGCAGTGGAGTGTTTTTCTTGTTTGATGGCTTCGATCTTTGCCTAGAAAGTAAGACTGACCAAAATGATGCAAATTATGCATTCAAAGAATGTCAATATCAAGCTCATAAAATATTACTACCTTGACCATTTTGATGAGGTTAGGAAATCCAATGAAACTACTGTAGGCTAGCTGTATGAACACCTTCCTAACAGCATCTGAAAGAAATGGAAATACAAAAAGATGCAGCAGCTTGATCTCCACCAAGCACTTTACTGGTGGTTCCATGGTAAAAAGGTTGCATGGTAAGAAAACTTGAGTAGTAAAACATAACTAGGTCACCGCATATTCAACCACATACCTCCTATATCCTTGAGTTTCTTGACAGTGGGTTCTTCCAGCTGTTTAATCTTAATCTTAATCTGCTCCTTCACCATGATCTCAAAGGTCTTGTAGTTGATGAAACCCGTAGAAATTAACCCATTTTGAATACAATTTATGCTCTGCCATTCGGTGTATTTTTCATTACTTACAGCTCTAGCAGTTTTAATTGTAAGTGGCGGAGTCCGCCATTCCTGCGGTGGATTAGAATTGCCAGTACGAGCATGAGGGATTCACAGTAATTGAGGCATGCATGCACTCCAACTTTACTATTTGAAATGTCATTTAATTTAAGTCAGCTTCACATGTTACTGTTCACTCTTACACAATGAAAGCTGTATTAGGTTACTGCTAATGCAAACCAAACAGTTTCTACTGCCACTGCTTCATAATAAAAGCATTCAACTGGCAAAACATGAGGTGGATTTTATTGTGAAGCATCACAGGACAGACAGTGTATTTGTCACTGAGAAAAGCACTGACAGTGAGCATTCAGTATAGGCTTGAGAATATGCAGCAATGTCAGAGGAGCATTAAGCAGATTGTAGTCTTGATATAGCTTGAGTTGAAGAGGAGCATAATGCATACAAGACTGTCATCCACATACAAATGGATAAGTTATATACAGGGACGTAGCACAAGATTCTGGGCCCTGTAGAAATACATTTTCTATGGGCCCCTCCCCACATCCACAGCTATTCATTTTAGCATCTTTTTGGGCCCTCCTCACAACGAGGGCCCTGGTTACTCAGTCCCCTTTCGACCCCCAGTCCGACACCCCTGGTTATATATAGTGTTTATGTAGAGTGTAAAAAGGACCCAGCACAGACCCTTGTTGTACAGTTTGGCTCAGTATTTTAGGTATATTTCCATGAACCACAGTTGGACAAGTGTAAACTGGTTTGTTTGTGGAGCTAGATGAAAAGTCACCTAAAGTCAATAGGATTTATTGTCTGAAGACCACAATAATCTGTACAGACAGATGACTCGACAAACCAGTGTTTTTGATGCTTAAAATGGTAATAATTATGCATTACAACCGGTGATTAATAACCAAAGTACTGAGTGCAAAACTACTACTCTGACAAACCTGGTCTCCAATGTTCTCTGGTTTACCTGACACTTAAATAATTTCTGTTGCTTCATCAATACTATTTTATTACAAGACATTCACAATGCTGTTTGTTCAGTTGGATGGACTGTACCTTCTCTAATCTTTTTCTCCCCACTGCAGGGTCTTTTATCTCTTCCTCCCAGTCCTGGTAGCTTATCTTTCCGTACCACTCCTCTCCTTCTTTCTTTCTCTTCATCTTCCGTTCAAGAGGACATCTTGTCACAATGCCTGAATTAAGAATGAGTGCAGTGGTGTAGTCTAATGTATTTTAGTGGGTATACGGTTCTATATAAATGGAATGGAACAGAATGGACATATCAAAGTGGGGCGTCTGGATGTGCTCCCCCAGGGAAATTTTGAGATTCAAAGACTTAATTTCCTGCATTCTGATACACTTTAATGCACCAATTTACGGTGGAAATACCTTTATTTAGCCTATGTGAAGGAAAACACAGATGACAATTCAAAATATATCAAAAATATAATGGAAAGTATGTTGTTACGTGCCATTGCACATTTTTAAGTGGGTATATGGAAATCCTGGAGCTTTCTTAGTGGGTATACTGCATATACCTGCGTATCACATAGACTACACCACTGGATGAGAAAAAGTCAAAGTGAAATCCAGTGTACTTGGTAAAGTTCTCAAATATCATAACTAATTTGGATACAAGTGGCATTCAAGTTACACTATAATTAAATTATAGGAAAAAAGCAAATAACCACTGCCAATAATTAGTTTAAAATTCTCCGAAAATCTTTACGCCTACCACCACCACTTCCCAAAAAATCATATTCAGACAAAGCTAAACTTTAAGTTTTATGATGCTTTAAGATTTGTTTAGATCAGCAATGGCAGGAGTGAAATAGCCATATATTCAATTGTGGTAATTTTAGAATCAAAATGTTGACAAATGCAATTTATAGTTTTGTTTTTCAGTAGTCTTGCATTGCCAGACACATTGGAGTATGGTCTGGCTATATATATATATATATATATATATATATATATATATATATATACATTATTATTACTACTATTATTCTATAATTATTTCATGTATATTTTATCCCATTTTGGGATCAATAAAAAACTCCATCCATCCGTCCGTCCGTCCATCCATCCATCCATCCATCCATCCAAAAACTGATTCACATCGGGCATGTGAGTCTTGCAAGTCGTGGCTTTTTCATGGTGCATTCATAAGTTGTTATGGTCCTGAATTTCTAAAACAGTAACATGCAGATAGAAGGGGAGGAGAATGCCACGTGAAATATGCGACCAATAGCAGCTTATATACCCACAGTCTACATCCGGTGGGTCAGACTAAAATCCTGTGAGCGAACTCCCTCCCCTTCCAGTGGACCACCATGGAACCTTATTTTGTAAAAACAATGTAGGCTTCAGTAATCAATGGCGAGAGACCAATAATTATTTGATCTCATTTGAATTGAGCCATAAATTACACTGATGTTCGTCAATTAAAAAGATAATTTTGCAAGATTCGTAAAACTGTTGATGTATAAAATCAACTCACACCGAAAGCCACACAGATAGCGTAATGTTTTGGTAATGCTGGGCAAATATAACTTTATCTTCAGTGTTATTATAAAGGCATTTAACCAATGATAGAATTTTAACATCAGCAACATGTAAACATTTTTTATTTTTATTTTATGCATTATCAAGACAATATGTGTAGCATTGGCAACACAAAGAGGTTACATATGTTTTCAGTTTTATTTGAGTAAGTTATGTTTACATTACAATCTATGAACCGTTTTTACAGTTTTGGACTCGCATGTCCAACGGGCTTACAGCTGACATCATTAGCACTGAACTAAACAACCTGTTTAACTTTATTAGCTAACTTAGCTAAGTGTTTCTTTCACACCTCACACACTCCAATGAATAATATATAGCATGTGTTTGGGATAAGCTGTCGGGCTATTACCTAATATTACGTTAATACTATTCTCTGTTGTTAAATCATGTTAAATAAAGTTATTGTGGGGTAATGCTTTAAATGAGTACGTACATCTAACTCCCACGTGTTGAACCCTCTTGGCATGATGGCTCACTGGGACACGTCAATGGACAACACGGTCGGTGAAGCTGAATACGTAAATGGTGTACTTGGTGCAAACATGTCTGTGACAGCTTTTGAGATGCAGCTTTTGTGGTTTCATGCAGGATGTCAGTTTAAAAAAGCCAAAAACGAAACTCTACTACTCAAGAAAACCCATATGAGAAAACCCTACAAAAAACCCACAATAACAAACACTTTTTTTTTTCTCTCTCTCTCTCTGTTTTGGACCTTATGTATGTATGTGGCATGCCATTCAGGAAACAAGAACATTGAATGGAAAAGTGAGAATATGGTGTAAAAGTCTGGAATCATTTATGAAACATTTTAGTTTACTTAATAATAGGGCTGTCAGCATTATCGCGATGCGATTAAGGGCCGAGCACAACGCTTTTTTTTTTTTTTTTTTTTTTTTAAATCGCATTAAAACGCATGCCGCCATTTATTAATTTATTATTCTGAATGGCGCTTTTTATTTTCCAAAACTCCCGGACAGCTCAGAAGTCAAAAGCCATATATGCACATTGTGTAAAGCCAAATTAAAATATAATCGAAGAACGTCAAGCTTGAGCTACCACCTACAAGCTAAGCATATTACAGTTAACCTGACTGGAGAGTGCTACTACTTGCCGACCTGTGGATAAAACCAAATCCAAAAAAATTACTACAGCTCTTGCGAAATGGGTGGCAACTAACTGCAGACCTGTCAGCATCGTAGAAGACTCGGGTCTTAAAGACGTACTACTGTTGGCATGTTCTGACCCGTCTTATACATTGCACACACAGCCTGTACGACACGGAGAAAGCAGCCCAACTGGAACTGCTGCAAGGTGCAAACGCTGTCTCATTAACCGGGGATCACTAGACGTCGGTGAGTAATCAAAATTATTTAGAAGTTACTGCACACTATATTGTGCAGTAACAAATGTGTGACTAGGTTCACACATTTTCTTTTGTTTACAGTAAATAAATAAATAAATAAATAAACAAATACAAATCAACTTCATAAAGTCACGTTCTTTGCATTCATTTGATTCCCAATCAATATACACTGGTAAGAATTGCTTTCCATTGTTAATATGTACTTAAAAACTGTTCTGAAAAGCAAAATAATAGAATTTTAAACATGTGATAAAACATGCGATTAATTGCGATTAACTATAAAAATTCAGCGATTAAGAAAAAAAATTATCGTTTGACAGCCCTACTTGATAAAATAAATGACTAATGTCAAAAACATGAAAAAAAATCTGCAATGCAATTTTTTAAAGAATGCAATAATTCAGCAACTTCTATCAGTAATCTGGTTTCAAGGACTGCAATGAGTTGTGTTGAAGTTGTATATGTTCATACTGAAGTCAGTCAACAGCATGCGTGCCTTTGATAGGCGCTTGAGGCGATTCTGAAGGTGGAGTCTCTTGGCGTTTATGCCAGAGTCCTCTTGAAGCAGGGTCTCAGTTTTCTCCTTGTCCTGAAGCATCTGCAGCATCTCCCTCTGCAGCTGGACGGCAGACTCCTGTAACATCTGGTAGCGGATCACCAGGGGGATCTGGTCAGCCAGACGCTGGCCAGCAATCTGTGGTTTGGAGAGGAGAAAGGGCTGTAACACAAAGCTACTATCTCTGTTTATGTTACAAAAAATATCTGTGTTTGGATTATACAGTAGTTGAACATGGTTTATACTGGAAGTTGTTAGAAATGATCTACTCTGCCTACTATTCTGTATTCAATTGTTTTGTACTGCCATTTATACTCCTATTACATACAGTTGGTGTAGGAGCCATACATTGGGTTTGATTAGTCTTTTATGATCTTTCCTCCTTTTTTTGCACTGTTGTGTATGTGCACGCGAATAGTTGGTTACTGTGGGTTTCACCGGGGGTGTGGTATCTGTATTAGTGTGTGTGTGTTCACCTGGGCAGGTTGGCTGGATGCTTGCTGCAGGGTGAGCACGTGGAGAAACTTTCTGTTGACCGTCACCATCGTCCTCTTTTGTTACTGCACTGTCTGAGGTATCTTTGCACGGCTTATGAAATGCATCAATTCAAGTAAGTGCTGTTTCTTGCTAAGCTTGTGAAATGGATCAATAAAGACATCCCATCAAGTGCAATGGTTCAGCGTGACGCGTCTTCAGTGTAAACCCACATGTCTTAGCCTGCTGCGGCGTTTGGATTAGTTTCTAAGTTTATATGCCGGTGTAGGGAATTTTTTAAATATTTGGAGGGCAACTTTTGCTACCACTGTAATAAAGTCAGGGCATAAATGGTAATTAGTGCGCAAAGTTGCTGTTTTTTAATGTGAAATGAGCTCAGATAAAAAAAAAAGCATACATTAACCACCACCTTGTGCCAACAAAAAAAAAAAGCATACTATTGCCATTTTAAGTACATTTACATGCAACAGAACCGTTTGTGTTGAATGTATGTTAGACACAAACATGGAAGTTAAATGAATTTAATGAAAATAAAATGATGGCTAAAATATTGGCCTAAACTGGTAAATATAAATCTGTTTGCATACTGAATATGTGTTATTTAGCTGCCAATTAAATACAATTTCAACCATGTAGCTGACTTAGTCGGATAATAAAATATAGTTGAATGCCACCTTCAAAGACGAATACAGGAGATTGTCTATGCAATGGAAGATTAAAATAAATGTTTTCTTTCCTTCCTTCCTTTATACGGCATCTAAAAAGTGTGTGATGTATTAAATGCTGTGAGACACAAAAATAAAATGCACATGTACATTTCACTTACTTGGTAATAGGATTTCAGGTGTTTAATCATCTCCTTCAGGGTGGCCCCACTGTCAGTGCTGCTGGTGCTCGTCTTCATTGTTACACCATTGAAGACAGTCACACACTGCTGTTCATCTTCCCTCTTCCGCTTCCCCAACTTCTTGCTGTATGTGCTGTCCTGAGTGTAAACAATCAACTCCATCTTAAACTGAGTCCTCAGCATGGACTCTGCTGCAGTCTCCCTCTCCTTTCTGATGGCTTCAATCTTCATCTAAAGGACGCAGACTGTTGTCAGTAAATATTCAACAATGTTCAGTCATATGTACACAGTAGCAATGGGCAATGGAAATGACACCTGAGCTGTTTTGATGAGGTAAGGAAGTCCAACAAGGCTGCTCTGTGCCAACTCAAACAACTCTTTCTTCACAATTTCTAAAAGAGAAAATATAAATTAGACAATACAAGATCTAATAACTCAAATGTCTTGCATATTTAGATGGCCTGCAATCATTGTAGCATCATGATAAGACATGCCTGCCACTTCCTTGAGTTTCAGGACAGCCGGCCCTTCCAGCTGTTTAATCTGCTCCTTGACCATGCCCTCAAAGGTCTTGTAGTTGATGAACCCTGGCAGCTCTCTTCCACGGTACTTTCGTTCATACTGAACCACCTCTCTCTCAATATTCCAGTTGACTACAATAGGGATGAATGTGTGTGTGTGTGTGTGTGTGTGTGTGTGTGTGTGTGTGTGTGTGTGTGTGTGTGTGTGGTGGTGGTGGGGGATGGGGATTCAACATAAAGAAGGTCGACACTTGGTTAGTACAATAGTCAATACAGCAGTCTAAAGCAAAACATATTGACAATATTGTACTATCTTACTCAGTAGTTTACATTACAGTGTTCAAGTGATGTAATAACCAAGTTTTTAATGCACCTACATGTTGTTCCAGAGCGCTCTATGACATCTTTCCATACCGCAAACTCTTTTCTGAGTATGGCAAAGATATTAGGCCTGCCTCCAAATTTGAGTTCCTCTCCTGCGGCGAGGCTGATAGCATCATATGTAAATGCTGTCACTCTCTAAAATATAACATGTTCAGATAAAAGAAAAGGGCAAATTAGTTTTTTTAAGAAGCTCAAAATTGAGGAGGTGCTGTGATCTGTGTCAGCTTGTAAACTCACATCAATGAGGAAACCGAGTCTCTCAGTTGCGTCAGGTGGGGGTCCGTTGCCATATTTTTCGAGCTCTGCCTGAGTCTTTGTTAGTTTCTTTTCTATCTGCTCTTCCAGTTGAGGCAGCGATCTCTGCACATCACACATGGGTCAAACTTTTAACAACTGAAGTGGGCAAAGTAATCTGTGGTGGACCAATAGTGGGAAGCACTAAGAAGTATTTACCTGGATATGATGCACCAGCTCAAGGGTGAGCTTTTCTGCCAGTTTAGGAACAGTGGCACAGCCTTCATCATAGAGAGTCCTACAGCACAAATAAACATTACAGAGTACATGCTGCATAACCGCTACAACTGCAAATCATTGTTTGTATAAAATTAACATAAAAACTTACTGGAATTGCACATGGTTTTTAAAGAAGGCTTTCTCTCTTTCTATTGCTTCAGTCAGAGACAGCTTGTCTGTGATATCCTTCTGACCCCTGCACCGGACGATCATGTAGCCCTTCTTCAGGTGGATGACCTCATTATGGACAGTTGCAACCATTATCTCTTCTGTGCCTTTGTCCACCAGGTCAGGCTTGGTCAAGATACCTGAAAAGAGAGAGTCCACTTAGAACTACAGAAGTACATTCAAGTTTTGCGTTACTAAAGGGCCAGGTGACTTTTCTTAAAAATCAGCTCTATTTACCCAGAGTCCTCTCCCCATCAGGATCCACCTCCTGTGCCATCTTCAAGGCCTCTGTGGTTGCTATGTCCACGTTGCATGGAACAACCACCAAGCTGATGGTTTCTTGTCTTTTGATGAACTTCTGGATCAGCCTCTTTATCTGAAAGTATTCATTCATATAACATGACATATAATTATAAACTTACAATCTGTACAACTATCAAAGTAACCATTGTGTTTGGGACTGTTACAATCAAATAATGAACAAATTCATTATAACAAGACTAAAAACACGTTGAAGTAGCATGCATGGAGCTGTAATAAGAGCAATATAGCATATATGAAGGGTGGGTTCTATTGTATTTAGACTTTCAGAATACCAAAAATGCAATATTAAAAGTGTAAGAAATTAATAAAACTGTTTTTCTCTGCTCTGACGTAAGGCTGCATTCACACCAAATCAGGAGTTGTGGCAAAAATGCCAGTCCTCCCATTCATTTGGATGTGGGTACGGCATTTAGGCTGCGGCTTTGGGGAACGCAGGGGAAACCGGAAAAATACACAGCAGCCTTGTGGCGAAAAGTTTAAACAAAATCAACTTTTGGGGAGACGCAACCCCACATCAAGCTACGGTGGCCAGTCATGTAACCTACAGTCAATCACACAAAACACAATAATCTGGGGAAACAAATATATACACAAATGTGCCATTTAACAACATCCAACTAATTAGCTTACACAGTGGTGACCTAACCCAGCATATCTTCCAAGGGCAACTTTGTAGAGTTACAGGTTACATTTACAAAAAAGAAGAAGCCCTGTTCATGACCAGCACATCCACTGTGTATTATTTTTCCACAGAGTGAAAGCAAAGCCGGTCTTAGATGCTACTTTATCAGTTATCAGTCATCTGTTAAAACACACTGTTGGAAAATACAAACAAGTATGTAAGCTATTCAGTCAAACAGGGTTATGCTAGAATGAAATACAATACGTATAACCTTGTATTTTTTCTTGCTTCTTTATTTCCATGTTTTCAATGTGGATCATCAACTGATGAGGATGATGACTTTTTATTTGAATGAGAATCATTTAAGTTGCATTAATATCCACAGCATATTTCAAGGGAAGTAAGTATTCTGTTCCTGGGGCATGAACTGACATGTTAAACAAGTGGACAGTAACCTGTTGGTTACTGTCCACTTGTTCAACAACACTGAAGGGGTCACTAAAGTCATTACGATTCATCCTTTGAGGACGATGACTGTACCAGTTTCCATCGTAATGCGTCCAATACTCAAGATATTTTACTCGGGCATACCTGGTCTCCAATGTTCTCTGGTTGTCCCTTTACAGCCACCCTGGCGATGCCAGGCAGGTCAATGAGCGTCAGGTCTGGAACATCAGGAGAGCAGATCTCCAGACTGATGAGGTCATCACTGATCCCCGCCCCGGCCCCAGCCATTTCATCCTGAGCTGGAGAGAGAAGACATGATGTAATATGATTATGGTAGTGCTGATCACTGAAAAGCAAATACAACAACCCTTTAACTTCCTCCAATAGTTGGCTTTTGATCTTGACATTTGAGAATGTTGTATACTGTACCTTCTCGAATCTTTATCTCCACATCTGCAGGGTCTTCTATCTCTTCCTCACAGTCCTGGTAGCTTATCTTTCCATACCACTCCTCTCCTTCCTTCATTCTCTTCATCTTCAGTTCGAGAGGACATCTTGTCACAATGCCTGAATTACAAGAGTGGAAAAAGAGAGGAAGAGTCCGAGTTGAATCCAGTGTAGGCTACTTGAAGAAATGATGAAAGAGGTCTCAGATAGCACAAAATTACAAGTTGTAATCAAATGATTAAAAAATATCTTAGCACAGATAAAGTTTTGACTCAGGTGTGTCAAAAGGAACAATTTAATGAATGAATTCATAATTACAATTATTAAAATATGTATAGCCTATTATATTATTAAAATAATTCAATTATTAATGAATAGATTATTGGGCCTTTGAATAAATATGTATTAGGCCTACTGTAACTACAGGCAATATGTTATGTTTTTCATCCTCTTTGTTGTAGTCAGGTTTTTTTTTCTTTTTCTTTGGTGGACAGTTGAGCTATGGGCCAAAAGAGTGAATCAACACGGATCCAGAGTTCATAACAATGCTAGACATTCATTTTTGGTATTTTATTAAGCCTTTTAGCTCAGGTAGCCTATGCCATACTTTTAAGTTTGCCACTGTGCTCAGACCACCCTTTCATGAAATATATATATATATATATATATATATATATATATATATATATATATATATATATATATATATATATATATTTTTTTTTTTTTTTTTTCTTTATATATATATATATATATATATATATATATATATATATATATATATATATATATATATATATATATTTTTTTTTTTTTTTTTTTTTTAAAGTTTTCATCCCTTTTGTGAATGGACGGCCCGCTAGTGTCGAGGAATGCCGTATGTTTTAGCTATTAGGATAAAAGCAAAGAGATTTGTTACTGACTTACCACTTCCTCTTGGCAGAGCCACCCCTGACAGCGCCTCCAACACGGAGCTCTTCCCCGAGCTTTGGTCTCCAATCACGGCGATAGCGGGCAGCGCCAAGTCCTTCTCTACACCCAGAGAGCGAAGAGAGTCAATGAGGTCGATGCAGGGACGCACCTTCTCCTCATACTGTTGGTTCAGAGTGTTCATGATGACTCTTGTCTCCTGTGAAAAGGAAATTAAAAAATGCTAAATGTCAATTCAACTTCTGCCACTGTCACACAACCTCGGTGTGCCGGAGTCGGACTGAGAAATCAAAACTTAACTTTGGTTTTCCTAGCTTTCGTTTCTCACACAACCTCGGTGTTCCGGAGTCGCTTTTGTTTCTCTTGCTGTGTTCAGCTTTAGACATAACAAAAAAGGTAAAATAGATGACCCAAACGCTATAGCCTAATGTAAATTATAATGTAATTGTTACTTTAAAAAAAAAAAAAAATACAAAAAACAATTATAGTGGGTCTAATACTGTTACGATTTGCTCCTAGTTTGGACCCTAGAAGCAGATTCAGACTCAATGGATTGGAGTTTTATTTTATCTCAGTACTCAGTAGAGTAAAACAAGGTGGTGAGGTGGCAATCCTGGTGAAAGCAGATGGTGTCTGGTGGTGGTGAGTTTGTGGCCGTCAATGGCAGAGGACCAGCAGGAAGGCAGGCTCAGCTTAGGTAGTTGCTAGAGGCGGATGAGACACAGGTGAGGATATTTTCTCTCACACACACACACACACACACACACACACACACACACACACACACACACACACACACACACACACACACACACACACACACACACACACACACACACACACACAATCTTTCTAACCATCACAACTAAAAGCCTAACCTTAACCCTTACCCTCACCCTAACCATAACCTAATTCTAACCCTAATCCTAAAACCAAGTCTTAACCCTTAAACAGCCCTTTAACCTTGTGGGGTCCAGCATTTTGGCCCCACAAAGCTGTCTGGACCCCACAAGTATACTGTATTCCCTTTTTTTTGACCCCACAAATGTAGTTCAACAAGAACACACACACACACACACACACACACACACACACACACACACACACACACACACACACACACACACACACACACACACACACACACACACACACACACACACACACACACACACACACACACACACACACAATGATACAGACAAAACTAACACACAAAACGTGGTTACCACTAATCTAATGTTACCTTACTATATGTTAATGTATTAATGTTTAACCAATACCTATTGTTAAAGAAAGCGTTGGGAATCTGAACAAAAAAAGTTGATAACACGATGGCTTGAGTTGCAAAATGTGAAGGTGCTTTTATTTACAAAAAAGTGGTTAATCAACGCAGGACGTCCACAGCAAAAACATAAGAAACAAAAAAAACATCTTTTTACACAAAGTTTTCACTAGCAAAGCTTCTCAAAGTTTCACATCACCTGCCTGGTTGGTAGTCACCCTCAGACTGAGTCCCAGGTGGCCAGAGGCATATATATGCTAAGCCCTTCCCACTAGACCAAACAACTCTTAATTGCGTCAATTATCTCTCAATTATGTTACCGTTTAGACATTTATAATTTCACTTCTATAAACAAATAACAGACTCTTGAACAAACCATTTTCCACTCATCTAACTTTAGAAAACACAAAGACTTACACACATTTTCAACTAGAAAATCTACCCTCACCTACCTGTATGACCCAGATATATGGCATCTACCACCATCAGCACACCTGTGTTCAAAATAATGGTTAAGTAACATAGTTTGTTGTAAAACAGAAATGACTTAAAAGGTCCAGTGTGTAACGTGTTTAGTTGTTCATTATGAATCAAAATCTGTGTTGCCCGTTCACAAACTTGTCCTTTTTCATGAATATTTACCACCACCATCAATTCCAAGTATTCCTTTTGACTTGAAATTTTACATTTGCATTCGCATGAACTTGGGTAGACACTCCATATTAATGCGCCATCTTGAAATACGTTAGCCGGTAAGGGACATACAGGACGGCATGACCCACCAGATCTTTTAATGTTTGTTATTTAACAGCAGGTGGCGTTAAATGGTAGTGTGGCTATCACCAGACCAAGCTCAATCTTTTAAGATTGAACATTAGTTTGGGGAGTCTGCTCTGTATTTTCTACTGCACAAGAGGCGTGATCAACAGGCATAGTTCAAATGACTGTACGCAGTTGGATAGTCCTTCAACCAATCAGATCAACGATCCGGGTGACGTAGCAGCGACAGCGGCATCAACGGGTTGCTGCGCTTCGGTGGCCGCTATGTTGGACGTAAACAAGAAGCTGCTTGGTCGCTTCTCTATCGTCATCATGTTAAACCCCGCCAATAGCACGCCAGGTGGATAAGCCAGTTTGTGATTGGTCCCCGCAAAATTGTAACAGAAGCAGGATAGATAAACGTACAGGTTTCCAGCCTGAGCTGCAGGGTGAAATCAAATCACTGGCAGATCGGGCTGGGTTTAGCCAGTCTAGTTAACACAAATGAAATGGGTAAGAAAATAAAAATACCTCTCCAGAATTTCGCTGGTGAAAGAAGAGGAGGACGACATTGCATTAAACATATTATTTCTTGTCAAAATGATTTTTAATATCCGGTGTGTTAACGATAAAATTATTAAAATAAACATTTGTTTGTTACAGTAAACTTTTAATTTATATTATTTTGTTGCATTTTAAAGCACTTTGATGTTTATAAATGTGTTCTATAAATACATTTAACTTCACTTGTTCTGTAGCTACATTCTTAGTTGAAAAGAAGATTGTTGGGCAAATTAAGATTATCATCACAGTATTGGGTTTGAGTCTGCCTATTAAGAAACATAAATGATCATAAAGAGCCCATAATAATCCCAAACATCAAGGTAATTTCTCAGACTCGTTTCAGCAAGTTAAACACTATCACAGTCTACTCAATGTTTTCAATACGCTAATGAGGGGTCCCTCCCAGATGTGCCACTTAAAAGGCAACTAAAACTGACCATTCTTAACATTGCTAACTGGCCCAAACTCAATAAGTGAGAATTGATCCTGGAGAGTTTGAAGTTTATGTTCTGAAGTAAATTCCAAACAAACCGTACAGAGCAGTCTGGGAACTGGTTCTCTCAGCGTTCCCTTCAAGCTTTGGAACTTTGACAAAGTTTAACATGCATGTCTGACACCATAACACTGTATAAGTTGAGGAAAAAAAAAAAAAATCACAAAACGCACATCCCCTTTAAATACACCGAGACCTTTCAGGTTGTTTCGTTGATAGTAAGCAACACTTTCACATTACGTATCATATTTTTTTAATTGTGAATATAAAAATATTCAAGTACAGATTTAAGATTTCTCTTAAAGCTATAGTGCGTAGTTTGTCCACGGAGGATAAAAAACACATGATGGACTCTTCAGAAGAGGTAATTATCTTTGCTCGAGTTTCTGCGCAGGAAAAATAAAATCTGGGTGGGGAAAGAGCAGCGCTTGTCCCTCCCTCATTATCACTACTGAGGTGCCCTTGAGCAAGGCCCTTAACCTCCAACCGCTCCAGTGGAGCTGCTCTGTGGCCAGCAGATCAGACTGTGGTTGTACTGGGCAGCTTCCAGGTATTAATGTGGAACTGTGTGAATGTGATCAGGGCGTTGCTGCAAAAGAGAGGCTGCCTCTCAGTGAACCTTCCCTGAATAAATACATTTTTTGTTTTTGTTTTATCACTTGGCCTGTAGCAGCTTTATACATCCTGACAATAACATGAAACCAGCCATCGTCCTCATTTGAAATAAAAATAAAACACATCCTAATGAATAGAGAGATGTCTAGACCAAGTGAGAAAATGAAAGTGCAAAACTAATATTTACATTGTCCTAAATGTCTTTAATGTTAAATTTGTAGAGGCCCATCAACGTAACAAATCACAAATTTTGCCGCTAGGATGATAAAAATGATCTTATATTATACAGTCCATATTAAAGTCTCTGACAATCTATGTTTTCCAGATGGTCACTATCTGAATGATTCAAACAGTATTTAAACTATCACAACGGTTGAGTGTAATCCATTTTGTCCTCTGAATGGATCTTTAGATGTGTGTTTAAGTTGCTCTTCCTTTTAAAGCTTTTCCCACACAACACGCACAGATGGGGTCTTTCCCCCGTGTGCGTCATCCTGTGAGTCTTCATGTCGCCTTTTCGATTGAAGCGCCGACCACAGTCGCTGCACTGGTATGGCCGTTCCCCCGTGTGGATTCTCATGTGCAAAGTCAAAGTTCCACTCTGTCTAAAGTTCATGCCACATTCCTTACACTGGAACGGCTTCTCTCCTGTGTGGATTCTCACATGATCCCTCAAATGGCCCGATTCCTTAAAACGTTTGGCACAGATGGGACAAGTATGTCTTCTCTCCCTGGTCAGATCATTCATGTCTTCTTTCACTCCAATACTGTCTCTTTTCCTACTGCGCAAGTTGGAGTTGTGTTTTTTCTTTTGCCTCGTTCCTGTTGGTGTGAGGGTCTTAATCCATTCTCCATTCACCACACCTTCTGTATTCTCTCCGTATTCACGTTGAGCTGCAGTATTGTCTAGATTGAAGTAGTAGGAGGGCTGAGGAACTGTCAGTACGGACAGTTTGCAGCCTTCTCCTTCAACAGCTCTTCTTTTTTTCTCCGCTGTGTAAAATGTGTTGTTGTTCCGAGTCTGGCCGTGGCTGGGGCTTGAAGAATTAGGCTCATCGTAACTGCTCTCTGACTGAAGAGGGAGTTCATAGTAGTGGTCAGTAACTTCCTGAGGACTAGATGATGGAAACGTTTCCTCTTTTATCTGAGGGGGATCAGAGTCCTTGTGGTCCTGACTGGGGCTCCAGTCTTGTTCAGTGTACTGCTGCCCAGCCAGCCCATCCTGCCCATGATGAGTGATTTCAAGCGGATCTACAAGGACAGAGGTGTGGAAATGTACTAAATTTTGCGAGATACCTTTTGTCGAACACAAAAACATGCCTACATATAACTCCTTTCACCTTTTTTAAGTGTTATCAGCATGTTCAAACCTAAGTAAAGATGAACATCCAGTGTTGCATTTGGGAATTTCTTCCACCTCGCTGTTGATGGCATGCAGTGCAAACATCAACTGACAGATAACATGAATATCAAAAAATAATTTCATTATGAAAATATTTCTCATTGTAATGCAGTTTTAGTTTTTGCATTGTCAAATGGACGTGCGACTTACCCGACAAACCCAATCAAAATGTCTTAATATAGAGCATTTTTAGTGTATAATAATACATAAATAATACATTTTTGCTCTAATTTTCCTAGCCTGTGTTGGATGTCCTCTCCTCACCTTTCAGGGCTTCTCGCTGAAGTCCAGAAGACTCAGGCTTGATCCCACAGGGGATCTCAGCCTCCCTGGTTGATGGACATGTTATTAACTCGTCGCCATCAGGCTCGGCTTTAATATCTGCTGTCTGCTCAACAGCCAATGTTCTGCAGAAGTCTGAGGGCAGCTCCTCGAGATCTTCTCTTTTCACAAACTGAGGAGACACGGTGGTATCGCCCTGCTGCCTACAGGGCGGTCCTTGCTGATCAGCCCTCCTGTCTTGCTCATCTTTAATATGCAGGGTGCTCAGGCTCACATCTGGGGGGCAGCACTCAGGAGGAGCCTCCTTATCACAGCAGAGAGCACTGACCTGATGAGCTGCTGAATGACATGAGAGTGCATGTAGGGACGAGACTAGAGATTAAAAAAACAAAACAACAACGCTTACTTTAAATCACATTTATATCTAAAATGTGACATGAAGACATTGCATCTTATTTTTGAGAGTCGAGAGATTTAACCCAGGTACCTGATCTATGTAATTTGACTTGAGGCCAGAGCACCAGTGTTTTCAGGTGTTCTATCTCCTGCTTGGATCGGCTGATTTCTCCCTGGTACTCTGTCAACGTTTTCTCCACAGCCCCGAAAATCTCCACAGCCGCCGCTGTCAGCCGCTCAGAAATGAAAGCGTTTAGATAGTGTAGAGTGGCCATGTCAGCCATGGATGTAGCCTATTTAGAAAACTATGTCGGCTCGGATGCTGTTCTGACCATAGGTTCTGACACGGAAGACATTTCCGTGTGTGACTTTAGGGGCACGTTCAATCTCAAAACGGTTTGCACCGTTTTGCTACGGTGTGCAACGGCTTTGAGATATGTTTCCTCAAGTTTGGTGAGTGTGTCTTTCGTTTATCGGCTGTGTCACAGGTGATACCAGTCTACTGTGATACCCAATCAGCAGAGACGTGTCTGTAAACCCGTGGTAATAAAAAGGCAGAGTGCCCCCGTTTCAGTTTAAAAAAACGTGGTGCAACGTTTTGTCGGGGCTGAACGTGGCCCAGTTGTGACCGGTTCTTCTTCTCTCGGTATGGTGAACGTTTTTTTTGTTTTGTTTTTGTTTTTAAAACCGGGGGAGCGCTCAGAAAGACTGATGTCGCCTCCTGGTCACACAGGAGACTGCACATCTAAAATCCCATTGCTTTTCTCCATAAGGATTTAGATTATCAGCCATAATGTCCAAACCATCCGAGGTAGACTGACCACGAGCTACGTGATTGTGAAACGGAAGTTTCTGCTCCTGTAGAAGCTAGAAGTCTGCATGAAATTTAACTTGAAGAAACACGACAAGAAAAATGTTTTATCCGCGATTTATGGAGATAAACTACATTACCCACAATCCTAAGCGTAACAGCAACGTCTCTGATTGGTCCAAATCGCTGTTACCATAGAAACGTTTACCGTACCCGCGAAACTCATGGATGTATTAAGAGAACGCGAAACCAGCGCGAACGAACGGCTAGAGCGAGGCGAGCTTCTACTATTGATTGAAGTTAGTTTCTGTACACGGTGTTGTACCTTTGCCTTTTTATGGCCGTTTTCAGAATGTATTTTTGCCCCTATCAAATGTTATATGCTCACTATAGTATACATTACTACTGCTTATTTGCAACTAGTGTTCACTGCGATTTAAAAAATGTGATTACACTTAATGTGTCCAACAGACCATCGTCAAAATATGTAAATGGATTTATATCTGATACAGGCTCAAGAAGACCTCCAGTGCAGGCCTCAGCAAGCAGGCTCCACACAGGTACAGACAAAGTGGTCAATATAACTTGCACCACTAGCTAAGCCTTGAGGAATCATTTCCCCGCATATTTGGTAAGGTACTGTTAAGAAAAACTAAAAGAGACGACGTGATCGTTTGATTCCTGAGGACGAAAGGAGAGGCTTGGTCCAATTGAAAGTTAAGCAAAAGGTTTAATGAAACAGAAGGATGAAAATGACAAGACAGAAAGCAAATGTTACACTGCAGCTGACAGCGGACTGATTTACATTTCTCCCTGATGGAGTCACATAAAAACAGTCTTGTGACATGACAAAACAATACATCAAAACACTGCCAGCAGCGGACTGCAAAAACATGCCTCCCCTTCGGGAGACACATTCAAACAGTCTTGATTCCTTCTCAGTACTCCACATTTATCCTAAAGAAGTTGAGGGTGTTTCCTCAAATTAAATCTGTCAGATGTCTCTCAAAAGAAAAGGTGTAAGTTCCTAATCCATGTGTTTTGAGGCCACACCCGGTCACAGGATCCTACCAAGTCGGTGTCAATTGTTTCCAAACTACAGGAATACTCACTTTGTCCTAATCAAGTCTGGCCCAACAGGGGATGGCTCTCAAAGTTAATTAAACAATAGGTCTTCTAGAGCTTCTACCTTTTATGCTAAATAACAGACGTGACTTATTCAGTTCTTTAGAAGCTAGGGTTGGGGGTGAGGTAGTCGAATGCTGATTAGGCTTAATCAGTATTGAAACAATCATTTTCGGCTCAGTTTCATTCAGTCTTACAGCAGTTTACATAAAATAAGTTACATTTTTGACCTAAAAGTATATTGCTCTAAAACACCACAGATTCCTTAAATCCAAATAAAAGACTTTGGAATATCATCCACTTAGAATTACAGTAATTTCCTGTGTATTAGCCGTATTGTGTATAAGCCACAGGACAGTGTTTTATGAAAGTTAAAAAAAAAAAAAATTAAAAAATCATTAGTTTTTCCTCAAATGCTAAAACACATTTCACAAACGTTTCCTCCATGTTCCCCAATGTCTAAACACAACACCCTTTTCTAAAGCTACATAAACACAACCACACCTTCTCACCTCAAAACTCAAACTTTCACACCAAAAGAGCAGCTCGAAGCTTTCAAAAATGTAAACACTATACACATCATTACACACTACAGCAAAACAATTTAAAACACAATGCTCAATTTGTGAGAAGGTTCTTGGTTTCATAACTGCCAATGCATATTTTTAGAAACTGTACAGTAATGGATCTTCTTAGATCTCTGCAGAGGATTAGGCATTTAGATGTGTGAGTTTCATATGAAGAGTATACATCTATAGTAAATTCTGCATGTACACTACTGTAACACAACTCAATGCAAAAACAGAATCTATTGCACACAACAGTACTCTTGAAAACATGATCAAGGTGTGAAGTTTTTTTTATTTACTTTATTCACACCACAATCACTGTGCGGCATCATGTCACGGCATCATGTCGCATCCCTGTGGCCCGATGTATCATGAGCTGCATCGGGCCACATCACCTCATCGCAGGCTATATTGTCTCTTGCCAGGCACCGCGGGAAAAACGCCCTGGAATGGCGAATCCATCACAGCCAACACAGGCCAGCTCCATTGCCCTTAGGAGGTTCTCTCTAGTGTATGGTTGTCCGTCATAAACCTTCCATCTCCACGATGAGAAGAACTCCTCTATAGGGTTCAGGAAAGGGGAGTAGGGTGGCAGACAGACGTTTAAAAAGTGGTTACTGTTGGTGGTGAACCACTCTGATTTGGTTTGTTCTGTGGAAGTGTACATTGTCCTAAATGATCACATAAATGTGATGTGCGGGCCCAGGATGGTGTTGTTGGCGGTCCAGGAGGATGTCTTTTAGCTCCTCTAGGAAAGTGAGGAGACGTTGGGTGTTGTAAGACCCAAGGACAGCATGCCGGTGGACAAGCCCCTCCAAACCCATGGCTGCACAAAGAGTAATATTACCCCTCCCCCCCGGCCAGGAACCTCAGTGATGGCTCTTTGGCCAATGATGTTACGGCCTCTTTGCCTTAGTTTCTGCAGGTTGAAGCCAGCCTCATCCAGGAAGAGGTACTCATGAGGTCTGGCCATCGCGTCCAACTGTAATATCCTCTGTGAAAATGCACAGGTGTTCAGAACAACAGCCAATCAGGTAGCACAGTATTGTCCAGAAGTAATGTAGGCCACTGAGCAACACAGTATGTCCACTAACTGTACTGTGAACATGGATGTATACTTACTTGCACATACTCGTAACGTAGGTCTTTGTGTCGCGCAGAGTTGCGCTCAAAGGGAACCCTATAGACCTGTTTAATCAGCATCTTTTGGCGCCGGAGAACTCGGTCTATTGTGGCCAAGCTGACATCATCAATGCTCTCAAAGTTGACATTATCGGCAATGACTTTGTCTCTAATCTCCCGGAGTCTGATGAGGTTGTTCTCACGAACCATATCCACAATGAGGGTTTCTTGTGCCGCTGTAAATATGGAAACCCTCCCACCTCTGTGGCATTCTTTCAACTCTAAAGAAAGAAACGTGTTGTCAATTGACATGTTTTACAATACAGTAACAACTGATTTGAAACCAATAGACTACTTTCACAGGCTTGTAAAATTGTATTGTGACAAAGAAAGCAATAGAGTACAATACCTGTTGGGTTGTCTGAATGCCCTGATAATGGTGGCCACGGTGAACCTACTCAGGTTTCGACGGACTCTTAGTCCTGCTTCAGCCATTGTCATGCCATGGACAATGACATGGTCAATGACTGTTGCTCGCATCTCGTCTGTAATGATGGTGTGAGGTTGTCTTGCTCTCCCTCCTGGACATTCTCCTCTCCCTTGTTGGCCTCCTCCTCTTCCTCGTTGGCCTGCTCCTCTTCCTCCTCTGATTTGAACTCCTCTTCCTCGTTGGCCTGCTCCTCTTCTTCCATGGCCAGCTCTTCTCCCTCCTCTGACTCAAATTCCTCTTCCTCTTCCTCTTCCTCTTCCTCTTCCCCTGACTCTGCCTTCATCCACTGTGTTTGTTTGGAATCTTCAGCGAACTGTGCACTCTGAACTTGCCTTTATACACGTGGTCACAGCATTAGCAACAGGTGTCTTCAATTTTGAGTCGTTGTGTGTAATGAATGACGCCAGGTGTGTTCATTGTGTTCGAATATTGCTGACTGTGGCAAGCATTTTCCATCACATGAGCTTTCATTTGAGAATATGAGCAGAGTTCTTTTGCAACTTGTGTTTTAGCAAAGAAAAATGTGTTAAGATTTATGAGAACGGAGGATTGTGTTTTGTGAATTGTGTCTTCATGTGAAATGTGTTTATGATATTGGAAAATGATGGCTAGATTTAGTAAATGTGTTTAGACAACTGGTCATTTGGTTTAGAGGTTTGGCTTTTGTGTTTTAGCATTTGAGAAAAACTGTAATACCATAGTAACTGCCCTCGTGTATTAACCTCATAGCTGAAGAAATTTAGAAAAATCAATGTATAAAATGCGGCTAATAGTTGGGGAATTACAGTATAAGGTTCTATCTGGCATTACTGTCAACATTGAGTTATTGACATATTCTTATTCTGTGACACCTTAAGAAGCTGAGGTGAGGTGTTTCTTGTAGTTGTATGCATTTTTGGACATTATATCTTAAGAGATTTGTTCCGCTTCAGTATAATTCTAAGACTTCGAAGCTCAATATGTCAGAACTACTCAGAATGTAGATGGAATAATAATTCCAATGGGATGATATGTTGGAAGGGACTTTGAACAATGGTCACTTTCCTGTTGTATAAGATTGCAGCGAAACTCTGGATGGAAGTATGTTGTGATGTTTGGCAATTTATTGTACATTGTACTGATTCTGTTTCTTACTGTTCCATATGCAGAGACAATGGAAAGACCAATAAAAAAAAATTCTGCAGTAATGGAGCCAAAAGCCAGACCTTGCCAGCCATACCACCATTCACACCATCAACACCTGCTGTGAGTCACACTTTTTAGTCTATAATGGGAATTAGAAACAGTTCAAGGAAAAAAAAAAAATGTAACCAAAAACAACATTATGTAAAATGCAAAATGTAAAAGTTTATTGAAAATAATAATTTCCAAATCTTGTAAACCCATATTTACCTGCAAAAAGGACATAGACAACATATACAATGTTGAAAATTTTACTATTTTATGGGTAATGTAAGCACATTTTGAATTTAATGTCAGCAACACATCTCAAACAAAAAGCTGGGATGGATTCAACAAAAGGCTGGAAAAGTTATGTTATGATAAAGACAAAAAAAGAAGAGACGCAGTCTCTCTCTTTATACAGAACCCGTAAGCATGGCCATTCCCTGCCTCATCTCTACACATTACAGGGCAGGCAAATATAATTAGTTCCCTCGTACAAATACCTGGGATTTATATTGGAGAAAGACATGTCTTTTATTGCATATTGAGCAGTTAATCACAAAATTGAAATTAAAGTTGGGCTTTTACTTCAGAAACAGTTCCTGCTTTACACAGAAAGTCAAGAAAAAGTTGGTTGAATCTACCTTCTTGCCAATTTTAGACTATGGATATATGTTTTACAGACACTTCACAACGTCCCTGTTGAAAATCTTTGGATTCTGTGTATCATTCAGCACTGAGATTTATAACCCGTGCAAAGTATTCTACCCATCACTGTGTTTTATATGAAATGGTAGGTTGGCCTCACCTCACTCAACACAAGAAGGCTCAAACATTGGTTGACCTTTGTGTACAAATCTATAACTGGACATAGTCCTTCATATTTAACTACACTCTTAACATCTAGTAGATCTGAATACAATCTAAGATCAAGTAGATACATAATGTATGATGTTCCACAAACTAAAACAGAGTTTGGAAAAACTGCTTTTTGTTACAGTGCTCCAACTTCATGGAATGAGTTGCAAAATCAACTAAAATTGCAGGTTTTTATTTCACATGCTGAATTCAAGTCCTGCCTACATCAAATATACCAACATGTTTGTGCTTGTTTTTAAAATGTGATTTTCTGTTTTTATTTTTTATTTCTTATTGCTGTCCATCCCTGTCTGTCTGTTATTTGTTGTATGTTAAAGTGTAATTTTATGTGCTGCCTTCTTCGCCAGGGCTCACTTGTAAAAGAGATTTTAATCTCAATGTGATTTTTTTTTTTCCCCCTGGTGAAATAAAGGTTAAATAAAAAATAAAATACGTTTAATTGTGTGTACATGTTGCATCTTATGTTTGTCTGATTCAGAAAGAGAACTCCGGCACTACCAGATGCTGGAAGAGATAAAGGGTCAAGTCAGGCAGAATACGCTCCTCCTTCAGGCCATTATGCGAAGAGAGAATGCAGCTGAAGTTGTAAATGAGGAGTTTCAGTTTCCATTAAGGAGCATGGCGGGCATAAAAAATCTGGAGGATAGGCTGTCAAACAGAGACACACAACCTTCTCTGGTAAATTCTAATGATGTTCTGTAACTTCACTTAAAATAATACTTACTAACTAACTGCTTTACACATGATTTATTTTCATAGACAAGATATCTTACCAGCTTGGGTGGAACATCTGCCAAAGACATTGTCCACAGCATCATGAGGGAAATAATAACCAATGAGTTGGCCAACAATTTTAATTGGCAAGGGAGAAGACAGAAGAGCCCCTTTTCTACGCTCTTGCTGGTAAAAGTTGTCATAGGTGATATGTTTTAAAAAACATTCAAACATTCGACATAACTTAGAAATAGCAACAGAGGAAACAACCCCTTACAGTCTCACAGAATGTGTCATTGAATGAAATACAATGCAAGTCAATGGAAGAATGCCAGCTAATCAACTAATCATACAGAACTCTACAAAATACACCTCAGATGATCTGTCGGCTAACCCTTTCTCTGTTTAATTTTCTTTAATTTCATGCTGACAGATGAAGCCAAAAAACAGGGAGCAAAAGTGGTGGAAGCCGAGGAAAAAATAAAAACCTGGCTGAAGTATAGTGGAGACCGAAATGGAGGAAGAAAAAAAAGAGCAACAGAAAAAGGTACACAAGGCCTTTAACAAGTAATGGTGATGTTTTTCAAGGCTGATCAAATACCTTTGCAAGTGTTTGTAGTTTTAATTAATTTACATTTTGATAATTACTACTTATATAGTTTTCTTTAACACAGAAAAGCAGATGCCTCCTCCTCCTGCAGATTCCAGCAGCTGTGAAAGTGAATTTAAGTGTCTTATTGTTTTTTCTTCCTCTGTCTAACCCACCATTAAACAGAGGTGTATTTCATCTTCACTAGGCCTACAGCCTTATCTTCACTGCATGAAGATGTATAAAAAAATTGCTACCCCAACATGTCCCAACTTTTTTTGAAATGTCTTGCTGGCATCAAATTCAAAATGTACCATTAAAAAGTAAAATGTGTAATTTTCAACATTTGATATGTTGACTATGTCCTTTTCGCAAATGATCACATTCTGTTTTTCTGTTTGCTGTTTTTATATTTTACACAACACCCCAACTTTTTCTGTTTTGGGTTGTGTAATTAAATATAACGACACGTCTTAAATGTTCTAAAAAGTTCCATTATGTTTGTTGTTTTTTTTACAGGAGAATATGCTGCTACTTCTCCTCCTCCGCTCTGTCTTCATCATCAGAGCCACACACAATCTCTAATTCGCTTCAAATCTGCAAAAAACTCTGCAGAATACGGAAGAGAATCTGCACATTTTCTCAGTTTTCAGCGGGGGTTTTTCCCGCTTTTCTTTGCCGCCTTTTTTGTCACTTTTTGGTTGCCTTGTTGTTGATTTTTTTTGCCTTTATTTTGGACTATTCTTTGCATTTTTTCCACTTTTTTGTTCTTGCTTTTTTACGCTTTTTCTCTCCGCCTATTTCAACTTTTTGTTGTTGTTTTTTTTGCCTTTTCTTTGTTGCTTACATTATTATTATTATGTTATTGTTGTGTTGATCGACTCATCGTTGCAATAGTAAATCGTTGCAGATCCAGAATGAAAATCTGCAGAATGTATCATTGGACTGTTCTGCTCGGGCTGGAGATGTTTTAACATCCTTAGTTTTATTGAAATGTTTTTCATATGTTTCAAATCTGCAGAAAATACTGTGGAACTCATTTCATTCACGAGTCTTAACTTTTTAACTTTCTTTCTTACGTCCTTTGGCGACAAAGAGCACGAATTCTATATCCGCAGAGCTGTGCCTTTTCTGCGTCAGGTCATGATGCAAAAGTCTTTATTTGTGAAGGAAATTATAGTTTTTTTTTTTCCCCCCTGTAAGTAACGCCTACAGTTGGACTTCTTTATTAAGTTTTCTGTGTGTTATTTATTTATTATCTGCTCTAGTTAGTAATAACAGCACCACATCACGTTGTTAACTGCATTAAATTGCAATAAATAAGTTCATTTTGTTACCAATAAATAGGTTCATTTTTATAACCAATTCAGTTTGTCTGTTGTGCCGTCTCTTAATGCAATTCAACAATGAATAGGCCATGTCACAATCTTAAAATTTGAGGGTAAGGTTGGTAAAGCCTATTCAAGTTTAAGTTTGCAGAAGGTTGGCTTACTATTTATGAAGTTGGCAGATGGTTAAAATAGGCTATATTTTTATAGTTGTAAGAAGATCTGCTGACAGGCTAAAGAAATGGTTGACCCAACGTTTTAGTGGTTTTTAAGTTGGTTTTTAAGTTGGCAGAAGGTTGGTAAGGTTGGTAAGGTATTTTTTTAGGTTGGCAGAATGTCTGCTGGCTGTCTAATGACGTGGTTGGCCAAACGTTGGCCCAATGTTGATTTAGTGGTTTTTAAGTTGGCAAAAGGTTGGTAAGGTATTTTTAGGTTGGCAGAAGGTCTGCCGGCCGTCTAATGACATGGTTGGCCCAATGTTGGTCCAATGGACAAAATTACGTTGGGCCAACGTCAGCACCCAACGTTGGCCCAACACGACAGCAGACGGTGGCTCAACGTTGGCCCAATGTCTGTTTGCTACCTGGGTATTCATCTCAGAGCTGGTTGGCTTGGTTCCAGACTTAAAACTCTCTATATAAGCAATTTTCAAAACGTCAATGAAACAATTGAATATGGAAAAACACTTCCGTAACCAGAGACGTTAAAAAAGTGGGCGGTCACTGTTGAGCTTTATAAGAGACGGTTTAAATAGATACACTCATAGATGGATCTTTGGGTTAATACAGTCCATGGTTTGACTTTTATTATGCTATACCGGAAATGCTGGGGTGCCGTAGAAGCAGCGGAGGATGCAGTTGGGTAGCCTACTAGGAAAGCAGGGAATACAGAGCAATGTTAATAAGTGACTGTAAAAATGGTGCAGAGTAGGCTACTTGTATATTGAAGGCCCATTTAATTGATTGACATGTAAATTACTTATTTTGTGTGTCCCAGGTAACAACAGAAAGATCAGCCGTCATTGTGGGCTTCTCATTGTACCTGGCAGACTCTCATGGAACAAGAAGCATCCCTCAAAGACCATCCAACCAAGGCAACAGGTCAAATGTCTGGGGTCAACCACTTTTCAGGGCAAAGTGCTTGCATAACATCAGGTGTACAATCTGATCGATCAACTAGAGAAACTAACTCGTTTATGTACATTTTTCACACACAGAGCAGACAAAGAGATCTGAGCCGAAATCAAGGAGAACAGCTTGTTTATGGGCAAATTTGTGCATCTTTATTAGGATGAATGCCTGTAAAATATCCACACTCATGAACTAAATGCATGTGGCAGTATATGGACCCATACACATTTATCATGGATGTCAGACTATGATACATACTGTACATGGATGTTCAATCTGCTTCATATACTGATGCAAGCCACATGCTGGAGGTCAAGAAACGGGGTTGCACAAGTCATATCAAACAGTAAACGGGCATTATCCTTTGAATATTAAGATACATAAATTGCATACATTTTAATATAGATAAATTTCATACATTTTTTTTATTTGTACAAAACTGAATTGGGATTTTAAAGTCAACAAAAACTCAATATTAGTTATGAGCCCTATTATCACTGTAGTACTGATGTGCCATTTTTTGCTGGGCTTCAGCAATGTAAAAGAATACTCTGGACATGCTTTAGAGAGGTATAACTTGTTTATAATAATAATGCTTATAATTTCCCAGTAGTCTGAGGATAGCATAGAAAACAGTCACAGCAATTTGCAGCAGGAGCGGCCACTTGTAAACAATTAGGGAGAACATCTTCCTCTTTACATCATAAATATGAAATGACAGTGTGATGTTGTCTGTGCAGATGCAACTAAGAAGTGGAAACCATGGGAACATAAACATACTGCAATGGTTGCATATACAGTACTTTTGTCTTGCACAATTCCTGTATAGTGTTTTTTCCAGTTTACAGTTTTTTGTAAATGAAGTGTTTAGACTTTCTGACATGATCAATGTCAGACATGAGTCAGTATTTATTCTAACAAAAATAACAGAAATGTCACTAATTCTGAATATGTATCTAAATAAAAAACACCCAATATCAAAATATAGTTCCAGTTAGATTAGAAAAAAGAATATACATGTTTTAATAGGGCTCTAAATAAACTTTCAGTAATAATTAAGGGCATGTGATCTTTGTAAACTTTCAGAGATAAACTGTTTACTATTTCACAGAGAGCATATTAGCACATGTACAGTAAGACATCATGCACTGAGTTGACCCCATTTTCGAAACAAAAATTTATACAAACATAGAGCACTTTTTCCTTCCAAAACAGTGCAAACCAGTTTGAAAAAGACATCCAGTCGTAACAGTGATTGTCAATTACCAAGCACAGAGAGAGAGGCCATCACTTACGAGTTTCAAACTACAAGAAATACAACAATCAGCAAACAACACCTCTGACAGAGAAGGAGTAAAATACTATATCTAATAATTTTGTATAATACCAAACAATACTTGTATCTACAATGGGTGTACTTGACACCTTTGATGTCTTATTTTATGACCATATTTTTTCTCTCTCTTTTAAAATGCAGAAGTGCCATTCAAAAGGCACGGCTACATTTGATTGGAGTAAGAGGTGGGCCCTCCCACCTGGCTGTACTCAGATGGCTGTCCGAGATTACCCTGGGTGTTGTAGCTCCCTGACTGGTCAAAGCTTCCCTGGTTGTAGCGCTGCTGGTTAAAGGTGTTGGACTGTTTCTCAGATGCCCCGCCTGCTAACCTTGTAGTGCCCTTGTGCCAACCGGTCTCCTTAAAGACAAACCAGATGTTCCCAGCCCATAGAACAAAGTTGAGAAACCCAAAAACCTAAAGGGGAAGAGAACAAGGCAAAGCGATATTAAGCAAATTAGAAATTCTTGTCAGCGGTGCACACTCATATTCTAGTTTTCCTATATCATTATTCTGCTGGATGCTATTTTTTATTTTTCAACTACTTTAACATACCTCCACGTAGAAACATTCAAATTTTAAAAATTTCAGCTTCTTTAGGAAAGTTTCTTCATTCAAAAGAAATCTTTGGACCTTTCGACTCCTCATCATCCTCTTTATCCTCCCTCAACTTCAGCTTAGGGCTGGGCGATATGGAGAAAATCAGATATCACGATATTCTTGACCAAATATCTCGATATTGCGGCGATATTCTAGGGTTGACTATTGGTGCTTTAACAAAATATCTTCACACTTAGATTTTAGATAAATAATCATCAGTAATGTGGACGTAATGTCTAAGTGGGGAAAAGGCAAATAATAGAACAGCTAGAACAGTCTGGTAAGATCAGAAAAGTACATCACTTTACTGTAATGCAGCCTTTAAAACCAGGAAAAGACAACACTTATGTCATATCACGATATTACGATATCCAAAATCTAAGACGATATCTAGTCTCATATCGCCCAGCCCTACTTCAGCTTCACCTGACAATTTAACAGCTTTCAGTTACACATACCAATACAAATACCATTTTAACGACATCCATCTCTTTCTCTTGAACTGACAATTCCTCTGACTTCCTATTTGAACAACAACAAAATAACTTATTTCGCTCTCACAATTTCCACAGTGCGTACACAATTTACAACAACTGCTTTTTAGTACTGACACCTTAGCTGAATTTCTTCTGTTAGGTCATACACTTGAACAGCCACTAATTTCTCTCAGGATTTCCACATCAACTCAAACATCCCACTCAAGTCATCACTTACACTTCAGCTGAATTTTCAAATCCTTTCAGTACTTTAACTGACACTTCAACTTCACTCAGCGCTTACACTTAAAAACTTCAAGTTCTTTCAGCGCTTCCTTTTAACTGCTATTTCAACTTCCTTCAGTGATCCTATTTCGACTGACACATCAGCTACAATTTCAACTGTTTCGGTATTTGAAATATTTAAAACGTTTCAACTGCTAAATTTCAGCTGGGACACACATCCCGTGAACCTACCACTGAGGTGTTGAGTCCGGACCAGCGTGGTCCATGCAGAGAGACACACTTGTTGGTCTGGACTTTGCAGGCAGAGATAAGGAGCTGCACCTCATCTGGATCAGTGGCCATTTTCACCTCAGACAGAGCCTTGGCCCAGGCAGAGGAACTGACCAGCCACATGAAGGAAAACACCACTGTCACTACAAAGTCCTGATGGTGTGTAAGAGAGAGAAGACAGATTATCAAAAACATTAATCTCAAAAAACCACATTACTTTATCACTACTTTGTTAAAGTAGTGGTTGAATGATGGGGCTTGCTTTGAGCAGCTATGTATTAGCATTATGATTCATTTGGCAGAGTCCAAACTTATCTCATGAAGTGGCGTATGTATGACACGCCAATTCGTATGCCATTATTGGCGTGTTATCAAGACGCATACTCGCTTTTTATCGTGTTTATCAACGCCGTTTGGCCTCCATTGACTTACATTACCTTGTGATTATGTGTGAATTGACGCCGTAGCGAGTAGTATGAAAGGGTGAAAATTTGCATAGGCAAGTTGGTTGGGGTGGAGGATGGGTAAAACACAGAACTTTCAACCAAGAAAGCAGGGTTTGTGTCCCGCATGTGATGTTTCCTTTCCACGTTTGTTCTTTTCCTAAACCCAACCCTGTTCTTCTTTTCCTAATCCCAACTGGTTCTTCTTTTCCTAAACCCAACCCGCGTGTGACGTTTCCTAAACCCAACCGTAGCCTCGCGATAACACGTAGCCTCGCGATAACACGCCACGTGGCTTCAGAAAGTGCCGTGCATGTTTACGCTGTGACGTTGCAGACTGCCGTCCGCTCTATACAGCGTAGACATACACGCGGATAGCCCAAAATGCGTACAGATAACACGCCACTTGGCTTTAGGAAAGTGGCGTGTATGTTTACGCGAAGTCATGATGTCATGTTGCAGAGTCAGTGTAAGATGGAAACACAGGAATAGAGTTAATTGAGAATTTAAGGGGAAGATTGTATAATGTTGAGTAACTTCCCATTAGTCTCGTATTGCCGCAGCGCTGTGGAGGAAGGTCTGGCTAGTCCACACAGCATTCCGGGATGGGAGAAAAACGTGCTCTGGTTGATTGGCATTTCTTTAAAGCAATTACTATTGTCATGGTCGGCACTATGCGCCGCAGAGAGCAACGGGGCCGCTGCAAAATAGCCTTGGGAAGGAACTTGTTTTGGTGGAACGTGTACATTCAAAAGTTGTTTTAGTCGTGCAACAGAAAACTCAGATTGGACAGATAGTCTAGCTAGCTGTCTGGATTTACCCTGCAGAGATCTGAGGAGCAGTTAACCATAGTCTCATAAATCCACCGGAGTTTAAAATTCCAACACAAAGAAAGTGAAAGGTAACGGACTTCCGGCCGAAAAGAAGGACAAATGGCGGAATTTCCGGCGGAGCAATACAGGAGGTGGAACATCGTGGATATAGACTACTTCCCACTAGCAACTGAAAATGTCCCTGGTTGGAGTCCATTGTACTCACAATGAGTGGTCCGCGGTTGTTTTCACGGTACTTGTTTTGAAAGAAGATGTAGACAATGGTGGCCATGAGGGAATACAGGAAGGCAAAGACCGCAATGGTGACGAAGAACTCTGCAGAGGATGAATAGTCTCCAATAAGGAAAACGCGTTCCCTCCTAATACCCTCACACACGGGCGCTTCAAAGGACACCTGGTGCAACCTGATACACAGAAGAAGGTACAGGGGTCAAATCCTGCTTACTACACAAAATGATTTTACCCTCGTAAGGTCATAAATGATTATACAGTGATTCATTTGTATACGTCTTCCCTTGTTTATAACTTTCTCTGACATCCTCTGACTTTTAGCATTATACCTTTAGAAAGAAAAAGGTCTTTATACAGATTTTCAGTTAACATTCGCTCTGAGGTACAACTGGGATCTATCTGCCCTCTGAGGTATGCCAAATTGTATTTTAACAGTTTTAGTTTTAATAGGCTGTAAAACCTTTACATATTCTGTCCAGATTGCACTGATGTATTTGTGTTTAGAAAAGCTCACACTACACACTCAGGAATGGATCATCATGGTTCATACTCCTACCATCAAACTTTGAGACAATGAATGAACTCACCTGAAAGGATAAGCAAAGTCGATGTCAATGCTGAGGTTGCTTAGGGCCTTCTCCATGCAGTCCACACTAACCCGCAGCTGCCCAGAGTAGCCCCCACATGTCGCAAATGCAAAAATGGCAAAGAGCTGCACAAAGAAAGAAAAATCTAAAGTTAGTTGCCAATAGATGACTTAAGGCCAAGCACAGATGAGGAGATGGGACCTTCAAACTACTGGGAATTAGATTACTGGGAATTTTCTTCTTTTTGGCCATGAGTCCGGTGTTGTACAGTGTTGTGAAATCACACAGAACACATTCCACATACAACAATCAAATGAGAATTATTTTGTATATATGCATGATTTGATAATGTGCAAATAACTTAACAAATCCAATGTTCTAATGTCAGGATAAACCTTTGGCATGATATGCTATGTCAGCTTTGACACTGCTGTTTTTATTTTGCACACTGTTATGACTTCACACAAATGATCACCCTCTGCAGGAGTGACAAGTGACTGAAATGATGTCTGGACCCCAGCAAAGATGGTGGACTTGTTGTGGAAGGTTGTGTTGAAGTTTGTTGCTTGTATCTATCAGACACTGCTAAACTTGGATGTATTATTACTGGGCTTATACAAAAGGGTGAAATTGGTCACCTCTGCTGTGCTGGCTCTGTTTTGAACTGGCTTTATTGGTATTGTCAACCATAACAGGTTTGCCCTAACAAGTCAATCAACATTGGATTACAGGGTCTCAATTTTACGTAACAAAGATTAACATACTTAAGCAGTATTCATTTATTTTATTGCCATTTGGGGTAGCAGAACAAGTTGAAAACACAACATGGACATATTATCACTTTATAAAGTTGGCATGCCTATTCACACATCCAGCAGAGACAGAGCAACATCAGCGTTCATTTTGATTTGTGTTTCTGGCCACCTGACGAAAGTGAGTCCAATATTTAAGTTAAGTCTGTTTTGGTCTCCTCCAACTCCCGAGGGAAATATCTGCCTCTAGCTGCTAAATGTTTCACTAAGTTCATCAGCGACGTCACTAACTCTGTCTGTCTAACCATGGACATGTAGAGTTTATTAGAGCTTGCCTGCTGAAAACAGCTGTTGCTGCTGGAAACAATGCAGATTTAAAGTTATGGGCCAAAAACAAAACAGTGAGTTGAAAGACACTAAAATGCTTCAGTTGTGGGGAATTTGAGAGTTGGGTAATAATTACCTGTGGGTTTGTCACTATGAGCAACATCTCTCAGTGAGAGATTGAGAGTGAGAGACAAGTGAGAGACTCTCACTTGTCACAAAATAATTTGACCCAATGTTTATATAAAAAAATCGATTAGTGCAGCTTTGACATTGTGTCAGTTGAGTTTTACACCTCAAAACTGAGCCACAGGAAACATTAAAACTGTAAGTGTACTGACTTTCTAATAACAAGCCCAAGTAGCGAACAGTGAGTATCAGCAGTACCACCATTTTGCTAATGGACATCTCAACAATTTCTCTGCCGTGAAGCCAATTTAACACAAGTTGATAGCATTTTGGCTACATCAGCACATGGACACAATAGCTGCAGTGAGTGTGTGGGCTGAGCTGAATTAGGACAGACTGAGTCTCAGAGTCTGGAGGAAGAGACAAGCACTGTTTGTGTCTGGCACCTGATGATGACTTCAGCACCACGGGTAAAAAAAGTGGTTCATATTCTCCCTTGAGCATTTGCCTTGTTTCAAATTGGCCCCACAATACAATAAATGATTCCCCTTGGACTATAAACACAGACAGAAAGGAGAATCTAAACTTTGAACACAGCAGCAAACAAATAATAATCTAAGAATAAAGTATAAAACTAGATGAAATAAATCAATTGTAAAAACTAAAATGTAATTTGACAGGAAAAACTGCATTAGCAATGTGTTTGAGAAGGTTGTAGGTGATTACAATTAAACAAAGACAGAACCTCACAGCTTAGCTTGCATTACAGGCTGTACAACTTAAAAACCTCTTCAATCACAATTTTATTTACTGCCATTATAACAACAGTTTGATGACACAAATATCAGGCAGAATGATCACATATTAAAATACTACCCACTGTGTTTGTTTGAATAAGCTATTATCCACAGTAAAAAAAATTAAACCTTGAACTTACCGGAGCAAATATAACCATGCACATTGAAGACGACAGGATGTAATCCAGTAGCCTACTGAATCCTACTTGAGTAACTGCTGAAACACAAGCTGGACAAGGCTGCCTAAGGAAATCACGGCATGTGTGTGTGTGTGTGTGTGTGTGTGTGTGTGTGTGTGTGTGTGTGTGTGTGTGTGTGTGTGTGTGTGTGTGTGTGTGTGTGTGTGTGTGTGTGTGTGTGTGTGTGTGAGTATGTGTGTGTGTGGCTAATGTCTCTTCACTCCTCTATTCAATTCTGCCCTCTACCACTTCTGAGATTAGGGAAGAAATAAAAAGTAAGTAAAAAGGTTCAACAATTCCTTTGAATATGTAGTGAAAGACTAATTAAGCATCCATTTGCTCAAGTTGAACCTGCTAACACATACAGTAGGATAATTAAAGCTTTCATTTAAAAACTAATGAGGCTATGGCCCCATATATTTTATTAGATTACTCATTAGATGCAATTTCTGAAGATGATACTGGATTACACATTGCTATTTACTCGGTTAATCTCTTTGTTAGTATTCCTCTCCTGCTAATTCTATACTAATGCAATGTCAGTCTGCCTGTGTAAACAACATGAATTATTAATTAACCTATTAGCTCTACAGCTGATAGAAAATGTGGCTGAGATACCTTATTGCAAAACAGGAAGCGGTGAGAAGATTCATTATGGACACATTATACAAACAGCAGCAGATCAACCTAGTGCTAAAGCCAATTAGACATGTTTTGCAGCCTGTACATAGATGGCAAATGGGTGGAAAATAATAAATATTGCTGCTTTTATGAGTATAAAGCCAACAATGTTGTTCCTTATTATTTTTTTAATGAATCAGTATGGAAATCAGTGTGTAAAACAAGCTTTAGTAACCATTTGTGATACTGAGGTTGTGCTATGTGTTCTATAAGAGACTGAGGAACTTAATGAAAACCACTATGTAACACATCAACTGTTTTTTTGTTCGTTCTGTATTCTAATCCACACCTGTTGTGTCCACACACTCCTCATTTCTTAATTTTCAATATCACAAAAACCCACACTGACATATATATTATATATTAGCATTCTCTCACTTCCTACCCATACAGTCCACTACCACTGCTGTGAATAAATGAAGTTGTTTCCTCCACTGCCCACTCCAACAATACTGTGGCCCACAGAGAGATAATTGTTGGACTTTGCCTGCCTCATTTGACAAAGGAGAGAGATAATTAGCTCTTCTCTCATCACTCTGACCTGAGAGTGATAAGTAGTTTTTACATGAAGTACAGCAGTTTTGTGTGAACAATTGGAAAAATTTAAACAAAAGGCAATTAAAAATGTTTTCTGAACGGTAGCTAGAGGGCTAAAAATGAATACCAGTGCAGCTAAAGATGTGTATGAATGTATTCATTAACACCGGTTATCATTAGTTTAATGAAAATGCAATGGATTAATTTCATTCCAGCCAACCAGGTGTGATGAGATTTACATTATTTCTTTAAACTGATGCATGCAACTGTTATAAGCTCATGGGTACAACTCAAGTGAATTTAGGGACTAACACAATTTGATCATTTTCACTACACTCGGCGATTTTGCCTATAGTGGATATCCACCACAGCAAAAACTTAGTAAACGCCAGGGATCAATATCTGCCACAACACATTTTAATGTAGAAATAATAAAGACTGGTGTGGCCAGGTGAGAGATATGACTGGTGGGAACACTGCAGCTGACAGGGCAGACAGCAGCTGGTCGACAGGTTTCGGTGTCTTGAGTTAAAACTGAAGGACTGGAACCAAAGTCAGGATCAGCCAGACATACAGCCTTCTAAAACACACAATCACAGACATATACTGTACATCCAACCTTCTAACACACACACCCTCTGCCCTTAATATGCGCTCTCTCTCAGCCCAGTTTTCCATATAAAGCTCCCGTAGCCTCTAGACTTCTCACAACGATGATCACCATAATCCGATCTGACGCCTGGTTAGTGCGAGCCTCCCCTCTCCCATATTACAGGCAGCTGGATGTGCAGCTTGCCAGCAGCTGGGGAGGAGATATCTCTCTAGTTGAAATGCCCCTCAGCCTCTGGAGGGCGCTATTTAATAAGCATCAGCATTATTAGATCATTCAGCTGCACTAGCCAGTAGCCTAACACACATCTTGCAATATCTGTGAGCATGTTATTGAAGTATATAGAGATTAAGTGTGCATGTTTGTCTCAGGCATGTGTTTGCATTCACAATGTATAAATATGCACTAAGCAGGACAGCGTTTACTAAATGTGTGCCATAAATGTGAGGATGCAGTATTTCCAGTCAAATATGAGCCTGCTGTGTACAGCTGTTATGTTAAACTAAACTGAATCAGACAGATGTCAACATACACACACAGCTAACATGTCACCATAAAGGGCTTTATCAGTGTTACATTCTCTGAGTAATATTATTGGTAGTCTGGCTCAACAGATGTACATTGCTGGGATGAAGCCATAGACTGTATAGTCTATGGATGAAGCCTGACATCTGGGATGTCCCTCCCCTTCCGCTATCTCCGCTATCTATTTTGTAAGGGCACTGTTGCTGCATCCGGGGCTTAACGCCGCCCAGGAAGGTTGTGATTGTTTTAAAGAAATGATTCCCCTATTCCAGAATATATAAGTTATGTAGCCAGACCATACTCCTACTGGAGATATGGTTTGGCAATGCAAGACTTTATTATTGGTAAACATACGGTACAACTCTACTGCTATGCAGACAACATCTGGCTGTATATCTTCAGAAGTGCTGCCTACAGTTTGGTTATGATATTGTTGACAGACTGGGGTGTATTCTTAGGTACTACCACCTGTCTCACATTACGGGAGTAATTTAATTAGCTGGCACTTAACTAAAAAAACAGCTGTTAACTGTATGTTATTTTATTAGTTTTATCTTGATTATGATGCACTTTTTTTATCAATGTTACAAAAGTAACACAAAATAATTTTATTATTCCATTTTTCTTGAACATATGTCTAGCTGGCATCATCTTCATGCAGTTTCTAACTTAAAGAGTTATAATCTCAGTCGGTATAACCACCACATTGCCGTGGAAACATGGCACCCACTTAAATAACACATTAATAGGTTTTAATCCCATGCTAATATAAGTTTTATATCAGACATACTAAAATGACAGTCTCACTTCCTCTGGCATCAGGATTTAAGTAACCACAATGGAAAATATGTGTGCGTCTATTTCTGATAGCAAGGATATCATGTATCACAGAGAAACCACGGCTTTATCAAGTCTTCTTCTGTAGCATGCTGATGGTGGGATGAAGATACAGGATGTGGTAAGAAATACTTTTAACATTGCATTTGGTGTGTGTTTCAAACGAGAGTATGCTTCATTCTCTAACAACTTTCATCGGACCAATTTGATTTCGTTGGTCCATTTATTGAATGTACTGTCACTTCTGTCTGCTCATTTGCCTGTTTAAAGAATCAACTGCTAAACAAACAGATGTTCTGTTTATTGGCCATACTGAAGGCAAAGTGAAACCCTTTTGTGGGAAACCAGTGAAATCAAATAAAGAAATACAGAGAAAAATACTGTCCCCACTGATTTTGGTGTGATATATTTTGAAAAGGTAAACATGTTAGCCATAAGGCTCATCTCATGAAACCATTGTGCACTATCTGTCTAAAATGTATGGTTTATGCCACCTTGTGGTTAAATGCATGCATTGAGCATTGGAAAACCATTCATCAAATCTCCTTGTAGAGTTTCATCGACTACTTGTTATATATATGCAACTTTAAAGGGAGATTCAAATCAAAGAATGCTGTATGATAAACAGAGGACTCAAATTTCCACTGGTTTCCTGCAGCTTTAGACCTTAGGCGGAGGCTGAATGCTGCTTTGACTGGCTGTCAGGTTGCACAGCTGGAACCTCTGCAGGGTATTTCCCTACACAAGTGTTTTTAAGTGATTAACTCTCTTTATATTTGGTTGGTTTTGAGGCAAGATGAGGCCACAAACAAACACACAGAAATGTGCTCATACTGCTGACATACTTAACCCTTGTGTTGTCTTCATTTTAACCTTGAAAAAAACACTTTTTTTCTGACATTTGTGGTGCCTTTTTTCACAATTTGTTTTTGCTTTTTCCAACGTTTTAAATTTTTAAATTTTTTTTCTACACATTTTCAGCGCTTATTTCTACGTCCAATATTTTCTGATATAAAACAAAAATTTTGAACCGGGCCAATGTGACCCAAAGTCAACACAGGGGTTAATAGATTCACATATGCAGCTAAAAGAACTGATGAATACTGTACATGCAGAGTGTGGCATGTGCATATCTGAGCAAACAAATGGTAGAAGAAAAGTGACCAGAAGAGCGAGAGAATAAATACTCCCTCCTAATTATCACAAACACCCCCAGATAAACATCTCTCTCTCTCTCTCTCTCTCTCTCTCTCTCTCTCTCTCTCTCTCTCTCTCTCTCTCTCTCTCTCTCTCTCTCTCTCTCTCTCTCTCTCTCTGTATGTCTATATGCTCTGTTGCTCCCTCCCTGCAGCTGCCTCCTCTCTCTGTGATTTTCGGCTTGGGTTTAGCCCCTCTCATTTCTGGCTGGGGCCTTTGAACAGGAGAGCGTGGCATTGTGGAAGTAGGGTGGGTGCTAAGCCCTGCACCCCCGTGTGTTTATCTGCCTCTCCCAGCTGGGCTCCTCGGGGAACAAGAGAGAGAGAGAGAGAGAGAGAGAGAGAGAGAGAGAAACCATGCTACAGGAATGAAAACTGTCTGCAGTGGGCTTAAACACCAGCAAGCAGACCTACTGTACAATACGAAAAGCCCTCCATTGTGAAAAACTGGAAAACAAATAGGGTGGTGCAGTAAAAAGATGAACCAGGCAGAGAAGCAACAGGAAAGGTGAAGTAGAGAGTATTTAAGTAATTGGGGCTTGGTATAATGATAATTGGGGCTTGGTATAATGAAGAACATTTGTCTTTCAATCAAATAAAATAAGAGGGATGACAAGAGTGGAGCTGCTTGAACAAGAGGATGTTATTAAAGTGGCAGAGGAAGGGATGTAAGTAGCACTGAACAGGGAGGTGAGGATCACGTTAAATGAGACAAAGATGCCACACACAAACACACACACACACACACACACACACACACACACACACACACACACACACACCGTCCACCTGCTCTATTCAAGTCGATAGGTAACAGTGCGGTGTCAAGTGACTGCCTCAGGAGGAGAAAACCGCCTCAAACGTTCAGTCCTTATCCCTGCCTGACGGAGAGGGGAAAATATCTAGGACACTCTTTATGAAGACAAAAAGAAAGAGAAAGATGGAACAGAGAGTGAGACAGAGATTGAGAGAGAGAGAGGCATGTCACTTTCAAATTGTTTATCCACTACTATGATTTAAGATCAAACGACTCTTAAAAACTACACAAGCCAACCATATGGAGTGAGTGGTTTTAATAGGAAGGAGAGACAAGCATATGCAGCAGGGCAAATTATTTTGTTGTGGGATATTTTGAGAAGCACCTATTCATTTAGATCTTCTTCTCATAATTGGAGCTCATCTGACTTGAGATCATGCTTACTTTGCACTCAGAGCTCCAAAAGCTTTCTGAATAAATATTAATTTTACATGAATTGACTAAAAGTAAAAACGGAAATGAGCCCCCTGGATTAGTTTTTGTAGCTAAGTGCGTATATGGAAACTTGCTGGCTAACTAAACTAGCTTCCTATTCATCTGTGCACATGCCTGTCTGTTTACACGTGTCAGGCTGTGGATCACTATCTGTGCCTGTTTACCTATTCCCACTTTCCATCGTCAGCCCTACAGTATATACGTTTCCACTTATTCCCCGGGCCAGATTTTCGCTTCGTGCCCTTACCTTTCCAGCCACCTGAACCCTGAACGCTGAACCCTGCAACCTGAAACCCGTCCCTGTCTGATCCATGGATTGATGATTCTTTGTCTAACCCCTATTTGGATAAGTTTGCCTGTGCTATTTCTGAGCCATTACTGCATGTCACATTCTCAAATTTCCAAAACCTGCTGAGGAACATTCTTAACCAAACACAAAAGCAACTGAGATAACCAATTCTTTTATGTGCCCCATGCATGCTATCATTTCTCTTCTGCTTTGGTGCACTTAGCTTTTTTTTTAGGCCGGCGATCTTAATTTATGTAATATGCTACTGTGGATGTCGAAGCCTGTATATTCCTGCTTGTGTATTCATACAGCATTCCCATTCACTGATATCACCATGTTTGTGTGTGCATGGCTGCATGTGAGCCTCAGTGTGTAACCTCTCTTTGTGCACGTGTGCGTTTCTGAGTGTTTAAGGACCTAGTTGTGAGCATGCAATGTGTATGTATGACAATGTAGAGTCAAAATATCTTTCTCTCACCACTCAGGCAGAAGCATTAGCACACACACACACACACACACACACACACACACACACACACACACACACACACACACACACACACACACACACACACACACACACACACACACACACACACACACACACACACACACACACTTGTTCTGCTGCAGTGTGCAAACACAACAGCAAATTTACGCATATTTAAGTTGAGTAAGAAAACAAAAGATAAACGTAGATCAGAAATGGAAGCACAGTGGGGCGAGCAGACAGATGCACTTAAATTGAACGTTATTGTTTTTAATTCACTTAACATTGTAAAAAAAAAAAAAAAAGCCCACAAGAAGCTTCCTTTTAGGCTTTTCAAGTAACACTAATGATACCTTACTTTTAAGTTGCAGCGACCAAAAGCCTTCATGTGAAAGCAGCACCACAGAACAAAATCATCAGCTCATTTAGCGGCGGCTAATCCAAAGGGAGCCCTTTGTGCCCTGCATAGCCCAGATTCATCTTTACCACTATCTCTCTGCTCCTTCCCTCTGTAAGCTTGCCTGACCACATGCAGGCAAAAAATCTCCATTTATTTTTGTAACAGTGTGCCCTCCGTTACCCCGTGGGGTTTTCCATAGCTACTTCAGGTGACCTAGCTATGTCACTGCATTTATTAAGCTTGGGGCTCCCAACAGAAATGTAACACAACCCCACTGTGTGTGTGTGTGTGTGTGTGTGTGTGTGTGTGTGTGTGTGTGTGTGTGTGTGTGTCTGTAGTTGTATATGATGCTGGGTTTATATATGCATGAAGGAATTTCCACACAAGATCATCCAAAGTAATGTCAGTCCCTGTGTCTCACTTCTAAAAGGGAATATTAGAAGTAAAGACTGGGTTTGGATCAGTGTAGGCTGGATCAATGGAAGTAGATTTCGAGGATAATTGCCCACACACCGGATGTCCCTCACCTTCCGCTCTTGGCGTTCTCAAACTGTTCGCTACGGGACAACAAAGTTCGAGCTAGCAAGCTACATGCTGAAAATGGCACGCTTTGAAGAAAAGTTGGATCGTGCAACAAGGCGGGCCTGCTTGGTTCTTTCGGGGATGCTTGCAAAGATTTACAAATAATATGTTTAGAGCATCTACTATCTAACTGGGATGTTTTGGGACCGATTGGGGTGGGAACTGCTATGGATGAAGTGCACACGGCGATACAATGGTTAGAGCAAATTACGTTTAACCATGTAGCCAGCTAATTTAAATAGCTCACGTTACTGTAACGTTATTGTGTGAACACTTAACTTAATTTAAAATTGTATGTGGCATTTTCTTTTGTGGCGTTTTCGTTTCCACCAAAACAAGTTGCTTCCGGAGACCATTTAGCAGGGCCACAGTCGCTGCATCCGGAGTTTAGCGCCACCCAAGACGATTGTACAGTAATTGGTTGAGAGAAATGCAAACACTTAGAGCGTTTTTTTTCCTATCCCAGAATGTATGTGTGGTGTAGCCAGACCTTACTACACAGTGCTGTGGAGACAGGTCTGGCAATGAGAGACTAGGATTGGGGTCCAAATAAATGAGTGTAGAGTTAAGTGTGAATATGTGACACGCAGTGGTTCTTTTGGTTTAATCTCAGTTACTTATAATAACCTTGATGTATTGTAATATGAATACAGTGTCTTTTTGACATTTAGATTTTTTTTTTAATGCTCTCCTACGCGTACATACTGTCTCGATACCTGTGCTCTTCCATGTACTATTTCTGTGTGGGATGTCTTGTTTGAGCTAGACATATCTAACAACAGGAGAAGACAGGCTAACCTTTCCCTGCCTGAGTCACAGATGGCGGACCATCATCTCAGGGTTGAGAGGGACACAGAGGTCTAGCTCTGACTTGATGGTCAATAAATGCCACGTCACATGCAGGAGCTCAGTAGCTCTATACAGCCCTCAACCCCAGTTTATCTTGAGATCACATCATGGAATGTAACTGGTGCTGAACGATCAGGGGTCACTAAAATCATTAGATAAGATTAGATTTTCTTTCTAACCAAATCAGAACCAAAGTCCTGCCCAGGTCAGTATTTTAGATCAGTGTCTTTATTGTTTTGTTACTGAGAGGCCAGCAGAAATAACATCTACAGTATAGACTAGTTGATTGCCATTACATTTTCATTCCTGCTGGAAGCTTTCTGCAGATGCACCAAAAGTTACTGTTTTATTTCACATTTCTTGATAATTCACGATCAGTTAGTAGATTTACTAGAAGATTGATTAAACCTGCGTTCATTGATTTTTGGTCATGGATTTCATTGTGGAGTCATGTTTCTGGACCCCTGATGAATGTAAGTCCAACATTCACGTTACTTTTAACTGTTTTGGACAACACCAACTCCTGAGAAATATCTGTCTCTTTAGCTGCTAAATGCTCCAGTATGTTCACCAGCTAGTTTCTCTGTCTGTTATTTGTTGCTGGACAGGTTTTTTTTGTTGTTGCATGCTGCAGGAATAGGGGCTAATGAGACAAGGAGACTGAACCAAAACAGTAAAGTTGCTGGTTGTAAAACCAAAACATGTAGCTGAAATACACTAAAATGCTTGTAGAAGCTAAGGGGAATGGCAGAGTCGGGGGATAACGCTCATGTGGGTTTGTCTCAAAGAGCGACTCTTTTCAAACTTGAAAATTTGATCCATTGATAATATAAAAATGCAGCTTTTAAGTTCCCTCGTCTCGCAATCAAGTACAATATTGTTTTCATTAAATTAGACCTATTTGTGTTGTCAAGAATCCTCTGCTGTAGAGTGGGGTTTAGTGAGCCCCTGGTTATGAGGCGCAGGGCCCAGGACTAAGGCCCCATTGACACGAATACACTCACGGGTGAAAACAACGCTTTTCATTTAGACGGTGACGGCATTTTTGGGGCTTAAAAACGTAAAAAAAGTGAAACCACCTTCCAGAGTGGAAATCTTAAAAACGCTCCACCGTCACGTTCCCGTCTAAAAGGTAAAAATGCACTGTGCGTGTGTGTGTGTGCACCGCATGTGTGCTTTGTGTGTGCGCCGCATGTGTGTGTGTGTTTGTGTGTGTGTGTGTGTGTGTGCTGTGTATGTGCGCTGCATGTGTGTGTGTGTGTGTGTGTGTGTGTGTGTGTGTCTGTGTGTGCCTGTGAGTGCACTGTTTGGAGCAATAACTCCACCTTCTCATCTGTTTGAAAATTGTCAGCTTTTGTTGTTTGCTTCGCACAACTAGGGAGAGGAGAGGGAGAGAGGAGGAGGAGAGGGAGACAAGTAGAAGGAAGGTTCTATGCAGACGTGTGGACTTGGTGGATTGCATTTCACACACTTTTGCGTCACCACATGCACGCAGATTCCCCCCCCTCCCCCCATAATGCTCGTCTAAACGCGGAATAAAAAGTGAGAACGCAACGCCACTTTTGCGTTTTCTCTTCAGATCGTTTCCGTCTAAACATAGCCTGAGTGTAGTGTAAAAAAAACCTCCTGTTCTCTCTGAGTGTATCCCAGCCTTGAGCTTCCCAAAAACATGCAGGGACATGCATACTTACTAGTATTGCTGGTTGGAATATATTTGAGGTAGGAGTTATTTAATTAGCATTTCAAACAATAGACAAAAACATCCACAGGAGTTTTGTGATGAAAACGATTTCTTAAGATCATCAGACATAAAACTTTGAATGATATGAGACATTAGAGATTGCCTGACAGATGTAAGGGTTGACGGATACCACCAGCTGCAGAGCAATTTGTGATAGTTATTATGAAACATGCCTTTTTGCAAACGTTTCAATGCTGCTCTAATTCCCCTGCCTGGCCCAAATAGATGCCAATGATGACAATGAGAGGCTTGTTTAAATGGCTACTCAAGGGTGTAAATCCCAGGGGGGTCGGAGGGGTCAGGACCCCCACCCCTAGAAATATCATTAAAACAATGCTGTGTATTGTAAATAACATAATGATGTATACTTAAAATATCTGTGTAAGTAGTAAAACAATACAAACCCCCAAAAATGCTTTTTAAGTTTAGAAACATTTTGAGTTCCCCCTCCCTTGCCTCACAGTGGTTTGGTCCACTGCCTGCTGTATGTTAGGATCTGCACTAGACTCACAGTCACATTGGGTAGTGACAGGCAAGGCTTAATTTGAGCCAGAACACGCCGGAACATGTTCCGGCACCTCTGACGTTGGATCCGGAACCTTTTTTAGTGGATCCGGCACCTCCTGTGTCAATATGAAAAATGAATCGCCTAAAGGAAAAAAATAAATTACTGTTTGTATAGTGTTCAATGTTGTTATCTGTCTTGTTAGTCTTTATTCCCCATTGAAGTTCCTCAAAAATCTTGTGTTTGCATTTTCAATGCGTTTTGAGGTGAATTTTCAGGGTAAGATGGAGGGGGGAGAGGGGCAGAGGGAGGGAAGGGAGGCACTTCAAGTGACACAAGCGCTTGTGCTGGTTGAGATTGCTGTTATCCTCATTTCACTCAGGGGAAAAATGTCAAAAAGTTTGCTTAACTTTTTCTAATAGGCTACGCTGGCCAGTTGGATCCCAAACAAGCAAAAACCGTTTCTGCCGATCAAGAATGTGGTTTTTTGTAGTCCAATGGATACTTGCTGCTTGTGAAAACGATTGTTGCAGTGTATATATATTTGTTTACATTTTGCACCGATGCAGTGCATGTTCTGAAATAAAAATAAACATTGCCCTGATGTACACACACCGTTGTTTAGTTTCTTTTAGTCAGAGAAGTTACGTAGGCAGTGTCATTTTTTTTTTTTTGTTCCGTTACCTCCAACCCCCGTTTTGAGTCGCCGGATCCACCCCCCCCTCTGCGCTCCGGGACCTCCCACTTTACAAATTAAGCACTGGTGACAAGCATGTAGTAAGTAGGCGGTTCAAGGCTATTTTATTCACATTAAACATCGGATTAAGTTTTTCTTTTCTCAAATAGAAATGATGCTGAGTAATTAATGAATTAGTCATGACAAAATGTTCGCTATGTTAGTGTAATATAATGTAGCCTAGCTAGTTTAATAGCTTGTTGGTTAGAAATGCACCCACTACAACTAACGTTACCACGGCAATAAGCCTAACGTTATGTGTGTGAACTGACATTAGGGTTAATATTGAAGATCTACAGTTGTGTTTTGCTCAATATGAAGTTAAGTGGAAGATCAGTTAAATATATATCCTCCCTAATTATTAGAAACCTAATATTTATGTGGAGGACGTAAGATCATTTCATAATTATAATATGACCGCGTGGTGAACCTATGAAACTAACTCATATTTAGACATCTGAGGTTAAAGGTTTGTGTTGTTGTTGCTCAGATAAAATGACAGAGAAATGAAAAACAGGCATAAGATCCTTTTTCAGTAGGCTTACACCAAAATGCCAAGTAAGTACATTAAGACCTCATATCAAGACAATTTGATAACATCTTTATAAGAATGGGTGCTTATGGAAATAATAACGTCACTATGTCACTGGCAAAGGAGACAGAAAGAACTGAGGAACAGGGAGACCAGAGCCAGTCAGGTGTAGAGTCTCAGGTAAGTGTGTTGAGCTTAGTTCATATTTTTGGAGGTGTGTGGCTGTCAGGGTTAGCAGATGAGCTTTACCAGTAGCTCACTAATTTACATTATGATCAGCTAATTTAACAAGGGTACAAAAGCATTGCATTTCTTTTATATGGGGACACTTTTTGAAAATAAGTCATTATGTTTTAAGGTATTTTTGTGGCTTGATTGTATACAACTTAAAAATAAATAGATGGTTTTAAAGAAGAATATTTTGGTATATATATTTAGTCAGCTTTTTCATTGAATCAAGAGAAACGCTGAAAAGAAGGCTAATGGTACAGTCTCCATGCTACACTAATGATAGTATTAAGGCTTTCCTCTGTGTACACATGTCCTCTACGAGTATAATTGGCGGTATTATTTGTGTCCCCTTCAGAAATTGCTCTTCCGTAATTTTATGTTTATTGTCCCCCCCCTACTGTTACTCCCATGTGGCTACTACACGCTTAACGCCATCTCTGGAAGCGTTTATAAGAGGTGTCATTTTCCCCCAGCCTTGTGTCCCCTTGTCAAAGGGAACTGAGTGATTTCAGTGTTGAAAAACAGATCTTTGACCTGGCAAGTCTCTTGTGATATCTGTCGGCAGCTGTTGCCTCCGCCATCTGCATCTCTCTGCTTTTACTTGTTTTCCTTTGCTGTGTGTGTGATTATGCTCCTGCACAAACATCTATCATGAACATTGTTCAGCAATCTGTCAAAACCTATAACACATTACCAAAGTGAAATAACACAACATGTGACAGACGCAAAAAAGACAGAGAGACGAAGACCGAGTGAGAGAAAGAGCTGTGATTGCCATGCAATTTGAAATGCTAATTTTGCCAATCCTGCTGCATTCAAAATCTGTTTAATCTGTGGTGTATTTTACTCATGTGAGGCTTTGCTGTATTTGCATAACTGAAGACTAATTATGGCCCTTCACAGTCAAGTTCCCAATGAAAAGAAATAGTGTTTATTTGGCCTAGTGTTATGGAGATCACAATATGTAATTTCCTTACAATACAAAAAAGACGTCTGCATTAATCAGAGTAAGAATTTGATTTCATGCTTTCTTAAGACTAACCTAATAATAGGTATCACATATTTACTTTTACAATGGCCAACATACAGTATATGCATTACAGCTTTGACTCCAAGAGCATTTGCCAAGGATATGTACAGTTCTACTAGTATGCCTATCCTTAATTTTCAGGCTACATTTTTACTAAAAATAGCAGGAACAAACACATTTTCTAGCTAGAGAAAGATAGCCATTAATCATTTGATCTATAACATTTCAGAAAGTTTTGAAAAATTACCATCACAATTTCCCAGGGCCCAACGTGACGGCTTAAATTGCTCGTTTTTGTTGGAGCAACAGTTCTAAACTACTTGACATTAATACAAAACTGAGAAGAGAAGCAAATCCTCACATTTGAGAAGCTGGAACTAGCATGTTTGGCATCTTACTTAATAAATAACTGATTTATCAAAATTGTTAGCGATACATTTTCTGTATCATCACTATCGTCACTATGAATATTGTTAATACATTTTGTTAAAGTCTATCAAACAGCCACATGCTGACATTTGTAACACTACATTCATTTTCATATCCACATTCAGCTGTATTAAGGCTGCCTATCACCAGCTGACAGTTTAACATGTGCAGAAAGGAATTTGGATTTCTTGTTCCCACATTCTCCACTCGTTGATTACTGTTATGAAACCAAAACAAATTTGCTTTTTAAAAATAATGCTGTCTACTATAATTTAGTCCTAAAGCTCTACCCTGCAATAGCTACACAAAATGCTGCTCCTTTATTTCCATGTCTTCGATGGATCATCAACGGGTGAGGATGCCTGGGACATGTATCTTTAGCCTCAGTCTTTTAGCACAATGTCATGTATGTATGCAGCCATCATCCTGTGCATATTTAAAAGCCTTTTACAGGCATCTCGTTTAAAAACAAATCAGCTTTAATCATTAAAAAGTCAGACAAAATACAAAATGATTGGCTAATGTTAAATAATAATAATAAATAATTTGACCGATACTTGCAAAAAGTACTGAGAATTTGAAGAAGTGAAGAATTGGTAAATCTACTGGTGTTAACTTTGTAAAACACTGCATATGTGCCATGTGAGAAAGGAAAACCTGACAGGCAGTAAATAACTGGGTGGGACTAAGTGGTCCCATCGAAGACGCTTCCTGAACATTTTCTATTTGACATATATAGACATTATATTTAGTAAGTAAATACTATATTCAGGCCCAAGCAATAATACCCCCCCATGACAAGTGATCTGTTGTGACACACACACACACACACACACACACACACACACACTGCTCAGCCCACAGGCAAACTAAAATGGCGTACAGTAAGGTACTGAGGATGACATCATAAGACAGTGGGTCAGTCCTGGGTTTTGAATAAGAGGAGGACCCTTACTCATAAATTAGACTCATGATGGACTCATTCCATCAGCCTGACTTTTGCTGTAGTACAGGAAACCACTTTGTTGATACAGTACTTGGTAAATCTCCCCATGTGAGATGATACAACAGCCATGATGATGCACCAGTGCATAAAAAACGCATGTATATCATTTGCATCATGTGCTCAATCAACTGTACAATTTTGCTCTATTTCTCCTTCCATCTCTCTCTGTCTCTTTCTCTCTCTCTCTCTCACACACACACACACACACACACACACACACACACACACACACACACACACACACACACGCATGCATGCGCATAAACACAAACAGTGAAGAGTTTGGGCACATCTCAAAGGACACTTCTGCATGACTTGGTCCATGGTGGAGAAGAGGGGACCTTACAGCTGTTTGGAGACAAATATGCCACACACACACACACACACACACACACACACACACACACACACACACACACACACACACACACACACACACACACACACACACATACGTGTTTTCATGATATATGGGGACTTATGAAAAAAACGTGAAATATTAGGACATGCCTTTCCCAAGGTCCAACAGACCTGGTTTTCAAATGATTTCCTACCAATGCTCCAAGGAATAGATCCATCTGTTGAGATTTTGTCTAAGGCTATATTTTGGGCAGACCTGATTTTTATGTTACTTATGAGGACATGTTTGGGTTTTTGTGACTTATGAGGTCATAGCAACAAACACTGATATTTCATGTTTAAGTGATTTGTGAAGCCCATAGACACATTCAATTTTCAGGTTTATATGACTTATAAAGACTCAGTAATGAATAAAATAGGGTGTGTATTTGCAACTTGGAGCTGTTAAATATGTTTGAAATGTCTGCATTAGAAGCATCGGTGTACAGTAAAACTAAAATAAAAAAAAAATGTAATAGTCATGCTCACCGTTTCATATTTACAGGTTGATAAAATCTAGTAAAACTGAATGGTTCAGAGATATATAAAAGCTAACTCAAAAGGGGTCGTAGCTCATTAATGTCATCAGTTGTCTCATTGTCTATTTATGAATTTTGTAGTAGATGTTATGTAAAAGAAAGAGGTAAAACATAATGTCTTTCTTACTTGTATTAATAGCTTAACCCAAAAAGGTACAAGTATGAAAATTATTGGCCTTCATTGGCTGGCCTCATGAAAATTCCCATCCTTGTCCATAAGGACATAATAATTAACTAATGCTGCATATGGATGGACTTATTATAACTAGGGCTTGACTAAATAAAGAAACTTCAGCCCTCAAATGTTTTTACAGCATTGAACAACCAACCACAAAACAGGATAAGGCCGGTTACACACTGGATGACACGTACGTCTCAGGCGCGCCGAAAACGCGTGCCTGCTAGAAATAGAACTGACGCCTATTTTACACGCGACACGCAAGCGTGTGTGTTGGAAGCGTTTCCAGGCAGGAAAAGATGTTTAGATGTTTAAAAGATGTTTATATGTCATTTAGACACAAATTCATATTAATAAATGACATGTAGATGTTTGAAAGTCTTTAGGTTTTGATATAAATGCAGATATAAATATAATTTAAAAAAGAAAATCAATTTTCTAATATTGCATCTGTCAATACAGAACGAAATATTCTGTAGCCTGTTTTGCCGTCAATACTGCCGACGTTGTCTTTGCTGTAATCAAATCAGTCTATATTTATGTTTAACATGGTATTTCATTTTATCAATGGGAAACATACATGTGTCCAGAAAAGCCGCGTCAGACACCTTTCTGGTGTGTAAAGACAGAAAAATCCACGCAACAGAAACGCCACGCTCACGCCACACAGGCAGTGTGTAACCGGCCTAAGGCAGTGCAATAGACATTGCTTATTTGAAATGAACGAACTACTCTCTTTAGCGTCATTGTATAAAAAAAGTAAAATAAAAACATTATGAGTCCAATATTAAAAGCTTTCAGCCTGAAACATTACAGTGTACAGTGTGTTCAGCTAACCAGTCTAAATAATGTCAGAATTCCAGTTACGTTAATGGAAGTTAACACACATGAGGACTGTTAAAAGTAGCACCCACTCATAAGGATTTTTCAATAGCTGAAAGAGCACATAACTTGTGGAAAAATAAAGCAATACTGAAAACCTGGGAAAGAAGTGTGAAAGTAACAATCTCTAAACGTACTTGCTTGTTGACACTGAGGGTAGATAGATTACGTATAATTTTAAACCTTATTCTCGGAAAGAAATTATGTCAGTTACTTGAAATAATGCTTTGATATGATCCTGAAGTAGTAAGAAACAAAAATGATGTCTGAAGGGTGGGGATAAAAAAAACAACATATGATCATTAATAGCCCTCATGAATACATGTCAACATGGCAGCTTCAGTCAAAACTATGTGGCATTCTTGTACAAGAAAACATCAATAACAATCCTTCAATGAAAATAACAGAATATCAAAACGAAACCCATTACAAACATTTTCACTTTATATCTAAGGTGACACTAATTACATTGCACCTGAGCCACATTTGGCATGTTCTAGTTCTATCTATCCATCTTCCTTTTCATTGATATGATTCTGTTGTGAATGTAGTATTTGATTGCAGCCCAGACTCTGTCTTTCAGAGCCACTGGTTCTGCCTGGAGGCAGGAGTCACAGTCCTTTTTACCTGGCACTTTGCAGCTTGTTATGAAATGAAGCATGTGCCGCTCGACAGCCTTCACTTCATTACCTGTCCACTTGCTTCTCACCTTCCCAGCTGTCGTAAATGTGAACAAAAGAAATGTATTAAAGATGAAACAATGGCTCTGCTAAAGTGAAAAATTGAGGATTTGATAAAAATCTATCTATCTATTCCTATTCTGTCTATTCCTTCCTCTCTCTGTCTATTCCTTCCTCTGTCTATTCCTTCCTCTCTCTCTCTCTCTTCCTTCCTCTCTCGCTCTCTGTCTATTCCATCCTCTCTCTCTCTTTATTCCTTCCTCTCTCTCTATTCCTTTCTCTCTCTATTCCTTTCTCTCTCTATTCCTTTCTCTCTCTATTCCTTTCTCTCTCTCTCTATTCCTTCCTCTGTCTATTCCTTCCTGTCTCTCTGTCTATTCCTTCCTCTCTCTCTGTCTATTCCTTCCTCTCTCTCTGTCTATTCCTTCCTCTCTCCCTCTCTCTCTATTCCTTCCTCTCTCTCTCTCTGTCTCTCTCTCTCAATAAGTAATGCAGTTAATCTTCCAACTGACAATTTTACATTTCAACGTCCAAGATTTTCAGCAGTGCAGTGCAATCCATTTGAGATTTTTCAAACAGTTTATTTCATATTTCCGCATTTTCATCTGTTTCTCCTAGCATTTGTAAGTCTTCCAGACTTAATCATAATTTCAGTGACAAAATAAATTATTTCATATATTAGTGGTGTTATTCAACTTTTTAATGAAATTCATGTTAATTGAAACCATTCATACTTTTTCAACTACTCTCACTACTTCAACTTCTTACGGATTTAAGCTATTCATCCAGTTTAGCTTTAGCAATTCAGCTATTCAGCATTCCCATGCATTTTCTGCAGGAAATGCATTTTGTAGTTTCTTGTTGCTGTTTAGACTTAATTGATTAAAACCTGTCCACCTTCTTTCGATCAATGATTCTAAATAATTCAGCAACATATTCATACATAATCTCTCCCATCTTCTGCAGTTTATTTACCACTGTTCCTTTAAGCCCATCTAACATTATCATCAGGTCTATACTGTCTGTCTCCCTGGTCATAACCTAAAGATATTATCACATTCTGTACAAGTCAGTATACCTTTATGTTGATGTAGGTCAGCAATGCTTTCCTCACTGGAATCATCATCACTCATGCCTACTTCATCTGGTTGGGTAAAAAAAAAACAGTTTGGACCAAGTATTTAAATCACAGACTAAATACAATTATAAATCTGATATATGAAGTACTTATAAACTACATTTAAAACTGAATTTCACCTTCAGGATTGATCTCAATGTCATCCAGCCCTTTCCCCTGCAGGTCAGACAGTCTTCCTTTTTCCATTGCTATCAACAGTTTGCTGACTTTTGCAAGCTGCAGGGTACTCTCTGGAAGCCGATAGAATTCCCTGTGGACACGTATATCATGTCCTAGAAAGGTAGCAAGTTGATCCATTTCATTTTCTTTTAGGTTTAGTACTGTGGACAATGTGGCAACTTGTTTCCTCAATCTTGTTGAGGTGAGTGACTCTGGGTTGTTTGCACCACATTGTTTTGAATACTTGCAAAAGCAGTCAGAGCCTCTGTAATGTGAAAGCACACATGGGCGTGCAAACAAGTACACATTCTCTGCGTGGACTTGACACTCAATCCGGTTTTTAATGAGGAGGTCCATTGCAGTGATCACGAGTGAGAATCACGGGCACCATTCGTGACCTTTTACCTCGAATCTCAACTCTGTCAAAGTACTTTGCAACCTTCCTCTCAAACTCAGTAAGGCCCATTATAATGTCAGGATTCAACTCTGTACGATTTCTGGACGTGAAAGCCTGGAGCTCCATTTTTGAAACTTTGCCTTGCCTTCTTCTGTTAAACAGTACCACCTGCGTCAAAGTCTTTGAGGACTGCTCCTTGGAACTGGTGGTACTATCCAAACTGTGGGCTGTAGCAATCCCCAATGATATGTCCTTTAACACTTTCTGGGGAAGATGATTTTCTATGATTTTTAGATCTCTACTATAAGAACTTGCATCAGAGGAGTTGCCACTTGAATCTGGAACATAGTTGGCATCATCATAGTCCGTAGCATCCGAAGATTCATCAGTCATGTCATTAGATATCTACAGGAAAATGGAGAGCATCTCATTCTATCAATAAGTTAAACATTTAATAATAGCTAGAATATTGTTCTCCAAGTATCATCACATTGTGCATAACAAAACATTTAAAGGTAATAATAAAAACACAATATTAAAAGTAACATTTGAGCTACTTAATATGATTTCTGTTTTACAATTTAATTATTGTTGTCTATTGGTATTTATTACCTGGTCATTTGAGCTTGTTGAGTTTCTATCATGAAATCCACCATTATCGACTGAGGGAGGTCCAACCTTTGAAATGATTAATAATTTTCATCAATTAGAAATTTTCACCCCAAGTAACATCCCCTTAATGCTGATAGTGTTCATCTGAAACACAGTTCAATTTTTAACAAACAAACAAAATGAGGACATGACGACTAAACACACACTATACGTGTCTCATCATACAATATCAGGACTTCATCTGAAACACAGTTCAATCTTTCACAGCTTAAAACAAAATGAGGATATGACGACTAAACACACAGAGTCAGTGTTCCTGTCTTCTAAGTTATACTGTTGTAGTAAAAGAAAGCTAAAACCTCCACAGTAATGGACAGGGATCTACTTTCCTAAAAGTTAAACCATGTAAACTCATAAGCAGAAGCTTACGTGGGCAATACATGTGTTTGAAGTAGATAAAAACATAGAATTTAGTGATCATTAAGATACACTTTATATTTTGAGGGGTAGTTAGTTCTATCAAATACCAGGGGTAATTTCCTTACACGATGGTATGCAGAAACTAGTAATGGTAATAGTGATTGTTGAACATTTCACGTTTGTTTTAAGACGGTGAAAATGCATTTTATCTATGCACAGGACTTAAGTGAGACATGTATTATAACAGAAGAAATTGACAGTAAATGTGTAGCAACCTTTTGGAAGGATGAACTGGATCTCTCGCTCCCTTCTGGGTCTCCTGAAGGCTGAGTCGGGATCATGCCACTTGGTGTCTGCAACGAAATACAATAATAATCTGTCAGAAATATTCAGAATTATAATATGGATCCTATCTAGTGAACAAACTGATGATCCTAACTATTTCAGTTAAAAGACCCCCCCCCAAATTCTATCATTATCACCTTTGGGCTGAGACTCATTGCTGAAGTCAAGGGCTGCATCAACTTTGCATTTAAGGAACACAAATTGCAGTAAAAATAGCTAATGAGAGGACCTGGACTTATCATCCAAGACTCTATGGAAATGGTTAAAACTGTACAATATCTGCTACCCACAATATGAGGACAATGTAAAACACACACACACACACTACACGTTGAAACATACAATATCAGGACTTCATCTGAAACACAGTTCAATCTTTCACAGCCTAAAACAAAATGAGGACATGACGACTAAACACACACTACACGTGTCTCATCATACAATATCAGGACTTCATCTGAAACACAGTTCAATCTTTCACAGCTTAAAACAAAATGAGGACATGACGACTAAACACACAAAGAGTCAGTGTTCCTGTCTTCTAAGTTATACTGTTGTAGTAAAAGAAAGCTAAAACCTCCACAGTAATGGACAGGGATCTACTTTCCTAGAAGTTAAACCATGTAAACTCATAAGCAGAAGCTTACGTGGGCAATACATGTGTTTGAAGTAGATAAAAACATAGAATTTAGTGATCATTAAGATACACTTTATATTTTGAGGGGTAGTTAGTTCTATCAAATGCCAGGGGTAATTTCCTTACACGATGGTATGCAGAAACTAGTAATGGTAATAGTGATTGTTGAAGATTTCACGTTTGTTTTAAGACGGTGAAAATGCATTTTATCTATGCACAGGACTTAAGTGAGACATGTATTATAACAGAAGAAATTGACAGTAAATGTGTAGTAACCTGTTGGAAGGATGAACTGGATCTCTCGCTCACTTCTGGGTCTCCTGAAGGCTGAGTCGGGATCATGCCACTTGGTGTCTGCAACGAAGTACAATAATAATCTGTCAGAAATATTCAGAATTATAATATGGATCCTATCTAGTGAACAAACTGATGATCCTAACTATTTCAGTTAAAAGACCCCCCCAAATTCTATCACAATCACCTTTGGGCTGAGACTCATTGCTGAAGTCAAGGGCTGCATCAACTTTGCATTTAAGGAACACAAATTGCAGTAAAAATAGCTAATGAGAGGACCTGGACTTATCATCCAAGACTCTATGGAAATGGTTAAAACTGTACAATATCTGCTACCCACAATATGAGGACAATGTAAAACACACACACACACACTACACGTTGAAACATACAATATCAGGACTTCATCTGAAACACAGTTCAATCTTTCACAGCCTAAAACAAAATGAGGACATGACGACTAAACACACAAAGAGTCAGTGTTCCTGTCTTCTAAGTTATACTGTTGTAGTAAAAGAAAGCTAAAACCTCCACAGTAATGGACAGGGATCTATTTTCCTAGAAGTTAAACCATGTAAACTCATAAGCAGAAGCTTACGTGGGCAATACATGTGTTTGAAGTAGATAAAAACATAGAATTTAGTGATCATTAAGATACACTTTATATTTTGAGGGGTAGTTAGTTCTATCAAATACCAGGGGTAATTTCCTTACATGATGGTATGCAGAAACTAGTAATGGTAATAGTCATTGTTGAAGATTTCACGTTTGTTTTAAGACGGTGAAAATGCATTTTATCTATGCACAGGACTTAAGTGAGACATGTATTATAACAGAAGAAATTGACAGTAAATGTGTAGTAACCTGTTGGAAGGATGAACTGGATCTCTCGCTCACTTCTGGGTCTCCTGAAGGCTGAGTCGGGATCATGCCACTTGGTGTCTGCAACGAAGTACAATAATAATCTGTCAGAAATATTCTGAATTATAATATGGATCCTATCTAGTGAACAAACTGATGATCCTAACTATTTCAGTTAAAAGACCCCCCCAAATTCTATCACAATCACCTTTGGGCTGAGACTCATTGCTGAAGTCAAGGGCTGCATCAACTTTGCATTTAAGGAACACAAATTGCAGTAAAAATAGCTAATGAGAGGACCTGGACTTATCATCCAAGACTCTATGGAAATGGTTAAAACTGTACAATATCTGCTACCCACAATATGAGGACAATGTAAAACACACACACACACACTACACGTTGAAACATACAATATCAGGACTTCATCTGAAACACAGTTCAATCTTTCACAGCCTAAAACAAAATGAGGACATGACGACTAAACACACACTATACGTGTCTCATCATACAATATCAGGACTTCATCTGAAACACAGTTCAATCTTTCACAGCTTAAAACAAAATGAGGACATGACGACTAAACACACAAAGAGTCAGTGTTCCTGTCTTCTAAGTTATACTGTTGTAGTAAAAGAAAGCTAAAACCTCCACAGTAATGGACAGGGATCTACTTTCCTAGAAGTTAAACCATGTAAACTCATAAGCAGAAGCTTACCTGGGCAATACATGTGTTTGAAGTAGATAAAAACATAGAATTTAGTGATCATTAAGATACACTTTATATTTTGAGGGGTAGTTAGTTCTATCAAATACCAGGGGTAATTTCCTTACACGATGGTATGCAGAAACTAGTAATGGTAATAGTGATTGTTGAAGATTTCACGTTTGTTTTAAGACGGTGAAAATGCATTTTATCTATGCACAGGACTTAAGTGAGACATGTATTATAACAGAAGAAATTGACAGTAAATGTGTAGTAACCTGTTGGAAGGATGAACTGGATCTCTCGCTCACTTCTGGGTCTCCTGAAGGCTGAGTCGGGATCATGCCACTTGGTGTCTGCAACGAAGTACAATAATAATCTGTCAGAAATATTCAGAATTATAATATGGATCCTATCTAGTGAACAAACTGATGATCCTAACTATTTCAGTTAAAAGACCCCCCCCCCCCCCAAAAATTCTATCATTATCACCTTTGGGCTGAGACTCATTGCTGAAGTCAAGGGCTGCATCAACTTTGCATTTAAGGAACACAAATTGCAGTAAAAATAGCTAATGAGAGGACCTGGACTTATCATCCAAGACTCTATGGAAATGGTTAAAACTGTACAATATCTGCTACCCACAATATGAGGACAATGTAAAACACACACACACACACTACACGTTGAAACATACAATATCAGGACTTCATCTGAAACACAGTTCAATCTTTCACAGCCTAAAACAAAATGAGGACATGACGACTAAACACACAAAGAGTCAGTGTTCCTGTCTTCTAAGTTATACTGTTGTAGTAAAAGAAAGCTAAAACCTCCACAGTAATGGACAGGGATCTATTTTCCTAGAAGTTAAACCATGTAAACTCATAAGCAGAAGCTTACGTGGGCAATACATGTGTTTGAAGTAGATAAAAACATAGAATTTAGTGATCATTAAGATACACTTTATATTTTGAGGGGTAGTTAGTTCTATCAAATACCAGGGGTAATTTCCTTACATGATGGTATGCAGAAACTAGTAATGGTAATAGTGATTGTTGAAGATTTCACGTTTGTTTTAAGACGGTGAAAATGCATTTTATCTATGCACAGGACTTAAGTGAGACATGTATTATAACAGAAGAAATTGACAGTAAATGTGTAGTAACCTGTTGGAAGGATGAACTGGATCTCTCGCTCACTTCTGGGTCTCCTGAAGGCTGAGTCGGGATCATGCCACTTGGTGTCTGCAACGAAGTACAATAATAATCTGTCAGAAATATTCAGAATTATAATATGGATCCTATCTAGTGAACAAACTGATGATCCTAACTATTTCAGTTAAAAGACCCACCCAAATTCTATCACAATCACCTTTGGGCTGAGACTCATTGCTGAAGTCAAGGGCTGCATCAACTTTGCATTTAAGGAACACAAATTGCAGTAAAAATAGCTAATGAGAGGACCTGGACTTATCATCCAAGACTCTATGGAAATGGTTAAAACTGTACAATATCTGCTACCCACAATATGAGGACAATGTAAAACACACACACACACACTACACGTTGAAACATACAATATCAGGACTTCATCTGAAACACAGTTCAATCTTTCACAGCCTAAAACAAAATGAGGACATGACGACTAAACACACACTATACGTGTCTCATCATACAATATCAGGACTTCATCTGAAACACAGTTCAATCTTTCACAGCTTAAAACAAAATGAGGACATGACGACTAAACACACAAAGAGTCAGTGTTCCTGTCTTCTAAGTTATACTGTTGTAGTAAAAGAAAGCTAAAACCTCCACAGTAATGGACAGGGATCTACTTTCCTAGAAGTTAAACCATGTAAACTCATAAGCAGAAGCTTACCTGGGCAATACATGTGTTTGAAGTAGATAAAAACATAGAATTTAGTGATCATTAAGATACACTTTATATTTTGAGGGGTAGTTAGTTCTATCAAATACCAGGGGTAATTTCCTTACACGATGGTATGCAGAAACTAGTAATGGTAATAGTGATTGTTGAAGATTTCACGTTTGTTTTAAGACGGTGAAAATGCATTTTATCTATGCACAGGACTTAAGTGAGACATGTATTATAACAGAAGAAATTGACAGTAAATGTGTAGTAACCTGTTGGAAGGATGAACTGGATCTCTCGCTCACTTCTGGGTCTCCTGAAGGCTGAGTCGGGATCATGCCACTTGGTGTCTGCAACGAAGTACAATAATAATCTGTCAGAAATATTCAGAATTATAATATGGATCCTATCTAGTGAACAAACTGATGATCCTAACTATTTCAGTTAAAAGACCCCCCCCCCCCCCAAAATTCTATCATTATCACCTTTGGGCTGAGACTCATTGCTGAAGTCAAGGGCTGCATCAACTTTGCATTTAAGGAACACAAATTGCAGTAAAAATAGCTAATGAGAGGACCTGGACTTATCATCCAAGACTCTATGGAAATGGTTAAAACTGTACAATATCTGCTACCCACAATATGAGGACAATGTAAAACACACACACACACACTACACGTTGAAACATACAATATCAGGACTTCATCTGAAACACAGTTCAATCTTTCACAGCCTAAAACAAAATGAGGACATGACGACTAAACACACAAAGAGTCAGTGTTCCTGTCTTCTAAGTTATACTGTTGTAGTAAAAGAAAGCTAAAACCTCCACAGTAATGGACAGGGATCTATTTTCCTAGAAGTTAAACCATGTAAACTCATAAGCAGAAGCTTACGTGGGCAATACATGTGTTTGAAGTAGATAAAAACATAGAATTTAGTGATCATTAAGATACACTTTATATTTTGAGGGGTAGTTAGTTCTATCAAATACCAGGGGTAATTTCCTTACATGATGGTATGCAGAAACTAGTAATGGTAATAGTGATTGTTGAAGATTTCACGTTTGTTTTAAGACGGTGAAAATGCATTTTATCTATGCACAGGACTTAAGTGAGACATGTATTATAACAGAAGAAATTGACAGTAAATGTGTAGTAACCTGTTGGAAGGATGAACTGGATCTCTCGCTCACTTCTGGGTCTCCTGAAGGCTGAGTCGGGATCATGCCACTTGGTGTCTGCAACGAAGTACAATAATAATCTGTCAGAAATATTCTGAATTATAATATGGATCCTATCTAGTGAACAAACTGATGATCCTAACTATTTCAGTTAAAAGACCCCCCCAAATTCTATCACAATCACCTTTGGGCTGAGACTCATTGCTGAAGTCAAGGGCTGCATCAACTTTGCATTTAAGGAACACAAATTGCAGTAAAAATAGCTAATGAGAGGACCTGGACTTATCATCCAAGACTCTATGGAAATGGTTAAAACTGTACAATATCTGCTACCCACAATATGAGGACAATGTAAAACACACACACACACACACACTACACGTTGAAACATACAATATCAGGACTTCATCTGAAACACAGTTCAATCTTTCACAGCCTAAAACAAAATGAGGACATGACGACTAAACACACACTATACGTGTCTCATCATAAAATATCAGGACTTCATCTGAAACACAGTTCAATCTTTCACAGCCTAAAACAAAATGAGGACATGACGACTAAACACACACTACACGTGTCTCATCATACAATATCAGGACTTCATCTGAAACACAGTTCAATTTTTAACAGCCTAAAACAAAATGAGGACATGACGACTAAACACACACTACACGTGTCTCATCATACAATATCAGGACTTCATCTGAAACACAGTTCAATCTTTCACAGCCTAAAACAAAATGAGGACATGACGACTAAACACACAAAGAGTCAGTGTTCCTGTCTTCTAAGTTATACTGTTGTAGTAAAATAAAGCTAAAACCTCCACAGTAATGGACAGGGATCTACTTTCCTAGAAGTTAAACCATGTAAACTCATAAGCAGAAGCTTACGTGGGCAATACATGTGTTTGAAGTAGATAAAAACATAGAATTTAGTGATCATTAAGATACACTTTATATTTTGAGGGGTAGTTAGTTCTATCAAATGCCAGGGGTAATTTCCTTACACGATGGTATGCAGAAACTAGTAATGGTAATAGTGATTGTTGAAGATTTCATGTTTGTTTTAAGACGGTGAAAATGCATTTCATATATGCACAGGACTTAAGTGAGACATGTATTATAACAGAAGAAATTGACAGTAAATGTGTAGTAACCTGTTGGAAGGATGAACTGGATCTCTCGCTCACTTCTGGGTCTCCTGAAGGCTGAGTCGGGATCATGCCACTTGGTGTCTGCAACGAAGTACAATAATAATCTGTCAGAAATATTCAGAATTATAATATGGATCCTATCTAGTGAACAAACTGATGATCCTAACTATTTCAGTTAAAAGACCCCCCCCCCCCCCCAAATTCTATCATTATCACCTTTGGGCTGAGACTCATTGCTGAAGTCAAGGGCTGCATCAACTTTGCATTTAAGGAACACAAATTGCAGTAAAAATAGCTAATGAGAGGACCTGGACTTATCATCCAAGACTCTATGGAAATGGTTAAAACTGTACAATATCTGCTACCCACAATATGAGGACAATGTAAAACACACACACACACACACACACACACTACACGTTGAAACATACAATATCAGGACTTCATCTGAAACACAGTTCAATTTTTAACAGCCTAAAACAAAATGAGGACATGACGACTAAACACACACTACACGTGTCTCATCATACAATATCAGGACTTCATCTGAAACACAGTTCAATCTTTCACAGCCTAAAACAAAATGAGGACATGACGAGTAAACACACCAAGAGTCAGTGTTCCTGTCTTCTAAGTTATACTGTTGTAGTAAAAGAAAGCTAAAACCTCCACAGTAATGGACAGGGATCTACTTTCCTAGAAGTTAAACCATGTAAACTCATAAGCAGAAGCTTACGTGGGCAATACATGTGTTTGAAGTAGATAAAAACATAGAATTTAGTGATCATTAAGATACACTTTATATTTTGAGGGGTAGTTAGTTCTATCAAATGCCAGGGGTAATTTCCTTACACGATGGTATGCAGAAACTAGTAATGGTAATAGTGATTGTTGAAGATTTCACGTTTGTTTTAAGACGGTGAAAATGCATTTTATCTATGCACAGGACTTAAGTGAGACATGTATTATAACAGAAGAAATTGACAGTAAATGTGTAGTAACCTGTTGGAAGGATGAACTGGTTCTCTCGCTCACTTCTGGGTCTCCTGAAGGCTGAGTCGGGATCATGCCACTTGGTGTCTGCAACGAAGTACAATAATAATCTGTCAGAAATATTCAGAATTATAATATGGATCCTATCTAGTGAACAAACTGATGATCCTAACTATTTCAGTTAAAAGACCCCCCCCCCCCCCAAATTCTATCATAATCACCTTTGGGCTGAGACTCATTGCTGAAGTCAAGGGCTGCATCAACTTTGCATTTAAGGAACACAAATTGCAGTAAAAATAGCTAATGAGAGGACCTGGACTTATCATCCAAGACTCTATGGAAATGGTTAAAACTGTACAATATCTGCTACCCACAATATGAGGACAATGTAAAACACACACACACACACACACACACTACACGTTGAAACATACAATATCAGGACTTCATCTGAAACACAGTTCAATTTTTAACAGCCTAAAACAAAATGAGGACATGACGACTAAACACACACTACACGTGTCTCATCATACAATATCAGGACTTCATCTGAAACACAGTTCAATCTTTCACACCCTAAAACAAAATGAGGACATGACGACTAAACACACAAAGAGTCAGTGTTCCTGTCTTCTAAGTTATACTGTTGTAGTAAAAGAAAGCTAAAACCTCCACAGTAATGGACAGGGATCTACTTTCCTAGAAGTTAAACCATGTAAACTCATAAGCAGAAGCTTACGTGGGCAATACATGTGTTTGAAGTAGATAAAAACATAGAATTTAGTGATCATTAAGATACACTTTATATTTTGAGGGGTAGTTAGTTCTATCAAATGCCAGGGGTAATTTCCTTACACGATGGTATGCAGAAACTAGTAATGGTAATAGTGATTGTTGAAGATTTCACGTTTGTTTTAAGACGGTGAAAATGCATTTTATCTATGCACAGGACTTAAGTGAGACATGTATTATAACAAAAGAAATTGACAGTAAATGTGTAGTAACCTGTTGGAAGGATGAACTGGATCTCTCGCTCACTTCTGGGTCTCCTGAAGGCTGAGTCGGGATCATGCCACTTGGTGTCTGCAACGAAATACAATAATAATCTGTCAGAAATATATTGTACTATAATACAACAATAAGTTTTAATTTAAAAAGTATCAATGTATAATAGACAGAGCCCTTTTCTACCTTCACTTCTTTTATTCAAGCAATTAGTATTTTTAGTTTTTTTTGTTTTAAAGAATCTTTCCTTCGTTGCATGCAAGCACACCTCATGGTGCATAATTAACTAAACATAGTGTATACAATTTCATCAGTAAAGTAATTCCACAGGAAGATATTGAGGGGGCGCATACAGTCTTGAAGGGGAATGTATTTATCTAATCATATTTTAACAGATCCTATGTCATATGATCTATCAAGAGGTCTTACTTACCAGCTTACGCCATGGCCATTGAGAATCTCCATAATCATAGGTTATTTCCGTCTCTGCTTGGATGTTTTCAATTGCAAATAAGCAAAGATGAGGTTTACCCTGGACTGTCAACTTTTTCATTTTACAATTTGATGATTTGTGGCAATCATTCACCAGCCTTCCCAACGAGCCATCTTCGCGGGACGCATCTATGCTAAAGTAGAAGTAAACAAAATGTTTTTCCACAAAAAAACACACGGCTTTAGAGAATAACTGAGCTTGTAAAGGTCATGACTTACCACCATGTGTCATTGTTCCACTCAAACTCAAACAAGAAAGCATTTTGTTTTTCTGTATACTTCTTCTGCCTCTTGTCCTGTTCATATTGTGATATTAACTCCCCATGGTACTCCACGACAAACGATCCCTTTTCAATTGGTGTGCAGGTAAATACACCACGTCCTGAGTAAAAGTTAATAAAATAGTGTCAAGTTATGCATACAAAATTACAGTTAAGAATCGCTATTAATGAGTTATTGACTAACTAAAAAATAAACAAACATCAGACTTTAAAATAAAATGTAAAAACTTAAAATAAATAATATATGAGTAGTAATGTTGCACAATGGCAGGTTGTCAGCTAATGTTGTGGGTAACAAACAGCTTCAGCAGAAATAAGCGCAACAGAAAAAGCTTCAGTCTATAGGTGAAATATTGAGCATAGTGTGTGCATCTGATAGTAAGGAAAATATTTAGCCAAGGAGACAAACAGTTCAGCTAAGAAAGCATTAACACCATTAAACACATAATCTACAGTAGGTGGGAAGCAACAGTACAATGCAGCTCAGTGGTAATGATTTAACAAGGCCAAATGTAATAAACTGAACACACATGCACAGAGAAAGCTTTGACAATGGGTTTTGCGTTTTTCACTTTAACTGGTAACTGTCACATAATTCTGTTATATTTAAGTTTCGATCACATATGACGCACCTTTAAAGTCACTGATCCACTTGACCTTTAAACAAGGTTTGTCACCTCCAGATAAAATGAACTGAATAGCCTCAGCCTCAGGACTAAGTCTGGTTCTCCTTTTTGACATGCTCTTTGGCCATGTGCTCCTCAATTAGCAAACATCTACATAGACAAAAAGTCAGCAAGACAAGTACCAAAAAAGACCCATACTTGAATAAAATAGGTATAGCGTATACATGGTATTACTCTGACTATAGAAAGAACGCAACGTTAGCTTAACGTTACTCATGTTCTCACCAATGCATGTCATTAGCATTAGCTTATTAGGCTAATTGATCGATGCTAACACGTGCAACTGCAGCTACAACAGTGTAAGGCAAAGCGTAAATTTCTGTTAAAGAACGGTCAAATGTAACACATACTCTGAGAATAAGTGTCTCTGTGGTTGAAAATGAAGAAAAGTAATTACTTACCAGAACGTGTCGAGGGGAGACTCAGTGTGCAGCAGAAAGACGGTCGTGAGACGTTGGTGAGACGTTCGGTGGCTCTGGGAATGTGGGAAAAGCCGGAACATTTGCGTAACGTAATGTAGGCATTCAGGCTGCACTTCACGGTCCGCTACATGCGTCCAAACAGACAACCGGGACGACGGGAGGAAAGCGCCACTTACTGCTGGTATTTGGCTGGTCATTTGGCCATTTAGACTCCCAATTGTAAATAATTTATTGTTTGTAAATTATTGATTGTTCGGATTATGATGACATAATCAAGGTTTTCAACTCAAAGACCAGGAGAGACTCCACCTTATGTAGCAGCCGTGTGTTTTTTATGCTTACCGTGGCATGTTGATGCTGTTTCTGAAAGGTAGTTCTTAATATTAATTAATTACATTTATTGTTATTAATATTTATGTTCTATGTTTTAAATACATGTGTGTTTCTGTAAGCTTTTAAAAAAAGAGTCCAGATATTCCCAGGCCCACCTATTAATGACGTTGTCCTTTTAGTTTAATAAGCTAACATTAGCTTATCCAGCTGATTAATCTCAATTTAAGCAATTAATTGAGGAACTGATTCTCTACAAAGTAAACAGGATACTTAATCAGCAGTAGTAAATTGGTGATTTTATTATTTTACTTTGATTACATGGAATATGTGAATTACAGTAGGCTAATTCTAAACTAGCTTAAAAAGTTAGTGTGTATGAAAACATACAGATATATGAGGACCTGTTGATTGCGTCATCAATAAGTGTGTTTAAAGTGTGTTAAAGTTCCAGATCTGACCACTAGTTGGCGTGACAGCAAATGAGCACAAAACATAAACACACTTACACACTTCATGTCATAAAATTGTGATGTTTCAGGACATGGGAGGTTTTTGGTTTAGAGGCATTCTGGGAGTGTCTAGAACACTGCAGTGAGCTCGGAAAAATGAGGACCCCCAAAATGTCCTCATTTTTCCGAGTGTCCTCATTTTGAAGGTGTGTTATCATAAAAATGTCCTCAGTTTTCATGAAAACAAGTGCACACACACACACACACACACACACACACACACACACAGATTTGTGGCACTATCTTTGTGGGGACCCGTCATTGACATAATGCATTCCCTAGCCCCTTACCCTAACCTTAACCATCACAACTAAATGCCTAAGCTTAACCCTTACCCTCACCCTAACCATAACCTAATTCTAACCCTAATCCTAAAACCAAGTCTTAACCCTCAAACAGCCCTTTAACCTTGTGGGGTCCAGCATTTTGGCACCACAAAGCTGTCGGGATCACAAGTATACTGGACTCCCGGTTTTTGGACCCCACGAATATAGTTAAACAAGCCCACACACACACACACACACACACACACACACACACACACACACACACACACACACACACACACACACACACACACACACACACACACACACACACACACACACTATCCTCCAGAATCTCCTGCAGACATGGCTGATTATTTATTTGCCTTATCCTCATGCAGACGCAGTAGACGTACTGACTAAAGATGGAGAAAACTACTAGTCTACTGCAACTATCTTGACTGAAGTTAACGTGACCTTTAAAAAACCTTCTGTTTGTCAATATGGCCAATCAGCTATACAGTCAAGGGTTCGTTATCTCTAACAAAGTAAATGTCAATGGCTGCCTTAACTACTTCCTTTAATGCCCGGTGGCATGTAAACAAACCAAACTGACAGACATGTATTCCACTGGTGTCATTATGTGGGGCATTTTGATAATGAATAATGATTGTCAAAAGCATAAATAAAGTGCCTGACATTGTTTTTCACAAGTCATTCACATGTCAGTCTAACTTTAGCTGAATGTATTTAAGGTTAAAAAGAAGCTGCTGTTTTAACAGAGGGCTGACAACCCTAGTCCAGGATTCCTAGGAATTACATACATATTGGACAATTCTGCACCTCACAATTCATGTCCAAATCCAACATTTAGTGTCAGTGCATGAAGCGGTGTAGCCTTCATATAACAAGGTGTAACATATTTGACTATGATGTGGGAGACTGGAGTTTGTGTCCCGTCATAGACCGACTTTTTATTCATCTTAACCACAGTCCTTCCCTAACCTTAAAGTTTTGTTCAGTTGCCTAACCATGCCATAATAGTTTAGCTGCCATAACCACGGTCTTCCACTAATGGTAACAGTAGGGCCTAGTTGTCATGCGCAGATATTGTAGAGAGAATTAAAAAAAAGAAAATTGGCACTAGACGTAAAAAAAATCATTGACACATAATCTGGGGTTTTGCAGAATTGTCCAATGTCAACATTCTTCTTGCAGTAAAATAAAATACTCAAGTCCTAGTCCTAATTCCAGTGTACTTTGAAAAAGTACTTCTACATCTCTGTCAGAGTCTCCTGAGGTTGGAGCAGAACTGAACTGGAGTCAGAGAGTAATCATGGGCCAAATGAGGGCAGTTACATCATTTACACTCCAGATGGAGGCTGAAAAAGTGAGATCATTCTGAGACCAACTGAGGCTTCGTGCTCTCTCTGGTATGAGAGAGGAACATCCTAACAACACAACTACACCACAGATGATGCTGCTGCAGAATACATCCGAATACCTGGGTCATAATTTGAATTGTTTGCATTTTTATAAGACCTCTGGCCAAAAGAGAAGTTTGAAGTGTTTCCCTCAGTAAAAATAAGAAGGCACAGTGAGGAAAAGGTCATTTTTATAATGGTGTCATGAAGAAGGTGTGCTGGTAGCCAGCCATTCTCAGGTTTGTGTGTGTGTGTGAGTGTGTGTGTATAGGGGGGGAAATGTCAAATGAATTGTACCTTGCATAGGATTGCATATGTTTTTAGCAGATGATCCTTCACAGGTGATCCTTGGAACAATCAGCATTGTGTACAGTCATTTTCACACAATCGCACATGCTGCCCTCCACCTCACACACACACACACACACACACACACACACACACACACACACACACACAGTGCGTCTCACTATCTTTGTGGGACCCCGTCATTGACATAATGCATTCCCTAGCCCCTTACCCTAACCTTATCCATCACAACTAAATGCCTAACCTTAACCCTTACCCTTACCCTAACCATAACCTAATTCTAACCCTAATACTAAAACCAAGTCTTAACCCTCAAACAGACCTTTAACCTTGTGGGGTCCAGCATTTTGGCCCCACAAAGCTGGTCGGACCCCACAAGAATACTGAACTCCCGGTTTTTGGACCCACGAATACAGTTAAACAAGAACACACACACACACACACACACACACACACACACACACACACACACACACACACACACCGTCCACCTGCTCTATTCAAGTCGATAGGTAACTGTGTGCGGTGTCACACACAGAGGAACAGCTATGACAGAGTGTTATCTTAATCATACAGATAGTGCTTTGGATCATCTGCTTTTTCTGGCCCACAAATATCACAGTGAATACGGTCACACACAAAGAGCCGAAAGGGTGGAAAATTCACCTCACTGATAGACTTCACCACCTTTGCATCCCCCCAAAAAAAAAAAAAAAAAAATCTGTTTTTGTTTTTATGGACGCTGTGCTGCTTGAGGATTCTCTGCAGATGTGATGGCATTTATAAAGTGGGAAAGACAAGCTCTCTCTCTCTCTCTCTCTCTCTCTCTCTCTCTCTCTCTCTCTCACACACACACACACACACACACACACACACACACACACACACACACACACACACACACACACACACACACGTATCCATCATATCTGTGCACAAGCTGCATGGCTACAGTAATTTCTCTAAATTCACATCAAAGGAAATCTCTTATCTATTATTGCCTTTAGGCTTCTCTGCACTGTACAATCAACATTACACAACAGACGGCACCCAGACAGAAATAGGTAGGAAAGCTTTGATTCAGTCTGGGCTAGGACACCCCGTTCTCATTGTTGATTCCTGTTATATCATTTCACTTGGCGTAAAATGGGGCATTTTTTTGTGGACTGGCGCAAAACGCGCAGGGTTGGCACACGGATCCAAAATACGCATAATTGAAAACCTACAGAGCGGTTTCTCCTGGAGACATCCTTACATAAACTTGAGCCATTTAGTCACGGTGAAACGGATCATAGCCGAGATAATTGCGGGTAGGGTCGCTGGCCGTGTGGAAGTAACACAAACACCACTAAATACAGACACCAAAAGTCAACAGATGTGATAAAGTTTAAGTTGCACCAGAGAGATGCAGGAATTTACCAAGTTAAAACCAGATGTTTAGTCATGTGTAAGAATAACATTGCCACACGGACACTCATCACATCGTATAGGCCTACATTATAATTCACGGATGTATTTACGCCGCATAATTACGTTATTGCATGCGAAAAACATCAAAGTTCCAACTCACCCATTCCAAAACACGGATGAATCCCAGAGGTAATTTTAGCACTTGAAACGTCCCCACAGATGCAAGCTGCATGAGGACACAGAGGATAAAAGCATTCTCAGTTCTATCACCAATTAACACACATCGGCCAATTTAGCAGATAATCACACACATGTCTGAGTCCAATGATTTTGCTATTCGCTGGTTTTTACTCACCTGATCAGAGGTGTCCATTTCAGCAGCAGGCTACTTTCTTTCTAAATTGTTTGATTGGATGTAAACAATCTCAAACCGCAAACCAAGACCGGTCGATGCGTCTGTCGCGCGTGGCTCTCGGGTCTGATTCCGACTCCAACCGGAAGAACCCGAGGATTTCTCTTCGTTTATTGTGTGTGTGTGTGTGTGTGTGTGTGTGTGTGTGTGTGTGTGTGTGTGTGTGTATGTGTGTTCTGCGCAAAGAGGAGGGAACTGATTTGTTATTTTACCAATCTGGGTCATTAATTATCTCATTGATCACATGAAAGAAATCAGATATGATGCACTGCAATCTAATAAAGTCTACGGCCTCCAGGTAAAATGATTTTAAAATTTAATTTTGAAGCAAAAATAAGCTCACATTTAATCAGAAAAAAATATATATATATTTGTTGCATTACTTTGATTGCTATACTAACTTATAGGCTGATATTAGCTGCAGCTAAAGGGGAGCAATATATTATCAAAATATTATACATACAAATACATAGCCGATATTATCTCGATGAACGTGATTTAATCAAACCTGAATGACCAAATGAACATAAATAATGATAACACACACACACAGACACACACACACACACACACACACACACACACACACACACACACACACACACACACACACACACACACACACACACACACACACACACACACACACGCAGGTGACTGTGTGATGATCCTAGGCTGAATGCTGTTTTTCTCCAGGTCTGTCAGTAGAGATGGGGCAGTTTGTCAATGAGTTTGCCCAGGCAGAGAGAGAAAGAGAGAAAGGGGGGGGAAGGGAGTGAATCTCACTGAGCGATGGGGGCTTCCCTCAGTCTACTACACTGTTGACAACTCCTGTAAAGCCAAGTGCAAAATGCTCTGACAGCGTGGCTAATTTTACAACATCTCTTCTATCGTTCCTTCGCTTTTAATCTTTCATTTTCTCCCTCCACTGTCTCTTTCCCCCTCTCTCAAGAACACACACACACACACACACACACATACACACACACACACACACACACACACACACACACACACACACACACACACACACACACACACACTGTGACATCACACAAGTAGTTTTGTAGAGAGAAGACTAGAAAATGTTCTTGTTGTTAATATTAAGTTGATGTAAATTGCTACATCCATGCAGTAACTGAATGCAACGGCTCAGTATAACAATCAGTGGTGAGCTTTCTGGTAGTATTACATTATTGACCTTTGACCTTTCATGTCACAAAAGTCCTCAAAAATCTCCACAGAATACAATAAACATGAGTGTAAATCTGGACTTGATTCTTGCTGTTGTTGGATTACAGACAAGCAATATTTCCATAGTATTTATAATGTTCTCATGTTTTTTTGTGCATGGAAGATAACTGTTGACCTTTAACAGGCCTATGTGTAACCAAATATTTAAGCAGTGGAACTTGGTTTATTTCACACATTTCTATGTTATTCCCTTAAAGAATTGTGGATATATCCTAGAAAGATTCAAAATTCTAATTAATTGACACATTCTCCCTGTAAGAATAGCTACTCATTAAAAATTAAAATAAAGTCAGAATTTTGCAGGAAAAACACTTATGCAATCTTTATTTTAATATTTTAGTAATTTAGTTTGTGATTGGGTTAATTCAAAGACATTAGCAGCTGATATTCCGCCCCCGGCAGGCTCAGGGCCTGTCCTGTCCAATCACTCTGCTTTATTTGCATGTTATGTAATTGGGTGGCCTGCATGTGTGGCTGTGGGGAGGAAATTAAAAGGAACAATCCGATTCGCTCTTTCCAGGCAGGCAGAAGAGCAGTTTGTCTGCAGGCAGAAGTAAGGACACATACTTTATTTTTTTTCATCTGTTTCATAATTCTTTACATTATGCTTATCAATGAGAATGCAGACTGCTGATTGGTCCCACCAGTGTATTTGTTATAAGAGACTGTGTTTGCAGCAAATGTTGAGGATAATATTGCAATTCCACACTATGGCTGCACGACTTTATAAAGTCTGCTGCCTCACCACAGGGAAGCCTCTGCTATCAACTGGTGATAGATGTACACAGCTGCTCCAGGAGTCAGTCATTTTATTTTTTGTTACTTACACAGTAACAAAACTGTAACTTTATGTGCTAAAAGATCGATCAAAAATTGCGTGTTCTGTCTTGATAGAAAAGCTTCTCTGTGCAGCTGATGCTTCTCTTATTTTTGGAATTTGATTTCCCAATTTTAGAAATAAGATGGTAGATTTCTACCCTGTCGGTGGCTGATGTATAGAAACATATGTCTACAAATAATACAAAAAAAGACCCATTATATAAATAAAAATGTATCACCTTGACTCTCCCAGACACAAGAAGACCTAATCTCGGTCATCGTATTGGAATGTAACCAATATGATACGACAGTCATGCATTTTTTTTTACCATACACATCTGAATGTGTTTTTATTTAGCTTTATATTTTCATTGTCACATAGCTGGTTTACAACAGGTTCATAATATGACTGAACTTTGGCAAAAGAGAAAAAAATAAAACTATGTACAATATATATATATATATATATATATATATATATATATATATATATATATATATAAATAACTTTACAGTACAACATAGGTATCACTAGTTGATGTACCACAACTGTACATGTTATCATGATGCACATTAATGAGAATCAGAAAGATGTTTAAAGCAGATTGAATTTAAAGTGTTGAAAGGCATCTGTTTCTTTTATAATTAGTTTTTTTATGCTGCACAATGCAATTCTGGGGTTTCATATTAATGTTCACCAGAGGTTATGAACACAGAGGAAAGGGTAGCTATAAACCTAAATGTCCACCTAAAAGCACATCTGTGGTCCACAATTTCAGAGAAGTAGTATTAATAATCCTCCAGTATTCTGTAGCATGGAGAATCAAAGATAGTACTCTGCTGTCTTGTCTATTTTTATTTGATTTTGTACATTTCATTTTAAAGTGCTCATATTATGCTTGTTGGCTTTTTCCCCTTTCATTTATTGTGTTATATATCTTTTTTTGTGCACATTATAGGTTTACAAAGTGAAAAATCCCAAAGTCCAGCCCAAAGGGACTTACCATCTCCAACAGAAAACACTGTTCACCAACTGCTCCAAACAGCTCTATTGTAGTCCAGCCTTTACTTCAGAGACGAACATGCGTCACTTTGTAACACGTTATAATGCTCGCCTAGCTGCTAGCATGGCACGCATACTCTGCTTCTGACTGGGTAGTAGTCCTTACCTAGGTACTGCGCATGTGCGACTCCCAACAAAGATGGAACAGAAGTGAGATGCCTCACTCTGTAGCTAAAACAGAGAGCTCAACACACAGGGTGAAAAGAGGAGCTGCAGCAATGTGCAGTACAACAAAAATATGGTGTTCTTTGAAAATTAAACCATGTAAACCTATTCTGATATAACCTCTAAATACAATCATGAACCTGAAAAGGAGCATAGTATGAGCACTTTAATCTATGGAGTCTCTACAGGGCTGGTTATTGAACCTCATTTTGTGTACCGTTCTGTAGTACTGAGTGGAAAGCTGTTGGAAGTTGGAATCAGTTAGATTTTTTAATTGTTCTTTGATGAGAAAGTTCCTGATTCAAAAGGACTAGTTTAACATATCATTCAATATCATTTCAAAGTTTTTGTATGGCTATTTATGTTAGACAACATTCAACATTTGAGAAGTTTGGCTTGTGTACTAAACTATAAAATCTTCAAAGCAAAATTTTAAACCTTCTGGTATTGGTAAAATAACTCACAGGTGAAAACTCACAGGCGCTAGTATCCAAACGTTTAGACTGTATGCAACATAACTACATTAATGACGTCTGTTCTGAATTTTTAGGCAGGACTTTGACTCGTGGAAAGTTTGACTCCGTGAACTTTTCGCATGTGCTTCTTCATGAGCAACCTTTCAGTAAATAACTCATCACAATCCCCACATTTGTACGGTCTCTCCTCTTTATGTTTGGCAAAAACGTGTTTCCTTAGAGTTGAACCCCTGTTAAAAGATTTGTCACAGATGTGACAGCTGAAAGGCTTCTCTCCTGTGTGAGTTCTTATGTGTTCTGTCATGTGTCCTTTCAGTTTAAAACACTTGCCACAGAAATGGCAGCTGTAGGGTCTCTCACCTGTGTGTACTCTCATGTGGTTCTGTAGATTGCTCTGACAGGGTATGTGTTTGCCACATATGTGACAGTCAAAGTTCCCCTTGCTGTCATGTGACTTGCTCTCGTGTGTCTTGAGGTGCCATGTAAGCACAGTTTTTTTGGTGAATATGTAGTTGCATATGTGGCAGCGATATAAGGTGGTACTCGTCTTCTCTTCAGAGTGCTCTGGATCCTCTGCAGGGATTTGCTTCAGCTCTGTGCTCTCCTCTGCTGCTCTACAGTCTTCTAACTGCTGCACTGTTCGGATGAGTTCTTTCGTCAAGGCGTCCCCGTCATCGCTGTCCTCCGCTGAAGGTTGCTCATCCATGCCGTTGATCCACAGTTCCTCCTCCTGCTCATCCTCCTCCGCTTTAATCTGGGAGGGTCCTGGCTCGTCCTGGCACACACCCGGGTTCCACTCCTGCTGTTTAGGGGGAATCTCCTCGGCGGATGTAGGTGCAGTTGGCTGTTTGGCATCTGCAAGGACGGAAACACAAATGCATTACATTTGTAGTACACATCAAAGTCGTCAGCGCCAAAATAGTGCTTCCATCAGTCCACACCCATCAGGAATTTTACCTTTGAGATCAGCCGCCTCAGCTCAGAGCCACATCAACTTCATGAAGGGACAAACCAGTCAAGAGTGGAAAGCTGGTCTACACAACCCAGTAGAACCTCAAACTAGGAACTATTTTCTTGTGTATGTGTGTTAAGGCCCTGACACACCAACCAGACGGGCCGACCGTCGGCAGAAAAGGCAGTTGGACTGATCAGTCGGGTCCCCGAGGTCCAAAATAATGCCTCAGAACACACTGAGGCGACGCCGACTTGAGCGTACGCTCTGCGCGTAATACGTCTCCATAGCAGCAGGCAGCGCTGCTCTGTATTGTTGCCATTAACAGTCTGATAATTTCCCAGAAAATGAAAACCGGCAGCTGATTCACGTCACGTGAAGTCACGTGGTTCTTTTTTCTCCGGAAATTCACAGTCAGACTGTCATGGCGGCTTGTTCAGAATACGATCTCATATTGTACTAAAATAGTTCACCGAAACGTGTTCCTGAGAACATTTTAAACGAGAAATAGGCCATGCAGTTTCTGAATCCGTCTTCATTTCAGATTGACAAAGGTCAGTTTAAAAGATTTTTGTCAGATTTTGAGAGGCTCATCCGCTCCCCATTTCCGGGCGAGTCCCGACTGAACATGTTAGGTCGGCCCAAATGAAGGCCGACGGCTCCTCGGACAGCTGACGGCACAGGACACACCAAACAGACTTGAGTCACCGACCTCGCCAGACAGTCCGACGGCCGATTATCGGGCTGGTGTGTCTTCTCTCTTACACTAAAACATAACTATGAAAATCAATTACTATTTCATTTTAATAAGTGAATTTAACGTGTGTGTGCTGTATCTGGATACATGAAGGTGTATTGCCTTGTAACTACCATCTAACATGAACAGTATACATGTAATCTTTCCTAAGTCTCAGAGGCATTAGATCTCTTAAGACTGAATTCCCCACCCACACTTCTCATTTGCTCAAACTGACTCAAATGTGATTGCTGGAGTGTTTTTGCAGTCAGTGTTTATATTCTCCAAACAGCCAAATGTGTGAGCAAACGTTTAGCTCAAGTTGAAACATTTTCAAATACCCAGAAACCCAAAGATTTTGCAAAGCAAATTTGCATCTCGTGTCTTTCCACTGGCTCTCCATACAGTCATGCTGCCTCTAAGATTTGCTTTATAGTTGGTTAAGGAAACACAAGTTAGCAAATGCTCCTCAGAGTCTTCTTTATTGAAGTATGTTCAATCAAACTTTATTTGCATTGCACCTTTCATTCACATTAGTGCAATTCAAACTATGAAATCACACGCTGGTGTGTACATTTCTTGAACTCAGACATTAGCATATTATCAGCAAATATGTGCTTATCACATATATTGGTATCCACATAGGTCGACCTATAAGTAATTGCCGAACAGAAATGTTTGATTATCGGACTCATAATGGACAGCTTAAACAAAGTATCAAAAAGGAATGCAGCGGAACTAAAGATATTGTGTATTAATTCCATGCACTTTTCTTCCTTGCCAAAACCTGGTACCTACACTACCCACAATGCAACTGTATCGCTCGACAGTTTGGTCAGGAATTCAGGTGTTATGCCAGTAGCAGCTATTGTAGCCTCAAGCAGAGAGGAGGTGCGGGCCAGAGGTCTGGTAAGATCACTTCTTTCTAACTCCACTTTCAAACTTGCTCAGACCCAACTGTCACTGACTCAAGTGACATCACTTGAGGCAATTCATCAGACTTCAAGGCAGCTACTTCTGAAGACACAAAATGCTTTAAACAACTTTTTTTTCTTATATGCAGTAGAACTTACCGTCACTGAACTCTCTGTCAGACCTGTAACTACACCCAACTGTGATGTCACAACCAACTGTGATGACACAGTGTACAAACACACCCTGGAGTACACTTCTACATCAATTTTCAATTTAATTAGAGCTTTTAATAACTTAATTTAAATGATCCTTCTCAAAATATTTGTGTTCGTATCAAAAAGGTAACATCTGCCAATATGTGGCTTTAAACCCTTTTGAAGTCCTGATTTTATACCTCCATTGTTCTTCACGTATATTGCTCACAGACACACAATGAATAAACTGCAGCAGTAATTACATGTACTATAACTTTATTGGCATTACACTTTTCAAAAACAGGCAACATATTACATGCCAATAAGAACAAGGTCACATATGATTTAAGGCAGAATTTCAGGAAGTACAACCGCCAATAACAAAGCTATTAACAAATAAATAAATAAAACTGTGCAAAAAGCTAATTTTGTGTAATAGTAAAAGCCCTTGAGATTTGCAGGTGTAGCTTTATACACTTGTAAAATCCAGTTACTTAACTATTTGCTCGGTACACCGAGTATGTTTCAGTATATTTCTACACAGCAACTCATCAGCAGAGCCACATGGAATCTGTGGCAGCAGAATTTTCCGGAGATTTTAAACAAAAAAATAAATAAATAAATAAATAATGAAACTCAGAAATGAAAACACATCTCTACCCCAGGCAGAAATCAAAAGTCAGCTACATTCTGCAGATTTTCATTCAGCATCTCAGCTAAAAACTAAAAAAAACAATCCGCTGATTCCGTTTAGGTCTGCTCATCAGGAGCATAGATCTAAAATGATCAGGAGCATCTGAAAAGATCGAGTATACAGTGCCTTGCGAAAGTATTCGGCCCCCTTGAACTTTTCGACCTTTAGCCACAATTTCAGGCTTCAAACATAAAGATATAAAACTGTATTTTTTTTGTGAAGAATCAACAACAAGTGGGACACAATCATAAAGTGGAACGAAATGTATTGGATATTTCAAACTTTTTTAACAGATAAAAAACAAAATTGCAAAATTATTCAGCCCCTTTACTTTCAGTGCAGCAAACTCTCTCCAGAAGTTCAGTGAGGATCTCTGAATGATCCAATGTTGACCTAAATGACTAATGATGAAAAATAGAATCCACCTGTGTGTAATCAAGTCTCCGTATAAATGCACCTGCTCTGTGATAGTCTCAGAGGTCTGTTTAAAGAGCAGAGAGCATCATGAAGAACAAGGAACACACCAGGCAGGTCCCAGATACTGTTGTGGAGAAGTTTAAAGCCGGATTTGGATACAAAAAGATTTCCCAAGCTTTAAACATCCCAAGGAGCCCTGTGCAAGCGATAATATTGAAATGGAAGGAGTACCAGACCACTGCAAATCTACGAAGACCCGGCCGTCCCTCTAAACTTTCAGCTCATACAAGGAGAAGACTGATCAGAGATGCAGCCAAGAGGCCCATGATCACTCTGGATGAACTGCAGAGATCTACAGCTGAGGTGGGAGACTCTGTCCATAGGACAACAATCAGTCATATACTGCACAAATCTGGCCTTTATGGAAGAGTGGCAAGAAGAAAGCCATTTCTTAAAGATATCCATAAAAGGTGTCGTTTAAAGTTTGCCACAAGCCACCTGGGAGACACACCAAACATGTGGAAGAAGGTGCTCTGGTCAGATGAAACCAAGATCGAACTTTTTGGCAACAATGCAAAACGTTATGTTTGGCGTAAAAGCAACACAGCTCATCACCCTGAACACACCATCCCCACTGTCAAACATGGTGGTGGCAGCATCATCATGGTTTGGGCCTGCTTTTCTTCAGCAGGGACAGGGAAGATGGTTAAAATTGATGGGAAGATGGATGAAGCCAAATACAGGACCATTCTGGAAGAAAACCTGATGGAGTCTGCAAAAGACCTGAGACTGGGACGGAGATTTGTCTTCCAACAAGACAATGATCCAAAACATAAAGCAAAATCTACAATGGAATGGTTCACAAATAAACATTTCCAGGTGTTAGAATGGCCAAGTCAAAGTCCAGACCTGAATCCAATCGAGAATCTGTGGAAAGAACTGAAAACTGCTGTTCACAAACGCTCTCCATCCAACCTCACTGAGCTCCAGCTGTTTTGCAAGGAGGAATGGGCAAAAATGTCAGTCTCTCGATGTGCAAAACTGATAGAGACATACCCCAAGCGACTTACAGCTGTAATCGCAGCAAAAGGTGGCGCTACAAAGTATTAACTTAAGGGGGCTGAATAATTTTGCACGCCCAATTTTTCAGTTTTTTATCTGTTAAAACAGTTTGAAATATCCAATAAATTTGAAACCACTTCATGATTGTGTCCCACTTGTTGTTGATTCTTCACAAAAAATTACAGTTTTATATCTTTATGTTTGAAGCCTGAAATGTGGCAAAAGGTCAAAAAGTTCAAGGGGGCCGAATACTTTCGCAAGGCACTGTAAGTGGAGTGGATAATAAAAGCTAATTTGGGGAAGCATGGCAGCTCCAACGTCAATAAAAAACATACAAGCATAAAAGATAAACCTGTAAAGAAGCCCTCATCATCAGAAGAAGCCATCAGACTTCGGCGTATCTTCTCAACTTTAAACGGAAGTCAGCATCAGCATTGTTACAGCAACAGAATTTCAGACAGAGGAGGTGACATTGTGGACTGTCTTCGTGGTCTGTTTGAACACAAAGAGCAGAGGAAAGCGCTGGCTTCACTGCATGCACTTAAACAACATGTTCTCCCTGTGTTTGGTCCTGGCGTGTTTAGTCATGGTCGAAGATCTGTTGAAGCTTTTCCCACAGATGTAGCAGATGTAAGGCCTTTCTCTAGTGTGACTCCTCATATGTTCTTTCATATGAACTTCATACTAACTTCAGTTTGTATCTGTTACCCCAAATGCGACTGGAAAATGGTTTCTCATCAGCGTGTGGGCGTGCTCTCATGTGGCTGATCATTTGACTCCTGGTGTCTGTCAAAGGTGAAGCAGGTGTACACTGTTTTGGTCAGCTTAGAAGGTGCAATTTTAATTTTTTTCAGAAAAGGCTGACAGAAAATATTACAAAAAAAACCACGTTTTTCTTCTTTGTGTACACTGGAGACACTCCAAAGGATGGTAATGGTTGGTCATCTTGTGATGGTATCTCATATTCCATGTACTCTCCGACTGTTACAACTCCAGTTAGGAAGTCTGGGATCTCATTTTCTTCACACTCCCCAACAGTGACAATCTGAGTTAGTGTGTCTGTAACACTGATGTATACCGGACATTCATGTCTGTAAGCGGACATTCAGGTGTCTCCACAGACCTGGTCTAGAGTTCAGTCATTTCTTCTTTAATGGGCCGGATGACTGGCTCCTTGTTGGCCTCACTGGGAATACATTCCTTCTGTATCTGCTGCTCCTGAGCACAAACTCCTCCTGTGTCGGTGTGGGCAAATCGATCTGCCTTGAATCTGTAACAGTGGATAGGAAAATGTTTTTGGTAGCAGCTAGAAAAAGAACTTGTCTGATCACACATGAACTAGATGTTGGGAAACTCGAATGATCCCCAGCAGTGACGCTCGTCCTAACAGCAGCAGAGAATTAAAATGCAAGTTATGGTTAGAAAAATGCACTTTGAGCACACCGAACATTATAAAAAACACAATTTTGATGTGCATGTGATGCAAGTGTGATTCACAAACTCACACGATAACTGATCGCGAGCATATGACCTCTTACACAGGAGGTAGTAATCCCATAGCAAGGTACCTGAGAAAATGGTGCCTAATTGTGATTGGGTTAAATGGCTCACACTCATGCTGTGTTCGCGTCATATGGGATGGATGGTAGAGGTGAGAAAGATTCCTATGTTAACAACATGTCATCAAGATGGTTGTATGATGACAGAGTTGGTCATGTGAGGGTTAAAATACTATGGATTACAGCAATTATAGAATATAATATACTTTATTGTCCCCTAGGGGAAATTTGTCATGGACTCAAGAGTGCGTAGTGCATAGTAGTAGCTGCCATTACAGACAATAAATACACATTTAAAAAAAAAAAAAAAAAAAAAAAATCGAAAACCAAGTTATTGCACACTTCTCAGGCCTATTACAAATCTATTTAAAATTTTGATGGAGACTGGTACAAAGGAATATTTAAAACGGTTCAATTTAATTTTAGGGATTCTGTACCTTCTGCCAGAAGGCAAGAGCTCGTATTCCGTTTGAAGGATGTGGGACAGGTCCAACAATACTCTCCGCGCCTGCCTAAGTACAGACTGCTCATAGATGGACTGAAGGGAGAGCTTATCAGTCCTCCCCATCACCTTCATAGCAGTCTGTACCAGGCACTGCAACTTTGATTTGGACTGTGTGGAGAGATTGCCGAACCATGGCGTCATCCCATACCTGATAACACTCTCCATCACTGCCTGATAAAATAAAAACATGATGTTCTGGCTGACACCAAACACCCTTAGTCTGCGTAAGAAATACAGTCTTTGCTGTAAACGGGAACATACATAATCTAATCTTATTATTATTATGACTCAGATGTTGAAGTGAACGATATTTACAAGTCAGAAACTCAAAACTCTGATAGGAGATGAACCTGACATTAGCCTGGTGTGGGGGGACCCATCATCTTGTAATTCCAAATGCGGATTACTGCTGAGTCCATGCTGTGCATGTGCTTTGATACTGTTCAGCCTTGTTGTAGTTGTTTTTTCTTCGTTTTTTGCTTAAGGTCAATGACTTAAATTTCTCACACAATCACAACATGCTTTTTTTCCCCTAGACACTCCAAACAGAAAATGACTGGGAGTTAAGGGGCCTAACTCCACCTTCAGTCAGGCTGTACTTGAATAACACCAGAAAGATACAAGACCACTAGTCTCGCGTTGCCAGACCTTCCTCCACAGCACTGCGAAGGAGGGTCTGGCGAGTCCACACAGCATTCTGGGATGGGAGAAAAACGTACTCTCGTTTATTGGCATTTCTTTCAAACCAATCACAAATCGTCTTGAGCGGTGCTAAGCGCCGAGCGTAGTAGTCTCTGCAAAATAGTCTCGGGAAGGAACTTGTATTGGTGGAACATGTGTAAGTTCAAAGGACAGTCCCTCCAGGATTTCGCAATGCCGCGATCACGCCAATTCACGCAAATTCATCCAATCACCACGACTTTTGTGCAACTCGCAATTTTGACCAATCACCGCAACTTTTCCGCAAATTTGACCAATAACCGGAGTTTCCCAGCAGTCCCATGTGCCAGACTTTATGTCAGTATGTGACTTTGAGAGCCACTGACCAAGCGGGAGTGAGAACGGGTTGACGTCACACATTGCCGAATACATTTCCTTGTAAGACAAGACGTGTGTGACTCGAACATCTCACATTTACCAAAATGTACAGCAAAAGACCGTGCAACACATTTCAGACCGTCCTGCCAACCTGTATACATTTTAACATCAACGTACGCTGTAACAATTTTTCACTATAAAGTCGCTGAAAGCGGCTGCTGTTTCCTGTCTGCTCTCTGCAGCGGGCGGGGCTGCTCAGTTCCCTCTGCGACTGACACGTGCACACAAACCCACACGGTGGATGCAGGAAAAACCGCAGATGAGACGTACAGGATGACCTAAATTGAGGACAGTTATGCTCGTTACTGTAAGTGCAATGATAAGTTAAAGTCCAATAAGTACTTTATCAAACCGTATGGATGTGTGTCACAGGCCAGGATAGGAAATTAACTAACAATGTAAAGATCAACAAGCCACTGACAGATATGTTCAAATTTGATTCATTCAATAAATAATTTTTTGTCTTAAATCCACCAGCCATTTTCATAGTATATCAATATTTGCAGCATCCTAAGCCTTTTTGGTAAGGTTACTAAGAAAACTCAGCCTAGGGTTCTCCCCAAAACAAGTTTCCTTTTTATTTTTAAAGAACTATAAAAAAAAAAAAAAAAAAACTTAATTGCAACAAACATACAAAAGACTTCGCAACTTTTATCGCAATTTTTTTACAAAAGCTCCCGCAAAATCAGGCATTTTGGGCCGCAACAATCTCAAAAAAGTGAAATCCTGGAGGGACTGAAAGGTTTTTTTAGTCATTCAACAGAAAACTCAGATTGGACAGATAGTCTCGCTAGCTGTCTGGATTTACCCTGCAGAGATCTGAGGAGCAGTTAACCATAGTCCTCAGAAATCCACCGGAGTTTAAAATTACAACACAAAGAAAGCAGAAAGTAAGGGGACATCTGAAAAAGGACATCCGAAAAGAGTGACATCCAGGGGGATTTCCCGGCAGAACAAGAGCAATCCCGGAAGTGGAACGTCGTGGATATAGAGTACAAGACCACAGGTTAGAATTACAAAAAGGAAATTACAATAGAGATCCAAAATGAAGTTACAATATGCAACATCACATCAAGAACAAATTCATTAACACATGCTACCTTTAACAAAATGTTCACATAATTTTAAAGCTTTTTATGAAAATGCATTTAAGCAGCTCCTCCACTACATGCTTTGCATGCAACCTTGGCTTTTATGTTAACATTAATGGTGTCCTCTAGGTGAGTAGTAGGCAGTGTTTAACTACTCTGGAGTAAAACAAAAACAAACAAACAAAACAAAATGCATTTGAAAATAGAGTTGTTGTCTCGATAGAAATATTTAGCTTATTACTCGTTTTGTTTTTTTTCCTTCTTGCAAGATAGGAGTTTTAGTGTTGCTTTAGTGTTGATTGACCATATTACTTGGCATATCCCTATCCCGAGATGTTTTCATGTTTACTCTCCTACCTCATATTATTTGCAAATTTGCATAATACATTGGGTTCTGATATGACATACAGTACATTTGAACAAGGCTAAAATAAAGCTCATTGAGTCAACTGACTGTGTAATTTTTTAATCTACACAAGTATGTACTTTTTTTTTTTATGTAGAAAAAGTAGTGGTCCTGTTTCAGTAGTGAGAACAAATTAAGCGCATTCATCACGCCTATATGTGCACATTGCACTCTTCCACCAACCTGAAGTGGGAAGAGAAGTATCAAATTAAAAAGTTGATTTAATAAAATGGTGTACTGTTAGGTGGATCAATTAAATGCCAAATTTACCAGTGTATCCTTTAAAATATATTATAAAATGCATGTTTTACAAGTAGTACATCCGTCCCAATAAATAAAGTCACTTTTAATTAACATACTTTTGTAAGTAAATTTGGCGTTTCCCTCTACACAAAAAAACGTACTGGGTCGTATGATGGTGTTAAGAGTACCAGAATTACCAGAGGTCAGTGGATGTTACCTTCAATATACAAGCGTAAAATGTGTCTTTAATAAGAAAAGTATTGATATATGTGCTGTATTTAACAAGAAAACATGCTGTTGCCGCAGTGTCTTACTACAACGAATATTATAAATACTGACAGACAGCCTATATAAAAGAAGGCCATATCAGGCTACGTTACACAAAACGTAAATATTGTTTTATTTTGAAAATTGACGGAACATGTTTACCGTCTTCTTGACAGACAGGCTACCTGCTATGAAACTGTAACGTTAGCTAACGTGGCTTGATAAGGTAGCTGAATACAAAGCCCGTAACTAACTTTACACGGTGTTATCTGATTAGCTAGCGTTAGTTAACTAATGGCTAATCATAGTGTTAGCTAACTAAGAAACATACCTGCCCTGTGCAGTCTTATCTCTGGTTTGTAGACCAAATCCAGCAGCCGCTGCAACCTCTGGTTCTCCAGTTTTGTTTGGTACACCTCCTCCTGGTAGTCTATTATTGTCTTCTCAACGAATCCATAGATGTCTACCGCAGCTGCTGTTAATCTTTCCGTCAGAAAGACGTTAAACGACTGAAGCGTAACGTTAGCCATCTTGCAACCTGACTGTTGACTCTCTCTGTAGTCGTGTTCCAGCCTACCTTTGGCAAAGCTAAAACATGTAACAAGGGCCATACCGCCACCTACTGGGCTGGACTGTGTATAACTAGAAAACAGGAGTCTTGTCTGGCTGTATTGGCCATAATCATGCATTTTAAAACCAATCAACACTACAATTTACCTGACATCACTTTTTGTTGCAAGACAGCGTGTACAAATCCTTAATAGTAAGATTGTACCGTTACACTCTAGGTACAGTTTAACCGGTTAAAGTGAGGAGTCATTGTATCTGTGACTGCTAAACTCTTCCTACTAATGAAAAAAACACCTAAACTGAATACTTTTAGTTGGCAGTGTTGCTCATTGACAAATATCCATCGGCCCAATAGGCTACTTTGATTAATGTCCAAATACCTGAACAACTTCCCACATTCCCACCAGCCTCACCTGTACTTTGTGTTTACTGCTAATAAGCACAAACTAAGATGGTGAACATTAATCCTGCTAAATATTCATCATGTTTTTATTGTCATTGTGAGCATGCTGAGGTGATGATGATTTAGCTCAAAGCTCTGCTGTGCCCCTGTACAGCCTTACAGAGCCGCTGGCATGGCTGTAGACCATATTGATAGATGTGCCAATATGAAACTAGTCTTCATGTAATAAGCGTTAGCATCAGCATGTTTGCTTTTAAAACCATTTATTGTTCTTCTCCCAAACTCAGCCAATAGTGTTTAATGCTTTTAAAACAGACAGACATACAAGGACTTTGCTTCAATACAATGTTGACGTCTGCATTTCTCATGTCTATGCACTCTGCTTGATGTAGAAAACCCAGAGTTAACAAAGCCAGCTGATAACCAGCTTCATAACACCTGTATCTCTTGCTAAAAGAAAACATGGAACATATTAGTCAAGAGAATGGCCTTTTCACACAGAGGAGCAAAGTGAAAAAACATGGAAAACATTTTAGCTTCTGTCGAAACGCACCACAGACTACCTGTCAAACCTTAATGGGCAACCACTGAGTAATAAGGGATCATAAAAATTTTACAGCAGCAGTGTGAAAGGAGTATACCTAAACTAGTGGTCCTTTACTTTACTAACAGGCTGCAGGGAGCAGGAAGAGGGATCAGGAGAGCAGCTCCAGAGGCCTGGAGGAGCCTCCGGAGAGAAGACTCCGTGAGAATGGTGATGACCTGTCAGACTGGAGCCTCAGCCCGCAGCCCTCCGCCTCTAACCCACAGGCCAGACTGGAGAATGTCCAGCTGGAGGTAAGTCCAGCTGGATGTCCAGCTGGAGGTAAGTCCAGCTGGTATATATATATATATATATATATATATATATATATATATATATATATATATACATACATATATACATATATATATACATACATATATACACACACACACACACACACACACACACACACACACACACACACACACACACTAGGGCTGTCAAAATAACGCGTTCATTTCGATTAATTAATCTGAGAGAAAATAACGCGTTAAAAAAATAACGCAGATTAATCCATTCCATATTGACGTTTGACCCGGAGCCGTTCTAGCCCCCATTCAACTGTAAAATGAAGGCGGGTGATGAGAATGTGCTGCCTGGATCATTAATTGGAACACTTACTTGTAAAAATCTTCTTCCTGCCAACCCTGGCTACCGAAATCTGGTGCCGCTGATATGTCTGCACTTCTCTCTGATGCTCTGAAACAGACGATACAGGCAACACAAACACCGGTGCACGTGACGCTAGTTAACACTATACTCGACAGCAGCTAACGTCAGCCTACCGCTAGCTAGTTAACACTATACTCGACAGCAGCTAACGTTAGCCTACCGCTAGCTAGTAGCTGGATTAAAAACGGTTAAAATGCTGACAGCTAACGCTAAACGGTGTACAGTTTGACTGTGTTTTACTGTAGAGGATTCAACACCGGTGTGCCAGTTTAGCTGGTGATCATGTTAACTGGTGATATTTGCATGAAATCAGTGAATATTCAACAAGGCCCTGTCTACTTTTTAAGAGCGTTCTGCTCTGCCTCCGCCCCTTGAGTGCCAGAGAACTTTGGACTACAATCTGCTCATCACCTCTCCTGCATATTAACCCCGGCTCTTCTTTTGTGTTTTCTGAGAATTATTCCTCGTTGTTGTTGTTGGGCCTGTGATTAACTGTCTTTTCCCTTGTCCCAGGATCATCTGCCTGCCCGCCTGCTTGCCTGCTAGCAAACCCTTGTGTAACTTCAGCCTGTCGCCCCCACTTACCCTCATCCACCCATGCTGCCTACTCTGCCACACACCATCAACCATCAGCCCTCTGCCACAGCCAGCCATCTTCTTCCCTCCACTCCACGTCCATTCCTTGTTCCACAATAAACAAATACAAATAAATAAACATTTCTCAATTTATACTACCTTTTGTCGGTGTCCTGCATTTTGATCCACCTAACAACATCGTAACAACTGCAGACCCAGGGAACACACTTGGGTACAGTTGCTAAAGGCAAGTGCCTGCCCTGTGTGTATGTGTGTGTTTAGAAAAAAATGAAAGATAGAAAGTGAAGCAGTAGACAATAAACAAGGAGAAAGATGCAGAGTATGATTGTGTGCATGGTCACATGCGCTTGAATGCATTTCAGCTGCAAGCTTCATCACACAGATCAGTGTATTAAAACAACTTATTGCAGGTGCACAAATTAACCTGGGAATAGTATGTCATAATAGCACCTGTCTAGTTGCATGAATGGCACCTTCTGAGCTAACTTGAACAGATGGAGCTTAGCAGGTACCAGAAGCAGAGTAGAGAGGGACAGCAACAGTGGGAATAATCGTCATCCTCCTCCTCTGCTTAAGCCTGTTTGATATTGCGACACAGAGGAATTTTAGTGCAGAGACTAGGTCAGCCACTATCTATCTTATCCAACAATGCAACAAGCCGCAACTCCACAGCAATTACTGGTTGGCTGGAACCGCTGCCAGAGCCCATCCACATCATCTGGCGCTGATGCAGTTTCAAGTCCAATAATAATAATGAATACTGTGATGCACAGGAGGTAGAATTATACTTACAATGGAGATGTTTTGTTTTGTTAGTTATAGAAGCATGATGAGATGGAGGAATGCTTCATGTAAGAATTAAAATAATATGGACAGAATTTGTCAGGGCAAACAAAAAGCTGCCTATAAAGATGATCATTCAGTGAAAAAGCTGCAAAAATATGACATTTTCATTCAGGCAAACCTGATCATGCTCTGCTAATGCAGAATTGTCACAGTTGACGGAATTTGAATGGATTCATACATTTCACACTAGCTTGTTAATTAAACCTATCCTCGTACGCCCTTGACAACACAAAGCAACGAAACGTGATTAGATACCAAAACAAAAGACGAGCTTTTGAAATGTTTCTGGGTAAAATGACATTAGCCGTGGTCTCATTCTGCACCAGTTAGACAGCGTAGCCTACATAATTAGGATTAACTTTAGTATGATGGAGGGGGGGGGGGGGGGGGTAATGAGATAGTTAATCATACAGTATGTCCTACTTTGTATTGCATGTGTAACATATATATGGATATGAAGCATTGTTTCTCATTTGTTATACAGTGAACATCAAATACTGGGATTTATTATTATTATATTATTATTATTTTATTATTAATATGTTGGACTATTAAACATGTGGAAAACAAAACAATTATGTGATGAGATTTTTTTTATTAGATAAAATTGACAAATACATTAAATATAATGTATATCTTTAATTCTCATATGAATATTCTAAATCAACATTTGACAGTTGAAAATAGGTCTACATTTTTACAATTTAAAGTGCAGTGCAGTATATACAAAGTGAACGAGTGTAATTAATACACAGAGGCCAAAATCATGCTGCCGCACTGCTTCTCTATGGGCTCATATATTCAAGATTGATACACTAGGTGACATGGAAGTTATAAGTGCAGCGCAACAGCAATTCTCATGATTTTCTCAGATACAAAAAACTAGGAAGCACTTACTTTGATTTTGAGTGATGGTGAAAACTCTGAACACACACATAACACATTTCCACTGAATAATTCACATTATATAATGTTTGCTTCATCATAGGAGCAACCATTTGTGTGTTAAGTCAGTTTTAACCGATCAAGAGCCAGACGGTAATAATCAAAACTAATTAAACATCAGTGAAAAGTTCACACCCTCTCATATGCAACATTTTATTACTCCATGTCATTATCATTCTGCAGAGTTTTCATTGCCAGGCCCCACAGAGTTACACTGGAGATAAACTGGCCTTCAGTGGACCTGTAGGACCCACTATTGGGCCTGCTAGGAGAAGTGAGGGAACTGCAGTGATTGTCTGTGGAAGGAAGGTAGGGCCTCCCCATCAGACCTCTGCCCATCTCAACTGACATATTCCCATTCTCCACATACGGCCCATACACAGCCTCCTGACACAGGTGGGCTTTGGCAAGCTTCATCTGGTCTGTGGCAGTTAGGGCTGCACTTCTCTCCTGGTGGTTGGAGGAGAGGAGGTGGTGGGGTACCAGCGAGCGCAGCTCTGGAAGGGGGGTTGGGGTAGAAGCTGGGCTGAGGTGCATGCTGGGAGGTGGAGTCTCTACATGCGGTGTTGGTTGTGGCGGTGAAGGAGTAGGCGGTGAGGGTTTCTCTAACCCTGCATGGGACATCATGTTGGGGAAATGCTGCTCACCGGTTGCAGCAGGAGGTTTACTGTGGCTGACAGCTTTGGGGAACGAGGCCGCTTCATCGGAGCTAGGAGATGGGTCAGAGTTGTCGGTGACCGGGCTGTTGGCTGGGGCTCCCTTGCAGTGCATGTTGTTGTGTCTTCTCAACATGGCAGAGCGGGTAAAGCTCTTTCCACAGGCGCTACAGATGTAAGGTTTCTCACCAGTGTGTGACCTTATGTGACGCTGCAGGTCCCCTGAGCCGATGAAGCACTTCCCTACATTAATTAAGAACACATATTGAGTGTAAAACACGCAGACATCTTACAGCTTTACTATATCAGGGCCTGTGCAATATCCTCTCAACTAGTGGATGATCTTATTTATTTTTTGCTTGTCCTAAAGCACATTGTTGTCTTGTTATATATTGTTATGTACTTACTGTTTGTTGATATTTGGTGCATGTGTTTGTATGCAGCTGTTGTCAGCGCTTCTCTTTGCCCAAGACAAAATTTGGGGGCCCTTTGGGGCAATAATGTTTACCTTATCTTAGCTACACAGTCTGAATTTAAAATGTTTTTTGAAAAATCTCTGATTAAGAGTAACCGGGTTCACAACATGACTCAAGCATTTTTTTATGCCTTTAGTTCTGTTCTTTTAAAGGTCCCATGGCATTAACATTATGCCATTAATTAATCAATATTAATATGAGTTCCCCTAGCCTGCCTATGGTCCCCCAGTGGCTAGAAATGGCGATAGGTATAAACCGAGCCCTGGGTATCCTGCTCTGCCTTTGAGAAAAAAGTAAGCTCAGATGGGCAAATCTGGAATCTCCTCCTTATGACGTCATAAGGGGCAAGGTTACCTCCCCTTTCTCTGCTTTGCCCGCCCAGAGAATTTGGCCTGTTCATGAGAAAGAGAGAGACATCTATATATAAAAGCATCCAAAGAGCAGCACGTGATAGGACCTTTAAATACTAGGGCTGCGTATTGGCAAGAATCTGGCGATACGCATCACGATACATGGGTTACGATTCAATATTTTGCAATTTATTTTGATACTGTGCGTAAGGCGATATATCGGGATTTTTTGTTTAAGTAAAATTTTAGAAAAAAATATATTTAAAAAAAAAGACATGATGCATGATGTTCAAACCTCGGTATACCTTGAAAGCGGTAACCGGCCCATGCCTACAACAAAATAGATACTGTTCCTTACCACAGGTGGCACAGCTGTGTGGTTTTTCCCCAGTGTGGCGGGCCTTGTGCTTCAGAAGCTTTCTGTGCGTGTTGAAGGATTTTCCACACTGGTCACATGTGAATGTCTTGTCTATGGCGTGAGTCCTCTTGTGCTCCTTGAGATTACTCAAGTTGTTAAATCCTAAGCAACAAGACAAGACGGACTGTGTCACAATTTTCCAGTTGGGTCTGTGAACTAAGCAGCTTACACTAATATCAATAATTTGTAAAGGTTTAATTTAAGAACGAGACCATAAGGTAAGAACTACATATAGATGGAGTAAGGAAGTAATTAAGAACGTTGCTTCTGTTTAGAGCAGTCGTTTACCTCGACCACATATATCACACAGATGTGGCTTCTCTCCTGTGTGGACCACTTTGTGACGGTGGACATCCCCTGATGCAGTAAAGCTGGAAAACACAAATGAATATTCAATTTATAGGCAACTGTAACAACTATTAGGGCTGTGTCATGGGAAAGGGAAAATATCACAACCCTGGGGCCTAAACTCGACCTGAAATCATGGTATATTGCCAAGCTTTTGTAAACTAGTAATTATTTAGTAGCAAGTATCAATTAGTAATTATATATATATATATATATATATATATATATATATATATATATATATATATATATATATATATATATATATATATATATATATATATGACTTTAAAAAGACACACACAAACATACAATAAACAGCAAATACTTATACAGGGAAAAGGGGAATGGCAAAAATAGAAGTATTAATCAATGAGGAAAATGGATATATGGAAGATACCTTACCTTTTACCACATAACTCACAGATGTAAGGTTTCTCACCAGAATGTCGCCGCAAATGTGTCTGTAAATTTCCAGCCTGTAAAACAAAATCAGTTAGACATCTTAATGTAATTTCCCCATGTAAGAATAACTGTGGCAAATCAGAATAATACACCAGATGATACCTGCGAGAAGTTTCTCCCACAAACATTACACTGAAAGGGCTTCTCACCTGCAACAAAACAATGTACAATTAAATTATAATTATTATGGAAACATGTTATTGTATATATATTGTAACGTGTGGTTATAAGGCAATTACAAACTGTTAATACCGGTATGGGAGCGCTTGTGCAGCTCCAGGTTGCTGGGGTGTTTGAAGATTTTTCCACACACCTCACAACAATACTGCTTGTTTCCTATCTGCTGCGGTAGCTCTGGCACAGTTTTCGGATTTTGCTCTTCTTGGTTTGCAGGTGGAGGACTGGGAAGTTGTGCTTGTGTTGCTGTCTCTGTAACCTGCTCCCTGCCTGCATTAAGGCCCTCAACAAGAGCTTCTGAAGCTTTAGTCTGGACCACAGACTCTTCTTGATGACTCTCTTTGGGACAGCTGAGGACGGGTTCACTCGCTGATTCAGCAAACATCTCCTCCAAAGCCTTCTGAGACCGGAGGTAGTTATATTTCTTCAGGTACACAGCCTTCTTCGGGCGCACAGGCTTGTTAAGCATGGAGTCTGCTGAGTTAGAGTTGGGTGTGTTTAAATTATCTGAGGGTGTTAAGGAAGAGACAGAGTTCTTTTCAACAGCCACAGATGTGCAGGGAGGATTGGGCTGAACTGTGTTCCCTGAGCATACAGGAGTGTGGCTGCCTCCCTGGCTGACTCCGAGCTGACACGGCTGCTCTTCCACCAGCACCAAAGGGCATGGGCCTTGATTTAAGGCTGCATTATTAGTCTGGAGTGCACTTTGTTTGAAGTACTGCTTACTGTAAAAGTTGCGGAGCTTGTAGCCATGGACAAGCTGTTTTTCTACAGGTGCCTGAGTGCTGCTAGTTGTGTCACAGTTTGAGCTGCCATTAGGCACAGAAACAGGCATCCTTTTGGTGTGGTCCATGTCACTGCTGAAGCCAGGCCTCTGAGTTTCCGAGGGACAGTGGAGGTCAACGTCATGAGGAAGACTGCTCCCTAATAGGCAGTCGTGCTCAGAGCTCAGCATGCCTGGAAGAGAAAATGATGGGATTTCCACTGGTGGAGGACAAGGCTTGAGGAAAGCATTACACATGCTCTGAACATTTGGAACCTGCAAACACTGAGCAATGTCCAGGAGCGCTTGAACATTATCTTGGTTGATGTCAAGATGGGAGGTGTACATGTAGTCCAATATTTGGCCGATACCACTGACATCCTGAATGACCAAGTTGAACACTTCATTCTTCTGACTGGGGGAATTTTGGAATAACGACCTGGAAAGATCAAAGCAGTACATTTCACAAAACAGCAGTGTATGAATATTTAGGCAAAGTGAAAAGGATGGAAATATGCCACAGATTTACTGATGTGTCACCTGAAATATGAGCTGAAAGCAGCCAGGACATTTTTGTGGGCTTTGAAGCAGACACCTTTGACAACCAGCATGCAGTCACAGAGCAGACCCTGAATCCTCTGCTCCTGGAGCTGCTGCAGGAGGTAGGAGCTGTGGCTGGACATGGTGTCCATTGTCACTCAGCTGCTGAACCACCCAGCTCCAACTTGAACTTCTCCATCAAAAATCTGGCCAAAGGGACACATGTCAAAGACAGCAAATCTCTTTTTATGGAAATATTAGTTATTCCTATGGTTAGCTAGTCTTTGAGATACAACCAAATTAAAAGTGACGCAAGCGAGTATTTATTTAGTAATATTCATATAATTCAACAACCGCGCAGAATCCAGTGTCTGTGCTACGAGACCACCCATGCAAAAATTGGGACGAAAACGGCCATAAGCTAACTACAAAGCTATGCTAAACAAGCAACAATGGTTAGTATTGCGAAATCGGCGTAGCACCAACTCCCTAACTAATTACAATTTCTACCGAAAATAAACGTGCCTGCTATTGTTAGTACAATAAAGTTTGCCATAAAGATAAATCCAAACCTACATCTGATGAGTCCACCTTTTATTTGGATGATGGGTCACTTTTCGAGTGTAACGGTAAAACGTCACCTCACTTCCTGGTACAACCTGTTTTTCAGTAACACGAAGGAGATAACGCGAATGGTTATTTTGAGACTATAAGACGCAATGATGCATGGTGCAATATATTACAACGTCCTAAATTGGTGTAACTAGCTACCACGTATCTCTAGAATAGAACAACAAAAAAAGGCTTTGTACAAGATTCGTTTCCGCCCAGGTCGGAACCTCTCTCAGGTCGCATGTTTACACGGAAGACTATTAATGTAACCTAACTACCTAGTGTGTTGGTGTTGGTTGGTGTGCGCATCGTGTGTTTTGAAAAGTTTATATGAATGGAAAAGAGCTGGAGAACCTATTTTATAACCCCTCTACTGCCTAAGTCGCTGGTTTATTTTAGCTTTGGAAAACGTTAGCAATAGCTACCTTTCTCTGGATAACATTAACGTTAGCTTTAACAGCGCTGTGGACGGTCGGTTCCCGCTTTCACATGAGGATTGTACCGATTTGTTGGTACCGTTAGTAGTATTAGCAATACATATATATATAGCAGTTTTGGTTGAAATCAAATCTTGTAGTCGAGCAAACGTGTCGTTAAGAATGGTGTTCTTCACCTGCAATGGCTGTGGTGAATCCCTGAAAAAAGCTCAGGTTGATAAACACGTGAACATGTGCCGGGGGTGCCAGGTCCTGTCCTGCATCGATTGTGGAAAAGACTTCTGGTAATCCCAAGTTTTTACTGTCAATCTCATTTTTCCCCGTTCCCTTTAGCTAACGTTTTCTAGCTATGAACACGTAGCGTTATGCTCCATTCTCACAGTGGTGCTCCATGTGTGCGATGCTTTTTCTTTGCGCATGTTGAACAGGGGTGACGACTACAAGAACCACGTTAAATGTATCAGTGAAGACCAGAAGTATGGAGGCAAAGGCTACGAGGCTAAGGCAAACAAAGGAGATGTGAAACAACAGCAGTGGATTCAGGTAAAATGCAGACAAACGATACCCATTAAACGTTCTGTGTGTGTTTAAAGAGTTGTTGTTTTCTTAACTTGATAATTCCTCACATGAAGAGAGTCCATGACGCAATGGACAAACCTGGAGTCAGTTCGAAGCTCAAGGATGTGCTTCAACAAGTCAGTTCGTATGATAACGTCCCAAGAAAGAAGGCCAAGTTTCAGGTTTGTATATTTCAGCCTGTACCAATATATATTTTTAAAGTTTTATTGATCACACTGTGTAATGAAGTTACATTTAGGGTTGGATATCGTTTGGATTTTTACGATTCCAATGCCGAACCGGTACTTTTAAAATGATTCTGATTCCTAAACCGATTCTTGAAAAACTGAAAAATGACATTAAAGATGTAATATGTTTAATAGCGACCACGTGGAGTGAATGGTTAATATGCTTTTATGTCCGTTTTGGTGAGCCCAGAGGGAAAATATGGCATTTTAAAAGTAGCCTACATTTACAATAGTGGAACCGGGTTTCGGTACCCAACCCTAGTTACATTCAAAATAGTGTTTCTTTGTGACTGAGGGAGACACAAGCATACGTGTGTTGTGGGGTCTTGCACGCATCCATTTAAATGTTTGGTCTTTTCCTCAGAATTGGATGAGAAACAGTCTTAAAATAGCTAACACCAGTCTTCATGATGAAGTGTGGGACATTCTTGCTGCAGCGGACAATGTAAGTTATTCTATTAAAGGTTACTTTTGTTGTTGACGTCTGTCAGCATATATAAAGCTGAACGAGTTTTCGATTGTTTAGTTCAAACAACAATCAAAAATTAGTTTTTTTTACTTTATCTTATCCAGTTATTATCATATCTAGGTTATTATCCTTTATGTGGTTTTCCTTCTGCCGACTGGTTGTAATATATTCTGCCAAGAAAGAAACATAAGTTTTCAATATCCTTATTGACTTTCATTGATCACCCACGATCTAACAGCCTTCTGAGGCCCCCCAGGAGACTAAAGAAGCTAAACAGACAGTGGCTGAAGTCAAAGCAGATACTAATGGAAATGAAAAGCAGAACGGCCATCCAGAAGTTGCGAAGAAGAAACTGAACAAACGGGAGCGTAAAGAAGCCCGGCAGCAGAAAAATGGGAAGACTTTAAAAGCTGCTGAAAAGACGGTTGCACAGGAGCCCGAAGAAGGCAAAAAGAAAAAAAAGGACAGAAAGAGAAAGCACAGCGGTGAGGAAGACGGAGGTGAAGAGCAGAACGGCGCTGAAAATAAGACATCCAGCAAGAAAACAAAGACAGGTGAGGCATTTTCTAAAGCGATGCTGTTCTCCTTACAGCGTTATATGATCAGTTCTTGTGTATTGCCGTGTATTTTATGGCATCTTTGTGTTTTTTTTTAGTAAACTGACATGAGAATATGGAATGGCTAAATGCATGTATGTGCAATGTTTGTTTGGTCGCCAAAATCTAGATAAAAATATAAATGTATTTATTTAAAAAAACAAAACAAGTTGGTAAAGTTTGTGGAAGTGCTCAAATACTCTCAGAAAGTCCATTTTATGGCAGTGTGCTCCAATAATGAAAGTATACCCTTAAAAATGATGGCCAATTTTCATCTTTTTTTTTTAAAACAACTGATCTTTTTATATAATTATGTATGGTAGTATTTCGCTTACTATATAACCGTATGATCTTCTTCTTACAGTTGACCAAGAGGCTGCTGACATGTCAGAGGAGACTGAGGATCAAGAAGTTCCCAAAGGTAAACGTTTCCCGACATGTTTTAGAAGATAAATGATGGTGTAAAATAATAAAGCCACAAGGGGTCAGTGTTGCTTATTTTGTTGACGGTGAGGAAATGACCCCGAGTGAATAAATGTATGTCTCTGATTAATTTACAGGCAAATTCAACTGGAAGGGAAATATCAAGGCAGTACTGAAAGACTCAGATGACCAGGAACTGCCTGTAAAGAAACTCAGGAAGAAGGTGAGGGAAATTAAGTGTTTTAATTACTCTGGGGACATGAGTCTTTAGTTCTTTGTTTGTACAACATTTGACTTCTAATCCCAGCACATTGTTTGTGTAAATATTACAATTTAAGAATTTCGATCGTCGTTGGTTTGATATGATTTTAAGAGCTTGTTCCTCCTAACAGGTTTTGGCAGCATACTACTCTTTCACTGGGGATGGAAATTTTAAAAAGGAGGAGGAGGTGCTAGCACTTTTCAACAAGAAGATCAACAACAATCCCAAATTTAGAGTATTGAAAGACAGAGTTAGACTTGTAAAGTAGACCTGTTTATATGACCCGTCTGCCATGAAATGTATGTTGTTCATAGACTTTTAAAATGTAAAAGCCATTGTCTGCCATCCTACCTTGGATGTTTTTGTACAGGTGACCTAATCTCAAAGATTAAATCATTTTATAACAGAATTATGTGTCCTGTTCCAATTTAGTAGTTTTACAGGTTGCAGTTGCCTAGTCAGCATGAGGAAGATGTCTTCAAATTACCGTACACCGTGTCAGTTATGTTTTAATGTATAAAATGACAATTGTGGTAGACGGCTGCTCTGTTCCACATTCCAAGCCCACACTAAGGCTGGGAAACGGCATCTTATCTGTGGGATTGGATGTTGGAGTGGGGGAAGGGAAACAGGAGAGGTGCACCTGAGGTGAATTTGACTCTCACACGGGACGAAGCTAATGCACATTCCTCGGCACCCCGAACGAGGTTCACTTGGCCAGGGACACAGAAGCTCCATAGAAGCAAGACGCTTGGTGTCAGCCTCAGGTGAAGTTTTAATGCTGTCTGATTTTCCACCGCTAGAATGAGCAGCCCCTTTACCCTGTACACACACACACACACACACACACACACACACACACACACACACACACACACACACACACACACACACACACACACACACACACACAGAGACAGGAGGAGCTACAGGAGGAAATCTGCCCAGCTTTATGAAGCCCTGATAATCCCAGCAGGTTTAACACTGATGCTCATTCATCACACTGCTTAACTGTAATTGTATATTGCATACTTTGGGAATTAGTCAAGCTCTTACTCAAGTTTGCTAGTATAAAAAAAAAAGTGTTTCTGACCCTTCTGGTCCACACTGGGACTCAATATTGCTTAATTCTTTTGTTTTAATCCAGACCCCATGGATACTTTCGTAGAGGAAAAAAAAAACTAAACTATGCCTGTCTTTACTGTTGCAAAGAAATCCGAGATCAACGTTTTTATTTCTGCCATTTGATATTGCAGGATTAACTGTGTGGCCATATCTTTTGTATTGGGCAGTTTCATCCCTGAACTTTGGTCTCAATTGCTGTCAGAGATCTGAACAATGTACATTTTTTACCTTGGGTACTGAAGTGAGAATATGTCACTTCTGAAATAAGTTTGAGTTTCACATTATACATACATACATTTTACCTTTTTAATGATTTGAGATTCATTGCAGTACTGCATTAAACTGCATTAGTTGGATGTGCCTAATAAACTGGCATCGAGATGCAGATTGTGACTGTGAATAAGTGGTTGCAGCAAGTATTCACCTTTCTTCACGGCACGTGCCATGACTATGCCAGTTTGAAATTAGGACAATGTAATCAGCAGTATCAGATTCTTACCCGCGCTATGTAAAAGTATACATTCAAGATAAATGTTGGAATACAGCCAGCTGTGTTGTATGAGGAGGAATGGGAGCAAATGCCCTGTCACTCGTTTTTGTTAAAACATCTTTAGTTACCCCTTGAGGGTATGTTATATTTCCAGCCCGGTGGTCCAGTTTGTTTGATGCCTATTGTGTTAAGATGGTCTTTGTGGAAGATGACAACAATCTCAAGTGATTGCAGCAGACGTTTTTTGTACTAGTGTACAGATAATGAATGAACAAAATGAACAATAATATTCAAAGGTTTAATTTAGCAATCACTGTTCGTTTACTCTAAATGTAATGATTACAGTGTAATGCTTTACAAGTTCTAAGCATGTTTTCTATTCTCAAGGTACCTTAGACTATGTACGTTTATTTATTTGCACAGATAAGGGGGGGAAATGCATTAAAGGATTAAATAAAAAGTAAAGGATAGAAATAATGCTTGAAATGCACCAGAAGTAACACTTTTTAAAGATATCATGTACTCGGGTTACTTAACTTTATTTCTTATAAATGTCTGAGTTAAATTATTAGTTTGTGATGCGTATTTATCGACTTTGTGTGTTATTTCCAGTAAAACAAAACTACAGCTGTCGCTTTCGTGTGCGTCATGAAAAAGCGACTCTGTCTAACAGGAAGTACCTTCTAGTCACTAGTGTTTTCTGTAACTGTCTATGGTGTTAGCCTTAAAGCTGTGTAATTTAAAATTAGCATCAACATGCTTAACGACAGTGAGTTAGCAACGTTGCGGAACCGATTTAAGAGAGATGCGGAGTTTCTTATGCAAACAACGACAAATGGTGACGAAGATGAAAAAAGTAAGATTCACAACCGTTAGCCAACATTAACTAGCTAGTTTTCTGACGGAGCTAACGTTAACCGTTAATAACTGAAGGAAACGCTAACGTTATTAATACAGTGGTTATTAATAACGTTATATAAATCCTGTTCGGGCACTAACACGGTTTCAAATAACCACAGCTTGCTGGCTACCCTGAGCTAACATTGTTGTGAGAAAAGGAGCTACGTTTTATGGTTAAATCTGTTGAATGGCCAGTTTGTATTCCACTTGCTAGATAGTTAAACAGCTCGGCATTTCCTTTCACAAAACTAACGTAATAGCAGAAAGATATAAGCTATTTGGGATTGCAAATAAGGGAGGGTTTATGGTGGACAATTGTCCAACTTTGAGGCCCTCACTGGCAGAAATCCAGCAATTCTTGATTGTTATTGACTGTGAGCAAACGCTGTTCCAGCTCAGCAACATAATACAGGGAAAATACTCCTACACTGTCCTCATTCTAAGGGTCATCTCTTCGCCAGTGTAATCTAATAACTGTAATATAAGTAACGGATAAAACATTTCGTACATTTTTATTCATAGCTGCTTTTATTCCAGTTTACATACCTGTCTGTTGTCCTTCTGGCAAGACGACTTTGTATTTCTAGTATTATCTTGTATCCAAGGTGGACCATGACTTTGATTAAAGATGTAAGCAGACTACTTGTTTAGGGCATGGAGTTCATTGTGAACTCTGCCCAGAGTAGACCAGCATGCTGAAGCACTTCAGCAGCCAACAGGCTCTGATATGTTTAATCAACCTGTAAATTATAGAGATTAATACCTCTCTGAGAAGTAAGATTATCTCAAAGAAAGCTATCAGTTTCCCCTTAAAAGCTCCTCAACTCTGAAAGTTTGGGATTTAGCACATTGTTAAGGCAAGACAAATCTTATATTTGCAAAATTATATACCATACTGTAACCCTTACCCTTTCAGTAGGTTCTTAGTATTTAATTTTCTTTGTCATTCGGTGTGTTAGTGTAACCATTTCTACTTGATGGTGAAATGCTTTAAGACTGTAGCCAAACATTTTGTGGGCATGTGAATTGTTGAGTAATAATTAAGTGTAATTTGCTGTGAATCAATTTGTTATAATCTGTATTTTGATCTCTACTTTTCTAAAGTCCTCATGGAGTAAAGATTGCTCTTAAGTAGTCTTTTTTTTTGAAACTTTACTTTTCAGGTCAGGAGGAAAAAGATGCTAAACCTCTCCCTCGCATTAACAGACACTCCATTTTCTGGATCCTGGCATCCATGGGCATGACCTACTATGTGGATTTTCTCCGCAACATAATTGAGAACAATGATATCAAAAGGTCAGTCATGAAGAACACACAATAAGAAACATAATACTAAATTTGGCCTTGGTATCTGAAAGCATTTATTGTCACGAAAGACTATTGTTTAAGGAAAACATAAAAAAATGTGAAACCACTGGTATATTATTCCAATGAACCGCAGATACTGATACCTCTGAGAAGCTGTTTGTGGTGTTGTAAATGATACTGTCTTTTGTATATAAATAGCTTTAATAACATAACATTGCCTTCAGGTATTAAAACTAGTCCCTCCTTTTAACTTTTTCTAGTTGGTGGTTCAATGTGGGTCTGATACTCCTTGGGATCTGCCTGTCTCTGGCCATGTTTTGCATTGTGTACCTGGAGTGGTTCAAAGGCATCCAGCACTACGAGCAAGAGTACCCTGCCATTCCTCCCATCACCACTGCAGCCTTTATTGCTGCGTCTTGCAGGTAAAACGGCAACAGATACAATATAGGACATTCTTTCAGACATCCCGTACATGCTTAAATGTGCAATATCTAATTCTTTGGGCACATAATGAGAGGTGAAACAATATTAGCTCATTGAACATATATGTTGTCCAAATAGTAACACAAAATAGTAACCAAAATGACCATAGTATGAGAGTAGAATGGACAAACTGTTTGCTGTGGTCATTTGACCAGTTCAAGAGAAAATTGCGATTGTTATGGTGACGATACACGTCAGTGGGGCCCTAAAGTGTGTCACACTCACTAGTTTGAGAACTCTGTTTTGGCCTATCATTTAATGAATATATTTTGATGACTCAGCAATATAAACATACAGCAATTAAATCCAGCAATCTTCAATTAATTGACCTAATTAAATGAAATTTACCTAGCTCCAACCATATAAAACACACAAGTACACCAAAGTATGTGGTCAGCCAAAGATTTTAGTGTATTTCTGGATTGTTGACAAATGTGCTATGAGACCAATACTCTCTGCTCATTCATGCTGTACAGGTAGCTGAAATTTGCTGGTGTTGATTCTCAGTTGTTTTGGTAATACTAGAAACCCATTAGAACATTGTTAAAGCCCTATTCACATGGGACTAGTACTACCTGGGGACCTTTAGTAATTTGTAATAATTATGGAGGTTGTCTGTGACCTTACAGTGTGTCTCAAACCGCACACTTCGACTAACAAGCAGTACATTTTGTACATTACGTACTGACTTGCATAGAGCGTAAATTTGGACAGGGGAGTGTTGTCTCAAAACAGCCGTTAAACACTTACTGGAAATGACGATCACAACATTTCACCCCTTCTTCTTTTTTTGTGAAATTGTGAATTTCACCCGGGCAGAGCATTTCCGCCACCTATTGTTTTTCGGGAAAAATACATTCCTGCTTCGTTCTTGATATTTCATATAAAGATAAATATGATTTTATTGATTGTTGCTTGCATTTGCCCTGTTTCACACGAGGATAAGAAGATTGCGACAACGCCGTTGTCGTCCGCCTCCTATTAGCTGAAAACGTACCACTATGTTGATATTCCTTTTTGTTGTTGCTCCCTATTCAATGTTTTCAATTATGTATATTTTATGTTTCTGCTTAAAAAGTGAGTAATTTATAACTGTTCATTTGCGTAATTGTAATGCTCAACTGTTTTATGAGAAATATCTTGTGGCCCATAGACTGTTGCTGTGAAGCATTACCCTTACAACGTACCTAATAGACAAACCATCTAAACTTATCATTTTCTGTTTCTAGCTATAATAAGCATTTTATGAAGGCTCACAACATCATATGTACACACTTTAGATACATTTACGCACCACTGTGTGATAGTAAATTCCTGTAAGGTTACTCCTGCAAAGTGGAATATTATACTTATTAAATAAGCTATTATTTTAAGTGATCATTTTCTGTTTTCTAAATGGTCTTCTTACAGTGAGAATACAAGAGTGAAAGCAGAGGCAACAGATTTGGAGTTTAAATAGATCCCATTCTTCTATTCATTATGCTTGCTACAATCATGCAAAATGCAATGCAAAAGATAACGCAACATGAAATACATTTAATAGAATTTTATTTAAAAGACGGTCCTGTGCTTATAGCTCTACAGGCTCCAACACCAGGCGGTACTGCCAGCTGAACGATACAGTGCTGGCACTGTAGTTTGATGGGGAAAGTGACATAAGGGTAGACTTCAGACTCTCCAGGGAATCCTCCTGATGGCCATCCTCGCCCCTGAATGAGGGACCTTGTGTCCTCGTCTGTCCCTAACAAGATGGATTATATACATCAGATCAAGGCAGAAACAACACTGTTGAAACATAACATTACTGTTAACGTTACTGGTAGACGATTATCAGCTGATCAATATGTTACCGAGCCAACGCTCACGGCTGAATATTTACAACTAGTTAAGATCACACATCTAACACTCAAATCTTCTATAGTGAGGACGACAATTTAACACAATAAACGACACCAAACATATGCCACAACACATGTAATGCTAAGTTAAAACTTATTTGCCAGTGGTTAAACTGTGCCGCTGTAAGCTAAGGTTAGCTTGCATGCACGTTACAGTATTGTACCAATATACGTTATAATTTGCGGTACCAAAATCATTACGGGATTACATTGCGGGACTGGTCACCGTGTTCTCGGCTGCCATTATTGCAAGTTTTGGAACTTTTGGCCCCTCCCCACCCACAGTTATTGGGTAACCAAAATGGCGACCGTTGGAGGAAAGTGTCCATCGTTCCACACATTTTGACTGTTATGAGTGCACCATCCGGGTACTCGTAGTACATTGCATTTGGTCACACTTCGACAGTGTGAACGCACTATGTACTCAAAATAACTTGTTTAAGTACAGAAGTGCACGATTCCAGACCCAGCACAGCTGCACTCGGTCTGGCTAGTCCACGCAACATTCCGGGATAGGAGAATTTTTTTTTTTTTTTTTTAACTTTGTCAATACTATTGTGACCTTAGTCCCGCGTGGACATGCCATGTCAGTAATTTGTCAAGTAAAAAAAAAAAAGACCTACCATATTTCGCCAAACGCAGAGATTGTGTGATAATACTAGTCCCATGTGAATCGGCATCTCTGTGATTTGGAGTCATATTGGCTGCGTTGCCAATTATAAATGAAAGTTTTGACAGAGCCTTGACATCATATCCGTGGGATAGATGTCCGTAGATTAAAGTAAAATACAGACTTCTCATCCTGTGTGAATGCGCCGCACAAAACACAGATGGGGGGGGGGGGGGCAATTTCTAAATCCCATGAGGTCGACTGATAATACTAGTAGTGTGCAAATATAGGTCTTTTGTTTGAGACTGTACAGATTGTGCTTAGTTGACTGTCTCACTGTTCTCCTATACAATACGGAAAACACACCTGTGGGTGTGTATGGACTTTAATATTTTAAACCCGTTTAAGAAATACGTAATAACTTTTCCTTATCCCGTGTAATTGCCCCGCATGAAACAAAGACGTGTGGGGTTATTTCTAAATCACGTGAGTTTCTGGTGATGCTAGTCACGTGCGAATAGGACTTTGTTTGGGACTGTGAAGACCTGTACAGGTTGTGATTGGTTAAAATCTGTCTCACTGTTTAATTAGCCACAATATCAAACACTGTGGGTGTGCCTGGCCCGTAATATTTTAAACCCACTTAAGAAGTTCTTAATAACCTACTTATGCTCTTGGTAAGATAGGTTGCACAACATTGCCAAATGCTTTTATTTGAGTTGTTTGACGCATTTAAAAAAAAAAAAAAAAAAAGGCAGTTACTTGACAAGGCATTGACAGTTTACAGTATTTGCAATATTTGTGGACATGTACAACCAACAAGGCACCCTATTTATAGAAACTTAGATATTATTTACATGTGCATATCCATCCACCATTTCTCTGTATATCAGTGAAGATCAGACCAGTAACCCTATCATCAGTGGGGCTTTATATTTGCTATTAATATGTTAGATTTATGTCTTTTTATTTTATTTTTAATTAACATTAATTTGGAGGCCCCCCTGCATTGACTCTGAGGATCCCCTAGGGGTCCCGGACCTGAAGATCCCTGCATTAATGTGTTATGCCTGTAATGCTGCCGGTTATTTGATCTCTGACATCTCAAGTTTCAACAGTTACCTAAATTGAGTGGCCACTTAGCTTTCTTTGTCCTGAGATTAGCTAATCCGCCTTGTTTAAATAATGAATCAATGTTCATATGAATTTGTGTCGCTTATATGGTTGGTCGGAGCCACTGATTAAAACATAAATGGGAAGCTGTCGAATGCAAAACTTTGGATGTTGCCTTAGGGAGAGCGCCAAGCGTGAACTTGTTTTGAGTGGAGTACGCTTGTTTTTGTCAAACTTCACTATCTATTCTCGGGCATTGTATAGCCTCACACATTCTTCCTCTGCAGCAGCTGTCATGTGTAGGAGACACCTGTATACAATGAGTATTTATGATTTATCAAAAATGATGTACTAATTCAAATTGTGCATATTTAAAAGTGTAATTGTACTTTCCTTGCAGCTTAAACATGGCCCTGTGGCCAGTGTGGTCCTTCTTCACTCCACTCATCCTCTTCACACAGTTCATGGGTGTGGTTATGTTCATCTCTTTGCTTGGATGAATGTGATAGGTGAGTATATAATTATATATATTTTTAAAGCTCTGTAATTTTGATTTCCCAAAGTCTTTTTTTATTGAATCAATAACATTGTATTTGGCCTTAAATTGTGAACATTTTTTGTGGAGTAACATCTTGTGTCATTGAACATAACGTATTTAATACCAAAGTTTGGGCTTTACATCATCTTGTGAACCACATTGTTGAGTTTTGTTTGTATAGTTTTCCTCCTTACTTGCATCTATTTCTTAAACAATGCTCAAGTTTTAAGCTGCAACAACTGAAACCAACACCAAAATAAAACACACACACACACACACACACACACACACACACACACACACACACACACACACACACACACACACACACACCTCCTGGTGTTTAGGTAGAAGCCTGCTTCATCACATAGATGAAGTCATGCTATGTTCACTGCATATAATAAAGGTTTAAAGAAATAATATGCTATTACAATACATAAAACTTATAAATGCAATTTATGCAGTACACAGAAATAACCTGTAACACACTTACTTGGACATATTGTTTTCCCGGTTGCTTGATCCAGACTTTGAAAGTGAATTTGTGTATGGTTTTGGTGCTTACTCTGTATATGAAAACATGTCATTGTCTGCAATAATACCTGATTTTCCCGAAAGTTGTATTGCATTGTTGACTGCTACCATATTGATAATTGCTCGCTATGGGCTCCATCAAAGAGGCGGCATGTCCCGCCTCCTGCTGATCTTCTCACTACTTTGTAGAAAACCGAAAGATGACATGATATTTTTTTTTGTAGAGTGTGACGGGACATGTTGCATTACACACTTTAACATCATCATGGTGAGAGTGTTCTCTCTTCCTATATGCCTCGTTACTCATGGTCCACTGACCCTGCCATTCTCTCCCCTCTCTGTCTCTCACACCTTCCAGACTTACACCTGCAGCACATTGATCTAGACCCTTCTACTGAAACAACACGGCTATTGTCTGTCTGTCTTGATGCTTTTGGTGGGGGCAGGTCAGCATTGTAGGATCACTGCGGTGTCTGTGTGAACTGAGAGTTGAACCATCTCAGTTTATGATACGTCACTGTTGTTTTCCTTAAACAATCACGACTGTGTCAGGAAATGTGGTGCATTGTGTTGAGTGAAATGGATATTTTGAGAATAGCCTTTTTTCACAGCAAACATTTTGGCTTGTTGTAATAGGAAAAGACGTTTCTTAATAACGGATGTTACTGATAACGTTAACAATGGCTCTGTTCTGTTTAAATGTGTTTCAGTGAGCCTTGACAGTCACCATTCACAAGCACCCGGAAGGAAAATGGCTAAATGGCATTCAGCAAAAACAAATTTAATTTACACCAATGCTTTTCCTACTGTTACCTGTTAAAATGTCTCTGTGAAACTGGCCTTTTGTATTTATACGTAGAAAATGTGTGTAAGCAATTTATAATGAAATGGTTGAGGAAACCAACAAAGACTTTACATTGTTTTTAAGAAGCAGTTTCTGGTGAAGAATGCAAAGACTTCTGCTCATATTCTGTAAAATGTTTTTTTTTCTTTAATACACTTTTTAATAAATGACTAATTTCCTACTTACAAATTTGTTTTGTCATTGCTTGATAAAGTATATAACCTTGAAAGAATCCATAATTTAAAAACTGCAAAGGTATGAGATACAAAGTAAGACCTGAGACTTCAACAAGAACTCCTCCAGAATCTTGGCACAACTTGATCCTACTCGACACTTCCAAATGGCTCACCATTTCATTTCACATATATTACATATATTATCAACACTATAATACAGACTGTTACCCGTTTATACATCTGTCAAATTGGATGCAATCCAAAACCGTGGTATAGCCTAATTATAATAATACATTTAATGTTGCCAATTTTATAATGCTCAGTTTTTCTGACACCGGAGGGATGTTGATGTAGGTGAGTGTGTGTGTGTGTTAAATGTTGAAGCTGTTGTTGGTGGTACTGATAGGCATGGGCCGGTATTCCATTCTGACGGTATGACCATCAGCAAAAATATCACGGTTTTACGGTATTGCAATTACAACTTTTAAAATGAATGATTTTGAAATGCCTGGGGAAAAAGAAATGTTTCTCTCCATTGAACACAAGATATTTTATTTTTAAACACTCCGCACACTGCCAGAGAGGGATTTCTAAACTGCGCTTTCTGTCCTTGACGACTCATAAACGGCTCATACCACAGGGACGGTATGACGGTTTTGAAACCGTGACTTTTTCAAACTCGGTATACCTTGAAACCGTTGGCCCGTGCCTAGGTACTGAGTGACTATACTGTATATTTGTCTTTCTAAGTTTTATCCACGCTCGTTTACACACATGGCAGAAGCAGCTCTCAATATAATGTGATCCAAAACAACAGAACTCACTAGAGCTGCAGGATTACATTACACCAGTAAAAAAAAGTTGAGCTGTATACAGAAAAGGTCATTCTGATATAGACAAGTCTTTGCTCAATATTATCTGAACTTTGTAAAGCCCATTGACTGGATTTTAAAGGCCTGTTTGTCACTGATTTTTCTAAATTTGATTTATAGAAAACATAAATATGTTGGAAATATTATACATTTTTGAAAAGTTATGCTTCTTACATTTTCCCTTTCAGTTTTACTTTTTTCTTCAGTGCGTTGATAGATGTTTCGTATACAGCAGTATACTTAATACCATGGAAGATGAAGTAGTCAGATATTTACTTAAAAAGATAATGATGCTACCACATAAACATACTAAGGGTACTGCATTTCAAATTTTACTGAAGTAAAAGTACAGATTTATCAAGAATTAATCATGCAGAGTGGCTCCTTTCAGTGTCATACATGTTTTATGTGCTTAGATTATTAATACCCGGATTTTTAATCGTGTAGTTGATCGAAGTAGAGTTACATTTTAATGTGTTGTGCTGTTTATTTAATAATATTGCATCATATTTTTAATCGATGTTTATGCTATTTTCAAAGAAACCACTCACCATTGGACGTACGTACTTCAAATTGTTCCTCAGCTTTAAAGATCACAATGAATCTAAAATCACACTTATTGATTTGTCCTCGAAGTGCACTCACATTCAACTTCTGTTTGGTGATGTTCTGAAGTGCAAACACAGAGCTAATTTAAATACTTCCAGATTAAATCATAATGTTTGTTATGACTGATTGACTTAGTCAGTCGCCCATTAAAGTTCCCTGATAACGAATAGATCTTACTCTTTTCTCTTTATCGCTCTGATTCTCATTGATCAAGAAATCGATATGTTGTAAAACGGTCGTTATGCAACACAGATATGCTCGCGGGTGGCACGCTCGTATGGACAATAGCGCGCGGTTTCCTTGCGCACAGTCCTTATCGCTCTGTCTTGTGTGTGTATGCGAGTGCTGTAGACTGCAACATGATTATCTTCTCTAAACCTTTTTCAGAAGTTGTAAAGTTAAAAGTTAAGACTGAAAATAGAGAACAAATGACTTCAGTGTTGCATCCTTTTTTTTCTTCTTTTTTTTAACACACCTTGACCTCCTAGGTGTATGGAAATTGACAATGGATACTAATATGCGTATAAAAACTATTTCGGAAATGAATATAAAATCAGGGTTGCTGTTCACACTAACAGTTAAAGGAGTTACCATTCTTTGTTTGCACTTACAAACCACCAAAACCACGAACAATTTCCTTGATGGGATCAATAAAGTATTCTGATTCAAATATCACCCAAAGGTGACCCTCACCCAACCATCCACCAACCACTTGTTTGTTTTTATAAATGCTTTTTTGAGTCCACGCAGCTTGACCAGGCTGACTCAGGAGTCTGTAAAGCAGAATAAACGCTATTGTGAAGCCACTGTGCTGCGTGGATCCATTTCACTAATTAATAGACAGTATTTAAAAAAAGGAGCATTTTTTTAAGTTAATCATTAAAATGCCCTGATAACCACTTCTATCCCCTCCTAAATTCACATCACACTAATCACCTCTCAATCAATGTGAGCAGTCCTTCTATTGTTATGCTGATTGCGCGTTTCCGCACAAGCTATTGCACCAGAGATTACATGATCATATACATAACAGCTCTCAGTGCTGATGGTCTCAGTGTTCTCCTTCTTGACATTCACTCACATAAAGCCCTTGTGAATTTGACCACTGAAATCTGATTCTCCCTTTTCTTTTTAAAACTTGAAAGCAAAGCCACAAGTGGACAAAAGGATTTGAGGAGGTGGCACTTGGTTTTGAAGCGATGTCATGACAGGTCACTTGGCTCCAGCCAGTAAAAATCGCAGGTTTGAGACATGTCATCTTGCTGTTCATGTCATTCAGGCCTGTACGCTTAATACCCGATAGCCAACCTGAGAGGATTTCAGAAGACTTGGAAAGACTGTGTGCCAACTGCTCCGAAGAGGTGGATTTGGGCGAAGCTCATTTTTTTTCTGCTATAGATAATTCCGTGCTTAGTGTTTTTGCTTGAGGCAGAGAATGGTTGGCACAAGCACAGTCATTATTCTGAAACATGCTATGGGAGTTTCAAAAGGACGGGGGTCTGGGATCACCGAAGACTGAAACGCAATCTACCATTTTCAATGACTCAGCGAGCGTGTTACACGACCAGATATTTCAGTTTCAGGGTTACAAGATGACAATGGCGTCTATCAAGTCCATCCTCAGCGAGGCTGGACATTGAAACGATGCGTGACCAGTGAGCCGGACCTTGAAGATTGAATGAGCATGTTTGGCACGGTACCTATTCGTCTGAATCCCCACCTTGTAGCAACAGGTTAGGCATCTGGCCTCCCCCAAATGCTCTTATAGCGCGCGGCTTTGACTTTATTCTTCTCTCGGCATAGCGATTTTCCTCTCCCACCATGGTGGAACACAGCGGCCTAGATAGTCAGTGTCTGAACAAGTACTGTCACAGTTCCTCCTCGTCGTCCAGCTCCGAGCACGACAAAAAGATGTTCGCCAAACTAAAACTAAGTCTGTCAGGGGATTATCCGAGGAAGAACGGAGAGATCCTCAGCGGCCAATACGGGACCAATTTGCTGCTGCTCGGGGTGGCGATGATGCTGGCTATCCAAGGTGACCCCTCTGTCAGGGAAGAGCACTTGTTGGCCTTTGTCACCAGCCTCATGATCCTCCAGCTGATCTGGATGTTGTGGTACATGCTGGTGCGGGACAGACAGAAGAACACGCGGACCGAGAAAGATGTCCACGCCACAACATGCTGGATAAGAGGTGAGTTTGTAAGATTACGCGCAAGGTTACAGCAGTGCATGCGTAAAATAGCAAATTGATGTTATGCGTTTCCATGTGTATTGGAGATGACCAAAATCCTAATCTTTACCAGAACGAAGTGTTTGTGCTTGACTTAGAATAAAATAAAGAAATCCTGATAAATGTATTTTAATTTAAATTGATTTATTTTTCCATATAGCCAAAGTGTGGCAGTAATAACTTGATCTTTATTTCTTTCTCTTGGCAGGTGGTTTGACTCTCCTTGCAGTCCTTTCACTGATTATGGACGCTTTCCGAATAGGGTATTATATTGGCTATCAGTCTTGTGTGTCAGCTGTGCTCGGGGTATATCCTGTCATCCACGCAACTCACACAATAACACAGGTACGTTTGCAACCCCGCTTTTATTTCAATAAAGTGATAATCTTTCAGCAGTGTGACACTGTATCTTTTTTTCCTGTGCACCACTTAACCAGGTAGGTCTTTGAATAATGTGCTCTTTGTTTTTTGAGGCGAGTACAGAGTTGCTGCAACAATATAATCCTGTCATTGTCCATGTTATTTGAGTGTAACTGCATAGGGGTAAAGGGATAAAGGAATTTAAATAATTTTTAAGTCACTGTTTTCCTGTCTCTAAAATATGTTTTAATAAGCTATATATTGACAAATGTCTTTTTTTTATATATATAAATGTTTTGTGTGTGTTTTGTTTAGGTGCATTTTCTCTGGTTTCACATCAAGGATGTCATCCAGAGCTTTGAAACATTTGAGAGGTATGTGAAATATGGGATATTATAATTTAACATTGTCATGAAACATCTCACCAGCGACTAAAAGTGCAAAATATGAAATCTGCATGCATGCACATCACAGCAACCTGCATCATAACACTGCCACATGCTGTTAGATGACTGCTCTTTAGCTTTGTTTTCATCTGTTTGTCTCTTCAGATTTGGTGTTATCCATGCAGTCTTCACCAACCTCCTTCTGTGGTGCAACGGTGTAATGTCAGAGGCCGAGCACTTCTTGAACAACCACAAGAGTAGACTCTTTGCACTGGGCTATGAAAACCTCACTATAAGTAAGGGCCAAGGGGTTGATTGCTGGCTTGTACCTAGAAGACAAATACAATAGTCCACTTGAGAGCTCCCTTCAATGGATGAAAGAAAAAGGAAGGAGAGGAGGGCTTGCGAGGGGAACGGAGGTTAGATGGGCAGCCCAGTGGGTCTTGTTTGTGTCGACGTCTCTCTATTAGGTTTCAGGAGACACGCAGTGTTGCTAGTGCTGAGGCCCCCTCCCCAACCTTTTCCCCACACTTCAGCCACTACCACCCTCCTTGGCAACCCCCCTGCTTGACCTCAGATGGTTTTGTCCCCAGGCTACCTACTCCCAAGGGTGCTGCAATTACAGTAACTGATATATCTAAGCCTATGGTTGGGGGGTTCGGCTGCTCCTCCTCATATCCGGCTGACTGTGAGGCTGGCTGCACCCTGACTGTTGTTCCCTTTTTAATTAAAGGCTGCAGTACCATAGTGGTGGCCTTCGGGGGGGGGGGGGGGGGTGAGGGGTGGGAGGGGATGATCTCTAGAGGGCATCAGCATTACCATAGCCTGTTGTGGTGGGGTAATAAGTATAAAAAGTGCATTGTCATAACCATCTAAGACGCTCAGACATTCAGCTAATAAGTACAATTTCCAAATAAAATCTGTAGAATATGGTGGCTAATGAATATTGACCATCAAGAGGTTAGATAGGAATTTATAATGGAGCTTTGTGCTGCAAAATATAACCCATAACTTTTGGTTAAATCTCTTTAAAAAAACAAATACTGGCCTTCAAATTTAAGTTTAATCACAAATCTTAAAGCATTAAAAACAACACCTTGTGAATTACAGAAAATTGGACCTTTTCAGGTCAAATATAACAAGGGGAAAAATCACTTTGTGGTTGAACTGGTCACAACTAGTAGACGTTGACAAGTAGATATTGCTTTATCACAAGCCAAAAAGGTTGGGAAACTCTACCTTAGTGAAGATGTGGGTTTCTGATGTTCTGGCAGTTCCAGAACAGACTGTGTATAACTGTGTAAATAAGATTGCACTGGAGCAAAAGGATGTCAACAAATCTAATCTGCAGTTCAAAAGGGTTCTCTTGAAACATTTAAGATTAAGTTGGATTAGAGCGAACGTTCAGGAGTTATAATTTTACCTCTCAAAGCATTCATATTTTGCATTTTAAAATCTGTTAAAATTAAAGCACATACCACAGTAAAGCACACAGTAAGGCCCAGATACAAAATGTTTTCTTTCATTCAGTGTGCTCAAAACTGTCTTTTTGTAAAGTGTAGTATATTACTATTTGACCTGAACATTTTCATTATTCAACATTATTGCCATTTTTTTAAAATTATTTACTATTTATTTATTTATTACTAGTTTGTTTGTATGTACTGTATGGCAGAATACACATTATTTTCTCATGAATTTGCATCTGTTTTTATTTGTTTTGCAGTGCACTCAGAGCCAGACTGTAACTGCACCACCAGCACTTGCTCCTTGTTCTCCAGAAGCCTCTTCTATCTCTATCCCTTCAACGTCGAGTACCACATATTTGTCTCTGCCATGCTCTTCGTCATGTGGAAAAACATTGGGCGGACCATTGACCTTTCTTCAAACAGGAAAAGGCTGGCTACCAAAATCCAGGGCCTGCACGTAGGCCCCATTCTGGGTCTACTTGCACTGGCCGGCACTATCGGGGTCATGGTGGTCTACGTCACCAACATAGAGGAATCCTTCCAAACTCATAATTCAGCCATTTCCATGTTCTACATTTATGGCATTGCGATGCTGGCGTCCATGTGCTCTGCTGGTTCCTTAGGTCTGCTCATATATCGAGTGGACCACATTCCTCCGGACACCTCCAAGAACCCGTCCAGACAGCTGGACACAGAGCTGCTGTGTGGGTCCTCTATCGGCTCCTGGCTCATGTCCTGGTGCAGCATTGTGGCTGTGGTAGGAGCCAACAGCAATCCTCCTTTCCGCTGGACCAACTTGATCTACTCTCTGCTTGTTGTGCTGGAGAAGTACACCCAGAACCTCTTCATCGTAGAGTCCCTGTATCGCCAGCAAGAGGATGGAGAGAGGGAGGACCCTGAGTTACCAGCTGCTCCGGAAATCTTCTCGGTGACGTCCTCTTTAGCCCCACCGTACAACGGCATCATTAACCAAGCCTACGAGACTCCAGACAGAATCTGTGTATCCCTGGAGAACGAGGAAGAGGAGAGCAGACAGGTGTACAGATGTCCGCGGAAACCTTCTGAGGTGTCGCTGCCTGTGAGAAACAAAGTTAAGCAGCCCCTAAATATAAAGAGGAAAGTCCTGAAAAACATTGCTGTCTTCCTGATAATGTCCAACATTTCGGTAAGCATTTGTACTTGTCAACCTGATAATTGAATTTAGATGAGATGAAATTAGGTTGAAGTAAGTTTTGTTGTGTAAACACTCTAAATAATGGCGATCAACTATCTGAACAAACTGTATATTATTGTAATAATATTAATAATATATTAAAATATTAGAACCAATGTAATTTCCAAATTTCCTGTAATTTTTTTTTTTTCATCAAAGGCATAAATTACAGATTTTTGTTTTTAAACTGCTCCAATCAATACTTTTATATCAACAGTGTCTCAATTGCCGATATGTAACGTGACAGGTGTCCCTAGTAGTGACAACCCCATCTCTGCCGTTTTCCTCAACTCTGCGGAGCGTTTTAGCTTCTTTCACCTTATAATTATAGTTTTCACTCACACTGCTCTCATTAAAGGTGCACTAGGTAAGATTTATAAAACTAACTTTCTGTCATATTTGCTGAAACTGACCCTAAGTTCAAATAGAACTACATGAAGCAGGTAATACAAAAATTAAATCTGGCTCCTCTGGCACCACCTACAGCCTGTAGTGCGATTTACGAAAATCCACCTCTCCCTGTTCAGATGCACCAGTCAGGGCCAGGGGGGGGTGTTTAATTGCATGTCAGTCACTGCTCATGCACACGCATTCATTCTCCCTCTTGTGGGGGGAGGGGCTTATGAGAACGTTTTGGGCTTTAGCAGAAAGGGTGGAGGGACTGAGAAGTTGTCGATGTTCAAATTTTTTGGCTAAGTCCTGGATCTTCACAATCCTATCTACATCACCTTTAACATGGCTGCCCCCCTGGCCAAAGAAATCAATGAATGCAGGTCTAACTAATTGAACTTCTTTCATTCTTTCTTTCTTTTTTCAGCTGTGGATCCTTCCTGCCTTTGGCTGCCGGCCACAGTACGACAATGGTTTGGAACAGGAGACATTTGGCTACAGCACATGGACCACAATTCTCAATTTCGCCATTCCTTTGAACCTTTTCTACCGCATTCACTCAGTCGCCTCCCTCTTTGAGGTGTTCCGCCGGGTCTGATAGAAAAGATGACTGACAATGCCAGCTACACTAACATGCACAAGAACACTTGTCCCCACCGGCTCCCGAGAGTGTCTCACAGCGCAGGTCAGCCTTTCAGGAAGCAGTCTGGGTCACACTCCAGCAGACTTGAAAGCAATCCGCAGAGACAAACAAAACGTAGATCCTTCAGTGTTGGGATTACAGAGGAAGACGAAACCTATTAGCCTACCTTCCTTGAAGAATTACCTTGTTTAACACAAGGCTTATTAAAAATGGTGATGGAAAGGACTTTTGGTTTCAAGAATTTCAAAAGGGCTCTTTGTACTTTTTGTTCTGTAGTCACATTACAGTAGGTTTTACTCACTGGTTCATCATTTAAAATATGTATGATGTATCTGACACACTTATTTTGTACTGTTTGATATTAGTAGCTGAAAGTATATGATAGCCTACTTACAAAATACTCCAGCTAAGCCACTTAAACACCTGTTAGTACCAAACATCTACTGTGTTCAACAGAGCCACAAGTGCATTAGTTAACCCATTGACCCATATTTTAACTGCATGTGAAATGTTCATACTGTATAAGGATATGGTTCTCATTTACTTCTCTTAGTAGTTCAAGTTTAATGTATAATACCTGAGCTACAAAGATAGTGACAATCTTAGCACTATATTTTGAATAATCTTTATGAGTTGGACTATAGTTCTCTGTCTCTCTGTCATTTAAGGTTCATCAATGTCCTTGTCTATGCTGATTTTCTGTTCTGTCAAGTTAAATAGTAAATTATGTTCAAAATGATGTTACTAGGTAGCACAGTTTTGATTATACTGGGTTATCGTTATCCACAATATAGTGAGAAGTGCTAGGTGAGATAAATCTACTGTCAAACATGTTTCCCTTCTGAATTCATGTATGTATGAACATGTTTAAAGCTCTTCAAATCAGGTGGATCTATATTGTTAAAAGTGGAAATCTTGTATCAGAATAGTTCCAGGCTTATTACACCAATATAAAGCAACAGTTGCTGTAATGACAACTGCTACACCAGAGCAGAGATTGTATGTTTACACCTGAAAGATCAGCAATAAAATCCATCCCATGTCTGTGACATTACTTGTTTCTTTTTGATATAAAACACAGATATACTGGTTACTTGTACTGTACAATTTTATATCAAATCAATGTATAATTTCTGTCAGTTCTCAACGTGGTGCTATCCACTGTATGTGTTGTCCCTATGTGCCAACTTGTGGTAAAAAATCCTGCAAACTGCAATATTATAATCGTTGTAAATACTCTCATGCTGATTAAAGTCATCACTCAGACACTGATATGATTTTGTGAAAATCCAATAAAATGGTGCTCGTATGAAATGATGTGTATAGTGATGAATGTATATCCTTTGCCTATATTGAAATAAAGAATATTTTTCTTTTTTTCATATTCAAGACGTGTCACATCTCCTATGTTAGCTGCTCTTCTTCACACTGAGGATGTCTTTGCTCACTGTTCCTATATTGTCATTAAACTTCTGAATAGACAGCAGATGTGGCACACATTTACACCACAAGGTGGCGCCACGTATTCATGTTTTTAAGAGTTTGATGGGACAGTCCAAAAGCTCATGTTCTATAGGCAACGACAGCTTGCATTATTGCGTCATCACGTCTTCATAAATGTCCACTTCTTACAGAACAAACATACAAAGATGCAGTTCATTTCACGAGAAAACAAAAGTAGGCGATACAGAATAATAGGGATTCTCACAAAAAACATATGTGACTTAATAGTAATTACAAATGATGCCGTAACTATCTGGAATATAATAATTGACAAACAATATTCTAACTTAATTCATATTGTTCTGTGATTTTATTTATGCAGCAAAGATATTCTACACTAACTGTTCCAGACAGACAATATACTCTGTGGCGACGCTCAGACAAACAGGTCCGTAGGCGTCATACTTTTGGATCTTCAAGCATATTAATTCACTTGCTGTGGTAACATATGCAGTAGCCTAATGTTTGTATGTAAAGAATTAAATGTTGTGACTGGCACAAATTTCCTCGTGACATCCCGAGATTATAGGTTACTCCAGAGAGATTTGGCATCGGGCTTCCGGTGATTATTTTGACGTAATGTCACAACGATTTGACAGGCACGCAGACACGTCTAAAAATATCCGTGACGTTTCAAAGCCGAAAACGGCGCTGCTGTTGTAGCATAGACAGGCGATGCGGAGCGCGCTCGGAGCTCCTGGGTCATCATGTCCGCTGAGAGTGTGAATGTGACTCACCTGTAACTCTGAAAAGTGGGTGAGCTATGACCTCCGGTAGGCAGTCGTCAGAGGGCAAATAAACACCAGCATTCAGTGAGGGTCTGAAAAAGATTGATTTGTGTACATTCAAAAAGGCATTGGCTACACCTCGGATAAACATATATATGTAGAAAACTACATATATATATATATATATATATATATATATATATATATATATATATATATATATATATATTATATGTAGTTTTGCTTATTTAAAGCTAATGTACTTGCACTTATTACTTGTTGTCTGGAGTTTGCACCTTCAGGGTTGAAAGCACTTAAAGTCGCTTTGGATAAAAGCGTCAGCTAAATGACGATGTTTTTATTAAGGCGCACGCATTTAAATTACACTGTAGCTAAAATAGTGTGGCGGTTTTACTATTAACTGGAGACTGGCAGATTATATTGATTAAAGGACAGACAGACAGAGTTACTGCTTGCTGAGGGGACTATAAAGGCATTTGATTTTTCAGCACCATGGACAGCTCCTGTCAGTGCTACAGCATTAACATTGTACGGCATGTGATGTTCTCGTTACAATTGAGTTTCTCCTCTTGATTATGACACATAACTGGTTGGGTGTGTCTGCAACCTTTATACAGTACCTTTATAAAATACATTTAAATGTACCCTGTAGCTGTTTATTAACAGTTTTGTATATGTCGTTTACACACAGCTTGATTCTGCACAAAAAAAACCCCTCCTTATTGTAACTCCTGTCACTGCAGAGTTGTGTGATGTCAAATATAGATAATAGCGTATAATAGTCCCTCAAAATGTTTAGGGCTTCCTCACACCCCTTTTCTAACGCAGTGCCATGTTGTGCGTAACACCACCCACAGAGGAGGCGTATGCGCCCAGCCCCGATTAGGCTGTAGGGACTCCCGCACCCACAGCGCGCTCAGGATACCTTGGACTGAGACATTCACAGAGGTAGCCAGGTCAGACGACCGGAGCGGCAAGGCTACAACATGCGCTCGCCACTGCGTGCTGTGTTTCAGCCCCTCAGCGCACCTGGCACGTCGCTCCGCTCAGTTTTAAGGCGATCAATTCTCTCTTTCCGTCTGTTTTGCACTCCACATCAGGATGGCAGCCGAGCAGGTCAGTGGGGACCATACGGTGAATGGCTGATAACTGCGCTTGTCCACGCGCACGGAGCAATGGACTGCAGTTTTACTTGAAGAGGCACATGGATAACCCAGCCAAGCATCTCTCATCGGTGCAGGGGATTGACTCTGTGCCAGCACCCCTCGGAGAGATTATGTGGAACAGCACCGAAACAGAGGCAACAAAGGACCAGAGGAAGGATATGTTGGTGCGTACGGTGACGGGCTGTCTGCTGTCCCTGCTCATCCTATGGACCCTGCTGGGAAACATCCTGGTCTGCTCCGCGGTGCTGCGCTTTCGACACCTACGGACCAAAGTCACCAACATTTTCATCGTCTCCCTGGCTCTATCGGATTTATTCGTCGCCGTCCTGGTGATGCCCTGGAAAGCTGTGGCAGAGGTGGCGGGGTACTGGCCATTTGGCACTTTCTGTAACGTCTGGGTAGCTTTTGACATTATGTGCTCCACCGCCTCCATCCTCAACCTCTGCATTATCAGCGTGGATAGATACTGGGCCATCTCGAGCCCCTTCCGCTACGAGAGGAAGATGACCCAACGAGTTGCCTTTGTTATGATAAGCATCACTTGGACGTTGTCTGTGCTCATTTCATTCATACCGGTCCAACTAAACTGGCACAAAGCCAGCGGTGACGACATGGCTGGGACTCACAACTCTTCCACGAGTTGGCAGATCGAGGAAAACTGTGACTCCAGCCTGAGCAGAGAGTATGCTATATCCTCCTCTTTGATAAGTTTCTATATCCCCGTGGCAATTATGATTGTGACTTACACCAGAATATACCGGATTGCACAAATACAAATTAGAAGAATAGCCTCCCTGGAGAGGGCGGCAGAACGTGCGCAAAGTTGCAGGTCAAACAGAATAGAGTGCCAACACCACAAAACCTTGAAAACGTCAATTAAACGGGAAACCAAAGTGTTTAAAACTCTGTCGGTGATTATGGGTGTATTTGTGTTTTGCTGGTTACCTTTTTTCGTCCTAAACTGTATCGTCCCGTTCTGCGACAGACCGGCCACAGATGTGGACGCGGGTCTGCCGTGCGTCAGCGAGACGACTTTCGACGTCTTCGTGTGGTTCGGCTGGACCAACTCCTCCCTGAACCCCATCATTTACGCCTTCAACGCCGAGTTCAGGAAGGCCTTCGCCAGCCTCTTGGGCTGTCGCAATTTCTGCTCCACACCAGTGGAAACTGTTAACATCAGCAACGAGCTGGTCTCCTATAATCAAGACACCCTAATGCACAAGGATATCGCGAACACATATGTCAACATGATACCCAACGCTGTTGAATGTATTGAGAATGAAGAGACTTTTGACAGAATTTCACAGTTTTCTCACAACAATGAAAACGCCACCGACTCGGTTTGTGACTTGGAGGACTGTGAAGCAAATATCAGTCTTGACAGGATGTCACCATTCACACCTAATGGATTACATTGAGTCCAACTTTGTGTCTCCCTGTGCGTATTTGGATGTATTGATAATAATGTCATCGTTTATTTGCCTCCTTTGTCCCAGAAGCTGCTCTTAGGGAGCCCACAGATCACGGTCTACTGAGCTACTGCAGCGCCCCTTGCAGCTGGTGAGAGATCAAGTGACTTGCTCAAGGACACTTCAGCAGGGCGCCAGGCCACCCTGCCGCCTCTTTGCGTCATATACGAGATGTTATGTTGTTGTACTGTTCTGAAAAAAAGTGATGTGTAGGTGTTTATTTACATGACAAGTGAAGTTTGTGTTCATTTGTTCAAAGGTGTTCGGTGTAGTTGAAGCCGTGGTTTACCGGAAGGCTTTAGTCGGAGCGTCCGTGTCTCATGTCATCTACTTGGAGGAAAAAAAAATGTTTGTAAAAAACTCACTTGAGGATAATGACAACATTTTGCTGCTTAAAAACCTCGTGTATCCAGTGCCCGCCTTTCCACTGAGTATGAAAACTGCCTTACAGACAGTGCAGCCAAGATAGTTTTACTCAAATGCAGTCATTTCAGCGCCTTATCTTATTTAAGGAAGAGTTTTGAGATATGAAAGGAATGTGTCGTATGAAGGTACGTGATGCCAAAATGCAGCATTAAAGTGTTTACCCTCTGTACCCACCCCAGTGACTCCTCCAGCACAAATCCTCTGCACTACGGACTATTGTGCAGTTTGATCAAGGTTCAGATGGTCGGAGGCTTTGATGGATAAACATGATGTAAAAGGCACACACCCTAATGCTATGAACGTGTAAAAGTGAGTCTGTTTACACTGGAATCAGAAATCCAAATCAAAGAACTTTGACTAGAACCAGCAGTCCAGGTCCGGACTGGCGACCAGTGTTAACCCTTAAAGGCCCACTGGAGGTCAGCGATTTTTGCCAACATTACAGTGTTTACTAGGCTGTAGCCGGTTCTAAGATGAAGATATTTGTATCGTATGAAACTAGACGAGGTGGGCTCCAAAGTTTAGCAACATTTTAGCGAGTGAAAAACTGTCAAGGCCATTTTCAATGGAGTCCCTTGACCTCTCACCTCAAGATATCTCAGTGAAAACAGGTTCTATGGGTAGCCACAGGTCTCCCATTTACATACATGCCCACTTTATGAGAATCCCATGCATTCTGGGGAAAAACATGCAGTTTTACTCATGCAGTATAATATTCTAAAATGGTGAATTTGAATATTTCTGCATATTGGGGTCCCTAAATTGCATAATTTGGGTATAACTTGAAAGCTAAGACTCTTGTGGATTCAATGAGCGCAATTGTATTCACATTTGATGATGTTCCTCCCCAAAGTAGCCATTTCATTGTAGTGAATTCACTTTTTTGAAACTTATCCGCTACTGTTTAATTACTTATTGTGACGTCTATGATAATCACTAACAAACTAACAAATGGTATCAACCCCGGAATTGCTGCAACAATGTATGAGACATAATTGTGCATAAAAATGGCAATCATAAGAATACACAAAAAAAGTTAAAGTATATATGGGCTGTTGTGAATGTGTGGTTATTGGTCTGGACTGCTGTTAAATTCCCAGCCTGAATTACTATCCCAATCCAGGCCTGCAGCAGTCTTAACGGTCAAAACTGTTACTCTTTTCTGTAACCTTTCATTTCTCATTAAGGCCAAAACTACTGAATGGTTCTGCTTTATCAACCACAGACAGGCAGTTTTAACTGACCTAACAAAAGAAAAGAAAGAATCAAGGCTGTCCTGAATGACCAAAGATTTCAAGGAGTGAATCAATAACTCCAACACAATAAGGCTACAGTGTTTCGGCAACTAGAGGAATTGTTCTATAGAAAGCTCACACACACACACACACACACACACACACACACACACACACACACACACACACACACACACACACACACACACACACACAAGGCCACTGGGCCAACGAAACTGGATGTCATACATCACCTCTCCAACACCTCTCTCTATCTTTGTACTGTACAGATGACCTGATCTGAATGTATACTGTCCTTTAAACAGTGAAGTGTGTCATCATTTGTCTAATAAAATGCTGTCATGCTGAGAGAACAGGGTGCTCTGGTATCTTCCTGAAGGTGACATTAGTGTTTATGGGGTATCACAAATGGACAAATGTTGCAGGGTTGAAGAATTTTCTGCTTTACTTTAACTTTCATTTCTGCTCAGCAGTGACTTAACTCATGCATATCCACCTCTGACCCTTTATAAACTTTTTTTTATTTGGCAATTTGCCTTCTTTGGACAGTTTGACAGCAGACAGAAGGACAGGAAATGTTGGCAGAGAAACAGAGAGCGAGGGATTATATGAATCACAGGTCCCCAGAGGGCTCAGACTGGGGACATTATGTTAGGTGGTGTGCATCGCATAGGCTGCTTCTCCTCCAGGACACTTCCTTAGACTGACCTATCTTCCACAGGTTCAGACAGCTGACATATTTCTCTTTGCAGGGACAGAGAGGCTTGAATCCTGCTGATAAGAGATAGTTGTGTATGTAATACAGTAATAAGAGCACACCCTGAACAAGCAGCTCTGTTCTTCAAGGTGACAGCTTCTTTTTGGCCAGAGGTCATATACTTTCTTTAAACAAATCTCAATACTTTCATATATAAACTACCAGTGAGCCAGTGAAAGAACCCGATACCTCAGTAACCACTCTCTGTTGAACTGCCAACAGCATCTGTTAGTTCAGTCTTTCTGCCAGGAAAAAAGAAAACCGCCTGTGTAAAAATCCCTCTGCTGTGTCCATCTTATATAGGTCTTGGCACACATGGGTTAACAGACAAAATATGCATCTTTTTGTATGCGACTTAATACATTAATATTGAAATGAATACATGTATCTCAACCTATTTGTTCCAAGGCTACCATTTGCATGAAATTGATCATTATTCTGGATGCTGACTGCTTCACCCTTGGGCTTAAAGCCACTCCCTCCGCGCTATAGACCTGGGTGATGGATTCACACAGTCAATGAGACAGATATTCTCCGAAAGAGCCGCACCCTGTGGCTGTTCTCTGTAGTGAGCAAACAGCCGCTGTGTTCGTCTGATGTCTGCCGTGCGTAAAACATACTGGAGTAATGTGCGCACCGGGCAAGTCGGTGAGACGCCTCCTCTTTGTCGTTGTTATGAGGTGGAGGGAAAAACTCCCTCGCTCGAAAAGGATTGTTAAAACTTTCCGTGTAATGATGGATTTGGCTGTAAAGTGGCCGCGCTCCCGTCCCCTCTAATGGAGAGGCAGGACGATAAAACCGCCAGCTTGCATAAATCACTCCACCTCTTTGCCGACGTCAAGGCGAGGAGGAGCGCTGTTGTCAGTGACAGCGTCCTGAGAGGGGCTTGCGCCAGAAGCTCGAAAGGAGGATTCCCAAGAGCTCGGAGCACCAGGGCTAAAACCCATTGAGGTGTGAGAGAGTGCACAGTAGGTTTCCGTCGTCTGACCCCCTTCAAAAAATGTTTGACCTGGGGGTGCGCAACAACTGACCTCTCTCCATAGCCCTCGTGGCAGGACGAAAAGGCCGCTACGTAGGCTTTAACTGTAGACGGAGCCAAATCATTCTCCACCAATGTTTGGAGGTACTTAACACCAGTGCTGGAAAGCGGACCCACGGCCCCACGTAACACGGCGTAGTGTGGGGGGGCTTTCTGGATAGTGCGCACAACGGCAGGGGGCAAGCCTCTCCAAGCGCTCTCGCTCAGCCGCTGGCTTATCACCGGGGTGTGGAATATCGAACCGATCAGCTACGACAGTGCGTCTCCTTGCCACGGCAGATGCCATGGGGGCCCCGCCAGTAGTTGAACCAGGGTCAGGAACCAGGATGCGCTCGCGCGTTCCGGTGCCACCATAGTGACTGATAGGCTCTCCTCCTGGATGCGTACCAGGAGGCGAGGAATCAGAGGGACCTGGGGAAAAGCGTATAGGAGAGCTCTGGGCCATGGTCGGTGAGAAAAAGAGTCAACCCCGAGAGGTGAGTTGTGTGTTCATAGAAAAACCACAGTGTGCACTGCGTATTTTCTCGTGAGGCGAACATATCCATCTTCACTCTCCCAAACCTGCTCCATAGCCTCTGCACGAGAGTGGATTCAATTTCCATTCGCTGTGAGAGGGACCCCCTCTCGATATTAGGTCTGCTGCACGGTTCAAAACCCCCAGGATGTACACCGCTATGATTGAACGCAGGTGACTGTGTGCCCACAGTAGAAGGCTCCCGGCTATCTCCAACAGCCAAGCCGAGCGCACGCCACCCTGACGGTTTATGTACGTTGCCACAGTCAAGGACTTTGTGCCCTTTTCTGCGTAACGGCTGTAATGCTGTCTCTCATTTGGAGAATGTGGAAAATACGTGTCTCTCAGATTCATGGAAGTGAACCATTCGTGGTGGCGCACACCCCCTTATGTGTGCAGCAATTCAGCCTTATATTAATCCAATAGCGACAGACCTTAGAGGGCGAAGCCTATACGAAATAGAACTGTAGACCACTCTAGACACTATCTTTTGCTGTATGCCGATGACTGCCTTCTTTTCCTCTCTAATATTCAGGAATCCTTACCATACATTATCTCTTTTCTTTTCAAATAATTTCACAATATGTCAGGATATAAAATAAACTGGTCTAAATCTGCCATTCTCCCTTTGAATTCAGCAGCTAAGAATGCTCAGCTACCGGCCGACATCCCTATCTGTATGTCCTTCACCTACCTTGGCATAGAGATTTATCCTAATCTTCATAAAATTGTTAATGAAAACTTTTGTGGTATAAAAAAAAAAGTAGAACAGGATCTAAAGAGATGGGGCTCTCTTCAAGTCTTGATGCAAGGCAGAATTTCAACTATCAAAATGAATATCTTGCCCTGTGTAAATTTTCTGTTCTTTATGATTCCAGTTGCTCCTCCACCTAAATTTATTCCTGAAATGTACTCTCTCATGTCACAATTTATCTGGGGTGGAAAATGCGGCAGAAATAAACCAACAGCTTTACAAAGAAGTAATCTTACAGGAGGCCTGGCGGTCCCTAATCTGAATTTCTATTACAATGCCTTCTAAATTAGGTCATTGCAGGTGTGGGGACACCAGGCTTCACAAATCCCATGGTGGACAATAGAGGCGGCACGTGTTAAACCACACCGCTTAGAGGACTTACTTTATACAGGCACAGGTCACAAAAATATTCAGTTACGTCATGGGACTATCATAGTCAATTCCCTTAATGTCTGGAGAAAAAACGAAAAAATGCTGGGTGTAACAAGTAAATTTCATAAAACTTCCCCATTATGGAACAATTATAACTTTCAGTCAAGTGGGAAGTCATTTGTATTGCCATGTTGGGCTCGTAAAAGAGTTACTGTCTTCGGCGATTTATTTGACAATGCAGCACTGCACCAATTTTTAGACATAAAAAACAACTTTGATCTGCCAGGTACATCATATTTCCTCTATCTTAGGCTGAGATCTGCTATGAAGGCTTACGGAGTACCCTGGGATCAGCAGATTCTGGAGCACCCCATGGAGAAGTGGATCAGACCCATGCAAAACTCTAGAGGGACTGTAACAGTAATTTACAATGCGATACTCCTTCACCATTCGGGACACCTAGATGTAGAAAGGGTGTGGGAAAGGGAATTAAAAACACTGGGCCTAGTTCCATTATGGGAAAATATATGGGAAAACCTGAGTAGTGCTTTAAAAAAATCTTGCGCATCAACTCAAACACTTCAAGCTGATAAATCGAGCATACGCTACCCCATTGAAATGCTTCAAAATAAAATTAGTCCCAAATCCTATTTGCACTCACTGCCCAGATAAGGCACTTGGCACAACAATGCACATGTTTTGGGAGTGCACCCCAACCAGACGCGGATGTTGTCATACAACCTAGTCCCTCCCTCTGCCTTCTTAACGATGATTCACAGCTATCCCTCACTCTCAACCAACGTAGACTACTCTACAGGGTTTACGGCAGCAAAAAAGACCATTTTAAGGCTTTGGTTCCACCCTAATCTACCCTTAACCCTAGTCTTGTCTTTGTTTCAACCTTGAAAAAAACACTTTTTTTCTGACATTTGTGACGCCTTTTTTCACAATTTGTTTTTGCTTTTTCCAACATTTTAAATTTTTAAATTTTTCTTATACACATTTTCAGCGCTTATTTCTACGTTCAATATTTTCTGATATAAAACAAAAATTTTAAACGGGCCAATGTGACCCAAAGTCAACACAAGGGTTAACACAATACTGGCTAACTGCCTACCAGCATATTACTTCTCTCGAGTGTACAACTGCACGCCTCAACAAGGCCAATTCAACAACCATCCAGGTATGGTCGCAGATTACACTGTCCATCCAAGACCACCTTGTGAAACAGAAAATTCTGACCTGAATGTAGATTTGTGGGTGTTTCTTTTTACTTATTTCTTTTTTTAAATTTTTTTTCTGGGGAATGCTTTATACTTACTAGCTTATTTTGACATTGTAACTGCTATCTTTCATCTTCTTCACCATCTCGCTTTATCTCTCATGAGCTATGTATTGAATGTCGTACTGTATGTGCTGTGTATGTTCAAAGTAAATGTGACTGTAAATGTAATATTTGTAATCTTTTCTAATAAAAAATTGTTGATGACAAAAAAAGAGTGAAATTCTTTCACGTGAACATTTTTATTTTAACATACCAGTTTTTGTAGGAAACAAAAATGAATGAAAATCAGCAGTTTGCTTCAATATATATATATATAATTGTATTCTGCCTGTAGTAGTTTATGTTATGACTGGAAAAAAGTTAAAAAGTAAGGTATGTAATAACAAAGAACAATGGATGTCCTGGCTTGCCATGCACCTGCATCATGTGAATGAATGTAATGTTTCCATTGCTTTTACCTCCATTACTTTCTGAAAAACAGTAAGTCCACAGTTTTACTATAGTAAAGGAAATGTTTTTCACGTTGTTTTATAGCTGTGTATGTAACCTCAGACATCTTACCTGGACATGTTGGTTTCTTTGCTCTTTTACCTGTTTACTGTTTCTCTCAAACAGTATAGTGTATAATTGATTCATTCTTATTTGGTGTTTCTTTATTTCCAAAAAAAGTATTTCTGAGCTTTCCCTATATACACACAGTATGTGTTCAATAACAAGTATTCCAGTTGAAATTGCAATTAGCAGTGTTTGAAATGCACCAGACTGAAATCCATTCTGTTTTGCATGTGTGGTTAACAGTTTTGACAGCAGTGTGTTAGCATTTGAACAAAGTGCTGTGAATCCACAGTGTTGTGCAGTTTGTGGTTAAAGCCATGGGATAAGTGTGTAGAGTTTTGTAAACTGTGTTCAAGCAATGAAAAACAAATTAGAGTTTGGTTCACATGAACTGCTGCTGCGAAGACTGTAGTTAGAGTTTTGGACATGTAGCTCCAGTGGTGCCCACTGTCGTTTAGCAATAAAAAAAACTGTAATAGCAGTATCTCATACAGAGGGTGAATACAGGTGCAGCAGCCATGGGCAGTATGAGAAAGATAAAGTGTTTTTTGAACATTAAAGCTTTAGTGCGTTTTTATATTAATGAAAGTCAGTTACATTCAAGCCATTGCCAAATGAGTTGATACAAAGCTAATTAAGACTATCAGCTCCACAAAACACTCTCTGTATTTCTCAGTATGGCTATGTTTAGAACATGGGGTCGTCCGGCGACTTTCGCGCCTCTTCTGAATTACCTCTTCGGAAGAGTTTTTTTTAAAGCTATAGTGCGTAGTTTCTGTCACCCCCATGAGGAATTCTAAGTAATGACAACACAACTGTCGGCCCGTCCAAATGATACAAGCCTTCCGTGATTGCACACTGCCCCCACCCCCTTTTGTTTCTGAACATATATATATATATATATATATATATATATATATATATATATATATATATATATATATATATATATACATATCATCATGCTCTGAGGCATTTTTGAACATACTTTAACTAAATTAATACAAAATAAGAAAGCATGGAGCATTCCCAGGAGATGTTCTCTGTGTTTTACCCTTGCAGTGTGGAACAGATATGAAAGGTGGTTTGACCTCGATATTCAGCTGTGACGGGAGGGCTGGAGAGGAAGTGGAGGCAGGCTTAGGGGGGTTACACCATACGTCAGGACACATTCATCAAAGTCATTCTCTTCTCTCCTGCACACACACACGCGCATGCACACGCACATGCACGCACACGCACACACACACACACACACACACACACACACACACACACACACACACACACACACTTTTAAAACACATAGATGCACAACTGTTACAATATATCTGCTTTGAATCTCTCTTTCCTCTGTCAAACAGTACACACACGCACACACACACACACACACACACACACACACACACACACACACACACACACACACACACACACACACACACACACAACACACACACACACACACAGGTATTTTGTTGTTTCACCATCTCCTCTCAATTCTCAGCTTGCTTCCTTACTTTTGTATCTTCAAATTATTTCAAAAAGTGAAGGGAAAGCAGAGAGGCAGTTTAGCTTCCTGTTTCCCTCACCTCCCAGAAGAGCAGAGTGAACACTGTGAGTGACACCACTTTGAGCTCATGGCTGCATGATCGCTGAGTAAATGAACCTCTTAATTACTGTAAATCAAGCTTGACCTATGTTATCAGATAGTTCACGACTGTCCTGTGAATAACCTCACCAGTATTAGTGTCCCGCCACCTCCTAAGACACACCTACACTTCCATGTCCCACTTTACACAGTGACTTTTTCAACTACGTTCTTACTTTATGATTGCATGTTTTATTCTCATGATAAAGAAACTGTCTTACTGAGACTACGTTTTTGAACCTGCATTGTTAAAGGTCCTATGCCATGCTGCTTTTTGGATGCTTTTATATAGGCCTTAGTGGTCCCCTAATACTTTATCTGAAGTCTCTTTACCGAAATTCAGCCTTGGTGCAGAATTACAGCCACCAGAGCCAGTCCCACAATGAGCTTTCCTTAGGACGTGCCATTTCTGTGTCTGTATCTCTAAATGCTATTGAGGAGGAGGGGGGGGATCTTCATTCAAGCTTTCAATTTATCAAAGGCAGAGCAGGACACCCAGGGCTCGGTTTACAACTATCGCCATTTCTAGCCACTGGGGGACCATAGGCAGGCTGGGGGAACTCATTAATGTTAAAAAACCTCAAAGTAAAATTTCCATGGCATGGGACCTTTAAAGGCGACGTATCTATGTAAAAACACTTCAGCTTTGAAGATCAGACATTTTGTTTTGAAACTCCTTCTTTCACCTCTCAGTGCCATCCAATCCGCTTCCTATCTCTGACGCAGTCTTTGGTGTTGATTTACCAAAAGCGAGCTTGAACGAAGAGAAAGATCAGTGTCTCTTTCCCCAAAGGCCACTAGTCCGCTCTGCATGTTAGCCCTGTGCCATGCACAAACTCTCACATGGGCAGAATAAAACCTTCTGCTCTAGCCTGCTTATGTAAGATGCCCAAATATGCAAAGACAATGTTTGGAGAATTATTTTGCTTTGTTACATCTCCTTTCTACTCTGTTTATTTTACTCATGAACAATTTAATAATGCAATAGCCTATATTATAACCTATTTTGTACAAGGTATGAATATACAGTTTTAATGATAAAAATGCAACAACAATGTTGCACTTTTGTCTAGAATTCATTTGTAATTCAGCCTAAAATGTGCACGTTTAAAATGTTGAGATATATGAAATGTATCAACTCATATAATCATAATTTGGGAAGCATGTTCCTTTTAGCCAAGAATTCAAAAATCCAGAAAGCTTTTTCATATCTCCTAATTTTGTAGGATAGTTACTATCATTACTGAAGTCACAGTTGCATTGTTCTTTTCTTTGATGAATGCAATGTGCTTCTGTATGACATTCAATTTTATTCTATCAGATAACAAGTAATCACATAGGAAAAGGTGAACAAAGCCAAGGCTGAAAAGTGTGTGCTCAGGCTTTAATAGCATGTCAGTGAATTGTTTCATCAGAAGCACCACTGGGCAGAAGATCAAAGGCAATGAGGGAAGAGGAGCAGATGACTAATTATAGAAGGCCGGCTTGGAGTTGCCTAAAACTTAGCCGAGAGTAGAAAAAAAACTGTTGAAACCGGAGCGTTCAGAACAGTTGGAGATCTGAACGTTTTAGCTCACAGGGATTACTCTAAAATACGTTTACCTCATTATTAGAATTTTTTTTGGCCACGTTCAACAATCCGACATTATAACATTGTAGATATGACAGAAAATAAGGAAAAGCATAATATGTCCACTTTAAGTACAAATATAGAAGTATTACTATTTCTTCTTTTGTTTTAAACCGTTTCCGAACACCTTTCGACAGCACATATACATTTCAACACTTGTCTATTTGTGTTTACCTTAGTTTAAATAAAGTTTTAAGTAAATTTCTTGCGTGTACTCCCTCCTTTTCACATTCCTCAAGCTAGTTTGTGAGAGGAAGTTTAATCTACAACAATGCATTGGATTTTATTTGTTTTTAATTTACTGTAAAGTATTTTTCTCTCATATTAATGTGGTGAAGTAAGAGTGCAACATTTCCTTCTGAAATGCAGTGGAGTGAAGTATAATGTAGCATCAAATGGAATGGAAATACTTAAGTAAAGTCATTACTTCAGAATTGTATATAATGTCATGGAAATTGTCTGTAAGCACTCAAACACACCAACAATAATGAACAAAACACTGATGGATTGAACATTGTACAATAATAACAGAGAGACAAACCTCAGGATGAAAAGGTGCATCTTCTGACCAGAGAGACAGAAAATGTTTGTTTATGTTTTCCCAAAACATGACCTGAAGAAAGCATAGGTTATATGTGCAGCATCTGACTTCTCAAGAATGTAACCTACACAAGCAAAGATATGTCAACGAAGCATATGACCTCTATCTGGCATTTTTTCATTCTTTAGCAAACAACATGTGATCTTAGTGTACAGTTTTGACAGTGTCCAGATGAGACTAAGTTTTTGAACCTGCATTGTTAAAGGAGACTTTGTTATGGTTTCGGTATTTTGTCTTGTATTTTGTTCTATTTCTGTTGCCTGTATCATTATTTTCTGTATGTTCCCTGTTTTTGTTGGTTATTCTGTATTGTGTATGTTTTGGTTATCCCTGTATTCTGTTCTCCCTTGTGTTTAGTGTTGGTCAAGTTTCTTTATTTAGGTTATGTCATGTTTCCTGTTTTATTTTGATAGTCTGTTTTCTGTCTCGTCATGTCTAGTTTTACTTTGCTCTCCCGCCTTGTTGATTGTCCTGCCCCACCCTAATGTGTTTCACCTGTTGTACCACCTGTCCCTCATTTGTTCATTACCTCTTGTATTTAACCCCCGTGTTCCCTTTGTCTCGTGTCAGTTCGTCTTGTGTTGTGCCTGCTTTTGTAGCCCCACGTCGGCAGTTTTGTATCCTTGTGTTGCCTGCATGTGAATCCCTCTGCGTTCTGCCCTTTGGTTTTTTCCTGCCTCTGTTCTGCCGTTTTTTGGTATCATTAAAATCATTGCGTTTGCACCATCTCCTGCCTGCCGTCCCTCTCTCTCTGCGTTTGGGTCCACTATCTCCAGCACCCCTAATCAGACTTACCTATATAAAAACAGTTCAGCTTTGAAGATCAGACATTTTGCTTTGAAACTCCTTCTTTCACCTCTCAGTGCCATCCAATCCGCTTCCTATCTCTGACGCAGTCTTTGGTGTTGATTTACCAAAAGCGAGCTTGAATGAAGAGAAAGATCAGTGTCTCTTTCCCCAAAGGCCACTAGTCCGCTCTGTATGTTAGCCCTGTGGCATGCACAAACTCTCACATGGGCAGAATAAAACCTTCTGCTCTAGCCTGCTCATGTAAGATGCCAAGACAATGTTTGGAGAATTATTTTGCTTTGTTACATCTCCTTTCTACTCTGTTTAATTTACTCATGAACAATTTAATAATGCAATAGCCTATATTTTAACCTATTTTGTACAAGGTATGAATATACACAGGCCTGGATTGGCTAATCGGGAGCGCCAAATGAAGACGATGAGACGGGTAAGCTAAGCTAGTTAGGAGAAGTGCAGGATGCTAGTGGTCTTGCAAAACAATACAACGTTGCCTGCAAAGCAGCATTTATGTTTATGAATCAAACTTTTTCTTGTAGCTCCGCAGCAGCAGCTACTAGTCCAGTTTGCTGCTAACAGTGACTATGAAGAGCCAGTAACATTACCAAGCACCAGGTATATGAGCCCATAACTCCAGTTTGGGCAGGTAGGGTTGCTCATTGACTGAATATTATAAGAATTAATAAGAGTGTGGTGTAGACCTGCTCTATATGAAAAATGCCCTGGGATCATTAATGATGCCAGATGATTCGGCACTACCATAATGAAACTGACTGACTGAATTATGACAATTTATAAAATGTGATTTAGTGTCAGAAGCAGAGCCAGTTTTGGATATCTGTGATTACTTATTTGCACAGAAAATAGATTCTGATATTATTGAACATAATTGGGTTGTTGTTAAGATGTTAACTTTTCTAATAAATCTACATTGTGAAGCAACACTTGGAAATAGTGATATTTTACAAAAATACACTGAATTACAAGGCTGTAGAGAACAGGCTGCTATTGCAGACTTATATACTAAGGTTTTGATTACATTTTTCGTGAAGTAAAGTGGGCCGGTCTAAGGCATGAAACTCCAGGTCTGAAAATGAGTTCCACTCCGGCCCTGAATGTACAGTTTTAATGATAAAAAGCAACAACAATGTTGTCTAGAATTCATTTGTAATTCAGCCTAAAATGTGCACGTTTAAAATGTTGAGATGTATGAAATATATCAACTCAAGCAAAGGAAGCATGTTCCTTTAAGCAAAGAATTATCTGAAGTCAGTTCTTTTCTTTGATGAATGCAATGTGTTTCTGTATTTATTTATCCAGGTAAGTCGATTGAGAACAAATTCTCATTTGCAACAACGACCTGTCACATTCACACAGTTACACATTCATACCACATGAGTACAACCACAGTCTTATCTGCTGGCCACTGAACAACTGGAGCAGTTGGGGTTAAGGACTTTGCTCAAGGGAACTTCAGTGGTGGTGATGAGGGAGGGACAACTGCTGCTCTTTCACTTTCCCCAACCAGATTTTATCCTGTTGGTCTGGGGATTGTACCAACAACCTCCCAGTCACAAGCTCACTGCTTTAACCTCTAGGCCACCACTCCCATTCCATTTGATTCTATTCTATCAGATAAAAAGTAATCACATAGGAAAAGGTGAACGAAACCAAGGCTGAAAATTGTGTGCTCAGGCTTTAATAGTATGTCAGTGAATTGTTTCATCAGAAGCACCACTAGGCAGAAGATCAAAGGCAATGAGGCAAGAGTTATTATGGAAAGGATGAAAACATTTACTGTATGAGGTAGAAAATGCTCCCCGCTGACCAATGAAAGCTTGAGAAGAGAGAGAGTGTCTGAATATCAGTATAACACATATAAAATAAGTACAAAGGTCACCAACTTTAACACTTCCTGGGGTTGGAAATCAGCCATCATGCAGATATTTTGCTAAGTGACTCAGCATGAGGAGTTGGGTTGCATTGGCTGGCATCCGATATGTATCTGATTTAGGACCACACATGAATGTGGCCCAAATCTTAATTGAAAATATCGTGATCTGATTCACATTTGAGCAAAAAAAAAAAAAAAATGTGAACGTAGCCTAAATGTCTCCTAGATTTTCAATCCACTGAATATATCTTTAATTTGTCATCTTTTGGATATTTTCTTCTCCAGTTGTAGCCTGTAGTTTGTAGGACAACAGAAACATAAAACAAAAAAAGGATATCACTACTTGGCTGTATCCTAAAGAGGTGTAAGGTCAGCCATCTTGTCAAAGGAAACAACTCTTTTTCAGCACACAACAGCACACAAACATGATGGCGTGTTTCTGAAATGAGACAATGACAAATGTGACAGTAATTACTGCCATGAAGCACAATGATTCATTATCATAAACGCTATTATTATTTCAGAGCAGACCTGCATGAGTCTTTGTCTCTCACAGTGTGAGTTCAATCTGTGATGATGGACAAAATGTATAGCAGATAACTGAGACTTTGTTACAACTGCTTTGAAAAGACCAAACTGAGTGTGTGAAGGAAATTGACTTTGTAAACAATATAGCATAATGATTATATGCTTGGCTGCAGTTAATAAATTAGTCTTCTGGCTCTAATATTAATCTTAGTTCAAAAAGTACTTGGATTTTTTGATTTAGCTTCCGCCAGCTGAACTCAGTCGATCAGGTATTCTTTAGCAACATCTATTCTGGCTGCAGCAGACTTCTTGTAAATATTTTAGCATTTTTGTATTAGCATTTTGGGAATCTGTGCGTGAAGGAGGAACCTGCAGAGAGATACATTGTGATCAAACTTGATCATCTAATGTGCTGCAATCTGTTTCCACAAAAGGCAAAGGCAGATTAGTCTCAGTTAAAAACACATCTCTTCTGACTGCACCTTAGCTAAGAAGATGATGCTACATATAAAAAACAAACAAACAAAAACAACATATTGCACTTACATATTGCACTTACATGACTCTTTGTAGTTTGGCTTATTTGAAGCTAATGTACTTATTCTGGATTCCTGTTGTTTGGAGCTTGTACCTTCATGGTTGAATGCACTTACTGGAAGTTGAGAGTTTGGAGTGGGAACAGTAGTGGTCATAGAAGGCTGAAGTGGGATTGTGGTTAAATTAGATCAGTAACAGTGATTTGAGTGATGCATAGGATATCTGGCAGATATTCTAGCTAGAATGTTATGTTTTGTAGGCCCACTGTTGATAAGTGCATGTATTTTAGAACCCAGAGTGTCACAGTTATGTAAACAAATGGGACTGGGTACCGCCAGTCTACAAGGGGGAGCCAGTGAATCAGAAGGTTTGTTAGCTGTAGGTCGTGGCAAACAGAAGAAGCTGTAATTTGTGACAGGTGTTGCGGTAAGACATGTGGATGTTATGCGCAGTCACTTGCTGGTGTGGTGTTGAAAACAAAGTCAATTATTGGATGTTATATGCCCAACAATGCCAAAAATAAAGTGCCTACCACAGCTTTAAAACGCAAGCGCCCAGGCTGTTCAGGTAAATGATATACTTGAAGGATGATGCTTCCCTTGATGCACCCTGATGAAGAGTCCAAACTCTGTTATTGTTCTGATATAATAACTTTCTATTTGAGATTCATATTACATGCTGTCAATATACTTCTTATAGGAGTGTACTGGAAATGTCCATTGCATTATAATTCCCCATCACAGCATACATCAGATCACTGAGACTATTTATTATTAATGTATAACTTATTATACCAGAAACTGGAACAAAGTATCAGGACAACCGAGCGTCAT